>JACDTU010000005.1:50000-1250000 GCA_022376465.1 Cubamyces lactineus
TGTAGGTCCTAACTATCCTAACTATATATGGGTGCCCGCATTGCTGGGAAGACCAGCACACGGAGGATGAGCGACTCTCCACCCTTGGCCCGGTCAAAGGGTGAAGGGGAGCTTCTCGGTTTGTATGCAGACTGCGAGGTGATGATGACGTGCCACATTGTACGACAAAGTATCCATACAAGTTCTATGTCTACAGTAGGACAAGGTGCGACCGCATCTAACATTTGAGAAACAGAGTACCCATCTGATACTCGCCCATATGTGACTCTCCTGCAGACTGTTACGAATCACATGCATTAGCCGCTTACTCATCCTCCCATTCTTCGCTTATGCATCACCCTCTTCGCTTACTCAGGTAGCACAGGTTGCTCACTCAGCCTCTACGGACCTTTTAGTTGTATTTGTAATAGGTTTGCTGGCAATATATAAGCCCAGTGGAGTTGAGGAGCAATCCTCAGTCTTCACTTGGTACGTTTTACCCGGTGAACTCAGATCGCATCCGGTCTTGATCCCTCACCGTATCATAAGTGAAGACTATTCCCCCTCGACCTGCTCGTTGATAGCCTTCAGTCACACGAGTACGCGTCTTTTCTCATCCTCCGATCCTCTTCCGCTCACCCTTTTCATCAGTGTTCCCTCACACTACCCTCAAACAACTTCGTAACCGCAACCCCTCTGAGTTTGGTGACAACTCGTCCCCGGAACTCTCCGATAGGGAACCCTCGTCACCCCCACTCCCGATTCCTCCACTCCCAGCTCACCTTCGGCCCGGAGCCCCAAGGTATAACCCTCCCACGCAATCCGCATCAACGTCTCGGTTGATTGAACCCGCCTCCGAGCCTATCACCGCTCCCGACCCATCCACACTCCCCGCACCTGTCTTTGGCACAGTCGGCTCCCCGGCTGCCATCCCTACCTCCGCTCCAGTCCCCTCCTACGCGATCAAAATCGTCAATTGGCTTGTATCTCTCGAGCCAGATCTTGCCGAGATCCTGGGCATAACCTCACTCCCTGACCCTGACAACCACCTACCCGACAACGCGAGTTTCGACGATCTGATCGACAAAGTACTCGAGTATGTGAAGTATCTGGAGGACTACATTCACATTTACAATCAGCCGCGCGACCACTTCACTATTCCGGACGACCCCGTCACACAGGAGTTCCTGTTGAGTACTCGTGGTACCGAACTTTTTCAGATCAAACCCTTCTACGCCGAGCTCCTATGCCGCTATCCTTGCCTTCTATTCCACGTCATCCACCAGCTCACCGAGACTATTCGTCGGGAAGAACAGCTCCCTACTGGCTACAAAGATTACTGGCTCCACTACCACCACCCCGCCCTCATCAAACATCTCAAGTCCCAGCCGGTCATCTGGACATCCAGTTCCTTCCCCCTGTCACAAATTGGGACATTTCCCGGAGTTTTCTGGTGCTTATCTACAGGGGATATCCATTATTTCGACATATTTAGTATTTATCTAATGCTTATTTAATGGACAAATCCCCTTATCACTCAGATATCCATAGTTATCATTGTTTTCTTCGCTCTTTTCCTATTTGGGGGTTATCTCATAAGTTCTAGACAGTTCTAGGGCTGGAACCCTGTTCCAGCCAGCTTTAGGCCTAGGTGGAATGTTCTGGATAATTGTCTAAGTAATGTAGGGTACGCTATTGGTCAGATCTTGGCTGGGCAAAGGGCATGCTCAGCACATGACTCAGTCTGACTCAGCCTAACTCCGGGATGACTCAGACTGACTCAGACTGGTCAGGTGACTGTCTTAGTAATGTAGAGTACCAGGGGTCTCTCCCCAGTCCCTGGGGGACTGGTCTGCATGTATATATACCCCCTGCCTGAGGGCTACCCCCCTCAGACTAATCCACTTATTGTCTAAGCTCAACTACCTCTGGCCTAACAAGCCTTCTATCTCATCTTTCTATTCTCACCTCTATTTCTACCCAGTGAGTATTTCAGTTTGAGTCTTACTGTTATATTTGGATTAGTCTCCTTTATTGCACCAGGCTTGCCAAAGCCTCTTGCATTTATTTTTCTTTTTTATTGGGGTTGTGTTGGTGCTTTATTTTTAGCTTTAGTCTTTGAGGGTTCTGGGGGCTACAGTACTATTGCTGCCAAGCAGTAGTACTTATTGGGTTCTGGGGGATCTAGTGCTGTCGCTGCCAAGCTTCAGTCACTTTGGGGACACCTTGTTGTATAATTGGCTGTATAGCTGGTTGTATAACTTGGTTGTTTCTTTTGTGCCGGACCCTAGGTGTAAGGGGTATCTGTTACCTTTTGGTAACAGCCTGGAATGGGAACTTCGGTACCTCCCAAGAAAGTCTTAGGACTTGAGGACGGGTAACCAGGCTGGACAGATTAGAGCAGGGTGTAACACCCTCTCACCCAGATTTTTTCCCATTTGCAGCACGGGGTGGTGCCGTGTCTGAGATTCAAGCCCTTCACCACCTTCAAGACCCAACCACCTTTTCTCTTTTTGTCCTGACAAGGGCCAGCTGACAAGCTGCTAATCTTTCTTTGTTAGCCATGCCTAAAATCTCGCGCGACCGCAAGGTCATTGCCAAGGAGGAACCACTTGGGATGTACCATTGCATCCTCCTTTGTCCCTTGAAGGAGTACAAGGTGCCCAGCCTCCGCCGTCGCAGGCTCTATGCTCCACCAACCACTGTCACACCTCGACCCTTCAACCCGGAGCGTGCAAGGAGGCGCCAGGAAGCGATTAAGCAACTCAGGCAGCGTCACTACGAATGGGCTGCTAGTCGCAAGACTAAGCCCTCGCCACCGCTCATTGATCGCATCTCTGGTCCCTACCAACCCCTCATCGAGCGACTTCAGGCTCCTGCCCAGCTTGAAGAATACAAGCCTGTCCCTAGCAACCTTCACTTCAGAAAGACCAAGATCCTCTACCGCATCAAGGAGTATGAAAAGCTGTTCGAACCGACAGTCGAAAGGCTTACCCCATTCGTCAAGAAGGCCCTTTCGGACGATTGTATCTCAGAGGTGATGAAGGCGAGGATCAACACATGGGGCAAAGAGTTCAATGACCTCTGGGTCAACTTCAATGCTCAGGCTGACAAGCTGACAAACAAGGAGTGGAGGATTCTCCAGAAGCAGTTGAAGGCTATTGGTCGGATCTCTTTTGAAAATCTTAATCAGCACCTTCCAGAGATTTCTAAAGAGATAGACGCCTTAAACCTTTCCTTTGATTATGGTACCTTAGATAGATCTTAGATTTTTCCTTTCTAATCTCGGTTGTTTTGATTTGGCAAGTACTAACAATTTCACTATTAGCAATGAGTTACACACCATTCATCCCTGTAACTACATTCCAACCTCTCGCTCCTGAAGATATTAGTGGTGTTATTACCAATGGGCTTTCCCAGGAGGCAGATGAAGACATTGCTGTTGCAACTCGGAATGTAGTCCAGCTTATGGAGAAGCGCATCCCAGAATACACGCACAATCTGACAGCCGAAATGGCTCAGCATATGGATGCAAACTTTACAAATCTGATGCAACACGTCAGCCACTTGACGGCCCAAGTGACAACTCTTACAACACTGGTGCAAAACCAGCAGGCCCTTGTAACCTCTTACAAACAACAGGTGGACGCTCTGCCGGCCTCAACCGGAGGAGGATCACGTCAACCCAAGATTGGTGAACCACCAATCTTCAAGGGCTCTGATGACAAAATCAAGTTGGAAGAGTGGCGCAACCTCATCAGTCTTTGGTGCGCACACGAGGGCATCACTACGGATAAGCAGAAGATTGTTACGGCTCTGTCGCGCCTTCAAGGCCCAGCTCACAAGTACATGGCATCATACTATGATCGCGTGGGACGCAGTCAAGACCTTGGAACCTGGGATGCTTTCATGGATGAACTTGCACAAATCTATGGTCAACGTGATGACAAGGAGGGAGCGAAGAAAGAGATCACAGCCCTCTTTAGCAATAAAGAGCTGGCTGCTAAGGACTTCATCAAATATGCTGAGAGATTCCGCACCCTTGGACGCCTTACTGGGTACGATGATGAGCTTCTCATTGACAAGCTGCGAGAGGTTGTCAGCCGCGATATGCGAATTGCCCTTGTTGGTACTAGAGGCAGTAATGTCCCCAAGAAGTGGCCTGACTTCTTCGACATGTTGCTCGACTTCTACCGAGAACTCAACCCAGAAAAGATGCGTGGTACAGTCTTTAGTAAGGGTGGCTCTGACAACAGTGGTCATACTCCAATGGACATTGACTCGGCTGAAAAGTCGAAAGGCAAGGGCAAGAATAGCAAGCAGGCTAACGTTGCGACTACGGAGAAGAAAAATCGTTTTTGCCACATCTGTAAGAGTAAGACTCACAACACAGATGATTGCTTCCAGTTGGTCAAAAATGCGGACAAGAGAGCCAAGTTCCAGAACCAGTCCAAGGGAGCTGACCAAAAGACTGGAGGAAATGAAGCACAGTCTTCTAAACCTGGCAAGGTGAAGAAGACTCGGATTATTGAAGTAGAAGTCACGGACAACGAGGAGGAACCCCCTGCCACCTCTGCGTCCATATCCACAGCGAGAATTGAGCAAGAGGATGTTGACAGCAAGTCAACCTTGCTTGAGGGAGATGAACCTCAGACTCGTCCTAGCCAGCCTGGAAAAGGCAAGGCTCGGGCCTCGGTGAGCTCGGATTTTCTCACACGCTACATGTGACTGCCTGCGAACATGTAGCAGAGAACGTTGAACCCAGCGTCGGAATGGACACTTGTAGTGTTAACATTAGTAGTACGGACAATCCTGTATTATCTACTTCTCGCAACAGGAATTCATTCAATTTGCCCGTAACACTCTGGGTTTATGGTAAAAAAGTGCAGGTCGAAGCTCTAGTAGACTCAGGGGCCACAACAACTTTCATCAATAAATCAGTTGTTGAAAAGAATCACCTGGCAACTATTAAGCTGGCAACTCCATATGACGTTTACAATGCTGATGGCACCACCAACAAGAATGGAAAGATCACTCATGCCATCCGTTCCTACATTGAGATTGGATCTCATAAGTCGACTCACCAGGTGCTTGTAGCAGACTTGGGAAAGAAAGACATGATCATAGGGTACACTTATTTACATAGACACAACCCTGAAATTGATTGGGAACATGGAGAATGGAGGTTTACCAGGTGCCCTGAGAGCTGTGCCCCAAGAGCTCGTAAAAAGGACCATGTGGCTGAAGAAGAAGCCGACGAACTTCAGCTACCAAGGGAGGATCCCTTGATCACTCCACTGGATGAATTAGGAGAGGAGTGCATCGAAAATTCACACATCAACTGGATCTCTACTGAGGATCCAGAAGACCGCGAAATAGCACGGTTGACCGCAGAGATTCTTGGCAAAGATCTCGAAGAGGTTGAGGATGACGACACTCGTAACTGGAAGACTTTTGTTCCAGAATATCTACACGAGTTTGGAGATGTCTTCTCAAAGAAGCAATCAGAGCGGATGCCGGTACGCAAACCATATGATCATGGTATTGATCTCGAGGAAGGTGCCCCTCCCTCGGCCGGCCAAACTATATCCAATGTCTCCAAAGGAGCGAAACTCCTTAGATGAATGGATCAATGAAGAGACCCGAAAAGGGTACATCAGAGAGTCCAAGAGCCCTGTAGCAGCTCCCGTTTTCTTTGTTAAAAAGAGTGATGGGAGTTTGCAGCTGGTAGTAGACTACCGAAAACTAAATGAAATCACAGTGAAAAACCGCTATCCTATTCCCCGTATCGCAGACTTGGTTGACTCACTCAGCCAGGCGTCGATATTCACAAAAATCGACTTGCGTTGGGGGTATAACAATGTTCGCATCCGAGAGGGTGATGAATGGAAGACAGCCTTCATTACACACCGAGGGTTGTTTGAAGCCACTGTGATGTACTTTGGTTTTTCCAATGCTCCAGCTACCTTCCAAGCAATGATGAATGACATACTTAGTGATCTCATAAGAGATGGGCACGTGATTGTGTACCTTGACGATATTCTGATCTTCACAAATGATCTTCGTCAACATCGAGCCATCACGCGGGAGGTTTTGAAACGGCTACGAGATAAAGATCTATTTGCCAAGCCAGAGAAGTGCTTGTTTGAGCAAAGCAGCATTGAATATCTTGGCATGATCATCTCGAAGGGAAAGATCTCAATGGACCCAAAGAAGATTTCAGGTGTAACGGATTGGCCACAACCCACTAAGGTCAAGCAGGTCCAAGCCTTCCTTGGCTTTGCCAACTTCTACAGGAGGTTTATTAAGGACTTTGCAAAGCATGCCAAGCCGCTTACTTCATTGACCAAAAAGGATCAACCTTGGGTTTGGGGTGAGGAACAGGAACATGCGTTCAATAGCCTGAAAAAGGCATTTACCTCTGCCCCTGTTTTGCGAATTCCGGATGATGAAAACCCTTTCCGGCTTGAGACCGACTCCAGTGATTTTGCTACTGGAGCAGTCTTGTCTCAGCTGGACCCAACTGACAAGTTGTGGCATCCAGTCGCCTTCTATTCTAAGTCGCTCAATGTCCATGAACGGAACTATGAGATATACGACAAGGAGATGCTTGCAATCATACGAGCTCTTGAAGAATATAGGCATTATCTGGAAGGACATCCGGAAAAGATTGAAATTTGGTCAGATCACCAGAATTTGACCTATTTCAAAACAGCCCAGAAGTTGACAAGGAGACAGGCGAGATGGGCTCTGTACCTCACACGGTTCAACTTCATATTACGCCACAAGCCAGGCAAGACAATGCTCACTGCTGACCCTCTGTCCAGGAGGCCAGACCATGAGGAGGGGGTGGAATCCGATAATCGAGATCAAATTCTTCTTAAACCGGAGTTTTTTGCTATTCATGCTATTGATTCCTCTCATGAGTCGCCTATCAATGACAATACACTCCTAAGAGAAGTCAAGGAAGCATTGTTACATGATGAAGTCACCAAGGACTACAAGCAATTGCTTAAGTCTGGGCCAAGAGAGTTCAAGAAGTCACTAGAGGATTGGAACTATGAGAATGGACTTTTGCTATACCGAGGCAAAATTTATATCCCCAAAAGCGACAATGATAATCTTCGGAGACAAATAGTTCAGATGCACCATGATCTACCCTCAGCAGGCCATCCAGGGAGGTGGAAAACCTATGAACTCGTTTCACGGAACTACTGGTGGCCGGGCATGTCTATCTTTGTCAAGAAGTATGTTACAGGTTGCGATACATGCCAGCGGATGAAAAATCGTCCGCAGCAGCCTTATGGACCACTTCAGCCTAATCCTGTCCCAGAAGGGCCGTGGGAAATCATTACTGTTAACCTAATCACTCAGTTACCTGAATCTTTTGGGTATACTGCAATCTGTGTGGTGGTGGACCGATTGACAAAGCGAGCCCACTTCTTCCCCATCAGAAATGAATTCTCTGCAAAAGATCTAGCAGAACTCTTTTATGAGAGAATTTGGCCGCTACATGGTCTACCGCTTCAGATCATTTCTGACAGAGGCACACAATTTGCGGCAAAACTATTTCAAGAATGGTGCAAGCTGCTGGGAATAGAGTCCTCAATGTCCACCACCTACCATCCTCAGACAGATGGTCAGACCGAAAGGGTCAATCAGACACTGGAACAGTTCCTTCGCTGCTATGTAGACTATCAGAAAGCCAACTGGTCTAAGCTTCTCAGTACAGCAGAGTTCGCATATAATAACGCAGCTCATGAAGGAACCAAGGAAAGCCCTTTCTTCTTAGAATATGGTCGACACCCACGGGCAGGTCCAACACTCCGAAAGGAGCCAACCTTGACAGACCTCAGTGATATTGCATGGAGGAGACAACAAGCCCAGGATCAGGCAAAGGCAGCGCTAGCATTGGCAGCTGAGCGAATGAAGTGGTACTACGACCAGGGAGTCCAAAAGGTCCCTTTCAAGGTTGGAGACAAGGTTCTTCTTGACCTTCGAGACTACCAAACCACCGGTCGTAAACTTAATGCTCGGTATGCAGGACCCTTCAAGATAGTTGAAAAACTGTCTCCAGTTACTTTCAAGCTGGAATGGCCTGCCAGAATGACTCGGATTCATCCAGTCTTCCATGCTAGCAAACTGATGCTATACCATGATCCGCAGATTCCAGGCCAGAAAGTGGCCCCACCAGAGTCTATTATGATTGACGGACATGAAGAGTTTGAAGTTGAGGCCATTCTCGACTCCCGGCGTTATCGCCGCCAGCTACAATACCTAGTTCGGTGGAAAGGCTATGGACCTGAAGATGACTCTTGGGAGCCAGTTCAGAATCTGGCCAACTCACAAGAGTTACTCAAAGAGTTCCATAAGGCACACCCTCATGCAACTCGTAGCCTATCGGAGCCTTGAGCTCTGCTTCTCATCGGAGCTCGAACTAGAGGAGAGGGTACTGTCACAAATCGGGACATTTCCCAGACCTTTCTGGTGCTTATCTACAGGGGATATCCATTATTTCGACATATTTAGTATTTATCTAACACTTATTTAATGGACAAATCCCCTTATCACTCAGATATCCATAGTTATCATTGTTTTCTTCGCTCTTTTCCCTATTTGGGGGTTATCTCATAAGTTCTAGACAGTTCTATGGCTGGAACCCTGTTCCAGCCAGCTCTAGGCCTAGGTGGAATGTTCTGGATGATTGCCTAAGCAATGTAGGGTACGCTATTGGTCAGATCTTGGCTGGGCAAAGGGCATGCTCAGCACATGACTCAGTCTGACTCAGCCTAACTCCGGGGTGACTCAGACTGACTCAGACTGGTCAGGTGACTGTCTTAGTAATGTAGAGTACCAGGGGTCTCTCCCCAGTCCCTGGGGGACTGGTCTGCATGTATATATACCCCCTGCCTGAGGGCTACCCCCCTCAGACTAATCCACTTATTGTCTAAGCTCAACTACCTCTGGCCTAACAAGCCTTCTATCTCATCTTTCTATTCTCACCTCTATTTCTACCCAGTGAGTATTTCAGTTTGAGTCTTACTGTTATATGCCCCAGCGCCCACAAGACTCTCACCCGTTACCCCGAAAGCCACATCACCTCCCCCACACACCCCTACCGTCCCCCCACCCATGCCTAATCCAAGCATGGGAAGCACATCGACAGCGATCAATCTCTCAGCGGAAGTGCAAGAGTTCATCCGCTCGATCATACGCGAACTTCCCCAACCACAAGCCCACCCTGGATCACAACCCAAATTCAAGGATCCCCAGACATTGGACGGCACCAAGTCCCAGTATGAGTATTGGAAGCATACTCTCCAGCAGTATGTGGCCGGCATGGAAAAAGATCGAGCAATCTCTTTGATCTTATCCTACATGCAAGGACCAGCTGTTGAACCATGGAAAGACTCGGTCTTTCAAGCCAAGCACACCGCTGAGGGCTGGGGTTTTGCCACTCTAGACGTGTTCTGGGTAGAGATGGACAAAATCTACAAAGATCCAAACCTTGCACGTACCGCTCAGGCGAGGTTGGAGAAGCTGCGGATGAAAGGGCTGGAAGTGCAAGAATTCTTCACAGAGTTCGAGCAGCTATGTATGCAGGCAGGATACAATAAGAACCATGAGATGGTGCTCAACATTCTGCAACATGGCATCTGACCCAACATCGTCGACAGACTGTACTGGGTGTCGAACGCGCTGGGTATCAACGGCATCGAGAACAACTATGACAACTGGAAGTCGAGGGTGCTCGCCATTGTGCAAAATGAGAGCATTCACCACGCCATTATGGGCAACCTCCGTCCAGTACCTATGCAGGTCACACACACCGCCCAGGTTCCTCGTGCAGCACCAGCACCCGCCCCAGCCCCACCGCAGACCCAAAGGGACGGCACTGGTATAACGTACGGAGATCGTGGACAGCCGATGGATCTTGATCGTCTCTGCGTCAAATGTCGGATGAAGAAGAAGGAGGCAGGAATGTGTGGCGACGTGTGGCACATCCCTCCCTCCAAGAAAGGCAATTTGCTGGTCATGTGATGAGCGCAACCGTCGGCCCGGACATTCCCGCCGTCATTAACGTCAGCGTTTGTTGCGCACTTACTTACGTCTCACAGGATACCTGAATACAGTGTGTTGTGGTCCTCCTCAACGAGGAGTTGTTGTAAAAGTCCCATATATGTGCCTCCAATACATGCCCGCTCTGCAGAAACATCAAAAGTTTGATTATATGCCTCCTCTGTCTCGTACGAGGTTGAGGATCGACGCAAGGGACCTGCAGGAGCTTCTGCCTTGCAAGGTACTTCAAGGTTACCTTGAAGCGCTTCAAGGCAGCTCCTAATTCAAACTCCGCTACCTTGAAGGCGCCTTTACCTTGCCTTGCGGCAGCACTAATCGACTGGCAAAAGAAACTCCTTGAGTTTAGTCGGTGTCCATCTACATGTCAACACGTGTTTGTACCAGGCGAAAAGCTATTCATGCTCAACATCCCATCATACATTCGATCCAGATCTATTCGTATAGCCTGTGCATCAGTAGCTATGGACATAGCCATCGAGCAGAACAAGAAGCGAGAGACCAAGGGTTTCAAAGACACGGTACCAGCACATTATTGAGATTTCCGCGATGTCTTTGACGAAGCGACGTTCTCCACATTACCGGAACATCGACCCTGGGATCATGCTATTGAGCTATTGCTGAACGCAAAACCTTATTGTGGAAAGATCTACCCAATGACGTTGAGCGAGCAGGAAGCACTGGATGCGTTTCTCGAAGAAAACCTTTGTACGGGGAGGATTCGTCCTTCTAAATCTCCATGGGGAGCCCCGTTCTTCTTCGTCAAGAAAAAGGACAGGAAGCTACGGCCAGTCCAGGACTACCGTAAGCTAAACGACATGACGAAAAAGAACAAGTACCCCCTTTACCCCTGATGTCAGAGCTTATCGACCGTCTCAAGAAGGCGAAACACTTCACAAAGCTCGACATTAGATGGGGATATAACAATATCCGTATGAAGGAAGGAGATGAGGAGCTAGCTGCATTCATTACGAACCGTGGACTGTACGAACCACTAGTCATGTTCTTCAGACTCACGAACTCCCCCTCAATGTTTCAAATGATGATGGACGCCATATTCCAGGACCTAGTCTTATCCGGGAAGGTAGTCATTTACCTGGACGATATCATCATTTTCACGGAAACATTGGAGGAGCACCGAAAAATAGTTCGCGAAGTGTTAGCCGTGCTGCGAAAACATCGGTTGACCTGCAAACCAGAGAAGTGCGAGTTTGAAACACAGGAAACCAAATACCTCGAGTTTATCATCTCTCCTGGCAAGGTTCGCATGGACCCTGCGAAAGTAGCCAGAGTAACCGAGTGGCCGGTACCCACGTGTAAAAAAGAACTACAGGCATTTCTTGGCTTCGTGAACTTTTGCAGACGCTTTATCAAGGACTTTGCAAAGATCGCGACCCCCTTAAACCGGTTGACTGGGCTAGTCGACTGGAAATGGGGAGATGAAGAACAAGAAGCTTTTGAAGGGATCAAACGCACCATCACATCATCACCAGTGTTAGCCATACCAAATGATGATGATCCCTTCAAAGTGGAATGTGACGCGTCCAAGTTCGCGATCGGAGCAGAGTTATCACAGAAGCAGGACGGTGTCTGGAGACCAGTGGCATTCCTTTCTAAATTGTTATCTCCCGCAGAAAGGAACTACAAGATCTATGATCGAGAGATGTTGGCAGTTATGGTAGCACTGGATGAATGGCGACATTTCCTTGTAGGCGCACGACATCAGTTTGAGATTCATACCGAGTACAAGAATCTTGAATACTTCCGTAAACCTCAGCGGCTCAATCACAGGCAGGAGCGTTGGGTATTGGAGCTTGCCAATTATGACTTTAAGCTCATCCACAAACCTGGGAAAAGTATGACAAAGCCAGATGCATTATCGAGATGCCCCGACCACACAAGGGACGACTCACACAATGATGATGTAGTCATGCTGAAACCGCACTTGTTTGCTGTTATCTCTGTCGACGGTACCACGCGAATCCGGGAGGACTGTGTCAAACTATTGGACTTTATGGACAGATCAGTGATGGAAAGTTTGGGAAATGATGGACTGTTCTCACAGACCGAGGACGGTCTAGTCTACAGATGGGGGAAGTTAGTAGTGCCAAACAATTTTGCGCTTCGTGGCCAGATCATGTCGTCACATCACGACTCAGTTGCAGCCGGACATCCCGGTGCAGCAAAGACACAAGATCTGATCATGAGATCTTATTGGTGGCCTTCAATCAGAAAAGACGTGCGAAAGTACGTCAAAGGCTGTCATGTGTGTCAGACGACGAAGATAGACCGGCAGAAATGAGCAGCACCACTAAATCCAAACCCCATCCCGGACCGGAACTGGCAGTACATATCAGTGGACATGATCACGCACCTGCCACCAGCCTTAGGGTACAACGCCATTCTGGTCATCATAGACATGAAGTCTAAGGACTACATTGCGATTCCCTGCACGGATGAACTGTCATCAGAAGGATGGGCTAATTTACTGTTCACACACGTCGTCACCATGCACGGACTTCCTGAGAAGATCTGGTCCGATCGGGGATCGATCTTTGTTTCATCATTCATCAGAGATCTATACCGGAAACTGGGGATCAAAGGCAATCCTAGCACCGCCTATCATCCACAGACAGACGGGCAGACAGAACGTATGAACCAGGAAATAGAAACCTACCTGCACATATTCACCAATCATCGACAAGACGACTGGCCCAATTGGTTACTGCTGGCAGCGTTCGCATACCAGAACCGAGTGCATTCTGCGACAGGATATTCCCCTTTCTTCATGACGCATGGACATCACCCGTACACTGGTGTAGAGGTCAAAACTTCTGTTCCAAACGAATTGGCCGAGCAGTTCGCATTGCGAATGAAGGCGATTCAACAAAGAGCATCAGAGGCGCTAATCAAGGCCAAAGATGCCATGAAACGGAAGTACAACCAACACAAGCAAGAATCTCAGAACTATCAGATCGGAGATTGGGTTTACGTTGACACCACACACCTTTGAACTGACCGCCCTACCAAGAAGTTCGAAGATAAGCGTTATGGGCCCTTTCAGGTCGAGAAGAAGATCGGAGCCGCCGCCTATCAGCTGAAGCTTCCTTGGAAGTGGAAGGCAATACATCCAGTGTTCAATGAAGTACAATCGTCCCCTGCCAACGCCCCAACATTCCCAAACCAGAAACGACCTGCAGTAGTAGTTCCGGAACTTTTGGACAAGGAAAAGGAACCGGAAGAAATACTCGACTCCAAGGTCGTGCGTGGTGGACTACAGTATTTGGTTAAATGGCAGAATCTTCCCCGATCTGAGAACACTTGGGAAAAGCGCGCATCCCTACTACCCACGTACAAACCTCTTATTGATACATTCCATAGAAACAACCCCACCGCTGCACGAGTACCTACCATCCTCATTCCACCCCTAGCACAACAAGCACGATCACTACGAAACGAATATGGAGATGCCTATGACGCTGACTCTTGGGACTATTGGGACCGTGTTTGGACGTCTTGGAAGGAAAACCCTACTCCTGTTCAATGATACTTACAGTGACTTACAAAACTATTGCCATGTTTCGCACTCTTTGAATGGGAAGGCTGTATCTCCACCATTTTTGACTCAATGACCATCATTCAACTACCAATAGAAAGGTGTGCATCCTGGCTTTCCTACGGCATGCTAATCACGTGATTTGAAGCTCTGGAAGCGGAGATATTCCCTACTCTTTGGAGCAAGTGCATGGCAATAGTTTTGTTGCTGGCCCAAATCATGACCAAGATCCATACATTTCAGGCAGTCTAATACTTGGTGTACCCCCCCTTGGCCTTCAACACAGCTGCAACCCTCCTAGGCATGCTCTCAATCAAGTCCCTGCACTCCTTGACTGAAATCTCCTCCCACTCTGCCTCTACCCTCTTCCACAACTCATCAATTGATACCGGTGGCTCCTTGTGGCTGGCCAGCTTGCGTTTGAGGATACTCCAGAGGTGCTCGATAGGGTTGAGGTCAGGAGATTGGGCTGGCCACTCCATAACCTCAAAACCATGGTCTTTGAATCAGGTTTTGGCCTTCTTGCTGGTGTGCTTGGGATCGTTGTCCTGCTGAAAGACAATGTCATCAGGGGTTTGGCCCCAATACTCAAGGCTATCCTGCAGTGCATCCTCCAGGATGCTGACATAGAGGTTGGCGTCCATCTTGCCCTCAATCTTCATCGCATATCCAGGCCCCTCCCACCCAAAACAGCCCCAGAGCATCAAACTTCCACCACCATACTTCATTGTGCCCTCCACCAGCCGTGAACTGAGGCCCTCCCCAGTCTTCTTCCACACCCACTTCCTCCCATCTGACCCCAGACGATTGATCTTGGTCTCATCTGACCAGATAACCCTCTTCCAGTCCTCCAGAGTCCAGTCCTGGTGGGCCAAAGCAAAGTCTAGCCGCGCACAGATGTGACACTTCAGAAGAGCGGGCATTTACGCTTCACAACGGCCTTCATTCCATGCTTCTTGAGATGGCGATGCACCGTTTGAGTGGAGACTGGCTTTGTGCAGACATCCTCCAACTTTTTGTGGACATCCACAGCTGTATCAGCTTCTCCAGAGCAGATAAGGCACTGTGCATAGTTGATGGTGGTGGAAGAAAGCTTGGATGGACAGCCTCCCTTGGACTTTAGAAGGTAGAAACAAAGTTTGGAACAAATCTTGCTAATTGTAGAGGTGTGGACACCAGTTTAGGTAGAGATTTGACTCAAGGAAAGGCCTTGGTCAAGCAGAGAGAGAATATCATTCACAGTTTGCTGAGGGAGAGGTTGCATGCATCAGGAAAAACCGCCTGAGCAGATGAGCACTAACTTTCACTTATAAGTGCTGATGAGAGCAAAGTTAGCACACCCTCTCAGTGAGAGCTAATTAGATAGGTCCCTTTGCTAGTCTAGATGGAATCGGCAGCTAATTACAATAATTTGTCGCTCGATGATACAGATTTATTCATTCTACGCTCGCAGCCACAAGCTGGTGCATTCTCGATATTACGTTCGCATTGTCATGTTTCTCCGGGTACAGGAAATAGTATCTATAGTGCTACTCAATGGAATTAAATGGGGTGTACAAATATATGGTGACTACGGAAACTAAAACGAGGAGGTAGTGAGATTGCGTGGACTCAGATACGGATGATAGATCAGTGAGTACAGGGTATCAAGAGGCAGGCGGCAACGAAGGTTTACTCCCGTGCCATGGCTTCGATGTTGAGAAAGCTCTTGCGCGGTTGCGCAGAGCGACCACGCTCTCCTAATGGCATGCTGTTTGTTACAATGTTAGTTCCAAGTTTACATGCTAGGCACATCATCGTACGCACCTAATCTGACGCCAGAGGCCATACATGAGGACGTGATATTGGGTTGGGCCCTGCACTCGAATTGCAGATAGCTCTTGTATATGATCCGTGTATATGCCGGAATAGTCGTTCGTACTGAAGTTGCGTGGTTGCTTGTAACCCTGCTTGCAGTCGTCGATGGCTGCGTGCAACTGTATGGTATGTCATGATGTCAGTAGTGTACGTGAGTACAGGGAACTGATGGCACGTTACCGTGGTAGCAACGAGAGCGAGCATCGGCGCTGGAATCTCCTTCTCATCCGGCTTGTCAGGGAGCGTCGACTCAAAACGCTGAGAAATTTTGAAACCAAAGCTTGTTGGGCATTTGAAGAATGCAACACGGAGCATTTTGACGAACATGGGCGGGCTGTATGGCTTCGCGTCCTCGATGGTTTTGTTCTAAAAGTACAACATCAGCGAATAGCAGCGTGATTAGGTCAGTAGTGCACTCACCCGATAATCGAACAGGTTATATACCGGAGCCCATCCTGGAGCCAGTCGCCCATATCCTGATCTCCAAAGACAAGGCCAAAGGCAGTTCACGGCTGGCTGTCTGCGAGCTTGCGTACATTCCCGCGGAGCGTAGAAATCCTCTGCGCAGGCTAGGAAGTCAGTGGTTAGTTATTGTATATATCAGCCAAGTATACGGGCAATGTTGAGGACATACCAGCCGTACGAGCTCGTACGAGTAGTCGTCCTTCTTCTTGAGGCGGTTAACCATGTCGCCATAGCCAAATTCAGCTGCTGCCTTCAGCATTGCCCGATATATGATCTTCGCGCTGTCCTGGCTGCCGTCAGGGAAGGCGTTCTTGATGCAGATGTCTGTGAGCATAGTGAAGATAGCGCGTGTGAGGACACGTCGAACGCGACGATGCTGGTCGCCAAGCTTCAGCTTTCCAGACGTGGGAGGAACAATATCGATGCCAGAGTCTTCAGAGTCAGACGCGCTTGAAGAGGCATCTTCAATCTCCAAATCTCCGTGTGCAACCTTGCCATGCCTCTGCCACACGGAGAGAAGGTCAGCGAAGTGGACCACAGGCATAGATTGGGCAGACCTTTGAGGACTTCCGTGAGTGATTTGAGTTCGCTGTGTCATGCTTATGGCTAGCCTTCGCTGCCGTGTGCTTGCCTGAGGAATCGTTCCCCCTGCTATTGCCATCATTGATAAACCTCGGGACCTGTGAGGTATCATGTTAACATGGAAATGGGGCGGGGAGCAGGAGAGTTACCTCGTCAATATGCTTACGTTGACCTGGATGGTAGAAATCATCAGCACAGCAGACAAGTAAGCAGAGCGCAACATAGAGCGGGTACTTACGTTCTGTCTTCTTGCGGGACTCTTCGCTGCCACGGGCATGGCTGTTTTCTCGCTGTTTCGCAGCTTTCCGAGGGGGCTAGTAGATATGAGTAATCTCAGCTCAATATATTGTTTGGAAGCGGCGAGCTGACCTCATGCGCAGAGTCGCTCTCATCGTCACCCCAGGGATGTACTACATCTCGCATAACCCGTTTCTTTGCCCTGTTAACCTTCGAGAGACTTCTTGATGTATGGCAAGGAGAGTGCGAAGAGCGCGAGCGTACTTCACTCGACTTGTATTGGTGGTTGCCCATGTCCTCGTTATCAGATGCATGTTCCGATCCAGAGGGCGATTGAGAGTGTGGTGGGGAGCGGGTCATGCTGGTTGTCCTGTGCTTGACGGTGGCCTGTTTACGATGATTTCTGGGATCGTCATCGTCGTTCTCCACCCAACGGACTGCCTATGGGGTCCATGTCAGTAATCTCCGCACAAGCACCGATGAGCGCTTCATCGACTCGCCTCGTCGTGGAACATCTTCTCAAGCGCTGGAGGGTCCGCTTCCATGGCCTCGAGTGCTTGGTCTTCGTCATCCGACCTCTCTACCTCAGCATCCTCCTCACCGCCACTGGATGGTGTGGATTCGCCTTCAGCACTGGCACTTTTGACTATTTCGTTGTCGTGCTTCCTTGCTGGCTGGTCGGTTCTCTTCCGAAGCCGGGGAGGTATTGATCTTGTCTCTTTGCCTTTGTCATCCCCTGTACTTGGGCCCATGGTGCCAAGCTTCGTCTAGATTGCAGAGGTGAGCAGCATTACCTCATGCAGATTGGGCTAATGAATACCTTCTGTGCAGGCTGCGACGGGGGACCACCTCTCTGGTTACTGCCGGGCACGTCACCCTCAAGGTCGCTGGAGTCAACGTCCATACGAGGCGCACGATAGCGAGTTGTGTTTATCGCTTTCGCTAGCGATGCAGCACCTGAATGTTTCTTGTCTGAACGTTCTGTCCGAAGGTCAGTCCGCTGGTATTGTTTTGGATGCTTCGCTGCTCACCGTCGTCTTCAGGTACAGCATCTTCCTGTGATTGCGCGCTTTGGGCAACTTCGCGTGACTTCGACTTCGACTTTCCGTGGTTCCAGCTCAGGATCAGGGCCTCCCATGCTGCAAGTGGGTCAGTATTAGGTAGCAAGGTACGTAGGATGAGCTGATACCTTGTCGCATGGCTACCTTACTCTTCCGGGACGCTGCATACTGACGCATTAGTAGTCTGTCTGTGTATGGACATAGAGCGATGCGCACCACGGCCTCGCTGACTACCAGACTGAGGCCCCGCATTGTCTTCCTCATGCCCTCCATCGGACTGCAGGTCGGAGTCGGAGAGAACGATAGGCTGGCGCTGTTTGCCCATAGCCTCGGGGAGGGGGTCACAGTAGATCGGTACGTAGTTCTGTCAAAGAGCGTGTAATGCGAGTACTAAGATGTAGAGAATGGAAGGAAAAAATGAGCAGGAAAAGTAGAACAAATCAAGCGAAGGAGCAGCCAGCCATGCCAGCAGCAAAGAGAGAAGGACGGTTGGCAAGGTGAGCCTCGCGACCCACGGTTTGTGGGCTCCACCGTCACAATGTGGGGTCACGGTAGCGAGATCATGACCCCAATGGTTCCACACACTTCGATGGCTGTTGCTTGTTGGTGAGGCACTCTCTTCCACGCACAATCATCTGCTTAATCTCTTTGTCAACATTCCTCTCAGCCGTCTCTGTCCTGCCAAAGCAGCGTTCTGAGCTTTCATACCAGCCTGCTCGCTTCTTCTACTACGACTCAGACTTGCGCAGTGCCGTCCTTCTGGATATCTATAGGCTCACACAATACATTCATTTTCCTGATACTATGTCAGCCCGCACTCGGATATGCCCTGGTTGTTCAAGATCGTTCACAGTTACAGGTTATTCAAGCCATCTGCAGCAAACTAGCAGAGTTGCGTGCATTGCTGTCCGCAATGGTGAGCTTGGCAGCAGTTCCGACGACCTCTCCCATAGCAGCTCGCCCTCAACTAGCCGCGTATCATCAACAACCGGTGATAATGGTATACCTCAGGCCGCAAACTCAGACCCTAATCTCCCAAGTGAACCTGAATCAGTCACTGTTACGCTCCGTGCTGTAACCCCGAAGTCCGAACCCCGAACCCCTGTACTCCGCTCCTTACTCCGCACTACGTACTCCGCTTCCCCGTACTCCGTTCTTCCGTACCCCGTACCCCCGACTCCGTTCTCCGTACTCCGCACTTCGTACTCCGTACTTCGGACTTTCCCCGACCCCATGACTTACATGTCTCAGATAACTCCTCATGGCGCTACCTACATGAGGCTTTTGCTTACTGAGCTATCTACGTTATCTTACCCTTGGCAAGTTACTTCGTACTTTCGTTCTTCTCCTTCCTATCACGTACATCTCTTATTGTTTCTATCGGGTTTCTGACTTAGTATAAATACTGCCCTGGAATGTAGTAGCTACTCAGTTCAAAAATCTCGTTAACCTTGTACACTCGTCTTTTTGGACTTCTAGTCCGTACTCCGACACTCAACCCCGACCCCCTAGTCCGACCAACCTTTGTTCCCTTCCTACCAACCCCCTTCGACCCAACCCCGTTCCCAAGTCCGACCTCCGTCCCATCAAGTCCGTACTCCATAGTCTGCAAATAGAGGACATCGAGTCGGAACCCGTGCGTTACTAATAGTTTCGCGAAAGTCCTCACCCCAGTGCTAGTCCGACCTCCGGTCGTACTCCGACCCCGAGCACCGTCCAAGTCCCGACCACCGGAGTTGTACCCCCGGACGGCACGGTCCTAACAGTATTTCCGAACTCACCGGGTTTCACTCAATATGTCCACTCGAACCGTAGTCCGCACTCAGACTCAATCTCGCGCTCTAGAGCAAGAAGACCCCGCCGAGAACTGGAGTGGCTGGACAGCTCGCCGAGGCGACTCAGCGACGCAAGAAGAAGCTACTCCGAGCCGCCGCGGGCAGTTCGCTCAAACGATCGTCGAAGCGTCCTCCGATGGGGACGACGAAGGTGACCCGCCTCAGCCTCTGGTCATCTCTACCACGACTGCCTCGCAGGTACCCCGAGAGCCATCTCCGGGGAACCCGTTCTCCGAGGGTCAGCCTTCAGGTCCGAGCCACGGGCCTCCAGGTCCTCCGGACAACGACCCACAAGGACCGGGAGACGACGACACTAGCTCAAGCTCGGACTCCTCCGACTCTGAAGACCGAGTTCAGTCGCAACTAGCGACCGCGATCTCCCTCATCGCGCGTACCCTCGAACGTACTACCGCTCCAACTTAGGCGGTTACCCAACCCTCGAGCAACAAGTGGCATAATGTCCACGAGCCGAACCAGTTCGATGGGTCCGACCCCAACAAACTCCGGTCTTTCTTCACGCAGTTGGAACTTGTCTTCAAGGCCCGACCCCGAACCTTCGACTCTGATGAGAAGAAAGTAACCTACGCCATGTCCTTCCTCAAGGGCACCACGCTACAGTGGTTCGAGCCATACCTCCTCGAAGGCGACTCGGACAACCCCCCCATCTTCCTCACATCATATGACCACTTCCAGGAGGAACTCCGAGTGAACTTCGGTCCCTACGACGCCTCCGGAGCTGCGGAGCACGAGCTGATGAACCTCCGGATGGGCGACAACCAGCGGATAGCTAAGTACATCACTCAGTTCACCCACCTCGCCACTCAAGTCCGCTGGGGTAATGCTCCGCTCCGGTACCGGTTCTACGACGGACTTCCGAACCATCTCAAGGACCGCATCTCCGAGGTCGGCAAGCCCGAGACCCTGGTGGCCCTCCGCGACCTCGCGCAGTCGATCGACAACCGCTACTGGGAGCGCAAGGCCGAGGTCTCGCGCGAGTTCGGACCTTCCAAGTCCGGCAGCAAGTCGACCTCCGACTCCAAGTCCTCCAACTCCGGCAACAAGTCCGGAGGCAACAACTCCGGACAGGCCTCCTCGTCTACCCCGTCCAAGTCCGGCAATTCCGGTACTTCGTCGAAGTCTCCTAAGACTCCGAAGACCCCGGCCAAGACATACGCTGACAAGCTCAGTAAGGACGGAAAGCTCACCCCCGAGGAGCGTCAACGCCGTTTCGCCAACAATCTCTGTCTCTTCTGCGGTTGAGCTGGTCATACCGCGAGTGCTTGTCCGAAGAAGACCTCGTCCACGACTAAGGGTCGCGCCGCTCAGGCCAACCCCGCTCCTGCTGCGCCTGCTCCGGCTGCAGCCCCGAAGGAGACAAAAAATTAGTCCGCGGTCCTCCGAACTCCGTACCCCGTGAGGACCGCGTTGACTCCTCCGGTACGGAGATCCTCAGGCTCAACGTGTCCGCTCTTTCCGACCCCCATGCACTCCTCCTCGACTTGTACTCCGATCCTATCCCAACTCTGTTCCACGCCCTTATCGACTCCGGTTCCTCCCATTGTTTCATCGACTCCGATTTCGTGACTACGTATCAACTCCCAACTACCGCCGTAATCCTGCTCCGTCTACAGCTTTTTGACGGTACTTCTAACCACCTGATTACTTCGTTTACCACCCTGCCCGTACATTTTCCGTCTGGAGAAGTCCTCAATATAGATTTCTATGTCACTCCGCTCGACAAGTCCGTGTCTGCCGTTCTGGGATACAGCTGGCTCTCCGCCTACAATCCGTTGATTGACTGGAAGAAGCACAGCATCCAATTCCGTTCCGCACCCCCGCCACGTCCTGTTTCTGACACCATGGTACCCCTGCCAGCTCCGGCTGAGCGTACTCCGTCTACTCCGCCTAATCCGGAACTACCGGCTTCTCCTACTCCGACCTCCGTACCCCGGATCTCTCTTGTGAACGCTGCTGCTTTCGCTCGAGCTTGCAAACTCCCGGGGTCCGCGAGTTATACCCTGAATCTGTCTACACCGGACTTGGCTACTGCGCGAAGTTCGTCCATCTCCGATTCTTCCCCGGACCTCACCGAAGTTCCGGAGGAGTACCACGAGTTCGCGGACGTCTTCAGCAAAACCAAGGCCGACATCCTACCGGAGCATCGCCCCTACGACCTAAAGATCGACCTGGAAGAAGGGGCTACTCCGCCACTCGGACCTATCTACTCCCTCTCAAAACTCGAGCTCGACACGCTTTGGGAGTACATCGATGAGAACCTCCGATCGGGGTTCATACGTCCGTCCAACTCCCCCTGCGGAGCTCCCGTCCTCTTTGTCAAAAAGAAGGACGGATCTCTTCGCCTTTGCGTGGACTACCGGGGTTTGAATAAGATCACCCGGAAGGACCGCTACCCCCTTCCTCTCGTCTCAGACTTGCTGGACGCGCCTCGGAAGGCCCGGATCTATACCAAAATCGACCTCCGTCACGCCTACAACCTAGTCCGCATAGCCCCCGGAGATGAGTGGAAGACCGCGTTTTGGACCCGCTACGGGTCCTTCGAATGGTTAGTCATGCCGTTCGGACTTTCTAACGCGCCCGCTGCCTTTCAGCGGTTCGTCAATGACATCTTCGCGGACATGCTCGATGTGTGCATTATCGTCTACCTGGACGACATCCTCATCTACTCTGACAACCCCGAGCAACACTGCAAGCACGTCAAAGAGGTACTCCGGCGACTCCGCAAGCACCGGCTTTATGCCCGCGCTGACAAGTGCGAGTTCCACACCGACTCCGTCGAGTACCTCGGGTACATCCTCTCTCCCACCGGACTTACCATGGCGGAGTCGAAGGTTAAAGCGATCTTGGATTGGCCTGAACCCCGGAAGGTCCGTGACATACAGTCGTTCCTGGGGTTCGCGAACTTCTATCGACGGTTTATTCCAAACTACTCCGAGATCGTACTACCCTGGCTCAACAGCTGTGTCAGAATTGCTGCAGATTGAGGGCGTGTGTATCTCTTTGCTAGGGTCATGGTGTTGGTCCTGACCTGTTCCGTTAGGTCGCGTCCTTGCTCGGGCTCTCGTTACAAGAGTACACATGGACTCAACGCTATCATTGATGGACAGCTTTCATCTGGCCGCCCTCGTTTTGTTCACCGGGAGGTCGTAGTTGCAGATGAGGTCTACGAGGTGTTCTACCGTGACGTCATTGAGTGTATACGCGCCCTATATGGAGACCCCGAGTTCGCTGACCTACTGGTTTTCTCACCTGAGAAACACTACGCGGATGAAGAGTACAAGACTCGCGTCTACTTTGATCTCCATACAGGAAAATGGTGGTGGGAAACACAGGTGGGTAATTGTGGCTGCTTGATGCTAATCATACACCACTCATCTGTTCATTTTAGAAAGAGCTCAAGGCACGTATGCCGGGTGCGACAATTATCCCCATCATCATATCATCGGACAAGACTCAGCTCACCATCTTCGGCTCGAAGACCACGTACCCGGTCTACATGACCATTGGAAATCTTCCAAAGGACGTTCGTCGGAAGCCCTCGCGCCATGGACAAATTCTGCTCGCTTATCTCCCTTCCACCCGTCTTCCACACATCTCAAATCAGGCATCGCGGAGACGCACGCTAGCCAACCTCTTTCACGCTTGTATGTCTCACACTCTAGCACCACTACGGAAAGCAGGCATAGATGGCATTGAGGTCATCAGTGGCGATGGTGTCGCCCGCCGTGGCCATCCGATCTTTGCTATGTACATCGGAGACTACCCTGAACAGCTTCTCGTGACGTGCTGCAAGAACGGCACCTGTCCCAAGTGTACCATCCCTCGGGAGCAGGTCGGCGACACAACTGGCTTCAGGCATCCATCGCGCGACCTCGAGCAAATCCTTGAGGCACTCGATGAGTACGATAACAGCCTCAGTGTTCTCTCACGGGCATGTCGGGCGGCTGGCATTAAGCCTGTTGTCAACCCCTTCTGGCAAGACCTCCCCTACATCGACATTTTCCGCTCAATCACCCCCGATATGCTTCACCAGCTATACCAAGGTGTCATCAAGCATCTCCTGGCATGGCTAAAGGCAGCCTACAGCCCAGAGGAGCTGGATGCGCGATGTTGGCGCTTGCCACCAAATCACCAGATACGTCTATTCATGAAAGGGATCACTAGCTTGCAGAGGGTCACAGGGAAGGAGCATGGCGACATGTGTCATTTTCTCCTAGGGCTCATCATCGGACTTCCTCTCTCTGGTGGCTACTCTCCGTCTTGTCTCATCTGCGCTGTGTGAGCGCTCCTTGATTTCCTTTATCTCGCGCAGTACCCCGCCCACACAGCCGACACTCTGAACCTCCTGCAAGATGCTTTACGACGTTTCCATGTGAACAAAGACATCTTCATCCAGCTTGGTATCCGTTTGCACTTCAGACTTCTGAAGTTGCATGCACTTGACCACTACGTTGACTCCATCAAGCTGTTCGGAACAACCGACAACTACGACACGCAGTATACCGAACGCCTCCACATTGACTTCGCGAAGGATGCCTACCGCGCCACGAATCACAAGGACGAGTTCCCACAGATGACCGTCTGGCTCGAACGGCGTGAGAAGATCCTACGACATGAGGCATATGTCCATTGGCGTCTGCAGCATCTCACTGCCATGAGAAGCTCACCGTCATCAAGTTCTGATAATAGCCTTTCTTCAGCCCAACAAACATTGCCACCAGTGACAGTGGCCTCTCAGGTACAGTCCCGGGCTCAGTCTCTGCCTCAGAACCCATGAACTGACATTCACTCTGAGCCAGCCCGTATCTGCGGCGGATCCAGAATGGACTCGGATCAAGATCACGAAGTGGCCCAGCGTTAGGGCACTCTCATTTGACACGGCTGCTGAACGATACGGTGTGCGATTCCTACGGGATGCCTTGGCACGCTTTGTTGCGTCATATCGGGATCCCTCGCTCTCAGCTGCTGAAGTGGAACATGCTTCGCTGAGTGTCCGCTTCCACTTCCGCAAGGTCGCAGCTTATCATAAGCTGAAGTTTTCGCTTATTGATGCCCAACGTCTCGGTATCATGGACACCACTCAAGATGTCGCACACGCACGCCCGTCAAGGCATGACAAGCACGGGCGTCAGGTTCCTGGTCGCTTCGATACCGTCCTTATAAACGATGGTACCGACAGGCACTCAGGTATACAAGGTATGTACTTCTCAACGTGCACAACCTACCAGCCTACTGATATCTTTTCACCCCATGCCAGGCTATGAAGTAGCTCAGCTACAACTTGTTTTCAAGCTTTCAGCACGTGCATGTGAAGACCTGTTTCCCGATGTCCTTGCCCCAGGGTATCTGGCATACGTTGAACGCTTCACTCCGTTCACGGCGCCTGATGCAGTCCACGGAATGTACAAGGTAAAGCGCCGGCGTAATGTTGATGGTGCTCGCCTTGCTAGCGTTGTCGAGGTACGCAACATCCGCCGGAGCTGTCACCTACTGCCCGTATATGGGCCAATAGCTTCACGCGAGTGGAGTAGCAGTACCGTACTTGAGCATTGTGATACGTTTTGGCTGAACTCGTTTAGTGATCTACACATGTATATGACGACCTTCTGATCTCTGATAGCTTGTCACTTCTTATAGCTGGTGATGTCTAACCTACTGGTCACGTACCAACAATAGCAATATTATCTGATATTATGAGATAAATAGAGAACCTCTCCGAATATTAGTGCTCAATAGTACGTCAGAGCGCTCATTTGCCCAGGGAGTTTTTCCTGATGTGGTGGTGGTGGTAAAGGTTCAAGTGATGAGCTGGCAGATTTTGATGGGAAATCAACTAGGATGATGTCACATGATACTCCTCTATCAGTCATATGATAATGGCCACTCTAAGGGGACATTTGTTGCTGAAGCAGGGCCAGCAACAAAACTATTGCCATGCACTTGCTCCAAAGAGTAGGGATTATCTTCGCTTCCAGAGCTCCAAATCACGTGATTTACATGCTGTGGGAAAGCCAAGATGCACACCTTTCTATTGGTAGTTGAATCATGGTCATTGAGTCAGAAATGGTGGAGATACAGCCTTCCCATTCAAAAAGTGCGAAACATGGCAATAGTTTTGTAAGTCACTGTAGCTTACTATGCATCGTGAGGACTCGATGCTAGAGAGGGGGGTAATGTTACGAATCACATGCATTAGCCGCTTACTCATCCTCCCATTCTTCGCTTATGCATCACCCTCTTCGCTTACTCAGGTAGCACAGGTTGCTCACTCAGCCTCTACGGACCTTTTAGTTGTATTTGTAATAGGTTTGCTGGCAATATATAAGCCCAGTGGAGTTGAGGAGCAATCCTCAGTCTTCACTTGGTACGTTTTACCCGGTGAACTCAGATCGCATCCGGTCTTGATCCCTCACCATATCAAGACTTCCTTCGGCCCCTATGGCTTCGCACTTGTCCAGATTCCTGGCTCCGCTCGGGTCACTACGAGACCGTGCACTACAATTTGGTGGCGCAACGGAACAAACCACATCTTGTGAAGAGCAAGATTGTCATCACAGTCGATCATAGTGTCAGTGCGAGGAAATAGCCAATCCTGAGCCCCGCGCGACCGCCTTGTACCGGAGGGTAGCTTCGGGAAGGCGAGGCAAACTCTGTTCATCGTCATGCTTGGCTCCGCCGATGTTGCGGGTCTCGGTGTAGCATCTGAGCTGGATGGTCTCCGAGGTGAAGACGAAGGAGCGAGTCGACAACAGCGCCTCTTGTAAGCACCACACCCGCCCTCCTGTGTAACCCGGATCGTCGCCGTCGCTGTGAGTCAAGGCGTCCCTCCGGTCCGCTGCGCCATCGTCATCGTCATGGACAAGTTAGACCATACCGATCTGTCGCGTCTTGCCTGCTGACCGCTCTTCTCGCTCTCGAGGGCGGACGAAAGGCAGCATCGCACCGGAATTAAGGGGCCAACGGTCTTTGAGGAACCCATCGTTGATATTTGCAGCACTGCTAGATTGTCTTTGGTAGTGCAATGGGGCTGATCCGCTCTGGCGGCGTGCTAGAGTCGGTCGCAACGATACGCAGGCAGTCAGAGTCCGAGCAGTTGATGAGCCGGGTGGGGAGAAAGGTGGGTATGTTGACGTTGGGTTGTGTTGATCCCCGGGAATGGTTGTGTACGCACTGCTTCACACCAGTCTTCACCCATGCCAAGACGTGTAGAACGCCGACGTGAGGAATGCGCGTCCGCCCGTCTATCCAGTGTGCCGCAGGATCATCTGTTGTTGGTGTGAGCAGAAAGAAACCGGGGCGTGCAAGCCAGAGCGCACCTTCTGCCGTACCCATGTTGAATTATTGCGGGTCTCCTAACATGTCAGAGACTCTGACGAACGAGCCCAGTGGCTGATCTGACCGAACTTGAATGTTGCTCCCCACGTCAAGTTCGTCGAAGGGCCACAAGAAGGAGTGCCGCCTGATACGTTCGACGTTCACACAGTCCTTCACCGACACTCTGCGCCAGTGACAGTCAAATCGAGCGCACTTGAGAAACGCAGAAGACGAGACTGTATACGTGATACCTTCGGCCCATCGGCCTTGAGGAAACCTGTTGTAGGCCCAACGCGAGTGCCACTAGCGCCTAATCGGGTCTCCGGTGAGCCCAAATGTGTGGCGAGAACACATTTCCAGGCGGGGGCGCAAATCGAAGGCAGTCTTAGTGGGAATTCCATATAATACATAGCTGGAGGGACTTTGGCAGCACTAGAATGTGGTAGCGAGAGGGTATAGAGCAGGGGAGGGATGGAGTGCCGACGAGCTGGATAAATACCACTCACGATGATGCATCCACAGCCACACCAATCAGTCGCTGTTTACATTACAGATATCGCAGTGTTTACCGGAACGTCTCTGCGTTGTGCTTTCTGTCAAGCACAACGCTTGGCTGAGAAACCTATCCAGGCGCTCGAGATCATACTCACCAAGTTCGGACTCGGCGACAAGCCTACCTGAACGTGCCACATTCGCCAAGCTGCCGTCCATAGAGACATTGAGAAATTTTCAGAGACTGGTTGTGTTCACGCTCTCGCGCGGGGCATCAAGTGCTAGACGAATACTGTCGCCTCGGGTGAATGCCGCACCATTGCATTCCGCGCGCCTCGATTGATCCTCGCGCAGGCTGGGATCGAGGTATCCTAGAAGATCCGCGCGAGTGTCAGACCAGTTTTGACATCCCCAGTGGCTTTCATGCTCCTCGCGCGGAGGGCGCAGGCGGATGAACCCGGTGGCCGGTGCACATGCACACGCCTGCTTGGCGCCGTATGAGCACGAGTTACGACGGGGGCAAAGTGGACAATCGCAGATCAATCCTACCACTGGCATGAGCGGACGTGGCAAGCGTAGACCGAGGGAGAGTTCATGATCTTGAGCTGTCCGAGTGCAAACGACGGGCGGGGCATGCGATAGAGTATATTCGGGGAAGTCAAGTACCGCCCCGGGATGGCTAGCAGCACGCGAATGATGCTGTAGCTTGATTAGTGGGTGCCAGACCGTGGGAAGGAAGGCGGGATCGAAGAAACAACTCCTATCGAGCCGTCTGACAAACAACGTGGCTGTGTTGGAGTTGTCGCCGTAACTGCACGTACTCGACGTCCCTCGTCCTCAGGTCAATCCGATACTGTGGGCAGCGTCCTGTGCACTCTCTGATGATCTCCAATTTGCTCTGTGACGTCTCCGCGTTACGTGTACATTCAGAAGGGTTCGCGGCCACCGATAGGGACGACCGGTATCGTATTCCGCTCGAGCTGCTTTCACCATTTTCTGCACGCTCGATAGAACGTGCTCTGGATACGCAGCGTTATACAAGGACGTACCTGGCCGAGATACTACACGTATGCACACGCGGACGAGACGATTCCGCGGCGGCAACGTGCACGCGTCTTGGTAAACGTTCAGCAATTGCAACACGTCTTCGTGCCCGAACTCCGCGGCTTCGGCCGATGCGAGATCGTGAGGGACTGCGCTCTGAAGGTTTGTCGACGAACAGTAATGAGCAAGATTGTAGAAGAGCCACTCGCTTTTGGGAGACGGATTTCCTACCGCACCGACGCTCTCATCCGGAAGTCTAGGGCCGGCATTACTCGACTATCCTGAGCGGCACTGGCTAACGCTCGCAGTTCTGAACCGGTGTTGGAACTTTCAAGGAGATGCGTCTACCTGCGGCCGTCTGGCAGACGACTACTCATGCGAGTCGGTGGTAGCGGTACTGTGGGGCGCTTGGGCCATAGGCCGTATCGTGCCCTGTGACAGTGCTGGGTACCCGATGTCGGGGCGATCAGGAAGGGCATGTTGAGCCGTGCGTGGAAAGCTGTGGCCGGGCTTCGACAGACTGGGGGAACGCTGCATCCGAATCGGAGCGTCGTAGTGTCCAATGGAAATCGACGTCGGTGTTCGGTGAAAGTCGGCGTATGAAGACGGGATGAGGTGTGCCCCGCCGGATGACGAAAACGGAGGGCACGGCCGCACAACGAGGGCAATCTGATACTGTGCACGAATACGGTCAGCGAGGCGTATGAAGGATTGCTGGGACGGAGCGGATGTGCATAGGGTGTCGCGGGATCCTGTAGAAAGACATTGTGGAGGTATAGCGCAGATCGGAGAGTGGAGGTGTCGGAATGGAGAGCAATGATGTCGTTGCGTGCACGTCTGTGCTCGGAGTGATGTTGGGCGCCAGGCGTGATTCATTTCTTGTTTCCATGCCACGATGTTCAGCTCCGAGCTGTTGCTTGTTGAGGTTGTTGAGAGACGATTGCGATTGAGTTGGGAGCACTGGATGCAGCGGAAAGGCGAAGCGCTCGGCTTCGTCCGCATTGCCGCACGCTGACTCACGCCGTGGCCTGTCTGCAGATCGCACGACCGACAACGGCCCTGGTTCAATCACCTACCGCGCCTCCCACCTAAGGACCATCTCCCAGTCTCACATACACACCCACCCACCGACAGAGACAGGCGAACGCGACATGCGCATTCACAAATGACCCTACATACGAAGATTAGAACGTCCACGCGCATGTACCGTATACGTGTGGCGAGATGTAAAGAGCGCGAGTAACAAATACACAATGTTACCTCATGAAAGTCCGTAGAGCACGCGTAAACTGAACCGAAGTGCACACATAGAGAGCGAGCGTAACGAAGGGAGCCCAGTGAGTAAGAAGCATCCAATGTCCGTACGTCATGGCTCGAAGGTGAGCCGTCGAGAAGGTCAGGAGGGAGAAAAGGGGTGAAGGGTATGTTTAAGAAGGCGTTGCGCTCACCGCGCCGCAGGCAAACAGCCCGAGACGGGGATCTGCGCATCCTCCGCATCCCACGCGTCCGGGTACGTGCAGCCCGCAATGGCCGTCACCGCCGGCGCATTGTCGTTCGCGTCGAACCAGCCATTGCCTACGCTTACCGTTGGGCTTGGGCTGAACGACGGCGGGGGCAGCGTCGCGATCGTCGCCGTCGCCGTGTACTGGGGCAGGCTTGCCATGCTCGCCGCGGGGATGTCCGTCAGCTGCGCGGGCGGCCACGCGAGGCCCTGCGTCGCCGATGGCGCGATCGTGCCCGCGCCCGCACCACCCGTCATCCACGACTGGTACGTGCCGTCGAAGGGGGCGAGGTTCGCGCCGAGGCTCTCGCACTTGCCAAGGGCTGTGCGCGGGTCGGCGGGCATCCATCCCTGCTCGAGTCCGAGCTGGTATGACCACAGCGGCGCGCGGACGGTGCCGGTCGATGTCGAGTTGCCGATCTTCCACGTCCAGAAGAACCAGTCGCCGAGCGCGTCCATACTCGCAAGCGCAAAGTTCTTGAGTCCCGCCTTGGTGTCGTCCGACCACGACTGCCAGTCCTCCCAGTAGTCGCAGCCGGGGCCGTAGTTCGTTCCGCCCGCAGCGCCGGAGGGCGTGATGCCGTCGATGAAGAGACCGCAGTCGTTCATGCCGTTGCTAAACTCGCCAGCGATGGTGACGCCAAACGCCGAACGGCTGTTGTTCATTGTCGCGCCCCACGAGTTACACGCCTGGAGAGGCCACTTGCCGCCCATGCCACCAGTAGGGTCGCCATCGGCGGTGACGTTGACCGGCTCGCGGTTCGCGTTGCCGTTGAACGCAAAGTACGGATGGGTGTCTGAGGGAGGTGAGTCAAGAAGCTTGGTAATATACCGAGGACGACTTACCGATGTTGACACGGTCAGAGCCGGCGAGGAAGCCTGCCCAGTTGGCGGGGCCCGTGAACCCGTCGTGCAGCGAGATCATCGGGCCGTTGCCCTCGCCAGTACCAGTGATTGAACGGACCATCTCATACGCTTGCAAGTAGCTGGGTCGAAGTGAGCGAATGGTTGTCGCAATCACACAACTGGACACTCACAAAGACTGAACCTCGTTCTGCCCAATCTCGTGCAGGTACGGCTCGTTGACCATACCAAACATCTGGATGACATTCCTCCACTCGGGCTGGGAGATGAACTCAGCGATGGTGCGGATATAGTCGAGCGAGCGCTGCGCGTTCGCAAGGCCCATGACGCCCTTCATCCAGTTGATCGAGCCGAGCTTGCCCGAGTGGTTGTACCCGTTCTGCGAGCCGGGCATGGTGTGCAAGTCGAGGTTGACGCGGAGTCCGTACTTGCGCGCCCAGCCGAGGACGCGGAGGATGTACGTCCAGCACGTCTTGGCGAGGAAGGGCTCGACGACGGTCGCGCCGGTCGAGTCCACGCCGACGTCGTCCCACTTGTTGATCGCCCAGAAGGGTATGGGGAGGCGGATCCAGTTGAGGCCCGCGCCCGCGATCTGCGCGATGTCCTCTTCGGTGATGAAGGTGTTGTAGTGGTCTTCGAGCGTCTCCTGGAGCTTGTCGCCGAGGAGAATACTCAGCGTCCACTCGTCGACGGCGCCGACGTTCTGCTCATACAGGTTGGGGACGATGAAGGGCTCGAGCACGAAGAGACCGCCGAGGTTGACGCCCCAGATGTGGTCCTGGCCCCAGGTCCATGTCTCGTTGAGTGCGGGGGTCCACGAGTTCGGGCGCGCGCCGTTGTTGAAGGGATCGGCAGGATCAGACACCCCTATGAAGGTATGTCATTGTCAGCACCTTCCAACGCCAGAAAGCTTCTACATCCAGCGACTGGGTGAACCGTGGGCTGGGGCTGCCCACGCATAGGAAGTCGAACGCGCCCGGTCAGCACATGGAGCGCTCCGGGCCGATGTGCATTAGACTCTCACGCGCCCACGCTACCCCGCGTTCAATTGCTGACCACGCGCGTACGGATTGATCGCGGCGCATAGATGAACAGAACGCGCGGCTGCAAGTAAGCGTACTCTATGCGAGTGCACCTCGTGAGCGATGTGAGGCAGCAAACTTGCGGTCCAAAATTAAACAAGATTTAGAAGAGCGCGTCGAGAGCCAGCGTGTCAACATGTGTGTCGTGCGAAGAGCGCGGGCTGCGTACGCCGCAGACCTGCGCTCCGATGCAAGACGGGCGAGACCGTAAGAGACTCGCCAAGAGTCGCGAGATAGGGGTGTAGACGGTAGCTCTCGCGGACGACTGAGCGCGGCTCTGCTGAGCGAGAGCCTGGCATGTTGAACATGCTCGGACGGCTGATGTTGCACGCAGAGGGCGCAGCGGTAGCTCGAGCTGAGAATAGATCGGTGACGATCCGAAGCGTTCTCGCCACGTCGCTCACGAGAACGTGAGAGGATTGACCGCGCGCATACAAGCAGCCAACATCGATGCAGCAGCACGGAGAGAGGGAGTCGGACAAGGTGAACATAGAGGGGGAGAGGACGACAGAGAAGAAGAGAGAAGAGGACTCACAGTAACCACCGAAAGGGTTCTTGTATGTGAAGGTAGTGCCATCGTCCTTGGTGACGGTGCTACCATCGCCGCCAGTAGTGAGAGCGTTTTGGGTCTTGCCTGAGCCATTGCCGTTGCCGTTTGAGCCAGAGTTGCCGGAGGAGGCAGGATTGCCGGAGCCGGAAGAGGTCGCAGCGTTGGATGAGGTGGAGTTGTGCTGATTGGGCTTGATGACGACGAAGTAGACGGGGAGGATGACGGCGAGGACGACAACGGCGAGGGCAGCGGCAGAGAGGAGCCAGAACCAAGGACGTTTGTAGAGGGAACGGCGGGAGTAGGAGTCGTCGTAGGGCTCCTTGTTGGCGGGAGGGAGGAAAGGGGAGGAGTCGCGAGGGGTGGATGTGAGGGAGCGGTCTGGGAGGAGGCCTGCAGGGGGCGGGAGGTACTGAGAGCCGCGGGGGGTGTCGTAGGCGGAGGAGTCGACCAAGCTCTGGCGAGGATAGTCGGACGGGCTGAGAGCGGCCATGCTGGAAGGGAAGGAGCGGAAGCCGCGAGACGACGAGAGCGGCGAGGGCGAGGGCGAGGACGAGGGCGAGGGCAGAGAAGAGGAAAGGGAAAGGGGCGGCCCAGTATTAGAACGAGAAGCCGCTCTCGGGCTCGGGCTTTGGGAGACGCTCACATGTCCTCTCCATTTAGTCCCCATCAATACAGAGCTTACCTCCAGCTACTAACCCTACCAAACGCAACGTTCTCCTTGTCCCGGCAAGCCCTAGCCGCTGTGGGAACCAATGCAAGAAACACGGTCTGCTTGGCACTGCCGCGTAGATCAGGTCCCCTTCCCCAACTCAATCGCAATCGTCCCTCAACAACCTCAACAAGCAACAGCTCGGAGCTGAACATCGTGGCATGGAAACAAGAAATGAATCGCGCCTGGCGCCCAACATCACTCCGAGCACAGACGTGCACGCAACGACATCATTGCTCTCCATTCCGACACCTCCACTCTCCGATCTGCGCTATACCTCCACAATGTCTTTCTACAGGATCCCGCGACACCCTATGCACATCCGCTCCGTCCCAGCAATCCTTCATACGCCTCGCTGACCGTATTCGTGCACAGTATCAGATTGCCCTCGTTGTGCGGCCGTGCCCTCCGTTTTCGTCATCCGGCGGGGCACACCTCATCCCGTCTTCATACGCCGACTTTCACCGAACACCGACGTCGATTTCCATTGGACACTACGACGCTCCGATTCGGATGCAGCGTTCCCCCAGTCTGTCGAAGCCCGGCCACAGCTTTCCACGCACGGCTCAACATGCCCTTCCTGATCGCCCCGACATCGGGTACCCAGCACTGTCACAGGGCGCGATACGGCCTATGGCCCAAGCGCCCCACAGTACCGCTACCACCGACTCGCACGTGTAGTCGTCTGCCAGATGGCCGCGGGTAGGTGTATCTCGCCGAGAGTCCCAACACCGGCCCAGATTTGCGAGCGTTAGCCAGTGCCGCTCAGAGTAGTCGAGTAATGCCGACCTTGGACTTCCGGGTGAGAGCGTCGGCGCGGTAGGAGATTCATTTCCCAAAAGCGAGTGACTCTTCTACAATCTAGCCGTTACTATTCATTGACTCATGCTTACAGTGACAAGCAAGCCCTCAGAGTGCAGTCACTCACGATCTCGCATTGACCGAAGCCGCCGAGTTCGGGCACGGAGACGTGTTGCAATTGCTGAACGTTAAACAAGACGCGTGCACATCGCCGCGGCGGAACTTGTCCCCTCAGCCACAATGGCGCGTGTGCATACGTGTAGTAGCTTGGCCAGGTACGTCTTTTGATTTGTTCCATAGCGCTGTGTAGCCATAACGCGTTCTGTCGCGTGTCAGATGAATGCTGAACGCAGCTCGAGCCGAATACGATACCGGTCATCCCTAGCGGTGGCCGCATACCCTTTTCAATGTACGCGCAACGCGGAGACGTCGCAGTGCGGCGCATACTGGAGACCGTCAGAGAGTGCACAGGACGGTGCCGACAGTATCGAATTGACCTGAGGACGAGGGACGTCGAGTACGTGCAGTTATGGCGACAACTCCAACACAGCCACGCTGCTTGTCAGACGGCTCGATAGGAGTCGTTTCTTCGATCCCGCCTTCCTTCCCACGGCCTGGCACCCACTGATTTAGCTACAACATCGTTCGTGTGCTGCTAGCCATCTGGCCGCACTCGACTTTCATAACTATACACTCTCGCATGCCCAGCACGTCGCTCGCACTCGTACAGTCCAAGGTCATGAACGCTCCCTCGACCTATGCGTGTCACGTTCGTTCAGGATAGGATTCATCTGCGTTCGCCCACTTTGCCTGCATTGTGACTCGATGCTCATACGCTGCCAAGCAGGCGTGTACATGTGCACCGGCCACCGGGTTCATCCGCCTGCGCCCTGCCTCCGCGCGAGGAGCATGAAAGCCTCTGCGGATGTCAAGGCCGGTCTGACACGGGCGCGAATCTTCTAGGACGCCTCGTTGCCAGCCTGCGCGAGGTTCAAACGAGGTGCGCAGAATCCGATGGTGCGACATGTTTCTTCGCAGCGACAATTACAGGCAGTTCGTCTAGCACTTGACGCCCCGCGCGAGAGCGTGAACACAACAAGTCTCTGAAAATTTCTGAATGTCTCTATGGGCTGCAGCTTGGAGAATGTGGCACGTCCAGGTGGGCTTGTCGCCGAGTCCGATCTTGGTATGTATGATCTCGAGCGCTGGGACACTATTCGGACGCTACGGTACAGCGACCGCGTATGTGTGCTGACACCTTCTCTATGGCAAACGGTGTGAATCTAAACAACGTAGAGACGTTTCAGTAAACGCTGCGTTATCTGTAATGACGGCAGCGCCTGATGTGAAGAGTATGCATACCACAGGGACTGCTCTTAGTGGATCCATTCCCGTTTGTTCATGCACGATCCGCCTTGGTTGCTTCATTTAATAATGCATGCTCGATCCACTATACGATGAACCTGCTAAATCAGAACTGTTCGCGAATAGGCTCGTATCAGTGCGTTGATCCAGTGGACTACTCGTCTCAGCGACTTCACGGCACGCCCTTCCCACTCTTGCTGATCCGGGCCCACGGATGTTCGCCGCTGTTTTGCAGGATCTTGAGTGTCGCGAGATTGGACTCCCCATGACGTCGCACACGACGTCGCAGTCAACTGACCCCCCGCGAATAGTTCAGAGGTGCGTTTGGCGTGAGTATGTATACATACACGAGGGCCTCTCGTAGTGTACCCGACTTGCTCGATGGATGACGCGGACGGTGCTCAGCAGAGTACTAGCTGCACGCTTTGATGGTATCCGCGCACGACCTCGTAGTATGATGGGATCTTGACCGGTGGACAGCATGGGCGAGCAGTGACATTTAGTTCAACCTTAGCAGAGCCACCGTGACGCCTTCTGCCCAGCATTCGATTGAGTAGGAAAACCGCAGTGCCATGTCGGCGCGCGTCGGGAAGGCAAGCTGAGCGGGGCGTAGGCGATTGCACCCATACGATACTTCAGCTGTGAGGGAAGTATAGAAGCAAAGGGGATGTACCAGTTCGCAGATATCGATGTCAGTACGGTAAAACCGGCCGTGACAATCGCTTGGTGCACGGGTACGCGGGTAGGCTCTGGCCATCCCCTTGGTCTGGCATAGTGGCGACGAGTCCTTGGAGACAGCAAGGCGGCAGGCCGGGTCATGCCTCGCTGCAGATTCTATGAGCAAGGACCTCATAGACGGCACCAGAGCGGAATCACGCACATGTAGGGTCTTGCAAAAGCGAGGAAGAAATCAGAAAGAGCCAGGGACAGATCGCAGAGGAGAGCTGACGCATACACGATAGAGACAAATAGCGTTGTGGAGGACGAAGTACACAAGAGAGTACCGGGAGCAGTCTAAGGACCTGATGCGACTTGTCGAAGTATGTGCGTGTATGCAGTGAAGGAAACAGAGATCATATAATTAGGACTTACGCTTTGTCATATACCTATAGCAAGCCTGCTCAGACTTCCAAGACTTGTAGCTCTACTAAGCCTTGCGGTCCAGACAGCGTCGAGGACGACACGCCGCGGTTGTACGTAGGTGCTTAAACAGATGGCGCTTATTCAGTGTCACGTGTGCGTGTTGGAGAGCGTCGACATGAACTACTCATTCTAAGTAATATTCGAAGCTTTGTCGCCTCCAGACTCCAGACTTCGTCTTGCACTTCACCGCTACCCAAGCTCTGTCGTAGATCGCGGTAACATATGAATGGCCATCACGCTCCTGAGGCGGCTTCTAAAACCCAAGGAAAGGTCAGTCGCGGTCCGATACTTGAGCATCTATCTCCTCCGAGTCCTCCGAGGCCCCCTCCAAGTCCTCCTCGTCGTTCCGGATACAAGGCACCATACCACCATACGGATCTCGCCGACCGGGCTCAGAAGTCAGCAGTATGCGATGCGACTGCCACAGGAAACTGACCACTAGGTCCGCCATTACATTGCGTTCCGTCCTGCTGCGAGTACTGATAGAAGCTCCCTCCGAACACTGCCTTGGTATGAATTGCAGGCGATGCCCAAGGATCGTCGAAGCGTCCTCGGGAAATCAATTGCCCTGCACGGGAATGCCAGGAAGAAAGGTGAATACCAGAATGAATACGAGCTGAACAATCAGGTTCAGTACGTTCCTGGGCCGTCACCCGGCGCGCGGTCGCTTAGCTGACTGGTGTTGGCACTCAGCTCAGTGGTCCACTACATCTTCAAGCGGCCCATTGGCTGTGCTTGCTGCGTGAGTTTCCACAACGCGGTGCACGCCCGCCTCTCCGGGACGTGTCTTCTCCGCATATATGGGAGGCACTGAGTTGCACAGACACGGAGACTAGGACACGTCGTTTGGGTCCCTGTATTTGTCAAGGATGCGCGGCACAGAGGCACGTAGGACACGTTCAACCATCTCCTCGTCCACATCCTTGCTGGGGCAGTCAGTCCCTCTCTCCCCTGTCTTCGCTCACCCTGTCGAAAGCGCCAAGCCTCTCATATCGCTGCAATGCATCGCCGACGTGCAAGCCCAACGTCGTCTACTAGCCCTCTATCCTTGCCAACAACCGGAACACGGCCAATTACTACCACTGGAGACTCGCGGGGGAAGGATTCACCGAAAACGTGTCTGAGCCTCCTAATTTCGGCGTTGAAAATCACGAAGGAGGTGTCGTCTGCTTGTCCTCAGCTGCAGTTGGCAGTTGGGGCGCTTCTTACTGTGTTGGAGGCTTACAAGGTGCGTGTCGTCGATCTGCTCGATTCTTTGCAAAATACTCACTGCTTACAGAGATACTCGGAGACGACTGAAGCTATCGAGACCCTCCTCTCACGTATACAGCCTCTGAACGAGATATTGAAGAAGATTCAATCCGATGGTGACTGTCCGCAAGCGCTCAAGGACAGGCTGGCTGCCCTCGCGAGGTAAGCTCCATTGCTCTTTGGCAACGTGAGCGGCTTCGTATAGCGCGGCTCACAATCCGAACAGCAAAGTGACGGAGGTGGTGAAAGCCGCAAAGGAGGTGCAATCCAAGCGGTGGATACTACAGCTCATGAACTCTGTGAACTACACGGAGAAGGCGCAATCCTGGATCAAGATGCTCGACTGGCATATCCGGAGTTTTGTGGTGAGTACAGGCAAATACACTTCGTTGGCTGACACTCATGAACTTCGTAGCTCGAAGGGACGATTACGTTGGAACTCACCGTAAACGTACGTACACCTACTACTACTGTGCCTCCGCTCCCGTCGCAGCACCTAATTGGCACATGACTGCCTATATCAGCGAGGATTCAAGGCGATGAACGCACGTTTCGACCAGGTGATCGAGGGAATCACAGTGGTCAAAGAAGGAATCAATGAGTTGAATGTGAGTGCTTCTAACTCACACTACAGCTGCGGCGAACACTCGACTGACTTCAGCATAGGTACTGGCGGATGATGGTGAGACGACGCCTACTTGAAGGCGCGCGGTGCTTACTGTCTCCATATAGCCCCTCTACACAAAGCTTTGAGGCCGGTCATCGAGGCGCTGTTATACAATAAGTCCAACGTCCATGTTCAATGTTACGAGAATACCCGAACCGAAGTCCTGGAAACGCTTAGCTCTTGGCTACAACCCCGCCATCCTCCGTTCTCTAATCAACCAATTCTTTGGCTTTATGCGCTTGCTGGTTCCGGGAAGTCCACGATTGCCTTGACTATTGCGGATCAATGGATGAGAGACGATCTCCTCGGTGCGAGTTTCTTCTGTGCACGGGACGGCCAACGAAGTGACGTCAACTGCATCTTCCGGACGATCGCGTACCAGCTCGCACTCCGTTTCCCTGAGTTCCAGGAGCAGCTTACCAAGATCCTCAAGATGGATCCGGACCTCCATTCCACTAATCCCACGCGACAACTCGAGAAACTGATTGTTGCGCCTCTTCAGGCGGTGCATGCGAACACAACGAACGAGACCCCTTTTCCCGCGAATGTTGCAGTTGTCATCGACGCGCTGGACGAGTGCACCGACAACAATGCCGTCTCTATCATACTCAAGTCTCTCGCATTGTACATCGGACAGCTTGCCCCTCTCAAGTTCCTCATCACCAGTCGTCCGGAAGAGAACATCACCCGAGGATTCCTTCTTCAGAGCCTAGACGAGAACACCCACAGATTCGCTCTCAACAAGATTCCAGAAGACCTCACGAAGCGCGACATATCCTTGTTCCTTCGGTCGCGTCTTGCCACGATCGGGAACGGCTTCGATCTCGGTGCTTCCTGGCCAGCTCCTGAGCGCATCGAAAACCTCGTTGGTCTCTCTGAGCATTTATTCATCTTTGCAGCTCTGGCTGCACGACATATTGAAAACCCGGCTGAAAGAGACCCGGACGGTCGCCTCAGGAGCCTCCTGGATGCCGGCAACGCAGCAGCAGCAAAACGAGGTATCAGCACATCCGCGTTTCCGATCCTCGACGCATTGTACATCCAGGTGCTAGAGACCGCTGCGAAGAAGCTAGGGGACACTTTGAAGGCGCAGCTGAAGCTCGTTCTAGGAACGATTGTGCTCGCTGAGCAGCGCCTGAGCCCTGGCACGCTGGATGCCCTCCTGGACCTTCCGACCGGCACGGTCAGACGTGTGCTGCCCGTCTTTGGTGCGATTCTGACCATCCCAGATCGCGAAGACGATACTACCCCCATCGGCATCATCCACCTATCGTTTCCGAACTTCCTTGTCGACCCCGATCGCTGTACCGATCAAAGCTTCCTCGTCACGCCCCGCATTCATCACTCTTACGTCGCGTTCCGATGTCTAAACATGATGAAAGTGCTCAAGTACAACATCCTCGAGGTCGTCTCGAAGCACGACCGCGTTTTGAATAGTGAGATCCCCAACTTATCAACCAGACTCTCCCAGCGTATCCCCGCTCCTCTCGAGTACGCCTGCAGATACTGGACGCGTCACTTGTGCGAAGCCGAGATCGGAGAAGACCTGCTCACAGCGCTCGAGGAATTCTGCACATCCCACCTCCTCCATTGGCTCGAGGTGCTGAGTCTCCTCGGCTGTATAGACGGCGTCGTCGAAGCTCTACAATCAGCGCAGACCTGCTTGAAGGCGAGTATATCACAGCATTCATGACAGCCTATGCGATACTCATCCAGCGTTGTGCACACAGGCTCAGTCGTTGCGAGCGACAGATGCTCCGTCGCTTCTGTACGACTGCGAGCGCGCCGTCCGCGCGTTTCACCCCATCGTCAGCACATCAGCCATGCATATGTACTCGAACATCGCCATCTTCGTCCCACTAGACACGCCTATTCAGGGTCTTGCTGCAGTGCACGCGCGAACGTCGCTGGAAGTACGCGTTGGACTGGAGAACACCTGGAGCGACACCCTTGTGTCGTGCGTCATGGACGAATCCTCTCTTGCAGTTCTCGCCTTCTCACCGGATGGGATATACGTTGCCTGCGGTCAGTGGGGCGGAACCATCCGGCTATTCAATGCACACACGGGAGCGGCGGTGCAGGTTTTCGGGGGTTATGCAGTCATGTCGATCCAGTGCTTATCATTCTCGCCGACGGGGAAGGAGCTCCTTTCTGGTATAGATAAGGGGGTGGTCGATCTCTGGGACGTCGAGACGGGGGCTAAGCTCAACACATGGAAGACACACTCACGCTTTGTTGGCTCGGTGGCGTGGTCGCCCGACGGCACACTGGCAGCTTCTGCTTCTTCTGACAACACTGTCAGGCTGTGGAGAGTGGCCTCTCCCGAGACGATGGTGGTACTGCAGCATGATGGCTTGGTGTTCCATATCGTATACGCCCCGGATGGGGACCTGCTCTCTGGATCATGGGATGAGACGTGCAAGATCTGGGACACACGGTGCGCCGACTGGGACACGGAGACCGACGTCAAGCCAACCCGAACTCTGCAGCACGGCTCATTGGTTACCACGGTGGCTGTATCCTCGGACAGCTGTCTAGTTGCGTGTAGCCTCTACAACGGCAAGATCGTTCTCTGGACAAAGTCGGATGGGCAGCGGCTGCGATCCTTGCCAGGCCAAAGTCAAGTCATCTCCCTCGCGGTCTATCCAAGCGGCCTTCTCGCTGCAGCATACAAGGGCTCTCCGTTCATGTTGTGGGACGTCTCGACAGGAGCACTGGTGAAGAGTGCGGACAATGAGGGTGCGACAGCCGCCGCTTTTGCATCTGACGGTGTTCACATCGCGCATGACACCAACAAGCAGTTGCACGTTCGCCTGTGGCCTGTGGAGGTGAAGCAGAACATGACGAGAGCCACAGGAATCACGGCAAAACTCAAGCAGCTATCACGGGGCTTATCTGTTGACGACCACAAACCAGTAGGAAATTGCAGGACGGATTTACGAGCAGCGACTACCTCGCCGACGGGGAAACTCGTCCTTGCGGTGTATTATGACGAGTTGCGGATGTACGAGGTGTCTACAGGTCGTCGTATGCGCACCATCGATCATTACAGCAGCGACTTTCCCTCCGCCGCCTGGTCTTCCACAGGCCGACTCTTTGCATGCGCAGCGCGAGATCACGCCGTGCACGTTTGGCAGGCGGAAAACGGAGAACACGTCCGGACATTGACGGGACACTCGGGACGTGTCACCCGCATCTTATTCACATGCGATGAGCAGCACGTCCTGTCTGCATCGGACGATGGGACAATCCGCCGGGATAAGATCGAGGTACAGACGTCTTCCGAGGTCCTCTTCCAGTCTGTTGGTGATTGGATCTGGTGTCTGGCTGTCTCTGATGACGGGCAGTAGATTCTCTCCTCTTCTCGTCGGAATGACTCTCCACCGGACACGCCCAGCGCCGACTTGCTGGCACACCCTTCCAGGCAGCCAGTGAAGAGCGAATATGGCTTCTACTATGCACTGCGCCTGCACGACGTCACAACGGGCAACGTCGTCTGGATCGAGTACCACCAACACCGCATCACATCTGTCGCGTTCTCCGAGGACTGCACCCGCGCTCTCGCAGGAAACAACGAAGGCGAGGTGTTCCTGTACGACCTCACCCAGATCATCCCTCTCCGCTCTCCGCCTCCGACCGCAGTCCCAGAGCATAAACTAACCGTGCGAGGAACAGACCGCTACATCCCACGTATCTCATTCTCATCCGATGGCCGAGTTGTCATCACCGACAGGACCTACACCTCAATCCCGTCAGAACTGCAACCTCTACACACCGCCTATACGGATCGCTCATTGACCGCCATTTCCTTCTACGAGGGCGATTGGCTTTGGCGCATCAATCATCCTGACTCAGACCCTCGTCGCCTGTGCTGGATCCCTCCAATCTTCCGTCCGCACAAGAATAGTGTAGAGCCCTTTTTATCAGCAAGCGGTCAATTCATCGTATACTTCACCCTGGGAGGGTCTCTCATTGTTATGGACGGTGCATCAATTTGCTAGCGGTAAGACCTCATCTTCTCTGAGGTGCGACATTCGTTAATGCATGCTATTGCGTCCTTCTTCTCAGGCTTTCGCAACTTCTCTTCACAGATCACACCCCGTACCCAGCCTCGGCGTACTAGTAGGCATGTTAAGATGTTGCACAGGGCGCCACCGAGATGTATGCTCATCGTCTACACGCCACATGCCTTCGGTTCCCTCATGGCCGTCTCCACATGCATTGTCCGCTCCCGCTACTTGGTCTTTGTTGCAGTTTTCGTCGAGTTGCTTTATACCATTTCTTTATGCGAGCGCACACAAGCCCGGTGCATGTATCACATCATGATCACGCGGCGGTGGGAGGCGTGATATATTCATTCATACTCAACGTCTACAGCGCGTGGTCACGAGAGTCGAAATGTTCCAAAGCTTCGCTGAGCGCAGTACAGTGCCTTCAGATTGAGGCCCTGAGTTGCCCTCGCCCCCGTTTCACCCAAATCTCGTCTCTCCGGGGGTACATTCTGTCAGAGATCGCCGCGCTCCCTCGCAGGTGAGACTACGAAGTAGCGGCGAGTCTCGATGTCGGCCTCCGCAGACCATACGCTGAATATTTGTGGCGAGCATCTCCCGACCCGCTCCATACCAACAAAGTAGGGCGTCGATGAATGCTCACTAGCTCTACGAAACCGTACGCGTCTTTTGACCTCTACTCCTCCTGTGAGCCATGTCAATTCTACATGTGGATGAACGCCGCCGGACGTGCACCGTGCTGCAGTCTCGCGGTCTCTCACACACATTCAATTCAAGTCACTCGCTACAACGGCACCCATTCACAGCCAAGTGTTCAACTGAACGGATTCAATGGGTGCCGTCTCCCACCTGTCATGTTACTCAACGACCAGGTACGTCGCAGGAGAACGAGGACGGCGAGGTCGATGCTGGCCTGCGAGCCGCCCGAGACAGACGACCCATCAGACGCCGAAAGCAGGGGAGTATCCGCACCGGAGGAGCTGGCGATGCATGTGCTCGAACACGGCAGTACTGCAGAGGCAAACCCGTTGAGAATCGAACGTCCGTGCTCTATCCCGAAGCCGATGAGTACACGCAAGTGAACGAAGCCAAAGTAAACTCACGAGATGCAAGAATGTCCTCCAAGCTCTGCAGCTCGAGCAAGCCTTGGCGACCTTAGTTATGCGCTCGTCCCCAAACTGGTACGTAGCCATTGACGCAATCGAGTGCTTCTCCAATACCCAATACTTGTTCGGAGACTCTTTCAAAGGCACGGGTGGGTCCATATCGAAGTGCAGGACACGGGCAGGGAGCACCGTGCGCTTGTTGCGCTCGACCTGGACGCAGGGCGACGCCTCCACGAGGGAGCTCGCAGAGCGTCGGCAGACGTGTCCACTGCCAAGCGTCTAACATTAATTCAAACAGCCAACCAAGAACATGGGACATACCGTGATTGTCCACGATCGACGTGTACTGGTCGTTGTCCATGATCAAGCCCCAAGACGTCTGGTTCACCTCTGGGTCGTTATACATGCTCTCGGGCGGAGCGGCTATGGCGCTGAGTGGAGACTGTGGAGGTATCGAACATCGTGTCCCTGAGACCAGAGCGTCTGAGGTGCGCGGCGAGTAGTCGTTCATGATAAAGTGCACCGAGAAGTCGCGGTTGTGCCGAGCCCACGCCGACCGATAGGCTGCGCCGTGCATCACATACGATATTGCGACAGAGCCCGCACATATGTTTTAGTCGTTACGGCCATGGCTCGCGATTGTACAAACTCACTGACTGGGCTTCGACGCGATGGACGTGCAGACGAGCCACGACAGCGTCCACGGCGGTCAAAATTGATTATCTGAGCGTCACCAGGTTCACGGACGTGAAGTTTGGACGATTCGTTGTCGGCCCGCGTGCACGGCTTGTTCCAGTGGGGTTACAAGAACGTATCGTCCAACGACATTGACATATCGAGCGATATATCGTCCGTCGAAAGGTGTGGGTGAACTCGCGATCGTACCGGAAGGGATCCTACGTGCCAAGGTTGAGCACTGCGCCGTACTACGAGATGGAGGCGACGCTGTAGAGGGACTCACCTTGCTTGTGCGCGGGGCAAGATACCGCCTCCGGAGAAGGTCAGAAGACACTGACTGAGGCGACTGTGAAAAGTTCAAATCCACGCCCAACGAGTAGAAGCCAGTGAATGTCGAGCGAGACTCGGTACATGAGTGTGCAGGGCCCTTGAGATTCGAGATATCCTCCGGGATTGAAAGCTCGGTGGGGGAGCCTCAGGCTGCGCTGGAGCGAGTTCGTCGGGAGCTCTTGTCTGAATGCGCAGGTAACACGTTGGCCGTCTTCCCCAGGATAGACATGAGATCTGTATACATCGACAGAACTGGGCAGGAGCGATTTGGATTAGCTAAGACGTGGACGGGCCCGTGAGGATGCGCCTCGGACGTACTGTCCGACTGGGATCTACTATGTTGAATGAAATTGGCGAGTCCATGGGTGCGCCGTGGACCCCGGACCTATCGTCGACGTAACCGCTTGACGGGTTATGCTGGCTTGTATATCAGCCATAGTAGAACATCAAAGGCGAGCAATAGCTTGAGCTCGTACGCCGTGACGCTGCTGGGGAGACAGAGAATGACGTTGAAGCGCCCATCGATGGTGTGTGATGGAGAAGCGCCGGGACAGGGTTTGCACTCGACCACCACCTGGCATCGTCCTCCGCCTCTCCTGTTCCTCGCGGTTTCTGCTCATCTGCGTACTGCCGCATACCTGGCACCTGCGCTCCTGCTCTGCGATCACAGCCACGACGCCTCTCCTACATCTCTGCGACACTTCCTCTGCCCGGACGTTCTAACGCTGTCTCTCGCACTTCCTGACACTCGCTACGTCCATTCACGCTCCAACTCCTAGTTACGTATCCTTCTAGCCGTGGTAAGTGCGAATACAACATTCCGTGAACAGATCTACCCCTACGTGAGAGCCCTCGAAGATACGGAGACACCTTCAGCCAGTACTAGCTCGAATGAACGGTATGAGCTCCGAGTTCGCCCCTAGCTACATGTAATCCACACGCGTTTCCGCTACGAGGTATATATACTGCAGACATATGCTCCGTCATCTCTCGTCTTCTGGCCCCTGTCTCCTGTACTCCCTGGCACGCTACGCACGGCTCAGCTTCAGCTCCTGGCGTTATTCAGTCCCGTACATACTGGGGCATGTGCATGCGAGTCTTCGGTCCATACGAGCTCCTTGAATGCGATCATCCCTCTGTGCCCGACCTGTACCAAGTCCGCCAGCGCAATCAAGAGCTGGTGCATCTGTCATCGCGAACTATGGAGCCTCGACTTGACTAGAGCATTCGTCTGTCATCCCGGGCGACACGACAGCTCTCCACTCGACTTATCCATGCGTACTCCTGTCCCGTTTGATTCTCCGCCTGCTGTTCTTCGCCGTCACTCCTCTCATTCCAGCCGCCCTACTCCGTTGACAACTATAGCCTTTGTTGGGGCCCATGTACGCATGTAAGCGTTCTCCTTACTCAACAAACGCTACCCTCTGGCCTTCAAATCACTCTAGCGCATCTCGTCACTGTATGCATTCCGCCCTCGTCCAAGCGAATGTAAGTCACCCTTGGCTCGATGTCCACTGGCACCCTCGGCTCCTCGTCACGTTTGGATGAGTGTACTGCGATGTCTGGTATCTCCCGCTCAGACCTACATTAGATCTTGGGGACCCTGTGCATCGACTTCCAGGGCGATATATCGAGTTACGGTCGAGTCCCCTGTCCTTCCGACTACAACCCCGGCAAGTTCCGGAAGACAGCGACTCCAAATGGCCAGTCGGTTGTTGTGGTGCTCGATTTCGGGGCGACCTGCTTCATGCCGCTTCCGTTCATCGAGGTCGCGCTCAAGAAAGACCGAGACGACTTTCGCCGATCATTAATCGAGAAGATCGAGTATCCTCGGGAGCGTTGGGAAGGTGTAGAGGCTTTGCTCTCCGTGTCGGGTCAGCTTGTTCAGTACGGTGAGAAACCAATCGGTAAGCACAACTCTTCCGTTTTGTTGTCACATTCGAGCTGAATTCGACCGCCGTTCAGCACTCCCACTGGGCGTCAGCTCCAACGCGTCGTGAAACTATCAACAGACCGCCGCGACAGTCCCGCTAGGCTGCTACCAGTGCCCCGTACGGAAGATGAGCCCCACGCCCGTGCCATGGCGCACCTCGAATAAGTCGTATGTTACGTCGAGGTGCCCAGCGAGATGAACAGCATGTGCGGAATGCTCGCCCTCTATGGGGTAGACATATCTTTGATGCCAAACGTTAGTTCGAGCAATACGATGGGCGGCCGCCGACATACATGGCGATGAGTGCGGAATGCACTTGAGTACGGAGCTGTGCCTAGCCAATGCGGCGCTGCTGGCCCGTACCCCCCGCGCGCGCACGCGTATGAGCTCGCGCAAAACCACTGGGTGGCTGCGTGACGTTGGCGGGTGAGGATGGTGTCGAGGTTGCCATGATCGATACTATGGCTGGGCAGGGAACGTGTGTACTACGCGTAGGGATCAAAGCCAAACTCCGACTCGAACGTGACCAAGTTCCGGTTTCTTGTCTTGTCAATGCACGAGTCGTCGGCCCCACGACCTACATGTACCGGACATTGTCCATAATCGAGTTCCAGGACGTCCCAGTCACCTCGGGGTCGCTGTACGTGCTCTCGGGCGAAGCGGTTATCGCACTCGCAGGAGCGTCGTGCTGAGGTCCCAAAGATCTTGTCCCCGCTCCGAGTGGTGATTCATGAACGAGTGCACCGAGAAGTTGCGACAGCGCCTGGCATCGCAAACGAGAGCGCGACAGGACTCACGTTCGCCTTCGAGTTGTTGCAACTTGCGGCGGTGTCTGGCGAAGCCGTGGCCGTACGAATCCAACGGCGGGGCGTTCGAGGCGACGGACAACATGACAGACAGGCCACGACGGTGTCCACGGCAGTGGGGATGGACCATCTGAGCTCCAGCAGGTGCACGGGAGTAGAAGCTCGAAGAGTCGCTGTCGGCTCGCTAGCGTGGCTTGTCCAGGTTGATGAACGAGAGCGTGCCGTCCATCGAAGGGGGTAAGCTGGGCTTGTGAGCGTTTCAGAAACAATCCTACGTTCAATAGAGCATGAGAGTTGCGGTAGAATTCGCTGAGAGTGGGCGGGTGATGCAAGCGTTGTCACTAGGGGAAGCTGGAATATCTGTAACGCGCTGGAATAGTCGTCATGAACAAGATCTCCCGCGTATTGCAGGTCGTAGAGACACCGGAGGAGGGTCGAAACGGCCGCCCATTCATTTATGATTAGGTCTATACGCCCGTTATCGAGCAGTGGGACATGAGGCTCCCAAAACAACTTACATACCTGCCAGACTTCGCCGTATTTATGGTCTTCAAGAATCCAGCCAGTAAAGAGCCCTCCCTCATAACTGAGTCAAATCTGGGGTATATACGATAGCGAGACATCCAACCGGAAACGTACGTGGAAACTCAACAAATGTCAAACGATGACCTCGGGTAAGTCGAGTACATCCACATCCTCGTCAATACGACTAGATTGGCGCTGGCGGATTGGCACCGTGAAGCGTAACAGCCTCTTCCCAGGGCGTTTCAACCGACAGGTTTGTCCATCGCACAGTAAGAACTTCTCCTCGCCTGGCAGGATGTCCTCTTGTCTGATTCCGAAGGCGCACTCAGCTGACTTGAGCCGTCCAACCATCGGTACTGAAAGCCCTGACATCGCAGGACTCGGCACGCTCCAGAGCTCGTACGGGAAAGGGGAGTTGACGGCCTTCCCAGTGGCGGTATGAACAAATTCGATGCAGAATTCGGCGGCGGATATCGAGCCAGGGTATAGTCTGATCGAATACTCGGAATCTGGTATGGGGCGGATGAAGACGTGTTTATCGCCCAAGCGAGGTTTCTTCTGTTGTCTCAAGTCAAGGCAAGTTTTCACGAGGGGTAGATTACGGTCTACGTACCCCTGTAGGCTCCACATACTGTAGGTGTCCAATGTGAGGCTCGCGTTCTTCAATGCCTCTTGAAGCGATCACCGGGACCGTATAGCCCCCTCGAGCCGGCGATCGACCCAAGCAAGGGTACACATCGGACGAGTATGGCTCGGAACCTAGTGGTAAAAGAAGTCAGCGTTGAGACGTGAATAAACTAAGTTGTCTCACGTATCTCACGTGTTCATGAGCAGGACGATGCGTTTCGGGGTACCCATGACACTCACGATGCGCCATACCAACGCGACGCTACCGTAGCACTTTACTTTCTAGTGATTGCGCTAGCGCACGCAGGGCTATGAGTGACCGAATGTCACTGATGAAATAGATCGGGCTTCACAGTCGTGTGCACCAAAGCCACGGCCCGCTAACGTCTCTGGCACCGCATCCCTTCCATTATCAGACAGGTAAGTAGTACGAGCCCGCCTTCAAGAGACAGGCTGTTGCTGGATCGCAGCAAGAGGAGAGGGAGCTCAGCAAGAGGAGAGGGAGCTCAGCAAGAGGAGAGGGAGCTCAGCAAGAGGAGAGGGAGGAGCTTGTGTTTGGCGAAAGCACCAGCCTGCTCTCACTAGGCTCTGAGTACGAGCTGTTCAGTAGCGTCGATGCCGTACTCTCCCTAACTCAATAGGGGAGATCATGCCAGTATAACATTATCGATTTGACGAGGAACACATTCTTGTAGTATACACTGCCTATATCAGGAGCGTTAGCCTAAGCACGCTGGAGAACAGCCTACAAGCGTACCCGCCGGTTCAATCTCAAGTCCGATCCGCCCGTCGTAAGTCTTGATTATAGCTCCAAGCTACGCTTTTCCCAGCTATCTGAGCCGGATAGGTCCATCGTAATCGATGAGTGCGCCCATGGCCCTAGCGCCCTCTTCAGCTCCTGCGGCGGGCTCGAAAATGACAAGCGTGTTCGGGTTGACGTCTCCATGGAGAACGCTCGCGTCTTCGTACAGCCTTTTGTGCGCTACCATGACAATGGTATCACGAGTATGATATATCCCCGTAGAGCAGAGACGAGTGGCTCACCTGTGATAGCGTCGAGCATGACCTTGACGAGTTCGCGCGTGTCCTTGATGTCCATCAATGAGCGGGTGTTGACCTCCTTCACTCGTTGCGCAGGGCGAGCGGTACGAGCACTCGACTCAGCCCTGGGAGTGTGTGCCCTTGATGTAGCATTTGTAGGTAAAATGTTGTCGTTCGCAGAAGACATGGCGGCGGTTGTCGAAAACACTCTGGGGAGGAACCACAGCCACAGCCGCGTGTGGCGTCCCCGGATAGATTATTCGATTTTAGCGCCCACAAATTCATGCCACTTGTAGCGTACTCGACCTGTTCTGTTTTTTTGTTGCTGGTAGGACCCAAGTGGCGCCGATACTGTATACCTACCCTAACTTACCTAACAGGCAGGTATATTCACTCAGGCTCAGGCTTACACGAGCACCTCATTCGCACATATAAGCAAAGCATCATCTATTCGGTCGACGAACATCGGACACAGTGCCTACAGTATGTAGTGGTGATACGGAGCAAATAGAGCAATAGTTAGGAGCCGGGGCTGCATACGAGACTGGATTGTACCGTAGGTATGTACAATCGCATCTCGCGGAACGCAGGCAACTCCGAGATGGATGATCGTGGAATGGGGTCGGCCTCCTCCTCAGTCGTCGCGCCAACGAGTAGCGTAGTGGGCAACGACGGCGACCGGGCGGCAAGAACATGCGTACGGGGGAGAGGGGAGGTCCGATCTGGAGAGCAAATGTGCAAGTTACAAGAAAGCGAAAGCAAAACGAGCACTGCAAGAAAGCAACAGGATACGAGATGAGACGATACGAGACGGAGCATAGGCGATATGTGCATAGCATAGAATCATGACTTCCTCCCCTGAGCTGGTGAGTGGAGAGCGTCCGCGCCAACAACCAGGTGCGTGGCGGTGGGAAGAAGCCGAGAGGTGAGATGTGTGGTTTGTTGTGAGTAGAAGAGATTGCGAGTGGAGTGGATCATGCCGCTGGTACAGGAACACGGGCGGGCGTTGGCCGGCCTCGAGGACGTGGACGATTGATCCTGAGAGTCTCCGACGGACTATCAAGCGAAGTTCAGCTATCGTGCTACCTATGAGACTTCAATAACTCACGTTGGGATAATGGAACTCGTAGACAGGTTCTCCTTGCAGTCCTGGGTGGACTTTCCGGTGCTCCGCTTCGACCAGCCGAGAGCCGCACGCCGAGTGCTCGACGTGACGCGAGGACGCGAAGGGAGGCCAAACGCGCCCTTGCCCTGCTTGGAAGTATCGAGCTCAATATAGATTGGCGAGAAAGGCTTGATCTCGTCAAGAGCGGGCGCCGGTGAGGACTGGTAGACGTTTGCGTCGCGCTGGACCTCGCGGAGAACAGGCTGCTCTGGAGCAGGGGCAGCGAACGGCTTGTTTGGTCCATCCGTGAAGACCTGGATTGGTGACGAGCGTGGCTTCTCAGGAGAGAAGGCAGAGCGCTGGTTCCGCAACGGATAGGGCGACGCTCTCGACGACGTGCGAGACCGGACGCGGTGAGGACGCAGCTCGGAGGGCAGAGGACCATAGTTCTTCTGTGAGTGCTCGAGCATCGCCTGCATGACAGCGGGCTCCTTCGGCGGTTGAAAAGCTTTGACAAACAGTCAGTAATACATACCACTGCCAAAACGCAATGTACTCACACTGCACTGCGAAGACGGAGAAGGGGGTGTCAACCCAGACACGCCTGCTCTCTGCAACGGTCTCGTGGGCCTCATCACGGAGAGCGTAGTAATGGCGCAACGTCATGATTCCGCGTTCCTCGTCCCAGTCACTGTAGATGGACTCGCTGTCGCCCTCTACGATGTAGACAGAGTTGTTGACAAGCGGAGTAGCACCCTGCTTTGTAACGCTCTGCGGAGTCGGGTGCTTAGGCGACGGCGAGCTTGACAATACGGAGGCCTCCTCCTGGATCGTCTCGTACACCGATGATCGCGACATGCGGGCTTGCTCGATGCGGCGCCGGTGGCCCATACCACGAGCACGAGCCCGCGTACGAGCCCTGGCCACACCGCTAGTTGGCTGCGTAACATTGGTGAGGATGGTGTTGAGGTGGCCGAGGTCAATGCTGGACTGCGAGCCGCCCGAGACGGATGACCCATCAGACGCCGAAAGCGGGGGAGTATCCGCACCGGAGGAGCTCGAGGTGCATGTGCTCGAACGCGATCGTGCGGCAGAGACAGGCTTGCTGAAGATGGAACGTTCGCGCACTACCCCAAAGCCGATCAGTACACGCAAGTGAATGAAGCCGACATGATCTCACAAGATGCGAGGAGATCCTCCCCATGGGCAATGAGAGCACTGTCCTCCAAGCTCTGCCGCTCGAGCAAGCCCTGCCGAGCCTTGATCATGCGCTCGCCACCAAATTGGTACGAAGACGTTGACGCGATCGAAGGCTTCTCCGTTAACCGAGATTTGTTGGGAGACTCTGTCGCTGGTGCAGGCAGGTCCATGTCGAACTGCAGGACACGGCCAGGGAGCGCCGCGCGCTTGTTGCGCTCGACCTGGACACAGGGCGACGCCTCCACGAGTGAGCTCACGGAGCGTCGGCGGACGTGTCCGCCGCCGAGCATCTAACACGAGTGTTAGCACAGTTCGCAGTCACTCAAAAACGTAAAACATACCGTGATCATCGTATCGTCTTCCTTCGGAGAGCTATGGACGCTCATCTCGCTCATGATCGACAGCGGGCGGAACTGGTGGCTAGGTGGGGGACGCGTGTACTGCGCGTAGGGGTCGAAGCCAAACACCGACTCGGACGAAACCGAGTTCCGGTTCCTTGTCTTGTCAAAGAGCGAGTCGTCGACCACGGACGTGTACCGGTCGTTGTCCATAATTGAATCCCAAGATGTCCGGTTCACTTCCGGGTCGCTGTACGTGCTTTCGGGCGAGGCAGAGATCGCACTGAGAGGAGCGCCGTGAGAGGTTTCAAACATCTTGTCCCCGAGACCAGGGCGCCCGATATGCCGTTCCGAGTAGTCGCTCATGATCGAGTCTACCGAGAAGTCACGGTTGTGTTGGGCCCATGTCGAACGACCAGCCGCGCCGTGCATCACGTACGAGAGTGCGACAGAGCTCGCGCTCGTATTCGAGTCGTTCCGGCGATGCCCTGCAAAGCTGCGGTTGTACAAACTCACCGGCGGGGCGTTCGACGCGACGGACATGGCAGAAGGGCCACGGCGGTGTCCACGGCGGTAGGGATGGATCATCTGAGCTCCAGCAGGTGCGCGGAAGTAGAAGCTCGAAGAGTCGCTGTCGACCCGCTTGCGCGGTTTGTTCCGATTGATGAACGAGAACGTGTCGTCCACCGACATGGACATGGACATGTAGAGCGACATGTCGTCCATCGAAGGGGGGCGGCTAGGCTCGTGAGCGTACCCGAAAGGATCCTGCGTGCCAGGGTTGACCACCGCGCCGTACGACGAGATGGAGGCGATGCTGTAGAGCGACTCGTGCTGCTTGTGCGCGGGGCGGAATACGGCCTCCTGAGGGGGCCAGAAGGCGGGGCGATTTGGCCCAAACTCGAATCCACGTCGGACCTCGTCGAAGGAGTCGAAGCCAGTAAAGCTTAGGCCGGATTCGGTACGCGAGTGCGCGGGGCCCTTGGGGTTTGAGACCTCCTCCGGGAATGACACTTCAGTGGGAGAGCGACGGTGCAAGTCCTGTTGAGAGGTCTTGTTCGAGTCCGCAGGGAGTACGTCAGCTGCCTTTGCCAAAATCGATTTGAGCACCGAGTCGTCCTCCGTCCTTGATCCCATGGAACGGGATCTCGAGTGTGACAACGGCGGGATAATATCCGACAGCGTGAGGGGCTTCGCGTCCGAGTCGTTCGCCGAGTTCTGGGGAGACGGCTTACCGCCGAACCTGAAATCCCTGTTGAGACGACCATCCGACGGCTTCGACTGCATCGACATCGATCGGTTCAGCTCCGGGTACACGCGACACTCGTCCTCGAGCTCGCGCATCATGAAGCTGATATCGTGCTCCTGCGTCAAACCCGAGTCACGCCGATCGCCCTCGTGCTCGTCCTCTTCCGTGAACATCGATGTATCGCCCAAGTTGGAGAAGCTCCGCGGGACGTCCTCAGCAGGAGGCGTCGGGCGAAGGTTCTTGGGAAGTGCAGGGACAGGGGGCGCGAGCATGCCCTCCTCGATGCCAAAGTCGAAACCGAGCTCGATGCGGGCGGGAGTCTTGAACGCGTTCTCGAGTTGCTCGACGAAGCTCGCTCGGTCTGAGCCGCCGGACTCGTTCAGCTTCTGCAGCTCGCCGGTAAAATCGAACGACTTCTTAGTGTCGTTCTCCGACCCCGAATCGTGCCCGCCTTCGCCGTCGTCGAGCTCTGCCTGTTTTGCCTCCGCGTCAAAGAGCTGCGCCTGGAAGACGGGCACTTGGGGCTCCACATCTTGCTCCGCTACTTGCTCGGGAAGCGGCAAGGCAGTCTTGGGAGGGGAGCCCGGCGATGAAGGCGCCTTGAACGAGAGCGTATCATCGAGCGGTTGCGTCATGTCATCGTCCGAGTTGCCAGAGAGGATCACCTGGAGTTCGTCCGGAATGTCCGAATCAGGATCCTCCGGATCAACTTCTGGCTCTGTCGATCCGCCAAGCGTGCCGCAGAGACCCAAGCCTTTGCGCGCCTCAGCCGAGATCGGGACACCCATCCTGCGCAGACTCCCCACGCTGCCCTTGCTGTTCATCGGGATGAGCGAGGAGCTCTTGCGGTGGTGCCCACCGACGCGGCTAAATACGGGAGTAGGCGACGGGGCGGCAGAGCTGCTCTCAAGCTTCTCCATGTCGAGCCCAACCTTGGAAGGCCGGTTGCCGAACGTGCGCGAGGAAGGCTCAGCGCTGTCAGACGTTCCCGCAGTTGGAGTCAACGTGCGCAACGAAGACGATGACACTGCAGAGACTGGGCCCTTGACCGTGGCCGGGCGCAGCGGCTGGAACACTGGCAGGGGGTCAGCAGGCGATGGCGTCAGCGTCCGCTTGTGTTTGAGGTGCGTGGCCGCCTTTGGTTTGACGAGCGGTTTCCGCGGGGATACCTTCCAGTCGAGCTCACTCCACGGGGCAATCTGCTGCCCCACAAGCGTGGCGGGCTTAGACATCTGAGCGGCGGGCTTGGCTGAGACCACTGGAGGAACTGCCGATGACTGAGACTTTGCATACGGCCGGAGTGAAGCGATTGACGCGGTGCTCTCGCGCAATTGGTCCTTGAGCGGGCTGCCGTTGTAAGCACGACGAACCTTAAGTGGGCTCTCCTCGCCAGCCTGGAGAGGCGACAGGCGCAGGGGCGTGTTATTAGTGCTCGCCGGTGTCGCCTCCAGGTCCAAACGGTTGATGAGCAAAGCCAGATCATTCGTCGCAGCATCCAAGATCGAGAGGACAACTGATCAATATGTACGTCAGCAAACGAATATCGACTGAACGCGAGGTTGAGCTCACCATCGTCTTCGCCATCGTCACAGATGGCCTGAGGACGAGGACGACCGAGCATCTGCTCTGACATTGGCCTAGGACGTGCGCGCCTAACAGGAGTCTCGCTCAAGCTGACTTGCTCGCGCTCATCGTCCGTCGGCGCAGAGTGTCCGTCCGCAGTGGCCTCCTCAACCCTCACAATGGGGCGCTCCATAATAGACGCAGGCGGGGACAGCGACGCTTCACGCTGCTTTTCCTGCGCCTGCATCTGTGCCTCCGGGAAGATCTCTGAGATGGGGGTGCGACGACGAGAGTCGGACGACCGCCTACTCTCGCGCGTCGTCTTGCCAGCCTCCTTGTCCTTCTCGCGTCGGGTACGCCGCTCCTTGCGCTGGATCTCCTTAGCCGTCTGGAGGTTAGTCTCGTCCCACCGCACGGAGGCGACAGAGCTGCTTGACGACCGAGGTGAGCGTCCAGAGAACGTCGAGATACCAGACGCCGTCGAGGGCGGTCGCAAGGATGAGCCACTCGACAGAATAGACGAGGGGCGACCTTGCGCGTTGAGAATGAGGTGAGCAGAGTCGACAGAGAGTCGTTGAGGGGCCTGAGCGATGCCAGAACCAGAACCGGTCGTCGAACCGGAAATATCGCGGACGGTACTAAGACGGAGCGTGGATGGGAGACCGAGGCCGAGCACGCTCTGCTTCTTGCGACTGAGGGTGCGGGAGCCGTCCTCGAACTTGACAGGGGCGGGGCTGCCCTGAGTACTGAGCGCGCCCGCCTCGAAGCTACTGCCAGAGTAGCGGATGGTCTTCTCCTTCTCCTTGCTACTTTCCTTCTCCTTCTCCTTCTCCTTCGTCTTCTCCTTCTCCTTTTTCTTCTTCTTCTTCATCGTGTCCTTGTCCTTGCTGCTCTTCTCCTTCTCCTTCGTCTTCTTCTCCTTCTCGTCCTTCGTCTTGGGCCTGACCGTACCCTCGGTAGGGGCGGCGGGGCCTACGTTGCCTTCCTTGTCGTTCGAGAGTTGCGCCCAACTGGCCATGCGGGCGAGCGACCGCATCGAGCGGATCGCACGCACCGCGATGGAACCGGCGGGTGGCGCGTCGGGAGATAGCAGACCGCTCACAGGGACATTCTCGCCCGCCTTCGCACCAGTGGGTACATTGTCTACCACAGGGACCTCGAGCAGGGTCTTCACCGAGGAGACGGTGCCCTGCTTCTTGGGCTGCGACGCGGGGCTGTTGAGGAGAATGCCAGAGTCGAGCGAGTTGAATCGCGCGCGGCCTTCGAGCGGTCTAGCGGGCTCGGGAGCTGTGCATAGCCAAATCAGGCATTATCGGAAGTTCGTAATGCTAACAACACTTACTCTTCGAACGGGCAGGAGGCTTCTGTTCCTTGTCCTTGCCCTTCGAGTCCTTCCTTCCGCGACCGATGCTCCACCATTTCTGGTTCTCATCACCTTTGACCTTCAGAAGGTTGCTGTCCACGGGCGCCTGCTTTGTCTCCTTGGGCGCAGCCGGGACGTTGGTCACCTCGCCAAGGGTGCCCCACTTCATGCCATCCAGTCCGAGGCGAGATTTCTTCTTCTTGACCACGACGATCTCGGCGAGCTCCGGGTCGTCGTTCTGGTCAACGTAAATCTCGAACCCGCCACGGCCAGTTGAAGGCGCCCCGCCGACGCGGCGAACGACATCGGAGAAGTCCTTGTTGGATTTCTCCTTCGTCTTGCTGCTGCCGCCAAGAAGCCCGAGCTTGGACTTTTTGGGGACGATGCGCTTGCGGGCTCCATTAGAGTCGGTCTTGGGGGCAAGAGGGGAAGATGCAAAAGGGGCAATGGAGGCGTAAGAAGAATTGGCGAACGAGGTGCTTGCGTCGCCAGCGGAGCCTGCCGCAGACGGGGTGGCGGAGATTAGACGGATGGTGGGGACGGGGTTTGCAGGTGTGATGTCCGCCGGGTGAACGGAGGACGCGTTGGATTGAGGAGCACGAGACAAGAGGGGGAGAGTGTTGCGCATCTTGCTAGCGTGTCTTCGTGGTCTAAATCGTAATCGTGCTTGAGTGTCGTGCTTGTTAGTGTCGTGAGTACAACAGAGTCGTGTCTTGGCGCGTTTGGTCGCGTAAAGTCGTCAGTACAGTTGAGAGAGGCAAGAGACGAGAGTATGTGCAGTCGTGAGATGGTGCGTGAGATGAGAGGGGAGAGATATTGAATTTCTGAACGTGTCGTGTAGCAAGAGTGCTCGTGGACTGGTCGAGTCGTTACTTGATGTGTTGAATTGTTGCTAAAACTGCCTTCTGTTGGCTACTTACCGCTATTCGAACGGGTGAACGAGGAGGACGACAGGAGTGAGGAAAGCGACTGACCTTGCTTGCTGTGCAAGGTTGCTTTGCCAACGATACACTGCTGCGACCTCCACCGCACCCCGGAAAACGAGAAAGCTGACACCGAGAAGGCTTTGGCTGGAGACTCGAACGAGGAGCGAGAGAAGCGGAGGAAACCTGGACTGTCTCCAACTCCAACCCATCAACCCAACCGGCGTCTGTTGGGCGCTGTGGGCGCCTCTGCGATTGCAACCGCGTCCTGCACAATACTCCAAAACAACGCGTCAGTCACGGGACCGCGCTCACTGTGGGTCCGCCAATGCAGAGCTCTCCCGCGCCTTCATCCCACTGCACTGCTCAGCGTCGATCAGCTCGGGTCTCGTCATAGAACCTCCCCTGGTACGCACGCAGCTCATGTTACTCCCTCTTGTGTCTCGGTTCGCTCCGTAAGCCCACTCAGCACTGTTCGTCTTGCCCTGTTCCGCTGGCAGTTGGGTGCTTGATGAGGATACTGCCTCTCGTCAGAGCTATCTCTTATGCTCCAGTATACGTTCATTGCATGCCATGAAAGTCACAATAGCTTGCTATGCGTGAAGGTTCTCGCAAAGAGCAACTTCAAACTCTAAACCTTGTTCCATTCCAATCACACCGGATGCCTCCATGTCGATGCATATCCACCACACCTACTGTTCGCTCTTTACGAGCGCAGAACTACACACCAAAAATTATTGTGAAACACCTCTCTGGTGCGTATTCAGCCGCTGTTGGGGCGGAAAGTCTATCCGCGTCTCACGAACATTCATGCCCTTCGTTCTATGTTCGACACCCAGCTGAATGACACAACGTACTCTGACACAGGTTCGCAACTTACTACTACAGTATCTTCATGGGCATGTTCTATGACTACTGTCTACCACACTCCCAAAAATAGCACTATCGGCTGTTACCTGACCTGCGCCTCCTCATCGGCCGCAATATCCCATGCATCCTATGGGCTGAAGATGCGATGTGCTACGTAAATCGCGTGCCCGCTTTTCTCTCCAGTCAGCAAATCATTGCTTCGGACGAGCTTTGGAAGTCTGCTGTGAGCTTCTTGCAGGCAGGGTCCTCGCGTTACGTGCCTACCGTTCATGCATGGGATTATGCCTGGACCTTTGGTCCCAACGAAGGTGCAACCCCTTTCCCAAAATCTATCCGACTACGCCATCAGAGGATGACCCCTACAAGCTGAAACCTATCCCCGGTTTCATCAACCTGCGCCCCCAATCGCACTTCGGCCTAGGCCTCCGTGATGAGGACCGCCTCCGATCCATAGTTCCCCCTCTTGATCCTTCTAACGCAAAAATCCTGGTGCCCAAGTACCATACGTTCTTGGAAGGACACATACACTTCGTGACGAACCCGCCAACGAGACTGGACGTACCTCGCCCACATCTTACGCGCAAGCGCAAGCACGGGAGTTTCATCACGTACCTCGTGTATTTTCTCGCCAACTTGTACGACATCCACCCGATCGAGAGTGAACCCGGAAGAGAGCAAGACTCTGAGCGAGATGCAAACTGACGAGGCTCGTTCGTACTTGCGCCGACTCATGTGAGAGCGCAAGGATGCCTATGTCGAGGAAATCCTAGAATATCAACGACAATACCACAATCTGCCGCTGGAACGCTCTTGTCGTAAGTGTACCTCCTTACCCCGTCTTTAAGGGTCTGGTCTCATCCAATATAGTTCCAGCCCTTCAAGCAATGTCAATGTCACCAGTCAATTTCCGGGAACCTCTCCAGCTCCTCGACTGTCGGGTGGTGCTGAATATGTACGCCACATCTCTTCGCTGAAGCCACCCGGAGCTGATGTAGCTGCAGCCGTACTAGAACGTATGCTACGATCGTGGTAACAAGTCAGAACGGTAATGCGACATCAGCCCGACCCCTTCCACGTCTGTCAACTGCGCCTCGTATAAATGGCAGCATACTGGCTACAGCGTCACGCATTACTCGTCGTGCCTTGCCTTGAACACTACAACTGGATTGCCACATGGACAATACAACATGACCCTCAAAGCTCCCCAACTTCACGCGTGGCTCGTGAGGCCAATGCGAGCTTTGGACAGAGACTGATCATCGTTTTAAGGTATATGCATCTGAATGGTATCCCAAACGATTACCTGGACTACGCAGGCGTAAACCACGGGTGACCCAGATGCCGCACCGCAACCATTAGTGTACCTGTTCAGAGTATCGCCTCCAACCTATCGTGGCGGAGCGGCAAGTAAGGAGTCCGAGTAGAATACCAGCTGCCTTCAAGAACAAGAAGAACGCACGGCCGCTGGGTTTTCTTCCTGCCGCTCACGAATACCCGTGCATCGCGTAAAATGTGCCGACAGTGCCTTTCAACTGATGCCTGCCCCCTTCGTCTTCGCCTCGAACCCTGACACTTTCGTCCATCATTACATTCGTGCGATGTAGGCGCGATGAGGCAGACCACCACATGCGCCACAGCCTCACCATTCGTTTGTATCCGAGATACATACACGCTGCAAAATCATGGTCTACTCAATCACGATGATTGGCATCTCTTCGTCCGACTCGGCCTGCATCTCCTTGCTCATCTTCTCCTTCGCTTCCATCTGCCTCAGCTTCTCCACAACAGCACCCATCTTCCCGACCTTCCACTCCCCGCCCCATCCCTGTCTCCTCTCCCTCCGCATCGTCCTCGGTGTGGGCGGCGGCTTCGAGCTCGCAGTCGAGCCTGCCCGCCTCCGCGTCTTCCTCCCGGCAGACGAGAGTCCGTGGTACATGCTCTCCCTCGCCCGATACGCGCTCCGCACCCAGTACGGCACCTTGGGTGACTTTGCGGTCGACGCGAACTTCGGCGTTGGGAAAGGGCCAGACGGGTCCTCGATCCCGAATTTGCGCCGGAAGCTGTCCATGAGCTGTGCATCCGCGCCAAGGATGACCGCCTTGGCCTGTGCGACGGACTGCTGCTGCTGGAGAGGAGAGTCGTCTGCAGAAGGCGATTGAACGATGTACGCGCTCGGGTTGGCGGTTTCAGAGGGCGATCCGAGCGCAAGGTATGGGAGCTCAGATTTAGAAGGGTCGTAGGACGATGCAGCAGACGCCGGCGGCGGCACGAAGCTCGTGCGTGCCCCGGCGCTGTACACCGAAAGCACGTCGACGATGCTCTGGCGCTGAATCGTACCAAGCGAGTAGCTGCGTCTCCGCCCCGAAGGCATTTGCGAGCGCCGGCGGGCCGAAGGGTTAATCTTGACAGACATGCGGTAGAGGTCCAGGTAGGTCTTCACGCTGTCGACCTGTTGGCTAGCCTGGCCAAGCGAAGGAAGCGCGAGCTCTTCGACTATGGTATCACGGAATGCACGAGACATGCGTGCAAGCCGACGGAGGCTTTGCAGCTTGTGCTCGTGCATATCTGGCGTGGTGATGGGTGACAGAGGCGAGAGCGGAGAGAGCGGGCTCAGGTAGTCGGGCGTTATAGGTGTCCTGAGCGTATTGGTAAAGCATTTAATATACGCCACGAACATGCAAAGGAGATCGGAACTTACTTCAAGTAGCTGTAGCGGAAGGGCGAGAGCGGGCTCGCGTCCGTACGTCTTACGGGAGAGACGAGATCGAGAGCATTAGGAATGGCCTTACGAGGCCTGCGACTTGCTTCCTGCGACGTACTCGTACTGGGGGTAGGGTCGAGATACTGCGTGACAGGCAGCTTATAGCGCAAGACTGGCGCGGGAGGAGGAGCCTTGCGCCCCGCTCTGCCTGCCTTCTTGCGTTTCAACCCCCACTGGTTCGTCTCCACGCCAGGATGACTGAGAGAAGTGATACTAGCGTGTTCGGCCTCTGGGGAGGCGGGGATCACGTCGATGAGGGGCATTTCCCCAAGCACCTTGCTAATCTTCTGGCTCGACTTCGCGAGACGTAGACGCTGCTCGGGGTCGAGCTTGTGCAGGGCGGGAGAAAGTGCGCGAGAGCCACGGGCAACATGTTCTGCGGTTCTGTTGAACATCTTGCACGTATGGATTCGTTGACTGTGCAGCAAAAATACGGAATGAATGACGAAGCAAGTCTCAGCCTAGAAAAGACGAAAGCTCGGGTACGAAAGCAGCGAACGATTGGACCAGCCAGAGATTAGAGAATCAGGCCTAGGGTAAAGTAGTGTCGTCGTCAACCAGGACAGTGCGAGAGCGGGTTTTGGTCCTCGCACGCTGCTTATAGGTCTCAGCATGGTCGAGAATGTTGCCAACAGCGGGATGTCGGAAGCACAGGTTCGTGCATCACCATCACTGATCCTGTCGGTCTGAGGTACCATCCAGTGTGGTGCGTACGAACGCTGCTATTGCCAAGGAAGGATATGAAGAGCGTACCAGGCATTGCAGATTCGTGGTATATAAGTAGGCCATGCAGATTTATGCGTTGGAGTCCTTTTCCTCGTGATGGTCTGGCAACCTGAACGTGTGAGCGACCCGCGATGCAGATGCTGGCGAGTAGATCGATGATGCACCTGAAGAGCCTCGAATGGACGTGTGCGTGCCTTCAAATTTGTGTCGATTTGGCGTAAGATATGTATTGAAAAACATCGCCCACTATCGTCCGATATGGTGTAGTGGCTAACATTATCGCCTCTCACGCGATAGCCCGGGGCTCGATTCCCCGTGTCGGAATCCTTTTTGCTCTCACCCATCAACTTGTGGAATTTCCTCATACGTAGGTGACATTGAACACAGCTATATTTCACGTTTCGGCACATATGACATCACTGACATATCGCATACACAGGGCTCAGATCAGGTCATGGATTCTCAGATACACGTGTCTCTCTGTCTTCGTACGGTGAACGCCGTCTTCGTGAGATCAGACATGCTCGGTGTAGTCGATCACAGAGCTAGCAGTGCAGAGCACCTGGTGAGTAAGCCCATCAGTACTGGAATTATACCGTCTAGAGTATGCAGATCAAACTGACCTCTCCGGCGTAGATGTTGGTGCAGGCGCTGTTCACGTTCGGGTTGTTGGCAAGGAGCGTGTCCAGAGAGGTCCCAGCCGCCTTAGCGATGTCGATGCAATTATCACCAGCTTGCACGACATGGACGTCGGTGCAGTCCTGGCCAACTACGCCGAGGCACAGAACCTGCCAACCGGCCGACATGTCAGTGCTCATCTCGCGCAAGTTCTGCTCTGACAACCAACCTGGCCGATGGAGAGGTTGGTGCACGCTTCATTGATGACCTGGTTGACGAAATGCAACTGGAAGCTGGCATTGTACAGGGAGGTGAGCATCTGGCATTGGGTGTGACACTGGGGCCACTGACGTCGGTGTACCGGTACTGGCAGAAATCCCGTCGCAGGTATCACCCCCGACGACCGTGTAGTCACGAGCACACTCAGCCTGGGATACAAGCACTGGTGGATGCGCTCATGTCAGCGGTGCTAGCTCGAAGTATCCGTGGACAGGCGATGCGTACCGCTGCCAGAGACAACAGCTGCAACAGCGACGAAGAGGATAGCAAAGCGGGCGAGCATGTCGAAAGGTGGTTCGGGTGCGTTTGCTGCTGGACTCTCGAAAGGATGAGTGCAGTGGGGCTACTCTCTCTCCGGCGACGACGTCCCTCTTATAGGCGTGAAGGCCTCTGCTAGTACGTCATCTATGGTCCTGCATCGACATGCCCCGCGATGCCTGAACCTTGGTTTGGATGGTTTGGAATCGATGAGTGCTGGAGAAGGATCAGCTGATGGGCAATGTCAGTGTAGTGTCAGCCGCACCATCCACTATTCAGGTGCATGAACAACCGACTATGGTTGGATAGGCGACGTGAGGTCTTTGGTGCGCGCTATCACTGCGCGCAAGAGTCATGGTGTATGATCCAGACTGCTTTCTTCACTACGTAACTGATGGCGTACTGACATAGCAACGCAGGGAAGACGAAACTCCATCCTCGAGTGCGCTCAAACGAGTGCCATCTAACTTGTGTTCGCATGGTCGACAATACGATCTTCAGTAAGGCTCATCAAGCAAAGACCGTAGGTTTCCTTGGAGCCTCACTGGACGAGAACGTGGAAACGTGCAGCTCCAAAATCTTCGGCAGTGGTGTTGCTCCTTCCACCTGCTTGGAAGTCTACACATGGCGCCTGGGTATGAGGGGAAGCTGACATCGGCAGCGCCGAGATCGAGCTGTAGACCTCCCGACGAATGGCCAAGTGATATCCTCGCGCTTCGCCACTGGCCACACGGAGCCTTTTCTTCCGCAGCGCGATGGCCATCATTGTCGCATTTGCTCCTCGCCGGTCACGGATAGAGCCTGTGGAGGTGCGCTCATGCTCGCCCTTCTCCTGTAGGCAGCAATACTACGTCATCGGACAACCCCACGCCCACCCAGAGCTATGTATATATGTAGTATTACCTTCGATTGAATCATTTAGTATCGTTCAGTAGGATTGGACGTGAATACTTGGGTTAATAGTGAAGTGAATGAACACACTGAGGAGATTGTATCCACAACGATTCAACGTTACACATGCATTACGACAACGAGCCAAAATTGAAAGCCGGACGGAGAGCGCGAAGCAACAGAACCGAAAAGCTAGTAGAACGGGCTGTTGCAAGAGATCCGCCTTCCACATATCATGTTCCGCCTTGGTCTCCTCTGCAGCACACGCACCCTATGGGCGCGCTATATTCCAATGTGTGTGTTCAAGCTACGCCGAATGCACCACCCACCTCATCCTGCACCGCCTCCGGCGACACTACAGGCTTTGCACGGGACGGCGCCTTGCCCATGCCTCTGCACTTTCTTTGCCGAACTTCATTTGGCACACGGGCGCTCCCCGTTCTCCAGGTCGGATATCCTCTTCTGTTCGATCGCGCATACGTGCATGAACGTGTGCTGCCCGCCGTCTTCGACAGTTGCGGCACGTCGCTTCCGTACACTGCAGCGACAATCCCCATATATGTCCCTGTTCTCGCACCATCGTGAGCGGGGTGTCACACGAACAGAATGAGACATGCCAGATACGAGAACGGCGGGAGTCGAGGAAAATGCAGACGGCCTTGATCCAACAGCGGATCGCCTCGACAAACGTGTCTCCGGCGGTGTCGCCGACCTCGCGGCACTTGCTGCACATAGTAAACCACCTTCGCGCCCGAGCAAGTTGTGCTCAGTTCACCGCCGTCGTCGTACCCGACGGAGCCTACTCGTTGCTCGCTCTCTGTCAGCGTCTCTCGCGCGCTTTCACTGAGAGCCTGGAACCAGGGGACGTCCTTCGGAGTGGGCTAGATCGAGCCCAGGTTCTGGCGGAGCTCGCGAAGGGTATCGTCGAAGAGAGTTGGCAGGTGGAACGGTGGTTTGGTCGCCCAAAGTCGTTGTGACGTGGCTTGCTGCGCCGCGCGGCATGGAATCGAGGGGCCTGTGCGTCGTGAGAGGGATGCTCATAGAATTGCGCGTGAGGTAGTCCGAGCGCCGTGCGGTGAACGAGGCATTCCCGCTAACCTCACCACTCTCTGTGAGCTATCAATACACCGTGAGCAGACATATGGAATGCTCGCCGTCAGGGGGAACGGTGACAACGTGGAGTTCTTTTGCTCGAAATGCCCATGGTGCAAGCTTTGACTGTGGCAATGCCGTTCCCAGAGCGCTAGCGCTTATGACGCTGTCTATCTCCTCGAGAGAGACCAGGTCCATGCACTAAGTATGTTCCATCCGGAAACTGGAGAGGCGTCAATGCTCTGAACACGAGCGTTGCAAAGTGGCATCGTCATGATGAGTTTCCGTGATCCCATGTCAATCGCAGGATAGCGAACCTCACGGGTCGCAAGTGAGAGAGCCCAAGACAGTGCCATACAACAGTGAAAGACTCATGATCACAAGTCGTCGCTATGATGTGTACATCATCATCCTCCTGCAACGTTAGCAGCCACTTCCGAAGTATTTTCCGTCAGTCGGCGTTCGATTCCCAGTGACAGAGGTTCTTTTTGTTTTGCCTGTGGAAAGCGATGTCGTCATACGGTGGACGTTGAGTTGGACCCCACAGTTCAACGTCGTTACAAGTGGAGCCCAACACCAGCCAGAATATATATATATTCGCCAACTGTTCGATTTGTGTATAATCAACTTCTCATCTCATTCACCAGCTTCTCTGCACAACTTCAACCCGCTACATCCATGACCACCAACTCGACTTCGACCAACCCCAGCCGCGGCCAGAGTGCAGGTGCAGGTCTCGGCAACATCGTAAAGTACGTCCACCTCGTCCGCGTCACGTTCAGTAGAACCCGACCTTAGACACGCGTTCGACAGGGGTGCTTTCCAGACAGCGCAGGGTTCGTCTCCTCGCATCCGCCGTTGGGTTCTTTCGCGTACGCAAAGCTGATCAATTGTTCACATACAGGGCTCGGGGACAGCATCCGCGGCAATGCCATGGACTTTGTCGACTCTGCTACCGGTACAGGCGGCCGTCACACCGAGACCGACGTCGGCCGCGTGCAGACCGAGCAGGGCATCAACCGTATGGAAACAGGGACCAAAGCCCCGCCCAATTCTTCCCAGCCGACAGCGGCGACCACGACTAGCAGCGCGGCTCCGCCCCTGCCATCGCGCAATAACCACCAAGGCGGGACACTTGAAGCGAACGGGGCAGTCATCGGAGACAACCTCAGCCAGCCTCGGTAGAGCGTTGGCGACTATGGGGAGGAAGATTCAAGGTCCGGAGGACCAAGACAGGTCATGATAACCTGGTGGAACGTGTATTACCTGTATCATATCATCTACTGTCGATTCCGTCTAGACGAAATACGCTGCATTGTTGTCTTCAAGCAGACTCCAGAATGTTTAAACCTGGCCGATCCACGTGGTATAGTGCACAACAGATAGCATCAGAATACATACACGTATCGCAAGTGAAACGATCTCGTCGAAGAGCAGAAGACATGGAAACCTTAGAATGTGGGAAGTATCGATATTCAGTCAGTGCTGTACGTGCTAGGTTGTCGAAGATGCTCACATACATACGCTCTATCCAGCGTTCGCATGCCCATTCGCTTGCGCCGCGGCACCACCTCGTCTTCCTCGACCACGGCCGCGTCCACGTCCTCGCCCCGGCTTCTGCCCAACTTGCTGTGCAGCGACTCCGTGGATCGGCTGCAGCATTGACTGACCAGCAGCTGCGGACGGCGGTGGCGGCTGAGCATGCATCTGAGCCGGCAGCACGTGGACGTGCTGTGCGGCCAAGGGGGGCGGAGGCTGCGACTGCATATGCGAGTGCGAGTGCGCCTCGGGCTGGGAGGGTGGGTATGCATGAGTGTGCGAGTGCAAATGGGCGTGAGCGTGAGAGGGATGGTGACTCGTTCCTGGCTGTGGCTGGTGGGGTAGGTGCATCGGGGGCGTAGGGGACGGCGGGCGTCCATGAGTGTGCGGCGCCAAGTACGCGTGTGAATGTGCATTAGAGGGCGCAGGTACGGAGACAGGTATGGGAGGGGGAGGAGGGACGTGTTGCGGAATGGTTGCCTCAGGCGGAAGCCCAGTTGGAACAGGGACGGTTTGCGAGTAGTATTGGGGCGGGATGGGATCGCGGGTGAGGTAATGCAACAGTGTGGGTTGGGCAGGGACAGCGATGTCCACTGCGTCTAGCAGCAGGCTGAGTTCAATAGCCAAGCAACTTTCAGTGTTACACAGAAGGCAGAGAAACAGCGAAAACTCACTTGCACTCTTCTTGGAGCCGCTTGAGTTTCTCGTCCGCGCGCACGAGCTCGCGTTCGTACTCTTCGCGGGTCTGCACGGTGCAAAGCGTTCCACCTCAACGACCGGTCACAACACACACACGCCCAAGGGCAACACCAAAGGGAGCGCACCGCAGTGACCACGTCGTACTTCTCCCTCAAAGCTTGGAATCTGCACACACCGCGTCAGTGCCGCCACATACGCGTATAGACGCGTGCCATGACAAGTGTGGATGTCACGTACTTCTCCTTATATCGCGTCCCGCGGTGCATGGATGCCGACGCCTTATAGCTCGTGCTCAGCTTTTTGAATGCTCGGACGAGTAAGGTATATAGGGTATACCTTGATGCCGCTTGCAGATTGGGGGTACGGCGCGGAGCTGCCTGCTCTGTCTTCGTGCTTTAGACCACGACCAGAGGAATTTGTTCGCACAGGGCCTTCTGGGCGACCCTGCTTGTGCAGCTGAGGCGCTTCCATGGAGAGAAAGGGAGAAAGGTGATGAAAGAGATTGAGGTCAGGAAACAACAGAGAGGGCCTGCTTGCCCGTCCGCTTTCGAGAGCGGCGGTACATGAGCACTGGGCGGATGCTGGAGCGTCAAAACACATCTTCAGCAATCCGATATGGTGTAGTGGCTAACATTATCGCCTCTCACGCGATAGCCCGGGGTTCGATTCCCCGTGTCGGAAGCGGTTTTTTACTCTTTGTCCAAAGTGCGCGCTCCCTCCTGCCGCAATAGAAAAGGCATTTACTCGCTCAATGCCTCAACATCATTGCGATCCATGACATATGGATAGAATCCGACACGTAGTACATATCTATTGAAAGTAGCATGGGGGACACGGTCCCGTGTGGCGAGCTGTGCTTGGAGGAGTGATGGCGGCACCTCCGGAATCCGGAGGTTTCAGAGAAAGCAACAGAGAAATCGGAGGTCTCCTTTGGGGTCCGTACTGGTCGGGCTCTACGATACAGCAAATCATACCAGTAGAAAGAGAGCAGATGAACCATCAACACATATTAGTAATATTAATAGCATACGACGTTGCAATGATGTAGCACCGACAACATTCGAGAAGCGAGCGAAAGAGCGACAAGAGAGCTTTGGAGTATCTGAACAGAGGAAAGCGAGTGGATAGATAGAATAATTCATAGCACGTCATGAGGGAGGAGAGGGGGGCCAAGAGCTTGTTCAACTGCGTTCCACACGTCGGACCGCTCACAGACGACAGCCAGGCGGGGACGGATGCATCCCTTGGAGTAGAAGACGACCGAAAGGAGAACGATGTCTTCGAATCTCACCGGCTTGTCGTGATAGAAAAGCGTTTTTCCATCCTTCTCAAGGTCCTATGCAGCAGCAGTTAGTCGGCTAACGCGGCGAACCTATGACGGGAAAAGTATGAGTACCTTGAGTTTAGTAGATAGATCTTCGGAAACCTTGTCCGCGAGCTCGCGTCGTGTCTTGGCCACCCGCCTATCCGCAGGACGGATCCTCCACTGGGCCTCTGGCAGGCTATGATTGCAATCCTTGAACTGATGGAACAACATCAGGTCGTGCACGGATCCAAGCGATGCTAATCAGGGGATCAGGGGAGCGTCGACGTACACGATAGCGGATAGTACGCTTCTCGTTGGAGATCACTTCGGCATTGTATGCTGGCTCATCGGGGTAGCGAACCGCAGCTTCGCCAGCCTTCAAGTGTGCGAGTCGCGTTGCGTGATAGTCGATCTCGAGGGGGTCAGTGTGCTTAGCTTTACACTCCTCGTGAGCTAAAGCCTGCATGCACGATAGTTCAATAGGCCAGGCCGCTAAATCCAGGGGAATGGTCTCACCAAGATGTATGTGGAGCGATTGCAGAGCTGTGCACCCACAAGCTGCCATCGGCCGTCTTTCATCTTCCGGTACTGCCACCAGTCGAAAACATCGCTTCTACGGTGAATGAGCGCCATGGCCCCCTCTGGGATGTCATGGACCGAGGCGGGGGTCCCCTCGTCGACCAACTATGTGACCGATATGAGAGAGGAACGAGGGCTTGAATCGAAGTGAGGCCTACTGAGGTATGCATCCTCCATGACCCGTCGGGTTGCATCGTATAACCCCGTGTGCAATCCTTGAGAGAGATTGTCGAATCGACTGGGAACTCCACCTCCTTGGGCTGCGGGGTGCGCATGTTGGCTTGGGCTTGGTTCTGGTGCAACAGCATTCCGACACTCACTAATATGGCAGGTGGCGGTGAATTGTCAGCTAGGAGGAGGGATTGTAGCGGAGTAGCCATGGTGCTTGCTGGAACTTGTGGATGATCGTTGGACATCTTGTACAGAATGCTTCTCTACATTGAACGATCCGCATGGTTATATATACGCGGTAGTGTGAAGGATAGTGCAGGCTGCGCCCTTGCATAACGCAGTCAGTACTAGTAGGATGTCCAGACATCTAGATATCAATACGGCAACGGTGAGCTCACACGAGGACCTTCAGATATCGAGACCTTACCTATGAGCATTGGGGGTATTATGGCGAGTTTTTGCATGTGGGACAACGATACCATGCTTCTGGAAACAACAGGTGATGCGTTTGTCCTTGGGCGGGAGTGGACGAATCCGCAAGGTGCGGCAGTTCCTGGAGAGCCGGCCTCACCACAACGTAGAGAATATAGCGAAATAGGCAGCCGTATTGGGGCTCCATCCTGGAACATATCCCGATACCGGCGTTGGTAGCGGGATATCAAACAGGCAAAGAGGCCATACCTCATGTCTCAAGGAATGAATCTGAGTGGACGTAGAAGGATATAATATACAGTGAGATATCCTGCAGGCGCACCGTGCACAAGTCAAAGAAACACGAAAAACCGCCGCTTCAGGCAGCTTGCAGCGCAGTCACTCACGGTGAAAGACATATATCTGAGTATCGGGTGATGAGCCGTTGAAGGGCTACGTCTGAATTTACCGGAGATGAATGCGAATCTACAACCCCCGTCCTTATGCGGGATATCTTCAGATACATAGGCCTGTAGTTCAGCACGGGTAGGTGCATTATGGTCGAGGTTTTACGGATCACGCTCGAGGAGGTTCGAGAGGATATTGTTGATGCAAGCTCGAGCTTGAAGAGTCTGTGGAAACGAGTCGTCGGGGGCGAGCATGAGCACAGCACGCCGAATCAGCAGACGATCACAGTGCGTGGTGAGTGGAGAACTCTCACCTTTTGCGGGCGGTTGGCGGTTGCTGAACGTATACTCAAGATGTGCGCGTGGGCGCTTCTCTCAATGTGAGCAACCATCGGACGCTCGGATCCGGCGGACCGGAGGACGACGACCGGAGACCAGAGCACATCCCCTCCTTGAACTTCTTGGTGCATGATGATGACTACGTCTGAGTTTACACCACCACCATCCCAGCACGCAGAGCGATGGCCACAGATCCCCTTTCCTCCATCCTCTCCGCCCTCAAGCGCGAGCAGATCATCCCCGATGTACTTCCCGAATCCACATTCACCCCCTCCGTCCTCTTCTCCGTCGTCTTCCCGAACGGCGCAGAGGTCAATCTCGGAAACTACATGGACGTGAACGAGACCCAGGATGAGCCTGAAATCCGCTTTGCTGCCCTCAATGGGCCATGGGACGACGCAGGCGAGGCGTCCTACACTCTTGCCATGCTCGATCCGGACGCGCCTTCCCGCGCAGATCCCATTTATAGGACGTTTAGGCACTGGGTCGTACGTATCGTCTCAATCCCGGTCGACTCACTCAATAATAGGGTCTTCGCGATATAGATTACGGGCATCAAGTCGCCCGCACTCACCGCCAACTCGGCCGAAGCCTTGAACGCACTAAAGACACACCCGTCCACAACTCCTTACCGTCCTCCCGGCCCGAGGCCAAACTCCGGCTTGCACAGATACAGTATGCCACCCTTGAGCTGGTACATCCATTCCCACGCTCATGCGCCGTGTCTCTACATAGTCTTCCTCCTATTCCAGGAGCCTGCTTCCGCTGAACCATTCGTCATCCCCCAGGGCGCGCCCGAATACGGCGCAGCTCTTGAAGAGCGCAGGAGCTGGAACCCGGTCGCGTTTGCCGAGAAGTATGGATTGAAGCTTGTCGGCGCCAACTACTTTCTCGTCAACGCGCCCGAAGTCCCGCAGGACTGAGTTGAATACCCCATTCATCGCGACGAACATAACGAAAGTAACAGCGCAACACTGTACTTCCTACCGGAATGTATCATATTTGTACGTTGCACCAAGTTGGCAGGACAAGCGTCCGTGCTAGCCGTTGGGCAGAGCAGACGGTGCTTTCCCCAACTTGGTTGTTGAGAGTCAACGAACGCCAGGCAAACCGGTGGCTTGCCAGGCGGGGTATCGGGCATATACTGGCATCTGAGTACTAATAAATGCAGACGAGGAACTTCTTCAAAACTTGGACTCTCATGATGTCGACCCGATTATCATGGGAGGAAGCACTACAACATACTGGCGGCGCTGGATCATTGTGCTCTAGATCTCATCATGGTGAAGCTTCGACCTCTAAGACTCCCATGACATTGGCTGGCCGACTAGAACTGAACGTACTCTACCCAGATTCGCCCGAACCCATGAACTACCAGGTGGCCGTCCCTCAAGATGCGTCGAGGGACAAAATCGAAGCTGCGGTGAGGAGGAGAGTCCCAAGTCTTAACTCGATGTGGCATGTACTGCGCGAACTCTCCCTGGTTCTATATGCTGACGTGCGTCCGCAAGGTTTCCCCCCCCCCCCCCCCCCCGCGGCAGAATCAAGTATAACCAGTGCGCGAAGCTGTTCGATCTGCGAAATGTGCTCGGCTTGGTAAGACAGAAGACGAGCGCAAGGCTCTCTGCCCACGCCTACGCCCAATGTTTCGCATCATTTTACGGGAGTGGCTGCTGCTAACGTTGTAGGAGAATGATTTCGCATCATAGCGAAAACTTGTGAGCGTTTAATTATATAGTATTGTCTCGATCTCTCTCACTTGCCACTTCAGAGATTCGCGGTCAACACATTGGCATTATATCACGGAAATTATCTGCCCCTCCAGGATATTTACTACTTCCTAGCACAGCTCGCACACGATACCTTCAGAGCGCTGTGTTGCCAACCCGAGTAGCCAACACCTCTGGGTGTCTCCGAGTGCATACCTGTCGTCGCCCAGGATAGCCCCCGAGCAGCGAGCTACTCACTACTCGTGTACTGTTCAGCGTCATAACGAAGACTTTGCGACCTGAGCCTACCTAATCTACGCATCTCAGCCGAGCGATTGTGGATCTCCGGTGAGCGTGCTGTGATCGGGCGCCGGACCAGGCGTTGCACCCTGCTGGGCCATCGGCGCACTAGAAGAGCTAGAGTGAGGCCGGAAGTCACGATTGGTGGAGGCTTGCTCAGGCTGAACAGCAGCTGCACCGGTTGTGCCCGCCGCCGAGGACTGCTGCTGGTGCGGAGCCGCAGCCGCGACAAGCGTCGGGCCCGCGTTGAAGCCCGCCATAATCGCGCTGGTCGGTCCGAGTGCGCTTCCCTGTTGCGCGACGGGCTCTGAGCCTGTGGGAGCCGCGGCAGTGGACGAGTTGCCCCCGGTAGCAGACGGAACGTTGGAGCTGCGGGTGGCACACCCGTGCACGGCGTTGTCGACGCCGGGGCCGCCGGTGAGTTTCGCCAAACCGTGCTCAATCTCTCGCCGGCCCTTCTCGATTTCGGGGCGGGCGACTTGCGAGTCGATGGTGCCCACGAGACGTCCGGAGAGGGTATCGCCGAGTCCTGGGGAGCGATGAGGCCGGTGCTGTACAACATATATTCATGTCGACACGGGAGACGAAACGAACCGTGGACGACTTGTGCTGCACCTCTGGAGATACATGCGCCAGGGACCAGGGTTAGCTTGACGGGCGTAAGAGGGGATGTGCTACGGTATCCACCTGAGCTTCTGTTTGTGTCTTCCTCTGCTTTCAGAAGCGCCGGATGTGGAATGGGAGTTTACGTCGTCCGTTGAGGTGTTGCTGATGTCTGCGTTACGCGCGTTGTCCGTCATGTCTGGGGCCTGGGCTTTGGTTCGCGTTGTGGGGTACGGCGATGGTCAGAGTGTTTGATAAAGCGTCCATACCGTCGAGCGGAAGCTTCAAGCTCTGAGGCTTAGGGGGCTGTCGATCCACCGGCGCTAAGACACCAGTGAAGCGGATGACAATTGGTGGAGCTCGACGACAGCTTAGTGTCAACCTCGTCCTTAGGTTAGGGTCATCTTGGTGCACCTACCACTAACATCTCACCCTCGCAGGAATCATATGCGCAGATTTGGGGCGTGCACAGTCTTGTTCAGTTTCTCAGACGGGCCGTCGCGGGAGAGGAGATCAGTTGCACTCGAAAACTATGATACATAATTCCCTTTCTTCCTCGGACAGTAGACGGCGGCGGTGCTTGAAAGTATCGTTGGTATCGGACGAACCCAGGTGATCCCGTCCGTGGCGCTCGTCCCTCCCTCCCCTCAATAGAGCGCCTCGGTACGTCTGCCTAGGGGAGACTAGGTGATCCCAGCCATTCCTATAATACCGAGCGGTTAAGCAGTAGCACGGACGCAGTCAATGAGTCGAGACGCTTCACCTCCATCTTGCAGCAGTACATGATGAGCCCGGTGCCCCTCTTGCATCATGCGTCGTGATCCTGGCGCTAGCACTCGCCTTCCGCCTTCCGCCTATGCGCAGATCCCGCTCCTTCGACATCCACACGAATTGGACCCATCGCCTCCAAACGAACACAGTTTGGTGTCCGGTCTCATGCGCGGAATCGTACGCGACATCCGGCTCTCATGTGTCGTACGCGGCGCCCTCTGGTTCGTCTCCCCAAGCGATAAGCACACGGGGCTTGTATGTTCTCGCATAGATACCTTTGTCATATCTCAATGGGGAGACGGGAGCGGTCGCGCCAACGCGTCCCACGCTGTGGCTCGTCCATCATCGCGTTTCGTCGAAGGGGGCAGTGGGGCAACGCGCCCCGTGCCTCGCCTGGCGCGGACATTCGGAAATGACGACCGCACTTCACAGTTTGCAAACGCCATCGTCCACCGGAATCGCCCACGAAGCCGCTGGGAAGGCGCACAGGCGCAGAGGAACCGGGACCCTGAGGCGTACATGGTGCGGCTTGGTAGGTTTTCGACATATCGAGCCTAGCACGGTCTTATCTCCTGAATCTCGAGAACCGCGGCGCGCTGATGAGCCGCCCGGAGGCAGAGAACGCGAGAGGTATAAAACCCGAAGCCACTCGTCCCATACTCTCCTCATCCGCACACCCATCTCGCCCTCCTTTACCCATTGCACAGCCAAACGACTCACCTCTTTCTCCTGCGGCGTCGGGCGTTGCTCGCAAGGCACGGACGGGCGTCCAGGGTCCATGCTCCATGTCGGGCAGTGTCCTGTGCAGCGCCAGACACGCTTGGTACGTAGATGCTGGTACGAGGTCCAGAAGGACGTCTACACCGGTGCGGGTGCACCCCGTGCCATCCTTGGGTGCCACGTACCCATGCCTCGCAGAGCGCGTTCTCCGTGGAGTCCGCCTCGCGTGCTGGGTGGTGGCGGCCGCAAGGATTGGTACGGGCGAATCGACCGCGCCGGGGTGGACTTTTGCGCCTCTACGTTTCACCTTTCCTATCGGTGGCCACGGGCGTTCGTCCTAAGTGTTCGTTCGCGCACGCTGATTTCCGACAAATGGTCAGATGAGCCGCATGGTTGTGGCAACGATACCACCGGGACTCGTGCTCGCCGAGTGTTGGAGGTAACGACTGAATACTGAGTGCTATTCGAGCTGGTGTCGCGATCAGCGGCACTGGAGACCTGTGTCGTGCCGCCGCAGTGTTCGGAGAGGCGGTCATCATAGAAGAAGCAAGCCGTGTGCGCGTCCCCCGCGGCGGGTAGTTGACAGCGTCGACACGATGATAGCTGAGCGCAGGCAGACGGGGGCTTCCCTGCTCGTAGTCGGACGGCAAGCGCGTAGTGTTGGGTCTGGCCCCGTAGAACAGGTTGCGTAGAGACGTCTGGGTAGCGAAATTGTCTTCTTTGAGCAGGGTGGCGTGATATCTTCCGGGCGATGAATATATTGTGCTCCTGAGTTGCCTTGGTATGGAAAGAGGAGAAAGATCTGGTTGGCTTCGATGAGCAGCGGTTACGACAAGAGGAAACGGCGAACAGCCGTCAATCAACGAAGGCCTCAAGATCGACCTATACCCATTCGCCCTCTCGGCGGCTTGGGTAGACAATTATTACAACTCTCAAATGAATCTGGCTGGAAGTCGAACGTGGTGCGGATCTCGTTTCCGGACAACTGAGCGCAAGCCTACAACGAACTCCATGGCGAGCCTCGGATGCGAAACACACCATACTCGCAACTACAAATTCGAAGCCATGAGCAGGCCCTTAGCACCGTCTACGCAGCGGCGGACAAGTCTTCCTAGTCATAACGAGAGACGACCCTGGCATATGAATACGTTATGTCTCGGAGGTATCGCGGGCATGCATGAGCGGTAAGTTCCGCGGCCCGCGTGCACGGGCGGTAGGTAATACCATTCAAGTCTCTGACAGCGTTCTACAGAACGCTGCAGATGACCCTATCGCGCTGGAGCAGCGAGCCCTGCATGGTGCCAGTGTTCTTCCATTGTAGTCGGAGCGAACGCGCTGGATGAATCCACTCACCGCGCAGAAGCATGGAGCAATCGAGAGAGCGTTCCTGGCGAGTGTCACTTGATATTCGAGGGACCGTGCTGGAGCAAGGGACGGTGAGGCCAGGGCGCAGCGGTAGAGTTCAATATTGGACGGCGGAAGCGCACGTCCGTGACGCCAACGGATGTCAGGCGGGAGGCTCGAAGAGGCAGGAGCGCACCTTGAGGACGACATTGTGTGTTCAGGTGTAATGCAGTCACTGTAAGCGGGCCAGCCGGTGCGGCAGCTGCAACGCCACCACGCGAAGGGGTGCACCGTGCATGGGAAAAGCCGCCAGAGCCTAAGGCTAAGTGACAACCATCAGATACCGAACGCCAGGTTGTGCACCAGAAGTGCGCCGGAATTAAGGGGGACGGGGTGACGAACGCGGGATTGCGTCCTGGGCCTGTATTGAAGATGGGGGCCCGTGGCTGCATAGGGAGCACCTTGCGCACAATCGGCGCGGGAAGGCTGGAAGTCTGAGCCCTGAGTTGAATGAAAACGTATTGCGTGGTCGCTGCGCAAATTCGGTGTGTCCGCCGCATACAGGGTTCTTTCACATCTATACAGGGGGAAAGAAAAGACGTCAGACTTTCCGGCGCGGCCGTCTGCAGGGTGTCGTTGGGAACTGAGGGGAAGGGCTGGAGGGCCTGGGCTAGTTTCTAGCTGAAAAAGGGGATATTAAGCGACGTCGTCGCAGCTCAATACAAGGATACGCGCTGTGAGTTCGCAAGATGAGCGTGTACGGGTTGGGTGGTGACCGACCATCGCATGCGCAGATTCAATACCTCTTCACTCGTGACTTCGAGTGCATACGTGTAGCGATGTCACCTTGTATGCCCTACCCTACGGGACTGTACAGATGCGGAGCGTTGCTTGCACGAGGTAGCGAGAATAATGGTAGAACATAATCGGATGCGGGTATAACGAACGAACTTGCCAATATGGCAGTCAGGTCAAAGGGCGCCTATCTCACGACCCTGCTTTGTCGGAGCTTCAATTGTACGGCTACATGTTCTGTCGGAGTTCCAAATGAAGACGCACACAGGAAAGCTTGTTCTGTCCGTCGCTCGTCCATCCATCCTCAAGCCGACGCCTCGCAAGCCGACCTCAAGACCACATTACAACAATGGTGAGAGCATCCTGGATGCTGTTGGATGTTGCTGTGCGCTCGGAGCTACGGAGAATCCTGTCAGAATGAGAGTCTTCGTGATGGATGGTAAGTTCTCCTTACGGATGACGCTTTCTTCCCCTCAATCTCACTTCCCATCCAGGCAGGATTCCCGCACTAGCAAATGAGTAATGTTGCCGAGCTCCCTCCCAAGGAGGACAGCGTTGACGCATCAGTCGTTGCTGGGCTCGTATCTACTCGTCCTCCCTGGACGGGCAGGTGCGAGCGTTAGAGCTCCGAGTGCACAACGATGGCAGCGGCTTATCATGTGCCGCTAAGAGCCTCGCTGACCGCCTCGTCTCAATGACCAGCCCAAGGCCACCAAAGGATCTGGCAAGAAGCCCGCCCCCGCCCCCTACGGCGCGAACAAGGGTGCCTCGAAGACCCAGAAGAACCCCCTCTTCGAGTCTCGTCCCAAGAACTTTGGCATCGGTGCGTCATACCAGTACTTCGAACGTTAGTTGCAGCGTCTCATGCTTGAGATATAAAGGCCAGGACATTCAGCCCAAGCAGGACTTGACCCGCTTCGTCAAGTGGCCCGAATATGTCCGCCTTCAGCGCCAGAAGGTTATCCTCAGCCAGCGCCTGAAGGTTCCTCCTGCCATTGCGCAGTTCTCCCACACCCTTGACAAGAACACTGCTACGCAGTTGTTCAAGCTCCTCAACAAGTGCGTCTTAATTTATATGCGTACGCGACACAAACTGATAGAATCGTATAGGTACCGTCCTGAGACCAAGCAGGAGAAGAAGGCTCGCCTCGACGCTCTTGCCAAGGCTACTGCTGAGGAGAAGGAGGCCCAGGCCAAGGACTCCAAGAAGCCCCTCTTCGTGAAGTACGGTCTCAACCACTGCGTTGCCCTCATTGAGGCCAAGAAGGCGTCGCTCGTTGTCATCGCCCACGATGTCGACCCCATTGAGCTTGTTGTCTTCCTCCCTGCTCTCTGCCGCAAGATGGGTGTTCCCTACGTTATCGTCAAGGGCAAGGCTCGTCTTGGCACGGTCGTCCACAAGAAGACCGCAGCTGTCCTGACTATCCAGGACGTCCGCAGCGAGGACCAGCGTGAGCTCGCTACGCTCGTCAGCGCGGCGAAGGCCAACTTGTAAGTGTTTCGTTACGGCATTCCCCGCTCATTCGCTCACTCATCGGTCCATAGCACCGACAAGTACGAGGAGCAGCGTCGCCAGTGGGGTGGAGGTATCCGTGGTGCCAAGTCTACCCAGATGCTCCGCAAGCGTGCCAAGGCTGCGGGCCAGACTCTCTCTGTTGCGAACGCGCAGAAGCTCTGAGTTGCGAGCGGCGCGTTGTCTGTGGTCGGTGCGGGCTTGTATCGGCTCTCAAAAGACGGGTACTCGTTGCGAGTGTCGTAGTCGCTGTATTGCACGCATGTCGTCGGCGTATGCTTATGTCACATGGAATGTATGCTCAGTCATGGCGTGGACCCCCTCAGCTGTATACCAGGCGTTGTTGTATGAATATTGGTTGATGCTTGAGCTCGCCGATGCAGCGGCGCAATGTTGCACACCTGAGCGTCTCGGCGACACAGCCGGCAAGCAAACAAGACCCACTCAGGAACACAGGTTGTGCACAGTTGTTCGTCCATAACGGCCACCTACAATCGACACGAGAATGCAGCCGTCATCTCAACAGCCACTCTACAGCGCTGGCCTAGGTTTCTCATCCCTCAACTTCGACGTATCGGCAAACCTGGGCCTGCAGCCGTCGTTCTCGTCTCAGACGTTACTGAGCTCACAAGGGAGCGCATCCCTGCCAGGTGCGGACTTGAACTCGCCAGAGCTGTTCAAACAGAACATCCAGCTCGCACAGGACCAGGTCCTCCGTGTGCAGAGCCTAGCAAGCAATGCCCTGGCCGGAATGTGAGCACGAGCGGGAATCTTGACCGAACGTCGACGTCTAATATGTACCCGGTGCTGTAGAGAGCACGCCTACCATCCCAGGACGAACCCTGTACAGACAACAGGTACGTCCGCGTCCTCGGCCTCCGCGTATATCGCGAACATGGACTAAGTCGCTCCTCGACCTCCCTCACACCGGATGGCAGCGGACATCGCCGCGCTCAAACAGGCGATCCACGTCCTCGTCGACTTTCTCCGCCAAACGGGCGTCGGCGCGCTCCCGCTCGACCCTCCCAGCGCGAGCTCCCTAGCGCCTGCCGCGCCCTCCGCCTCCACGGCGACAACGACAACGACGGCTGGGGCAGGAGCAGCAGGAGCACCGGCGGCGGGACCGGCGGCGGGGACGGACGGGCAGCCGGCAGGCGGGGACGAGCAGCTCGTGGCGGAGGCGACGCGCGCGGTGCAGGCGCTGTACGAGCGGCAGCGGCGCATCCAGGAGGGCGCGAGCGTGGTCGCGAATTTGTTGGGTGCCCCAGAGCTGATCACGGGTGGGCTGGGGGCGCCGTCCGGGGCTGCGGCTGCAGCGGGGAGCCAGGGACAGCAGGGACAGATGGGAAGGAGGTGAAGTTGGTTTCGATGCTGTATGTAACGACGCTGCCTACCTGTGTACTGGTAGCTATCGCGTCTTGCGAGTGAGAGAGGACGCTGACTAGTAGTATCTCACGATCAGACACTTGCATTCAAACTTCAGATTCATTCCTGTGATCCAACATTGCAACTAACGTCCCAATTCATCCCTTCATTACACCATTAAGTGAAACAAGCTCGAAGAGTAATAATGCTCTAGGTCATATCTAATGTTGGCGCATCGTCATCATGAAGAACGCGCCTCCACAAGGCCATACTTTTCATCTAGGACCCCACCAGCGCACACACTACTATTCACTGCGCGCCCTCCGCCTTCTCAGCGGTCTTCTCGCCCTTCAAGTCGACACCATCGACCGCGTTCTGCCTGTCGCCGAGGTACCAGTCGGGCATGCCAAGCGAGAGGAGCATCGGCACGACCGCGAGCACCGTCGCAACGATGAGCATCACGCGCATCGTGTCGCCGTACGCCGCAATCACGCCCTGACGCGTCGGATCGTCGAACGGCAGCACCATCACGCTCGTGATGCTCCCAAAGAGCGTGTCGCGCTCCGTCTGGTTCAACGCGGGCAGGTGCTCCGCAAGCTTGCCCGGCATCGTGTTCGTCCAGATCGCACCGGCTGCGAGGCGAAGGATGGACGTTAGTCGAGGTTCACGTGCGTGTATATAGACAGAAGAGAGGAAGGGAGACGTACCGACGGCGCTGCCGACCGAGCCGCCAATCTCGGTCCAAAGGAGGACGACGGCGGTGACCATCGCGACATCGACGTGGGGCACGGACGCCTGCGCGCCGACCTGTGAGCACACGGACGCGAAGCCGCCGCCGATACCCTGGAGGAGCTGCGTCCAGACGATCTCCGCGTCGGACGAGTTGGCGCCGCGAGAGTGGATCATAAGACCGACACCGAGAAGACGGATGGCGAGACCGACGGTGAGGACCCACTATGGTGGAGGGGCTCGGTAAGCACTTTACTGCCAGGGGTCGGAAATCTGTGACTTACCTTGTAGTGGCGGAAGTAGTGCAGGAGGAAACCGGACATGATACCGAACACAGTAAGCGCGACGGTCTGGGTCTGGATAAAGTACGTCGCGTTGATGAGGGACCAGTCCTTGGTGACGAGCACGAAGGAGTAGAGGTAGGTGAACGACATGTAGAACGAGAACTAACCAAAATCATTCGCATCAATTCCGGAGCCATGTGTTGTATGAGGGTAACGACTTACGAAGTCAAAGAAACCGATCCATGAGGCGATGGTTACGGAGCGGTTCGTGAGGAAGCGGCGCGGGAAGACGGGGCGCTTCGCAAAGTAAATGTCCCAGAGCGCGAACACGGGCAGCAGGATGCACCCGACGACGATCATCGCAATCATCGAGGCTAATACGCATCATACACGGTCAGCCCGCCGATCGGAGCGCATGGCAAAGGCAAGGTGATGCTTACGGTTATGCCAGCGGCTCTTGGCGTTCTGCGCGAGCGTGAGCGGGAGGAGGATGAGCGCGACGGCCGTGCCGAGGATCGCGAGACCAACGACGTCGAGCTGCTCCGCGACGCTCCACACACGGCGGACGAGCGATTCCTTTGCCGGAGCCTCCGCGTTGGGGGCGGCAGCCTTGACAAGCCCGAGCTTGCGCGCCTTGTTCTCAGCCCAGAAGAGAGTGATGATGAGCGGCGAGAGCGAGGCGGGGATGAGGATTGCGAACATGCCGTCTAGAAGGCAATGAATGACGTGTGAAGCGATACGGTGAAGTAAAGGATACTAACAGCCCCAGCGCCAGGTAGAGTGCTCGAGGACCTGGGTCGAAACATTGGAGCCAATGAAGGCGTTGATGATGAACGGCGCGGAGGTGAGTGACGAGACGAGGCCACGCCACTTGAGCGTCGTGATATCCGCGATGATGATCTGCGTGAGCAATTGTAGACCGCTGCATGATTCATCCGTTAGTAGGCTGTGAGGAGACATAGTTTGTCCATGACATACGTGTAGCCACTGCGAGCCAACAGTCAGCACATGCCTCTCAGGGCGACTCAGAAGGAGACGTACATAGCGTAAAGGATGATACCCGCTGCAAGGGCACCGACACCGTTGGCAGACGCAATCACGATGTAGCCGACGACATAGAACACCACTAGTACGAACTCAGTGAGACGAATTGGGCTGACAAATTTGAGTTGTACTCACAGACAACGATATAGGAAGTGCCACGGGACGAGACGTCTGCGACCTTGGCGATGACCGGCTTACCGCACGCAACTGTACTTCTGTGATTAGCGTTCGGCACAATGTGAACACGCATATATGCACGCACTGATGATGGACTGAGCGACCTGGATGGTAGAGATGAGGCCGTGCTTGTCGAAGGCGGAGGTGGCGAAGGCAAGGTAGCTGTACGTCGTCTGGCCATCGAGCGAGTAGATGTAAGACGCGAGGGCGATACTGATGATTAATGCGACGGTTAGCCCCGCATATAGCCAGCACATAACGAGTGGAATACGTACCCGACGAAGAGGAACCACTTGGAGTAGCGGCCGTAGACCTTCTCGGCGGCCTCGACGGTCTTGACACCGAGGTGAGCGTCCTCCTCAGCCTCGATCTCGACTTTGGTGGTGAAGTCGAGCCTGGGGATGCCGGCCTCGAGGGCGTTGTCGCTGCCGATGGAGGGGGACTTTTTCTCGTCGTGGAGAGACATGGCTGCGACGACGGGGGCGGCTAAGGGGGCGACGGAGGACACCTGGGGAACGATATGTGCATGATGACCATGTTTTAAAGGAGTGCCAAGGGGAAGGAGAGGACAAAATTGAGAGAGAGGAATGAGATGAGCCGGGGGAGAAGTGAGTGCTAGACTCGGCTCAGCTCCCTTTCCGCCGCCAGAATATCTTATCAGATATTTCCGACTCCCGCGGATCTTATCAGATTTCCCTGGCTCTGCTGCATCCCGTGCCTAGCCGTGCCTGATCGACATCTCTCCTCCGGCCAAGTTCAGCTGCTCAGGCGACTCCAAGCTCAAAGAAAATCGCCAGGCCATAGGCTGCAGAACGCGGCCCAGACAGTTGTCCAACCGTCCACCTCCGCGGGCAAAATTCATAAGCTTTACCTTACGGTCGGTCCCTTGGGTTCCTAGCGTGCGACACGAGGCTCTGGAACGCCCAACAATTGTGCCAAGCGACGTCAGTCTCACACTCGACTCTCTTTCCGCTCGCTTTTCTCCGGCTCGCGGGGCGATCGTTCCAGGCGAGGGCTTGATCGGCGCAGCCCCGTCCCCGAAGCTCATTCCTTTCGTCTGTCGCTTCCGAATGTACAAGATGTCGCCGACGCCAAGGTTTGGAGCTGGAGCTTCCGCGAGTGCTACGAATCCTGGCGGACTAGCTATTCAATGATATAAGTTAAATTTATGCTTCGAGCGCACAGTAAGTATGCTACCGTCCTATCCGTTGTACGGCGTCAGACTGGGGTTCAGCCAGTCGTACATCGCCACACCCGTGTACTGCTTCCCGCCCACCTTCCCGCCCTCCGCAGTGCCAACCCAACGGTGGTAGATCGGCTGGTCGAGCACAAGACTCTGTCCAGTCAAGTTGAACCGGTACTGCTCGCCGTCCTTCAGCGTGTACTCGAGGATGAAGCCCTGCATGACGTTCATCTGGAACGCCTCGTCCACCGCGAGCCCGTACGGCGTGATCGCGACAGAGTCCGCCTCGCGCGAGCCCTGCACGCTGCATTGGTTCTGCAGGATCGCGCCTGACTCCTCGAGGAAGCCCGTCGTGAACTGGCGCGTCGCGCCCGTGATCGCCGCGTACACCGCAGACAGGTCGAACGGCCCGACCTGCGCGTCGAAGAAGTACCAGTCGTCCATGAACGCGTCGATCGGCTGCGGCATCCAGTTCGCATCGTGGTACCCTTGCCCCGCGAACTGCAACCGGCTCTCCCCGAGCGTCACGTCCACCGTCGCCGCGCCGCCGGGCTGCGACGTCGCCCACCCGAGTTGCTTGTAGAAGATCTCCTCCGCCGCGTTCAGCTCCGCCCCGGCCGGAATCGCACTCTCAAAGTACGCAGATGACGTCGTGTTGCACCCAAAGTGCGCGGGGCCGTTGCTGTGGATCTCGAGCGTGCCGCTCACGCCTTGCTCCGGCGCGTCGAGCGTGACGGTGAACGTAGACAGGTCTGCCGTGTTGTGGAACGCGCCCGCGCCGGGCCAGCTGCCCGACACGGCCTCGCCGACATGTGTCACCGACGAGGAGCTCGCGGGGAGCGTGTACGCGAACACAGTTCCATTCGGGAAAGCACCGTTGAGGACGATGTAGAATTCGGGTGCGTTAGCGCCACCGGCAGCTTCACGGAGCGAGGAGAGGGGGTATCCTTTTGCGAATATAAGTCTCTGTATAACCGAAGTATACTTGTCCGAAGGACACTTACCCTGGTAGAAAGTGACGTGCAGACTGGGAGGCGAACCACCCTCCTCCGCAGGCGCACCGACCTGGACCCACCACCATTCCGTGGCGTTATTTTGGGCATTCACGTCAATGTATTGTCCATCGTGGGGAATGCTGCGCTTCACGTGGTAATCGTGTCCGAGCAGCCCTGCGCGTCGAGCCAGCATGTCAGTACCCTTGACTTTGAGGCGTAGAGGGGAGTGCTCACCTGCCGTGCAGCTCGAAGCCAAACCGAGAACAAAAGTGGATGTCAAAAGGAGCGAGCGCATCATGGTCGCAGGCCAGGATAATGAAGAAGAGAAAGTGCCTGCAAGCCGGTAGAGAAGGGGGGGGAAAGGGCGCAAATGCGAGAAGCGAAAGTGAGACTACTGGACGCTCGGGTCGCGGTATTTATGCTCTCGCAGCGGCGAGCGAACGCGACTCGCATCGGGATCGCGCGACGGTAGCAGCGAGGTTTTCGCGAGACACGGCGAACAGTGGGCTGAGGTGCGTCAGCCATCGCGCAGGGCCATCGCGTTCACCGCTCTCCGACGGACGTTATTTGTGATCCGGCGACGCCGTCATCGCGCCATCAGTGTCAGTGCGTAACGACCCAAAAAGATGCCAGCATACAGTGACACTATACGACGTCTATGGGCACCCAAGAGCGACTGCATCGGGTGTTCGAAGTCAGCTCAACTGCTCACCTGGCACAGCGGAGTTGTAACCAACTCATACCAGTGCGGTTCTGCACTCAAAGATCGCAATTGCAGTTAATCTGCTGCGAAGTGTTCTCTATCAGTGTCTGCACCAATACGACCTGAACAAAGTGACTGATGCCGAATCGACATCTCCGGCCACACTCTGTTACAGCGCTCAGTACGTCACGGTCACGCAGTTTCCTTTTTCTCCTTCTTCCACGTGCATCCGCTATGCCACGTCATCCTTTCCCATGCCACGTCATCCTTTCCCATGCCACGTCATCCTTTCTCACCCGACCACACGGTTGTTGTATTATTATCCTATCCCCTTCTGCCACGTCATCGCCACATCATCTGTATTCCCAGCCCTGACTCTACGTAGTTATACTGGACTCTCACGGTACGTGGCGCCTACGTGGCGCTGACGTGTCTATGCCTCCTTTCCTGTATTTAAGACCGGAGGATCCACTCGGGATCCTCAGCTCGACCTGGTTATCCATTGCCTATTCCTCTGAACCTCTACTCGACTCGAACTACTGGAGACCTCTGGTCCGATCCCTAGGACGTCGCTTGCTGTGACCGATCTAGGCTCGTCGTAACATTAGGTCGAGCTCACCAGAACCCGTCGATCTACCCAGATCTCGACACACGACACCCGCTCAAGACAGAGCGGCCCCGAACCGAACAACACGGCGTCGATACCGAAAGAATTCGCGGTTGACAAGGAAGCCAAGCTAGTCTACTACGAAGGGCAACAAGTCTTCTGGAAGAACAAGTCCTGGCACTTCACTGAAGTCCCTCTCACCTGGCGGAACTGCCTTGACATCGACCCCGACTACCGAAGACGTTACCGCGAAATATCACTTGGAGACGAACTTCCGGAGGAACCAGCGGCCACCCCGGAACCGAGAACAGAACCAGAACAACCTTCCCCGGTAGACTTCACTACTCCCAGACCAGCTCAAGCGGAGATACTCGAGGAGAGTGAACCAGAAAGCGAGAACGCTACAAGAACTTCAAACAACGACCACGACCCGGAGGGAAGCGAAGCCGCACCAGAACCCGTAGGGAAGACCCCTCAAGAAGAATTGAACCGAACCGCGAACGAACCCGAAGGCCGAACCGAAGCCACGATGGCTGAAGAAAAGACGAACGAGATCAAGCTCAAGATGCCCCCAGAGTTCTCAGGGAAGCGGGGCGAAGTAGTGGAGTGGTTGCAGAAATGCTCCCTCTACCTCACGATGAACAAGAAGACCTACGCCACCGACGAAATGAAGATCGTCTTCTGCCTTATGCTGATGAACGGAGGCACCGCCGGAACCTGGGCCCGCACCTTCATTGAAGACGTAGAACGGCAGGCAGCCGACCAGAACAAGAACCGAAGACCAGGCGAAGAACGCATCGAACCCAACTACGGAACATGGGACGACTTCAAGAAGCAACTACTGGAAGCATTCGACGACATCGACCAGAAGGCCAGCGCCCGTGTGCTGCTGCGAAACCTGAAGCAAGGAAGCAAGAAAGTCGAAGACTACATCGCCGAGTTCAAGTCGATCATCTCGCGATGCGGAATCACAGAGTTCGAAGTCATTGCCGACTTCTTCTATGCTGGACTCAACCATCCCCTTCGAGAGAAGATCTTCGGGATGTACCCCCTACCAAAGGACGCCAGCGAACTCTACCTCCGAGCCTCCACTCTCGAACAGCAGTATCACCTGGGAAGAGCATACGACGGGAAGACCTCGACCTTCCGACCTACATACAAGCCGTACAGACCCCGACCGCAAGAACGCGACCCTGACGCCATGGATGTCGACAAGATGACAACCGAAGAACGTGAGAAGCACTACCGAGAAGGACGATGCTTCAATTGCCACCAGATAGGGCATCTAGCGCGGCAGTGCCCCAACAGAAGAACCAACGACCGTAAGAAGACGAAGCCAGCTGCCAAGGCCCGCATCACCGAGGTCGAAGAAGACGAGAGCGACGATGATGAAGACATCAAATCCATCGACGGCCAAGCGGCTGACAAGAAGCAGCTTATCGCAGCAAGGATCCGTACCGCTCTGAAGGGGCTAGAAGAAGACCAGGACGCGAAGGAAATTCTCACAAGCTTCTCCAACGAGGGTTTTTGAAGAACCGGCGTGTCTCGACGTCACGACCGCGTACTAAGGTCCGCCGTGTAATAGTAGCGCAGACTTCTCGACAGTCTATGAGAATTCCGCTATCTATCCACACGGACCTAAGCGTCGAAACGAAAGCCCTCATCGACACGGGAGCGGGAGAAGTATTCATGGACCACAGGTTTGCGAAAGAGCACAACTTCCCGCTCAAATCGCTGAAAGCCCCGATCCGAGTATACAACGCTGACGGAACCAGGAATGAAGCAGGCGATATCAAGAAATGCGCAGTCCTTGAAATTGAAGCTGGGCGCCACCGACACATTGTGCGGTTCCTGATTACGTCGCTAGGAAAGGAACCAATCATCCTGGGCCTGCCATGGCTGCAGCGCGTCAATGCCAACATCGACTTCACGAAAGGGACCCTCGATATTGACCCCGCCCGGGTGAACCGAACAATTGTGGAACATCTGCGTGCAATGTGGTTCCCAGATCAAGACCCCTTCACCGGAAGACCCAAGCCAGTCGAAGAAGAACCGGACGAAGAAACAGAGGAAGAAGACGAAGACGTGACCAAGGAAGCATCGACCCAAGAACCAATCTACGAGAACATCGAACGAGTTACCCTCTCCGATGTGCACCCGGAAGAAGAACCCAATGACCAAGATCTGCTGATAGCTTATCTTCGCGGAGAACACGAAGCCATGATAGCACCGCACGCGACAGAATGGCACGGAGATATGCCTCGACCCGGATCCCCCCTCACCACGGAACACGACTACGAACCCACGAAGATTGGACCTGGACCCACCATCGGAAGAATCCGACGAGCCCCACAAGGACTTCGATTTGCAATTGCAGCCAGCGTCTGGATCCGAGCAAAGGTCAACCCCGCAATGGCACTCGCACAACAGCACCAAGCACAGGAAGAGAAGAAGACTTTCGAAGAGATGCTCCCCGAACCGTACCGAGGATATGCCACCATCTTTGAAAAGAAGGCGTCCGAACGATTCCCACCATCACGACCCTGGGACCTGGCCATTGAACTCAAGGAAGGCTTTACCCCGAAGGACTTCAAGCGATATCAACTCACGCCCAAGGAACTCGAAGCCGAGGAAGAATTCATCCGGGAGAACCTATGAAAAGGCTACATCCGACCCTCGAACTCGCCAATGGCATCCCCATTCTTCTTCGTCGGCAAGAAGGACGGAACACTACGACCCTGCCAAGATTATCAATACCTCAACGAAGGAACCGTCCCCAACAAGTACCCACTACCGCTCATATCGGAATTGGTCGACAAGCTGCGCGGAGCGAAGGTTTTCTCCAAACTGGACCTCCGATTGGGATACAACAACGTCCGTATCAAGGACGGTGATCAATGGAAGGCCGCCTTCAGAACCAGCAAAGGGCTATACGAACCAATGGTCATGTGCTTTGGACTGCGGAACTCCCCCTCGGCTTTCCAAGCTATGATGAACGCGATCTTCGCAGACATGATCGACGAAGGATGGGTAGTGATTTACATGGACGACATACTGATCTTTTCGGCAGACCTGGACGAACACCGAAGAAGGACCTTACGTGTCCTGGAACGACTCAAAGAACACGACCTCTACCTCAAGCTAGAGAAGTGCATATTCGACGCACCAGAAGTGGAGTATCTTGGAATGATCATCAGCGAGAACCGGATCTCCATGGACCCTATCAAGATAAAGGGAATACTCGACTGGCCAGAACCGACAACCGTCAAGGACGTTCGATCATTCCTTGGATTCGGCAACTTTTACCGACGATTCATCGACCACTTCTCAGAGATCGCGCGACTGCTCAACGCGCTCACCAAGAAAGATGCCAAATGGGAATGGACAACGGAATGCCAGAACGCCTTCGACATGCTGAAGCAACGATTCGCGACGGCCCCCGTGCTGCAAATGCCCGACGCTAGCAAACCCTTTGTCGTCGAATCCGACGCCTCGCAATGGGCCACAGGGGCAGTACTCCGGCAGCGAGACGCCAACGGCAACCTGCACCCGTGCGCGTATCTATCCGAAGGATTCACCGAAGCGGAACGGAACTACGAAATCTATGACCGAGAACTACTTGGCATCATTCGAGCCCTGAAGGCCTGGCGACACTACCTCGAAGGATCAGGGCACCCGGTCACGATCCTATCCGACCACAAGAACCTCACCTACTGGCGCAACCCGCAACAACTGAACAGACGACAAGCACGATGGGCCCTCTTTCTCTCCCAATTCGACATCCAACTCGTACACACCCCTGGCACGGCAATGGTACAATCGGATGCGCTATCCCGAAGACCCGATCACCGACAAGGATCAGAAGATGACAATACTGAACGAACCATGCTACCTGACAACCTCTTCGTACGACTGGTGGACACCCGACTGGCACCGAGATTCCGACACTTGGCCACGCAAGACAGACTCTTTTGCGACGCACTTGCTGCCATCCGACACGACGGACCACCCCCGATCAGAAGTGCACTCACCGATTGGCAAGAACGAGATGGCTTAATCTTCTACAAGAACCGATGCTACGTACCGGCCGACAAAGCTCTGCGACGAGACCTGATCAGTCAACACCACGACTCCCCGGCAGCCGGACACCCTGGGAAATTCAAGACTCTAGAACTGATACGACGGTCATACTGGTGGCCCGGCATGTATGCCATGGTATCCCGACACGTCGAAGGCTGTGCCACATGCCAGCAGAACAAGCCAAACACACACCCGACCACCCCGCCCCCGCAACCAATCCCCGCTGACGATGTTACTCGGCCATTCCAGAACGTCACGATGGATTTCATCACCGATCTCCCCGAATCCTACGGCTACGATAGTATTCTGGTCGTGGTCGACCATGGCCTTACGAAGGGGGTGATTTTTGCACCATGCAAGAAGACGATCGACGTAATCGGCACAGCGGCGCTTTACCACCGGCATGTCTACCGACACTTTGGACTACCCAGCAAGATCATATCCGACCGAGGGCCACAATTCGTATCCAACGTCACTCGCGAACTAGGAAGACTCTTAGGCATCACCCTTTCCCCGTCTACCGCATATCACCCGCAGACCGACGGACAAACTGAACGGACGAATCAAGAACTGGAAGTCTACCTCAGGATATTCTGCGAAGGCCGACCAGACGAATGGGCGGAACACCTTGTCGACGCAGAAGTCGCACACAATCAACGGACCCACTCAGCACGGAACGCATCACCATTCTACCTCATGATGGGGTACGAACCGACACTGATTCCTATCGCATACCCCAAGACCAACACCCCGACAGTACAAGAACGGCTAGTGAACCTTCAGAAGGCCCGAGACGAAGCCCTAGCAGCCCACGAGCTAGCCCGACACGTCATACGCGACAGGTTCAAGGGAAAGTTCGTCCAATTCAAGAAAGGACAGAAGGTCTGGCTCGAAGGGAAGAACCTCAAGCTCGCTTACGCATCCCGGAAACTCGCACCAAAACGGGAAGGCCCCTTTGTCATCACCGAAGTACTTGGACCCGCGACCTATCGACTGGAGCTGCCGAAACACTGGAAGGTACACCCCGTGTTCCACGCGTGCTTCCTCACCCCATACAAGGAGAACGACACTCACGGACCGAACTACACGAGGCCACCACCCGACCTTATCGATGGGGAGGAAGAATACGAAGTCGAAGCGATCGTCAGACACAAGACCACACGAGGCGGAATCCGTTACCAAATCAAGTGGAAAGGCTACTCCAGTGCCGAGAACACATGGGAGCCCGAATCCGCTCTAATTCCGAACGCTAAAGAGATCCTCCAGCGGTATAAAAAGGCGAAGAAACTGCAGTGAACCGCAATGCTCTCCCTCACCATCCTCTTCGCCATCTACTGCCTTGCTCTTCTCGCTGTCACACTCTTCTTCCTCTGGTATATCCTCCACGACCTCTTCAACCGCATCATTGAGCACACCCTCCACAGTCGCGACTACCCCTCCAGATCATCGTGGGGATCGTGAGTCCATGATCATCGCGCTTCTCACCTGCATGACTCTCGGATACCTTCTCGCCCTCGCCTTCATCGCCACGCTCCTCCGCCTCACCATCGATATTCTCGAAACCGCTCTCGAGCACCGCGACCCCCTCGATCCCGCAAACGACAGGCTAGACCAATCTGACCCTGCGCGCAACAGCACCAGCTGGGACGACTAAGATGGGTCCGCCCCTTTACGGTACTTGGGTCGCGAACGCCAACGACAGCGACCAGGAAAACCAGGAGCCAATACCCATCCCCCCTCCACTCGCTGAACGCCTCGCCTCTCCACCACCGAACTACACCTCCAGGGAGCCGTCGCCCACTTCGTCCGTATCCGACCTCAGCACGGTCGTCGCTGAAGACTCCCACCTCGTCGACTACTCCGAACACCCCGATGTCAATCAACTCATCCGCGCTCTCCTCACCAACCCCGACCCTATCACGCGAGACGCAGAAAGAGGCCTCCAATACTTCTTTCGGGAATATCGCTCTCTGTACAACGAACAATGGGAGCTAGACGCCATCGAGGGTAACCTCGAGGACGCCCTCGAAACTGTTGAAGACGTCCTCGACATCATCGCGGGCAGCTTAGGCGAGAATAGGCATCAGGGGATCTTCGATGACTCCACCATCGCAGGACAGCGAGCGTGTGCCCTCTCCGAAGCAGGCAACCACGTCATGATCGTGCGCACAACGACAGAACACGCCCAGAGAGCCGTCCGACGCCTCGCCAGAACAGTACGACAATGGAGGAACTTCCTCATCGCGACCTTCGAACTCCCCGACTTCTGCCGACGAATTGCACCCCTCACTGAAACCATCGACAACGCCGCCCCGCCCCCGGGTGAACTCCCTGCGGCAGCGCGAAGGGTACCTGGAGAGTCGCGTCGTCGAGGAACATACCTGCCCCTCTTCCACACGCGCGTATCGGCGGGAAGTCGTCGACCTCGCGAACCGTCGCCCGAAGAACGCAACGCCCAGCCGCGAATGGAATCCCCGCCGCTTCGGCCTAGCTCGCCGCTCGCCTTCAGGTCCGCCAACTACAACTGCCTCGTATGTGGCTCGCCCGATCACGACTACCTCTGGTGCCTAAACTGGAGATGCGTCTGGTGCCGCGCCACCGCGCCTGGTCATCACCCCTGGGAGTGTCCCCAACGCCCTGGGGACCTGGGCGGAGGACCCACAGGAGGGTTGCAGTATCCCACCGATGGCACGGTGTAGAATCATATGAAGGGGGTAATGTTACAGCGCTCAGTACGTCACGGTCACGCAGTTTCCTTTTTCTCCTTCTTCCACGTGCATCTGCTATGCCACGTCATCCTTTCCCATGCCACGTCATCCTTTCCCATGCCACGTCATCCTTTCCCATGCCACGTCATCCTTTCTCACCCGACCACACGGTTGTTGTATTATTATCCTATCCCCTTCTGCCACGTCATCGCCACATCATCTGTATTCCCAGCCCTGACTCTACGTAGTTATACTGGACTCTCACGGTATGTGGCGCCTACGTGGCGCTGACGTGTCTATGCCTCCTTTCCTGTATTTAAGACCGGAGGATCCACTCGGGATCCTCAGCTCGACCTGGTTATCCATTGCCTATTCCTCTGAACCTCTACTCGACTCGAACTACTGGAGACCTCTGGTCCGATCCCTAGGACGTCGCTTGCTGTGACCGATCTAGGCTCGTCGTAACACACTCGGGCAGATCACAGTGTCGGTATAGGCTCGGCATTGGCAACCTTGCGAGTGATAACAGTGCCTGTTGATCGTCAGGAACGCGCACTATGAGCGAAGCACTGACTCGAGACAATGCTCACCTTAGATGACAACACCCGAAGGACCAGTGCTGAACGCGTCATGCACTTACGGTCCATCCGCCCTACGACAGCAGGGGCTAAGTATTTGGGAAATGCTCCTTGAAGCAGCCTACAGGTTTCTCAGAGGCCATCACAGATTGAGCCTTCGAGTTTACACGGGTCTCCGATAGCAACTTGTGGAACTAAGTCCTGGGTTGACTAGCTTACTCCAGGGGATCCCATCATTCTCGACTATCAAGACATCGAAGTGGGCCCACGCGCTTAGCGAATCCTCTTGTCATACCATGTACCAGACGCCAGTTTAGGCGCTGAAAGTGACCAAAGACCGAGGCATGAAGCCCGAGTTTGCGTAAGACTCGACGTCGAAGAGGCGCGATGAGCGACAGAGAGTCAAGACTCTAGGTAAGAGACACAGCCGCGGCGGAAGAGAGCATGTGAGATATTAGCAGCTGGAGTAGTTGTATGTTCAGTAATTGAAAAGTCATGTCCCGCGCAGCGAACTATCATATCCAGTCGGAAGGACTTGACTAGCTAGCAGCAAACCAAGCAATCGCTTGGTTTGGTTAACCGATTGAAGCCGATGGCAAACAATTGCAAACATCCTCCTACGAGGCGCGTGCGTTTCTTTGACAGACGCCCGTTATCTTCCGACGTCATAACATACCTGCCAGCTGCACTCTGTCACTTGATCAACGACCTTGACCGGCTAGTACATTGTTCTTCCATGTATCAATGTTGTTCCGGTCCTAGAAGGAAAGAACACCGAGGCAACATTGTCACCACAAGGTTTGCGTAACCAACTTCTGTTTTGCTCGAGTGACAGCGCATCCTTGTTCGCCTTCAACCTCCTTTCCCCCACAAATCCTGCTACTCGGTATTGTCATATTATTCTTTGCGCGTGTGGTAACCTGACAACCTGATGGCGCCACCGGTCATACGTCGTAGCTAAAGCGCCGACTCGCCACTACCGACATTTACAGCATGCTTTCGTAAGGACGACAGGATAGCAAGTTCTGCTTGGCGACATGAGGCAACTTAATTATCGCATGGTAGAAATCCTCCTTGATTGGTTTGTACTGGGAAGTTATGAAAGTGTGTACCTCCTTCCATTTGCTTTATCCCACGAGGTCGAGCCCTAACACACCTATATGCATACTACAAGGTGCACTCTCTCTGACAGCCTGAAGCATGTACCTTGCCTTTGTGTTTGATCAGAGGAGATTTAAGCGGCAAGCAGTCAGTCTCGTACGTCGCATTCTCATGCTAGACCCGTGTAGCCGGCATTGAGCCGAGAAATTGACGGTGAGTTCTCGGGGCGTCGCTCTAAACCCCTCTGATCGTTCTAAGTTATACTGAATGTGAGCTCTTGCAGACGCAGAGACAGCGAGGACAGGAAGCTGCCAAGGGAGTACTTCAGATTCATACCCGTGAATACTGGTATGCGCTCGGCCGAATCTTCTGTTGCACCGGCCTCGAGCCTGCACCTGCCATAGACCCCCAGTACGACAGTCAATACAATCCGCGAGAGCTTCAGCACAGTGCCGGCTCACGCCTATCTGTCCGACGGCAAAGGGGCCTGGCTTCGTCTTCTGATCTGAACCATGTGTAATGTGCGCGCGAGCGGCCACATCAAAAGTGAAGGCCCCCGAGAACAGCTACGTACTGCCCTACAGTACTGCGTGCGCTGCTCCATGTGCGATCGTTTGTTCACAACTACATCGGTGCAGCTATCTTTCGTCGCGAAATATCAAAAACGTTCCCACCGATGCAACTCTACCCCCGTACCTGATTGTCACTTTGGCTACGCATTGGTCCAAATCCAGCGACGGCGAGCACGGACCTCCACTAGCGTGTACCTCGCAGAGGAACTAGTAACGGAGACGAGGACTGACAACGCCTGGTGCGTATACATGCACGACTTATCGCCTCGCCAAGCGCGGGATACACTCACGCTCACGCGCGCCTCTTCCTGCCCAGGCCCGGATGCGGTAGTGAGCCCTCCGCTTTTGATCGCCGTGGGGGACTCTGTTCGTCTCTTTTCCCTCCAGGACTCGCTTCTCTGTGCCGTCACAGGTCTCCTACGACCGCTCTCCATACAATTGACGGCCAACCCTGCTCGTGCGAGTGCCCAAAGGGGCGAGAAGCGGAACGAGCGTGCGCTCCGAGATGTCCCTGCGAATCCGCGCTTACGTTGGCGCATGCGTACCGCGCCTGGACGCCCGAAGCCATGGGTCTCCCACAAGCCAAGCCCAGCCCGCAGTCTCCGCCGCGGGCACGGGAGCTGCGCAGAGCTAGGGGACGGCGAGATGCGCGGGGGGCGATGCGCGCACATGCTCCCCGATCTCAGCGAACATTCGACGAAACGAAGCGATGGCCAGGGTCGCGTCGAGCGTTGCGTAAGGACGCGCGGGCACACCTCGAAGCGAGAAACCTGTAACCGTGGCAGAAACCGCAGAAGGAGCAGAAACACATACTGCATACGCGAGGTGGCAGCGGTACGTAAGACGACGTCGGAGGCGCTGCCTCGCTCTGTGTCCGCAGGTGCCCATCGGGCTCATGCGTGAGATGGACGCGGGGATGGAGGGGCCATCGGAGGCGCGAGCTCGCGTGGCTGCCTGACAGGATATAGCTATATCTTTGCGCAGCCCAGAAGCACTGAATATTGCAACACACACCGCTAGCAATGACGGCGACCCCACAGGTGACTTGCACGTCTCAGACCGCGCGACTCTCCTGTCACATTTTACAGGACGGGTTTTACCCCACTCGTACGCATACGCGTACGTCAGAACGGGTCAATTTGTGCTCTAAATGACCGCCATAATGAAAGCAAAATGAAAAGGCCCTCGACGCGGCACGCCTCCGACCCTGAGCTAAACCAGATATCGACACAACGCGCCGTCCCGCACGAGTTCTGCTCACTTACCGCGGGCGGAGTCACTCAGTGACACTAGTGCTCGCGGGGGACACGGGAGACCCTGGGCGGGGGAAGGACGAAGGACATGGCGGGCACGATGCACCAGCGTGCAGCTCTACGCGATAGGCTGCGCGGAGTCTAATGCTAACAGACATCGGCACGCCAGCGATCGTACACGGCCAGGTTTCTGGCAGCGGCGCCAGGACTGCCTGAGCTGGTCTCGCCGTGCAGGGTCCTACCAGTGGTTGGTGAACCTGATGCGTGGTCCCGAATGACCAAGTAACTATGTGGCCGATACAGCCATTGGGTCACCCGCACATTCGTTGCGCGCTTCTTAGCTCGTGTCCTATTCATTTCTCTTCAGGCTGTTACGGCAGGCGTGGTGGGAACAAGCGTACCACATGCAAGATCCGGGTTCTCGTCCCAGACCCGGACCCCCTCTGCAGGAACCGTTTCTGGGGTCATGGTCGCATCGTGGCTCCAACGGACTAGCCGATCTACCGACGTCCCCGAGCGATGAATGTGGCCAAACCTTGGGATGAGGGGTATCGCATAGGTGAGCACGCAGGGGTCCAATCGGCAATCGTAGGACGACTCGTCCTGTCATGAGACGAGTAACCATTGCGTACTCGCAGGAAGCTGTCACGTATCCGTCGAAGCCCTCCTCGATGGAACATGTGCGAGAAGCATAGTAAGTCACACTGTTGCGAAGTGCTCGAATGCCAGCCCTGACGTACGTCTCACCTCTATTTGAACGAATATGCAGGGTACCACTCGAGATAGCATGCAGTCGATAGTCTTCCGAGGCTGCCTCCGTCGCCAGACAGCGGCAAGGAACTTCAGGTCCTCTCGCTGACAGGTCGAGGACGTCGGAACTGAGGCAAGCGAGCACAAAAGCTCTAACTATGATCATTTCCGACAACTCGATCACGTCGGGAGTCTTTCTGACTATACGATCGCTCCTATGGGCTTCTGTGTTATGGGCCTCCAAGGGTTTACTTCACCGATACCGCGCTAAGTGGTCTAGAGATATTCTAGGTTGAATAGCACAGAAAGCAGTACATGACCTGGTACGACACTTACGGCGTCGCGGAGACGGGCCTTGTTGTCTTCAAAATAACGAGCCATGCAGCCTAGAGCCAGCGGCGATTCAGCACATCAGGCCTACTGCCGGCCTTGACAGTCCTGATTCCCCGCTGGCAGCTTAGATCGGCCACAACGAATGGCGTACATTGAAACCCTCGCGTGCTGCGACATTAGAGATCAACGACGTGTCACATAAGCATAGCGACCGATCATTGGATCTGGGCTTCCGACAAAATCTGACTGTGGCTGCAAATTCCATGCGGTATGCGTTGTGGTTCGTTTGACAGACGCTTTGAAAGGTGGGATGCGAGATGTGTTCTGTGCATGGCGAGCGTGAACAGGCATACTACTCAGACTTCCAGGTTCCCCACAGACGATTGCGGAGTCGGAAAAGTTCCAGGACGGAGGCCATGGGACATGACGGGTGTTCGACATTACTGATGCATCACCGTATAGGCCCAATAGCATGCAACCCGGTCGAATCGGGCACTGAATATCCAGGATAGCTCAGAGCTGTTGGCGTTCGTTGCATCACGAATCACAAGTACAGTCTGGTCTTTTTGACGAGCAGGCTAGGTATCTAGATGTTATGATTTCGTGAAACATCAATTCATGTGATGATTGCAGCTTCGCCGTCCCAGCGTCCACATAAGGGATATCAGAACGGAAGACAGACACATTGTAGTAGCGGAAAGCAGGCAGGATGACAACTAGACCCCCAGGGGGTTGCAAATAGCGGTCCATACTATCACCGGTCGTACGACGTCAAGTACGCGGAGGCCCAGGCCTTCAAAGCGTCCGCAACGTTAACCTACCACATTACTGCATCCGGAATCCGCGGACAACCTACTGCAGCGTCTCGCCCAGAAACAATCACATTAAAGAGAGCACGCGTTCAGGCTGCAGGGTTGGGGCCACCAGGCACGACGCAGGTGCTAATTGCCGGCCGCCGGGATTGAACTCGAGACGGGAGAAGTGAGAGGCACCCATTCTAGAAGATAGGCAACAACAGCCTCGCGCAGCAACAGTCGGCCGGGCCAACATCGAGGTCACGACGAGACTCTACAATATCGGTCGTCAGCATACTCCAGCTTCAACTCTGACTGCGGCACTCTAAAAGCTTGGGATAGAGCACAACGGAGACAGGTGCCGTACAACTTGCAGGCTCCCGCCTCTTCCGTTGGCATACGTCGACGCTGACCAAGCCCAGCCACGAACGTTAGAAATGCGAACCACGGTGACGCCGCTGCCGCAGCTAGCGTCACGACGACGCCACGACCGGACGCCACCGCGGATGTTGAGCGGGAACAGGCGAGTTCGAGGTGTCTCCCGACCACGAGCATCGTCAGACTAGTGGCGCTCCCAACACTGCCATCACATTCGCTGGGTTCGTGGTGCTTCCCAAGATGCCGCGCGCTGAAGATGCAGCATGTAGCTTGTAGTATGGAGAAGAACACACTAGTCCAGGCAGGGGACGTTAGTGTAGGATGAGACACGGAGCACTGGACGAGCCCCCGATATCCTGAGTCCAGGTACCTAGTCGTCGGACATGGTAGCGCAGGATGCGAAGCATACTGCGTTCCCTGCAAAGTCTTCGAGGAGTTGCAGGGGTATAACCTGCCGTAATCCGTGTCGGCGTACCTGGAGCCTGATGAGCGGGCGCATCCATGCCATTCGAAATACAGCATCAACCTGGAGGCGAGGAATAGCATCGAAGACGAAGAGCGCAGAGCTGGAAGTTGCCGAGCCAGGGTGATCATGAATGGATCCCGAGAGCGGCAGAAGCAGAGGAGTCTATATCGTGCACGATATACGGAGGACTCCGAGTGATGTCTCATAGTGCGAGTTCCCGAGCGCACCCGCTGAATGTCCTGGAGGATGTCGGAGTCTTCAGTGTTGCCCAACGATCTGGAATTGAATGCGCCGCAAGGGCTGAGCGTCCCAGCATCGCCCGAGCCGTGGGACGTTCTTGGAATTGAAAGTCGAACCCTGGATTACCTGTTGAGCGCTCGATTCGTGTTTAGGATACACGTTGCAAAGGTACTTACAGGGGACCTAAAGTTAGTGTTCTGAACGGCAGACATGGATCACAACTCCAGAGAGCTGCGGCAGTAGCCTGTACTGTAGCCTGGGAACACCGCAGTGAGCCTGGTTCTCGTCTTGATATCACTGAGGTACCAGCCTCTGCCGCCGCAAGCTCATGCGACCCACGGGCACTGCCAAAGCTGAGCGCCCGGGTCTTGACGAGGCTTCTTATGGTGCCAGTGCTGCAGGTCAAACGCCGATGGATGGCACCCACCGTTAAGCATGATGCACGATGCTCCCATCGAGGAGCTCACCTTCTTATCAGAGCTTCGCTGTATGCGTGATAGGCATGTGCCGTCGGCGGCGGAAGCTGAAGCTCGAAGCTCGAAACCGCGCGCCCGGCCACACCGCCCAGCGTTCGTTTGAACAGTATCGTTCTGCACGTGCGCCTGTCGGTGGAGTCCGTCGAGGACATGAGATCTCCCGTTCGCCTGCAGAGCTGTGCAGAATCGGACTTACCGGAGTCGAGCACTGCTGATATTCATTTCCTTGATGATGCGGGTAATGGGAGAGGGAGGCCCCGTGGGGCGGAGTAGGTACGCCTAGGGGGACGATGCTAGGTAAGTTACGGTGATATGGTTCCGAGCGAGCCACGGCCATTCACGATACCGTCTATAACTGTGAGCATCGATATCTGGAGCGGCGAGTGCCATGATGATGATCGGCGACGTCCGTATGAGGGTGCGGGGTTCTTAATCTCGCTCGCTGGCCGTCCGACTCTCCGCGCGCGCGTCCCGCGTCCCGTGTCTTCCGTTCCCTATGTGACTCTCGCGATGCGATAAGCCCGTCAAGCTCGCGGCCACATACCGAGTACTTACTCGAGTACACGGCAGGCGACTTCATGACGGGGCTCCTCCGCGTCCTCCGTCTCGCGTTTCGCCGCGCGCGCAGAGCCATCGGCTGCCAAGTTTGCCACACGTGAGGACGCTGCACCGGTGTGCCCTGGGTCACACGCAACAGGCGGGTACACACTGAGAAGGAACTCCCAGGCCGTCCGTCGTCTCCAGCTTCGGGGTCCCAGCGATCCCAGCACCTTCCGTTCGCGAAGCTTTCTCCGCGTCTTCAATGCCCCGATGATCATCATCAACCAATACCTGCGCTGGGGCCTGAGGAAATGCGACGGAGTCACGGAGAGGAGGGATTCGAGGAGGCAGTGGCCCAAACGTAATGCACGGGAGAGAGGCGTTCCACTTCCCGCGCCCTGCCACCTTCTTACCTGGCTCCCTCTTCATATCCCTCAGTAACTGGGGGTTCCCGGCCGCTGCGAAGTGCTGCGCAGCAGGTAAACGCATGTGCTCGTTTACCTTCTCCTTCCTCGCCTTCCCTTCTCCTACTCCGACGTCCGATACCGCCCGATTGCGCCATAGCGAGCGCAGGCCCTGCGCGGCTTCGAACTCACCTGAGGGTAGTGCGACGCGCAGGATCCCGTAGATCGAAACGAGATGCGTGCGTAGACGAAGGCGGGGACCGCGCATCCGGAACTGCACGAAGAGACTAAACTGCTGCAAGTCAAACGAGGATCAGAGCCAGGCTGGTGAATCAACCCTGCCTAATGCGACCAGCACGAACTAACCCCGGGTCGAGGCGAAGAGAGTGGGGAAGATGAGCTTGTGACTGTACCGCATCGCACATACCGGCACCTACCTCTACGGCCAGATTCCGACCGGAATACACATGTGCACCACACCATCAGCGCAGTACCGTCAGCGGCACTCACCACGCCATCAGCCTGTGATCGCGGGTCGAGATATGGATGCGGGGGTATGCGAGCTGGGTACGGCCGAGCAAGTACTGACGCGTGACAAATGACGCGCTAGAGGAAGACGCGGACGGCGGACGGCGCCGAGAAGAAAGAGCAGACCGCCGTGCTGACGTCGGGGTAAGACGAGCGCGAAGCCCAGATGAGTATGCCCGAGCACTCCTGTCAGCGTCGTTTCGTCAACCTGCGCTTCGATTCGAGACGCGCGCATCGTTCGTTGTCCATTGATACGGTGTGGTCGCTTGTGCGCTATGCTGGTTGCTGTATTCTGTGTGGGTCGTGTGCACACGGGGTGGCTTGAGTCTAGTAGCCCGCGATTTAAAACGTCAACAGCAACACGCTAAGCAAGTTTGTGGGCGCATGTGTGAACCTCCCATCGTTGAATAGGAAACATCGTTGCCCACTCGTTGGCTCTGACGAGCTTGCGGTATGGCTGCAAGGAGTCATCAAGCGTCCGAGCAAGTCAACGCGACAACCACGACGCTGCCCAAGACGCGGAATAACCTGCATGCACTCGCTCAACGATGAGTGTACTCTCCTTACACGAGGCTCGAAAGGGGCGATTCGCTTGACTTACGCTCGGATCATGGCTAGAAGGACGGGTGCGAGCCCGCACGGTTCAGGCCGACTGAGTGATGCTGTCGTGAATCAGGCCTACCTTGGCAGGGCGCTACGCTGAACCAAGCCCTCCGACCCAGCTGAGTATCTTGACTCACCGCACGAACGCACAGCGACATTCAACGCGCGGAGGACGTGGGCACCCGCTGCGTCCATTCGCACAATACCCAGCCTTGCCCAGCACGTCCGCTCCCACGGACCCACAAACAGATGCACCGAACGAGCGCGCGTCTGGCACGAGTGCGAACGCACGAACGCACGAACGAACTTTTCGACGATCGAGCGTTACCGTCCGTACGCGAGGAGTCAGCAGAGGGGCGAGTGATCCAAGCGGACGCACCATAAGCAGCCGTCTGCATAGAGCCGAGCGGGCTTCCCGGGCGGCGTCCGAGAACCAGCGGGGAAAACGGGACCAGCTCTTCGCTCCTGGCTGAAAACACCGGAGTGAATGATCGATACGTACGTACGTACACGCGCAAGTGCTGCGCTTTTTGATGTTAGGAGTTACGTTGAGGGGGCTGAGGGGCTACTAAACATATTGCAGTGTCAGTTCGAATACGGTCGGCGCTGGCAGAGCACGGTGCGAGGTGCACAGGCCTCCTGCCGCCGTCCGATCTCATCTCTTCTTAGGCTCTCCGCCATCTGGCATGCCGCGGTCGGAGTTGCGGCTACGAATATTGTACGTACTAGGTACCAGCGCGCATCCCGTGTGGTAACGATAGAAAAAAGCAACGGCAGATGCTTGTGTGCGCTTGAAGCGGCGGCGGCGGCGGCTTGCAAGGCCAAGAAGCGCCCCTAGCAACTTAGGCGATCGTGGCAGATTCTCTCCAGCCGGGTCACGTCTTCCTCGCAGAGAAAGTTCGGCCAGCGGCGAATCGTGATCTGAGAATGGCTGAGTGGCCGACTGGTGACTGGGACTTTGCCGGCATGCGGGACGGGCAGTGAGGGCAGCCATCGATCTAGGCGGACCGGTAGCAGACCATGGGTCGACGCGCGAAGCCTGAGAAGAGCGGGAGTGAGAGAGCAAGATGGACAGGAGCACGCTTCGCGGGTGCGAAAGCGGCAAGTCGAGTGCAGAATGGATGTGCGCCGTCTGGAGGACGTCGGCATTATGGAGGATGTGGTTGTGGAAAGCCATGCTGTACGCTGTCAGTGGAGCGAACGCAGACGCGCGGCGAACGATGCTTGAACTTGTTCCGCGCCGGACATGCTCCGAGATGATGCGGACGACAGAAGATACGTCGGCTCGGCCCCAGGGGGTGCACTGTGCAGATGCGGTTACGCTGGCGCTTTGGCAGACTAAGATGGGCCGGAATGTGATGTATCTGCCTATGGCCGGTCGCTCTCCCACAGAGAAGGAGATGGGAGAAGTGAGAGAGATGAAAAAGGCGATGGGGAAGATGATGGCCAAGAATAAGCATGGGCAGTGGATGAGAGGATGGAGGACTGGGGACGCTTGATAGAGCGCGATGGGAAGAGGACGAGTGGTACAGCGCAACGGACCAAAGGGCAGTAGAGGAAGAGGAAGATCCGCCGCCGGATGGAAGGACCGGACTGTAGGAGACAGTACGCCTCGAAAGGCGGGGAATCTGCCCAAACGGGCGAAAGCTGCAGCTGGGGCAACATATTGGGGCCGAGGGAAGGCGCGAGAGGGCGTGGAAGGGCGATGGCCACGAGGATTGGGGAGCGGGTGATAGCGAGCAGGGGGAAAAGGTCAGGAGGCCGATGAGAGAGCAGAGTGGCAGACAGTGAGGCGGTGGGCGTGGGCAGAGCGAGAGGCCGCGAAGGTTTGTGTTGTGCGAGTCTGTCGGAGATAGGGCACGGCCGGCGTGGAGGGTGTCGGTCGCGGAGTGTGGCTAGACGACATCCGAGTGCATGAATGAACGGGGAACGGATGGTCCATGGCGAGGTCGTAGGAAGTTGTGGCATCGGAGCGTGGCATATCCATGGTACAGAAGAGCTCGTAGAGCGGGTGAACTATGCCATTTATTCTTGACTGCGAGTGCACCAAGTACGCGCACGATAATCATCCAGACGAAGCACACACGCCGAAGCAAGAGACACGAAGGTGCGAGGTGGAGGAGGACGAACGGCATCCGAGTGCTCCAAAACAGACAGAGCCCGATCGGCGATCTTGACCCTGCACAGACTGGCAGGGGTCCTGATGGGAAGAGGGAAATGCCGAACGTGTCTAGATCGCGATTGCGGTGGATGCCGAGTGTACATACAGCTCGTCAGTGCGAGTGCGAGTCGGATTGGATTCCACCTGAGAGCGGACCCAAGCCTCTCTTAGTTCAGGGACCCGGATCGATTCACTTTTCAATAACCACGCTCCTTACTCGTCCACAAGCCTATCAATATCACCTCTAACCCAAACTAACTAGCCGCACCTATCTGATCAACCCCCAGCTTTCCAGCCCGAGTACTTAAGCACCTCCCCTCATCAACTCATGCATCCCTCCTCCCGCCCCTCCTCGCTTCCATCCTCTCTCCTCTCTCCGTCTTCCTCTTTCGCACACAACACACACTAGCTGCTTTCCGTCGCCGCCCATGTCTACCACCGACGCCCACCGCGTGTCCTCCCGCTCCCAATGGCCCCGCTCCTCCGCCGGTCCGGACGTCTTCGTAAGTACCATGCGTCTACACACGACTCATTCCCCGTGCTCCCCTCATCACGCCTACCGCAGTTTGACATCGATATCGACGGCGCCCCTGCTGGTCGCATCGTATTTCGCCTCTTCGACGCTGTCTGTCCTCTGACCGCCCGCAACTTCCGTGAGCTCGCGACGGGTGAGAACGGCTACGGATACGCTCACTCTGCTATTCACAGAGTCGTCCCTAACGTACGTCTTCTCTCCTCGCTTCTCCCGCACCTGCTCTTGCCTGTACCCACGCGCAAACGACCTCAACTCTAACAAGCTACGCTCCAATAGTTTATGATCCAGGGAGGTGACATCGTCGACGGCAACGGCACCACCGGCCGGTCCATCTACGGTCCCACCTTTGCCGGTAAGCTTCTCTCACTCCTTCCTCTTTCTTCTTCCTTCCTTTGTGCCGTACGCGCCTTTCTTGAATGGCAACCCCGCTTCCAAACTCTACCACCTGCCACGCGCCCCGTCCCCCTCGCTTGTGTTCCCGCTTCTGACGCGCGCCCTGAGCCTCGCCGAGCCTAACGCCCGTTCCTCCTTCCCGTTTTGCCGACATAGATGAGAGCTTTCGCCTCCGCCACGATCGTCCTGGCCTCCTCTCCATGGCGAACCGCGGCCCTCACACCAACTCTTCGCAGGTGAGTTCCGTCCCCCGCTCCCATGTCCGTCTCGATATGTACACACGCGCGCCATCTTTCTCCGGTCAATCTCATGTGCCTGACCATCGCGATTCGCTCCCCGCAGTTCTTCATAACGACCGTCTCCGCGCCGTGGTGTGACGGCCGGAACGTCGTGTTCGGGGAGGTCATCAGAGGCATGAACGTGGTGCGCAAGATCGAGAGCTACGCGTCGGACCACATCCTCTACAAGCCTTCGGTCGACATCGTCATCGTCCACTGCGGAACGCTATGACGCGTTCTTCGCGACACTTCTACCACCGCCGCTACCTCCACCTACGTCTACACCTATACCGTGCGCATGAACCTCCCACACCGTCATCGCCCCGCCTTCGTACGCACGAGGCGGACGCGATGCGCATATTATCGCCGATCTCCGCGTGCGGACGGTGCGGCACTCAGGGCCGAGTTGTGCGGACTTTGTCCGACCCGACCGACCCAGCCGTCTAATCTGCCCCAGTTCCCCTTCCTCAGCCACAACCACCACCGCGCTCCCACTCCCACACACCTACCTCCTCAGCACTGCACCAACTCACGCTCCCACTCAGCCACTCACACACGCCGCACCTGACGCCTTTCCTACCGGGCGACCCGATCACATACACGCCGCCGCGTCCGTCCCGCCGTACCTTATCAGCCCCCGCGCGGGCTCTGTATACGCTTTCCGATATTCGAAACTCCGGGCGCGGCACGATAGGATGCGACGCGACGGCATTCGACTCGGACGCGCTGCAACTCCATGCGATGCGACACGACCCGACGCCGCACGTTTTTATCTCTGCCGCGTTTCACCCAGCTACGACCCACGCTCTTCCCCCCTGAGCGGGAGTAATTGGCTGGCTGCCGCCGGCGCGCACGGCGATCCAAGAATGCTGGGCTCGCTGGAGTCCGCCGAAAAATGGTCGCCATATTGCGCCCGCGATGCCACGCCGCCCCTTTCCATGCCGGCCAAGACGCGAACGGACGCATCTCTGGGAGAACGTCGTCGAACAGCTCGCTTCCAGTACATGCTATCTACGTATGGTCTACTCACTGCCCTCCGCGATGTATATGTATTTCAGTGCTTCTTCTATCTCTACCTCTGCATCTACCAATCTCTTCTTCTCCTGCTTGGCTACTGTCTGCTCTCTCTCTCTCTGCCTTTTTCGTTCTCCCATCGTTTCATCTTTTCGTGACTCGACACACGCACACACACGCTCTGTACAATGTAGCCGATCCGGGCACTAATCGCGGTAATACTCGCCACTGTATCTAATCCTCGCATCTCCCTCACGCTCGTGCGCGGCCTTTGTGCTACATCCGGCTGGTTTTTCTCTTCCTCCTCCCCCGTCTTCCGTTCCCCGTTCTCCCACGTCGTGTCGAGGGTCTGGATACTCCGACGCGCCGTGCGCGGTGCATGGTGGTCATTCCGCAAGCTCAAGCTTTAGCTCACTGGTCGTAATACTTCATGTAATTTAATCGGGTTAATCGTCACACACACACGCACGGATCCAGAATACAAGGACGTCGAGATCGAAAGTAGCCGTACGTACCTTCCGGGAGCTTGGGCCTTGGCATGAACGTACAGCGTACCCTGATATCGAGACCGAGAGCTGTGGCTGGCCGGTAACTTGTACAGAAGCTGTACTCAATTGGCCCAGAACGATCAAGGGCCCGGCTCACGTCGGCGTCGGTGCGGGTCAGTGTTCACGTCCTCAGCCGTTCCTTAGGCTAGGGCTAGCTGCCCTGCCCTGCTCCTGGTGGCCCAACAGCACCCCATCCGTCGACCTCAGACATGCCGCGCCCAGCCCCAAGCCCCGATCCCCGGCATTCATACAACTCACGCACTCGCTGCCAGCGCGAACCTGCGCACATAGAAGAACATATGTCACGCTGTGGACGGATGTGTATGCGCACCGGTGTTCCAAACGCCCATCAATGGCGATGGCGCGAGCTCCATCGCCACATTGTGTACGGTCACGGTGCCAGTGCCAGTGTGGTGGCGGCGTACACATACATATGTACACCACGGTAACCAAGCCGGACTAGATTGCATCCGCTGCTCCGTATACTCAGCGCCGCTCCGCTCCGTTACCGGCGCTCCGAAGGCCTGTAGCCGCCGGTGCGGGGAAAGTGTGTGCATGATGGGCGCTTGTACGCGCGTGGCTTTCGACCGTACCGCGACGACCAACCTCCATCGGGGCTCTCTCCCACATCACCTTACAGAAGTTGCACTGGTGGCGGAGATATTCAGCTTCGCTCCTGGTTCTTTAGCTTGATTGGATTGCATACTCCCAGCCACTCGACCCGGGCTGCAAGACATACACACGCACTCTCAGTTTTCAGTCTAGCGTCCCAAGATGGGCAAGCTAAATATCGCGCACCACAAATCCTACCATCCGTACCGGCGGGATAACATCGAGCGCGTCCGGCGGGACGAGGAGGAGGCGCGCCTCCGCGAGGCCGTCGAGGAGGGACGCATGATGCTCGCCGTAAGTCCGTCATCTCCTACGGCATTCGCTATGAAGGCCGGTGGTATGAGAAGGATGCTGACGTGCGGTCTGCGATTTGCGGGGGCTGGAAATGACAGGACTCCGAGGCACGCATGGATCTGCTCAGGCAGCGTGCAGGATTGAGCGGCAATAAGGGGAAGAAGACCGCGCGCGGTGACGACGGAGACGATTTAGATCTCGGTGGACCGAGTGCATCGTCGTCTTCTCTGGCAGCAGCTGGTCCTATTGAAAGCAAGACAGAGGTCTCGACGCTTACGACGGCGAATGGACATATCAACTTCTTTGAGGATCTTGAGCGGGTGCGTCTTTGTTCTGCGGATCCCTGCTTTAGGTATCCTTGTCGTAGCTGAACTGTATGCCGTCGGTCTCAGACGGTCATCCCTGTCCATGGTCCCGGGAGGTCAACAAAGGGCCCGAAAGGGGCAGCGAAGGCAGAGGACGAGAAGGGCGTCGCACTCGCACCATCTGCGAAGGATCTCAACCCATGGTACGTCAAGCCGGGCTCAAAGCGGAACGGCGAAGGTGATGACGCAGTGGAGGAAACGGACGAGGAGAAACGGTATGTGATTGGCTCGGGCTCCTCGAGGGTGCACATGGGAGACGAGAACCATGACGGGAGAACTGACTGGTACATACGCAGACGACGAGACCTCCAGCGCAAATCAGCGCACGACCCGCTCACGGCGATCAACTCCCAGCTCGCCGCTCGCGATGCACCATCCTCGTCCTCGTCTCCCTTCGCTTCCGCGCAGAAGCACAGACAACGCGGTCATTTGCCGCCACCCGCTCCCTCGCGGATGCCAGGTGACGCTAAACCAGAAGTCGCTGCACGTCTTGCGCGAGAATCTTCCGAGCGACAACGCGCGCTGGAACTCATTGCACGGAAGAAGCGTGAAGCCGCGCGGGGGAGTGAGACCCCCAGCACAGTGCACGGAGGTGAAAACGGTGGCGGTGGAGGGAGATACGGCGGGTATGGAGACGTCTTCAACCGGATGGAGATGGAGGAGGTGCGGCGGGGGAGAGAGCGGAAACGGGATAAGAAGAGAGACCGAGGCAGGGATCGGGATCGGGAGAGGGCGAATGCAAGTGGAAGCAGCAGAGATTGGGAGGATAGGCGGCGCTATGGTGGGAGGTGGTGAGTGGCACTTGCATGCACTCGGAGATGAGTGTATGGTGACAGCTAGGCTAATTGGCATACGCAGACGAGATGGTACTCTGGGACAGCAGAGGAAGCGCGTATCCATCGATGACGGAGACAGTGCATTGCATTGGCCAGAGGTAAGTCGGATTGCCTCTTTCGCGGACCAACAGGAAGTGACTCATATTTTCGTACTGATAGGGACGAGACGGTTCAGAGCTCAGCCGACTTCGAGCCCTCATCGTTGCAGCATCGGCTTCACGTTGGCCAGTACCTTCTGTTCCCCAGGGAACGTCAACGCTGTTCTCGACGAATCGTCACATGGCCAACTCGTGGCCTATGCGCGACGAGCCCACATAGCCTGATAGTGAAATGCCGGGCCTCCATCCTCTATCGCCTCCGCGCCACGGGTTCCTTGCCATTCGCTCCCCGCTTCATGAAGCGCTCGACGACGCTCTAGACACACAACGATCTCTCCCACCCACGTAGAGAAGATGCGACTCACGACATGTACATCTGCTCGCCGGCACTGTAATAGATCGAATGTGATATGCATCGCGGCAAGATCATCGCACTCGCTTCAGGATAGGGCAGTCCAGCCTCCAAGTTTGAACTGCGACTACGACTTGGGAGATGGCGGCGTTAAGCATGAACGCGAGTCGTGAGTGGTCCTCAGAAGCGATGCGAAACATGCCGCTCTACCACCCGCTGCTGGCAACATCTGACTATCACGCAACTCACAGACGCATGCGTGCGTGGCAAGCCAAGCATCCTAAACGCAAGCTCTACCGTCCGCAGCCCATTGTCGGAGATGCACGTTGTCTCCAGCAAGGTTGCGTACATTGCATTGCCAAACGTAGGGGAGGGTGTGCAGAGCGTTCTGCTAGACGTCTTCCGGGCTTACGTGCGTCGTGTGAAGCGTGGAGCAGCACCACCAGCCCTCTTGCCTGCGTCGATCTTCTCACGGACGCGGCCGCCGTCCGGTCGCGCAGAGCAACGGGAAATCGATAGTGGCTATAGGCTCTCTAACCCCGGACACGGTCATTGGACCGTCAAAGCATCTTCGCTGAGTCCAGCTGAACAAATGACGAATGGCAGCCCCGGACACATTTTTCTCAAGTTCTTCTTCTGCCTTGATCTTGGGCCCGTCGTCTTATCATAGGACGAAACAAAAGAGTTGCACGGTGCTCATCTTGGCACGAGGGTTCCGAACAGAACGCATCCGGACACTGGAATTCTGGGCTTTGGCCTCCAGCTCTCAAGAACTGACGGTTTTGTCCACGCCCCATCTTATGCCAGCCTTCTGTCCTCTCACGGTGCGCGTCGTAAGCAAACCGTCTCTCGTCGGCGCGGGAGCTGAATGCACCACCGTATCGCCCGTTATCAAACCCGGTGTCTGCTCGCGCGATAGTCTGCTATCATGCGCGACCACCGACGCCTTCACGAACGGACAGATGCCAACACGCACGCCTACGAATACCGTCACTCTCGGAGGTCGGGGCCGTCCACCCCTCTTGGGATGGCCTGCCAAACTGCCTCTCCAGTCAGGCCACGAACGTTCGCGATGAGAGGGACGCCGCGATCTGCCAGGTCGACCATCATATCATGTCGGTACCGACGTCAATGCATTTCGTCACCAGCCCTGTACATCAACCCTGATACACTTAAACTCGGGGAGCTCGTACCGCAACACCGCAGGCAGATGCCACCATCGTCGACGCTGCTGAATTCGTCGCGCCTCAATCGCTAGCAGTATGCGACTTTCGTCCTCGATCCGTCGACGGCGGCCTCGGGCTATCCAACGCAAGCTTCAAGGTGAGTCTCCTACAGACGTCTCGCATTCTCACTTCTCTGCGTCGGCTCGGCTCGTCGAAGGACTTCGAGCACGCTCTGCTGGTGCTTCCCTGTACAGTCGCCTTAGCCAGGCGAGGCGTCCGTACCCGAACCTGAAGGTTACTGCGACTTCGACCGGAATAGCATGCACACGGCCGCCGCTGCTACGATAGGCCTCTGCCCACCAAAACATCCTCAACAACGTGAACCCGCCCGGTCGAGGCTCAGCCTGAAGCTCTTGCTCGCACGAACGACATCGCGAAACGGTGAGGCTCGCTTGCTGCATACAGTACGCATCCTCGCTAACGCTCACGCACACCCCCACTTCCCAGCGCTCGGTCCCCAACGTCATTCCCTCCCACCCGCTTTTATCTCGCCCGTGCCGCCAGTGGCCACTGTCGCGACCGTCGTCGACGATTTGCCGAGGATACCGCGCGGATGGGCTGTCTGCCGTGACATGCCCAGTCGGCCAGTGGTCAGTATGTAAGTAGCCCGGTAGAATCCCTCTCCGGATTCAGCACACACTCTATTGTCGACAGCCTCCGCCGGCGAGTCAGTTACGTATGCGGTGTGATACGGCCCTGACCCTGGGCTAGGGTCGCCACTTCACTGTCAGTGTAGGTCCGGGGACCAGGGCCGCTTGGCGCGCTGGAGGTGGAGAAGCCCCCAGGTGTGGTCATACTGTCCGCATGTGCTTGACGCGTTATGTGCAGGGTCGTAGGCGGGTGGGGGCTGTGATGCTCCGTGCCAATTCCGCGCGTGCTCGCCGGGCCAGGAGCGGAGGAAGGAGAAGAGTCGCAGGACGGTAGGCTCGGCGGGCCCAACATGCTGCGTCTCGTCACGGTACCGCTTCGCGTGGGCGCCCGGACCAAAGTAAGAGACAGAACGCTTTCGCCTTCTGCAGCTGTCGAGCTACTCCGGTCACCGTGGGGGATACGGCGCTGGCACGCTAGTGGTAGGTATGTATCGTTCGAGTAGGTAAGGGGCGAAGTTGTCGGTCAACACGCTGATGGCACGGGCTCTGAGTGCTTATGCGGTCTTCAGGACGTAACACTGAGGTGTTCACGATTGGCTTCAATTCAGGAATGGCAGATGTCTGCATCACCGCCCGGGTTCCAGTCAGTGCCGCTGGACGCAGACTGGTAGCGAGGCCGGTCACATCTATCATGGTACGTCCTTCTATCTGCTGATAGTGAGTCAGTGTTCTCATCGCGTCCGTCAGCATCTCGCGTAGTGTGTCATTCATACTTTTTGACATATACCATCGACGGCCATGTCCGGGTTCAGCACAGAATGTTTGGGGTCCCGCCCGCGGACATGCGCTCCCAGGCTATTCTTCACCCTCAGCCCTCTCTATTCTTGGGTACTTCTCACTTCCAGCATTCGGCACCGCGTAGCATACAACATAACGTCTTCTAGCGTCGAACGCTGCTATTCAGGGGCAGCGATCATACCCCGCGCGCTATTTTCGACAGCGTTCCGTCGACGGAAGGGTCGAGCTCAATCAAACACGAATGGGGACGTCATCGGGTTTCTCGCGGGCGGAACATCTGACTGTGCAGCTGCGCTCAATGGGACAAAACGAGTATTCTCGCCGAAGGCCGGGGGCGGGGCCCGCAGTAGAACATTACTGTAATTTCTCCGCGTTGAGTAGGTGGCGAGTGGTTCTGGAGGAAGTCCGATACAATTTCCCAAGATCCTGTTGCATGTGACTGGTTAGAACGGCGTGAAGAAGTACAGTCAACACCCTCTTAACCCATACCTCCCGGGAAATCGGGCAAGGTATGGGTTATCACGGGTTATGGGTTACGAGGAAAGACGCCAAATAAGCGTCCAAACAGCGCCCGGACATGTTGCATTAAGCGCTCATGTGCTGTACATGGGCGAAACGCGTACAATGCAAGTTCCTAAGACCAAAAGTCCATGAGCGTAGTCTCAACCAAGTTTCTCTGCAACTCAGAGCATGTCTGTCATGCAAATTGGCACAGAACCTCTTCAACCTTGCGCGCAAGGCCATCATCCCGTGTGAAGGCCGTCTTCAGCTCCAAATCAAGCCTTTCAACAGCCTCCTGATAGTTGGGAGCCCCCTCTAGGGCTGCCAGGACACGCTCCCTCGTCGTCAATCCAAGCCTCATCCTCAGCTGAGATTGACGTCTTTGCCACTACGGGCATATACGTATCTTCAGGGTATGACAAATCAAGGACGAAGTGACTTGCTTGGATACCTCGTCGGACATTTGTCAGGAAAGTAACGCCAAGTTTAACTTGTACAAAGCTTATTGCCGACCTCCTCGAGCCTCTTCAGCGATTTGGCAGGGCTTTTCCCTTTGTTCGGTAAAAGGTATCCAACAACCTCCGTTCTGCAGCTGTTTGTCCTGGGTGCACGATCGAGTGATGCCCGTCGTGTGCTGTAAGACGGGCCACAATTAGAGTACAGACGCGCATGTGGTACACGCCGACACATCAACCGCAGTGTCTTACATAAGCCAAGTATGGGTTATGGTACCACCCGAAAAGGTATGGGTTATGGGTTATGAGAGGATTATGGGTTATGGGGTCGATTTCCCCCTATCCCGACTCGGGAAAGCCGAAATCCTATGGGTTATCACGGTTTATGGGTTAATAGAGGTATGGGTTAAGAGGGTGTCGACTGTAGTTGAGAGACGGCTAGTCATCTTCTCTGCTGATTGATTGTGAATTTGTTGTTGTCAAGTATACGGTGGGAACAGTGTGGAAGACGACGAGGTGATAATTAATCACTTAGCTTATATTCTGTATGAGAATACGTACGTAGATCGAGGTGAAGGTCGAGGGTGAGTGGCTCAGGTGTGGCAGCCTCGTTGATCTCCCTGGCCTTCAAGCATTGCATTCAATAGGGTGGTCATGTAGGCGTGGTCAAGCTGTGACGTATCGAGTTCAGCATGTGGGTCAGTTTGTGGACCCTCGATCACTGGAACCGCATCGTGTTCAGTAGACGACGGTACTGCTCCCGGTTCGGTGATGGACGACCGATCTTGCGCGTGGATGACTGCTGTACGACCCTTCCGTAGGCCACGTCCAAGGCAAAGCCATAGACGTTTAAGGGTATCCTCGAGAGGGTCAGATCGTTCGTACTCTCGAGCATATTTGAGCAACGCATCGACAGCCTGCAGCGACCCGGACGAGGCGAGGTAGAGGGACACCATTCTTTGGGAGTACAACTTCTGGACAGACGCTGCTGAGAAATGTCGTGCGTATTCGCCCTCGAGGGCCGCATGTCTGATGGGGTTGGCCTGCAACTCTGGATTGCGGAGGGCACGCTGGTAGAGGACGTGCATGAAGACCCAAGCGAACGACTCGGCGTCGTGATACGCCGAGGGCCTGAGTTTGTCTGCATCGTCTGGCTTGCCCTTTGGAGAGAGCATGTCCGCCATAACCTTCAAGACAGAGGTTGCGGCAAAGATCGTCGACCCTTGGCGACATTTCTTGGGCGACATCGGCGTTGTGTTAGTACCCATGAACATTCAGATCTGTTGAATGCGCTTGTTAACTCACAATCACCGGAGTCGACTCTTCATTTAGGGAACCCATGGCCTCCACCGAGTGGCAGGGGCGCTGCGATGCTGGCATGCGGTGCACAACCCGCACCGTTCTTTCTACAGCCTCTTGAGGCTCGCGGTAGAGGCATTACATACTAGCACCTCGGGCGTCTCGGCGCGCCGGCCCGAGTCCCGATGTTATTTGTTGCGGAGTTTTCCTGGCGTCTGGCATCGCGCTTTCGTATTACCACCAGTAAGTACTCAAGATCTATCTGACTGGGACTCAAGTTCGAAAAGAGATGATACGACCACAACCGACAAAGCTGCAAGAATGGTAATACTTACTTTCTTCACTTTACATGGATGTTCGTACAAGAATGCCCACATCACATACAATGGATCAAGTACATCATATATCGTCAAGCGTCGTCTCGAGTCTGCATACATTCCGAGCCAGGGCGGATGCCCACGTATGTAAAGCTACTCAGTCAAGTTCTATGGAGCTTCAAGTGTAGTGGATAAGCACGGCGGCAGTACACAAAACCTGCCCGAAAGCCAGACAGGTGAGTCCACCATTCACGACGAGACGAATTGATTTGAACTTGCCTCTCCAGGATAGATGTTCGAGCACTGGCTGTCGACATTCGGATTGTTAGCGAGGAGAGTTGACAAGAGGATTCCGGCGTTGTTCGCGATGTCGACGCAGACCTCGTCGGACTGCACGACATGGGTGTCCTCGCAGTCTTGTCCCTCGAGACCGAGGCAGATGAGCTGTTGCAAGGAATGATGAGCTGTTTCCCGCGCTGGGGAGAGGCGGGGAGCAGCTGCTGACCTCTCCAACAGTGAGATTAGTGCACTGGGAGTTAATGATACCAGTGTTCACGCGGGCGAGCTGGTATCTAGCGTAGCATAGCAGCCTCCGGTAAACCTCGATTCCTGCTACTTGCACCAATGACTCACGTAGACGAGCTAGTCTTCGCAGAGATGATATCGCAGTTATCCCCGGCTTCAACGACATAGTAACGATCGCACTGTGGCGGTGCAGCAACTGTGGGTGTAGCATGACCATAATCAGTATGACTTTGCGACAGGGTGTTCAAGGCTTGGACAACGTACCACCTGCCAAAGCGACGGAGGTGAGCGCAGAAAGGACGAAGGCAAGACGGGCGAACATGTTTGGGAGAATGCGAAAGGTAGCCGGTAAGCTGTTGAAGACAACTGTAGGAGAGAAGGGCTCTGGAGCTGGACTCCCTAGACGACAGGCGAGGCTCTTTATACTTTCCTGCTCGACATACCACTGCTCCTACACACAGCTCCGGCCTCTCTCGCAGGGCACATGAGTCGGGTTTGCTTTGTTAGAGTTCCGTTCGACACCTTTACCGGTCACGGTGACTGCAGTCCCGGTGCAAGAGACGTTCTATGCGACACCGTACTCGGTGTAGAGGCCATCTCTAGCCGCGATGAGGGGCGCCCGGTGAGTGTGCTACGGCTGGATACATGTGCTCCTGAACCCGCGAACGTGATCCTACAGGTGCCGGACAGACGCCGAGCGAACAAATATGGATGAGCGCCGATTCCGACGGCGAAGCTTATACGAGTACTGACGTCGGGACAGACGGTGTTAACCGGTGCGTGGCGGAAGGCCGGCCGTCATAGCTATCGCAGCGGATTGAGCATCCTTGTGAGTGATGCTCAATCACACATACCTACATCCAAAGTTCGGTCTCGTCCAACCCGACAAAGATCTGGTGCGGGGTGGACGGCCGCCACTGAGGAGGCGCGCCTACAGCGGTATTGCAGTCGATGGAGTACCATATGCCGCATCAACGAATCTATGTCGCTTTACTCATGTGATAGATGGAACGGCCTAACCTCTCTGATCCCATACTCTCAGCGATACCCATACAGAAAGCTAACTATCAATCCAAGATCCCGATTTCTACGAGCAGCTTCAACGACAAGTCCTCTAAGACGAGCTGGAGGTGTACACAAGCTCGGTAGCAGTGCACAGGACCTGGGAACAATCGTAATGAGCTCGACAGGTTCTCCAACTTAATGGCATATGTCGACGCTCACCTCTCCCGGATAGATGTTCGAGCACTCGCTGTTGACGTTCGGGTTGTTGGCCAGAAGGATCGCGTCGGTCGTCCCAGCACTGGTGGCGATAGCGTCGCAACTGTCACCGGAGGCGACGACGTGCACGACATCGCAGTCTTGGCCGATGATCCCGAGGCACAACGGCTGTCAAGACAAAGGCATTATATATGACCACTCTCCCTGCCACTCAACCCTGGAAATCTTACCTCCCCAACCGCCAGGTTGTCGCAGGCGGCATCGATCTTGTCGGCGTTGACGGTAGCCAGCTGATACCTGGAAAAGCGCGTACGGTGAGCACACGTTCCATGCGTCGTCGCTCGACGGCATGAAGCTTACGTGGAGGTGTTCGTCTTGGCCGAGATACCATCGCAGGTGTCACCCAAAGAGACGGTGTAGTTACGCGCACAGTTGGGCTCCTGTGCGTACACTGTTATCGACGTCGGTGGCGACAACACACAAACAGTCAACATTGGAACAAATGAATGAACGTCGGGTGTGTCTCACCACCGCAAGAAGCGACGATGGCCAGGATGGCAACAGTGAAGGCGGAGTGGGCGAACATGCTTGGTCGTGAGTGAGGTAGGGGGGGATCAGGCGATGGGATACTCAGGAAGGTCGAGTACTGAGGACATTGACCCCCTCAACGCACCCCTCTTTATACCCTCGACAGCGGCATATTCTATATGCTGCTCACTGCCGCACCCTCTAAGGACACCGTTACTCCCATCCCGCTTCCTTGGCCGCTTTCGTGCACGATGACTCGTCGTAGGTGCTTCGCAGAGCCCCAGAAGTCGGGCGAACGCCTGAGCTCATCAGACTGTCTGACGGAACGCAGCCTCCTGCGCGCTGTCAAATACATACGAGGGCGCGGCGCGTGCGTCGGACGCTGATGCGACGTCCATACAAATCGTCGGTCGCGCGGGGCTGTGTGAGCGGTCGTCTGTTTTGGGACAACTTGGCCCTGCGCCCTGCGGCGCGCTGTCGCCCAGGGCTTGATGGAGACGCCGCGCAGCGTCGACAAGACCGCCCTCGGTACCGAGGCCCACGGTTTCCTCGCATACGTTAAAGGCTGTTTTCTTTCGCAGGAAATGTCACGGCTCTTGTGTACAGGCACACTGTGCTGTAAACATACGAGAGACACGAGTCCTCTTTGTACCTTGTGCCTCCGTACTGACTCGGAGTTTCACAGGAAGCCCATAACCGGCGGTACTTGTAGAATACAGATGCTACCTCTGCGCGTCATGAGAGGTGCATCTTACCGTCGAAGTAGAGATGGCCGTATGTTCTTCCGGTTTACATATGCTCTCCGGAGCTACTATGAGAAACCGTGACAACCGCCGTTCTGATACAGACCGTTAGCTCCCTCGACTCGCCGGTCGTTCAGGCAAAGTACTGCGTGCAGATTCGTACGAGTATCGTTGACCGTGTACCGGAAGCTTTTACGTGCGGTCACATCATATAACGGTAATTTCGGCGATATTGATAGCCAACCAGGCAGTGGTCTAGAGCGTCTACATCATGACCAAGTTTGGAAGGTATGTTCGAGTCAACAACAGTCGTTCCAGTATCCAACCTGTTAGGCCAATACTAGAGCTGTTGACTGTACCGTGCGTTACCGTCAGGTGTTCCCTTAAATGGACGATTATATTGGGCAAGGGGTTCCTGATCATACCGCCGAGGCGCGTTTGGTCGGCTCGTCCACAGTCCATGGTCATTCGGTGCAACAGCCCGATCGTGCTGCGCCAGCCTGCGCTTGAGAGCCAAGGGTTACATGAAATCAAAGCATTGGTGGGATATATAGCGTGACTTGGCGTTGTTACAATACACGAGAGAAAAGCATAAGCAATACAGAAGAGCCCTAACCCAACGTGAGTAGCGCGATTCGTTCCTGACGGATCCCGTACAATAACACATATCGCTGTCCGTCCATCTTCTGGCGCAGGATCGTATCCCGAATTTGGTACGCATAGTTGCCATACTGTGCCGCAAGCCCTGCAGCGATCGTCCGAAGCGCCTCCTCATTCGTCAACCAGTTCGCGTTCTTCGCCATCTCGTCGAACACAGCGGTCGGAACATCGACCGCGATCGTCCGAGCGTTGTGCAAGGAGTTCTTCACCGCAAGAGAGTGGTCGTGTGCTACACAGATGTATGAGTGAATTTTGCGTTGATTGAAGGGACGCGAGAATTACCTTTGTTCAACATAACGGTCTTGGTCGCCTTCCGTTGCTTCTTGATGTCCCCAGGAAGTACAACCAGAGTGTCCACAGATGTCGAGGGCTTCTCTGCTACGGGTTGAAGCTGCGGATTCTCCAGAGTCGAGGCCGCGCCTGAGGTTGTCGCGTCGATGCGCTTCTGCTCCGCGATTTGCTGCTGCAGGAAGGACACCAGTTCGTTCGGTGGTACTGCACGAGCTTAGCACGATTATATATTTCGTAAGGCATAGTCGCTTACCCTCAGTCTCAGTGCCTCTGAGGACGCTCTTGACTTTGTAGACGAGCGTCGAACCGACTCGCGGCTTGGCATGTACGATGAAGCTGTAGATCTGTCAGCACAAGCAGTTGACGAAAGTGATTCTCAGCACGTACAGAATACCCTCTCGAGAGCACTGTTCGACATAGTTCTCGGTCTCGACCATACCACGAAGAGACGCCTCATACATCACGTCCGCGCTGATATTGTGCTTCCACAGGGTCGCCGCAATCTCCAGACGCTCTGTCAGATAGCCCGGCTGATACGAGACGATGTATACGTCGCATCGACGAGGACTCCAGTAGCCGAACGACTTCTGCTCCTTGAGTAGGGTTCTCAGTGAAGCGTTCTGGTAGGCTGCCAAGGCCGCCGTGATCTTCTCAAGATAGATCTGGAGTGCGACTGCCCGACTCGTGTCCTCTTTGGTCTTGGGAGGCGAGTAACGCGCGATGATGTGGTCATATCTGGACAATAGTTAGCACTGATAGTGTAAGTCTGGACGCCGATGTGCATACCTTCCACCAGTGGCAAGGACATCAGAATACTTGTTCTTTCGCACAACTTCGAAGCATACACCACGAGAATAGTACGAGCTGCGGTTGGTGAGCATGAGCGGATTGATCTTCAGTGGTCGCGTAACTCCAGACGCTGCAGCAAACTGAACGGTGGTCTTGATGTCTCCGATGAACTCCTCCAGTGCTCGATACAGCACTGGTTGATATTTGGACAACCGCTCGCAGAATGTGTCGACGGACTCGTCTGATTGACATCTCGGTAAGCGTTCACTGGGGAGTTAGTCTGCCAAACTGGGACGTACATGTCTCGGACAGAACTTCCAGCCAATCGTTCACTGTCCGCGATACGCCCTTTCGTAGGAGGTTCGATCGCTTCTGAGGTGTCGAAGACTTGGTCTGGCTCAGGATGTCGATAGTGTCCGCACGAATGTTGTCCGGCACATCTTTCAAAACGCGCTCCAGGACTGTCGAGTGTGGTCAGCGATTGGGATCGTTCCTTGAGCGATAGACGCACTATTCGAATGTGACAAGTGGATCTCATAGTATTGCCACAAGTTCCCGAAATTGTCCAAACAGTCGCTGATGATGGAGATCGCTTCGGACGTCGCAGCGCTAAGACCTGTGATGTTATCAGGAGTGATGATGTCGAACACCGCAACTTTCGATGCCCTCGGGTGGCCCGCGATGACGCTACAATGTCGAAAATAAGCCATTGGAGGTTCAAATTGGAGAGAAATAAGACCGACTTCGGGTAGTATACGTCGCTGATGTGATAGCGTTTGATACGCTTCAGATCTGCTCGAGCGGCAGCACGAGCGAACGGCGCCAGTGCGTTGTTGGGGAGCGTCACAACCTCACCGTGGCGATCGAGGAACAAAGCCCGGTTACGGTCATCCTTGCTTGACGTCACTGGCATCAGCAGAGGAGGCTCGATGTCAACAGCACCATGCAAATGGAAAATTTGCTGGAGGCGTTCGATGACGAGTGTGTTGAGAGCAGAATGCTCGGGAGGCTCGGCGTCTGCGTCGTAGAGGTACGTGCGCACCGGTTTAGCCGGCTGGCTGAACAACGTCGAGAGGACTGCCTGCAGATGCGGAGAATCCGGCTTCGCGATTAATTTCATCGCACTCTTGACGTACTCATCTTCGAGCCTGGGCGGAAGCAATTGGCTCTGGGAGAGCTCTATGGCCGTGGGTCTCTGGTCGGGGTCATGCTGCAGCAGCCTCGTGATGACTACGGGTTGAAGTCAATGACCACCTCTAGTATACGCAAGGTATGGAGACGTAGACTTACTTTCTCGCTGCCTTGTACGCTTAGCATCCCAGTCGACTGGGAAGTTGATTGTCGGCAACCGAAGGTCACGCAGGACGTCCCAGCGCTCTGACTCCGTCTTGAAGAAGTAGTTCATCTCGAAGAAGACAATCTGAAAAACAGTGAGTCGACGTGTCGTGCAGTGAGAAGTATACTCCAAACGCACCCCCAGGCTGTACATGTCTGCTTTGGCACTGTTCCGGGGCCCCTTTCGCCTCGACTGCAGTTCGGGCGCGATATAGAGCGCCGTACCCACGTCTTCACAGTACTTTGTAAGATGTGAAACATTATGATGATCGGCTCAAACTAACCTAGAGTCATTTCCTCGTGTCTCGCTATGTTGGGTGCCACGTCGGAGGGGTCCACCGCAGCCAGACTGGATGTCGCAAGACCAAAATCTCCCACTGCAGAGGTATCAGCTAGTGCGTGCGCCTTTGGGGTTTTGGTCCGTACCTTTGCAGTCGCCCTTGCCGTCTGAGGTTGGTCCGATGAGTGAGGGAACGAATAGTGTAGACGTAGTACATACCGATGAAAATGTTCGTGAGCTTGATGTCCCGATGGAGCTAGAGTACGGTGAGTGTATGGTAGGCCGCTAGACAACGGCGATACATACGATTCCGAGGTTGGACATGTGGACCAAAGCGTCCAAGATTTGGTGGAACAGTCGCCATGCCTCCTGCTCATCTAGACCATCGTTGATACGCTACGAACAGAAGGTCAGTAGCGACCAGATTCTATAGGAAGATGGCATACCTCCTTCAGCGTTTGGCGCTCCACGTACTCCTGCTTGGAGGTCAGTAGCGATGCATGACATATCTCCAAGAACTCTTACCATCTGGATATAGAGGATTCGAGCGGCAGGTTTGGGCTCGGGAGGAACCGACCTTCCAATAGTGCCGTTATTGGGAATCGACCTTGGCTTAGCTGGTGTCACAAAGAGGTCTTGGTCCATGAACAAATCGTCACTGTCACTCGTATCGTCGCTGCCAACATCGTCGCCAGAGTGCGATCCAAAGTGAATGCTCGGGAAGGAATGCTTGCTCGGCGAGTCAAGGTCGTTCATGTCGAAGGTCGTGATGTGGTCGTCGGTCTCGCTTCCGTCGCTACGCTGAGGTACGGACGTCATGCCGTCGGTCGTGTCAGACGTCGACGAGTCGACGTCCGAGTTCACAGTTGACGCCACATCCTCTGTTGTCTCGACCCACGTAGTGTAGTATCGCACGATGAAACGGTGGTTCAGCCGGCTCAGCGCGTTGACTTCGCGAAAGATCTTGTCGTTCTGGACATTGCGCAGCTTGATCCTCTTGACTGCATAGATGCGGTTGTCGATCTTGTTTCTCGCCTTCACGACTTCGCCGTAGCCGCCGCGGCCCTATTTCCGAAATCATGAGAGCTCGAACGTTACAAAGGACGGAGCACACTCACGAGAATTTCAAGCTCTTCCCAATCCTCCTTCCATCTACTCACGTGCCTAGGTTTCGGTGGTGGCATCCTGAAGTAGTCTGTCTCCGGAGAGCCAGGAAGGAAGCCATTGACCATCGGAGTCTTCGGGCCTATGAAACAATCATCAACTAAAATTCGGTCAAATACGGAGAATACCCAACCTGTGAACGGAATGGTCGGAGTGCGGGCATTGCTCGCAGGTAGACTGCCGGGGGAGACGAGATCGCCAAGGAGGCTCTGGCAAGAAACGCTATTCTTCCTTGCGGATGACAACATCATAGCAGCCTTCTGTTGGAGGAATGGTGACATCGTTTCTGGATTGCGATATCAGGATATGTTTGCGTTCCCCGGTAATGCCGGGACGTACCGGTCAGCAACGCGCTCTGCGGATCAGGATATCTGTCCATGACATCGCGCCCCAAGAGCATCTGTAGAACGATGACCCCCACAGCATGTATGTCTCTGCCTTTGGTATACACCAGAGTAGACTCGACGGCATCTTGCGGCAACCTGTTGTCTTGGTAAGTGCGCTTGAAACGAGTCACATCTATCATGAGGTACTGACCAGCCCTCGGGAATTTGCATGTCTTCGACCTGCGGGTCCCCAGCGAAGCCGATGTTGTTCGACCTGTGCAAAGCGAGCAGACACACATGGTAGCAAGCGTTGAAGATCTTGACAAGCTTCTGGTGACCGGAGCTGTCGCGCGGAGCAAGACCGACACATTTCAAGCTGAGTCCTGCAGAGAGCGTTTCCATGGTTAGCTGCTATTGCGCATCGAATTACACACGTACCTCTGTGGATAACGCCTGCCGCATGTAAAGCATTGATGCCCGCCAGGATCTGACCCAAGTAATCCTGTATTCCGATGAGTATCTGTCCAACCGCATGAGTTTGGATAATAGTCACCGTGGCTCGGTCTTCACGGAGGTGATCGGTGTCCTCCAGTACATCTTGCAACGTGACGGTAGGGCGCTGCTCGGTAAGGATAATCAGACGCGGATAGTCTGGCGGCCTGGGGATGATCAACTTGACCGCAAGCACCGCGACAAGGTTGTTGTGACGGATGGCAGTCAAGCGCTGGATCTCACTCTCCAGTTCCTTGAGCTTCTTCAGTCCTGGACAACGGGTGTTACTGAATGAAAATAACCTGGATACAAGCGAACGAACCTTGAGACTGCTTATAGTGTTCCGCCATGAATGACACAGATAGAAGTTCGAGCGGGATAGTCTCGAATGACTTCTCCAAGATAGGCTCTGCTTGGTACACGGTGCCCAGTCCCTCTAAAGAAGACGTTTATCAATCCAGGGGCTCAACGAACTCCAAGATAGACCTACCTTGTCGAGAGTGATACAATCGTACACGGTTGAAAGAAACGTTCCTCCAATGAATATCCTTGTTGAAGACCTCGATCTGACCAGGATCATCCACGAGCGTCTCGTCCACTGGTCCTACGGTAGTCGCATCTGACATCGCGCGCTTGCGGGCCAGTTGCTGCATCCGCTCGCGCTCTTGCTGCTGCTGGTAAGCATTCTCGCGGATTTGCTCGCTTAGCTGTTCAGCGAGCTCGGCGTCCCGTTGTCGCTGGAGCGCTTCTTCCTCCTCTTCCTGTTGCTTCCTCGCCTACAGACATCGGGGTTCAGTGCGAGCTTGAGGATGTAGAAGAGTCATAACTTACTCGCTCCTGCTCGATGGCGCGTCGATTCATCTGCGCAGCTAGCGAACCAGAGACTTCGCTTGGTGGCTTGACATGCTCTCTCATCCACTCTGTAGCGAATGTCACAATCTGGATGCGAACATGTGGCTCAGCAAGCGGGGTTTCGACGCAAAATGAGCTCAAGACGAACGTCGTAAACCATTACTTCTCCTTTGTACTTCTGCGCTTCCCGCTGAACGGCGTGTTCCAGCTTCGTGAGATCTGCCTTGGCAATCCCGCTGCCGAGTTCGGCTCTGAAGATGGGGCAAGCAAGAGTAGGATATGTCTTCGGGAATCTACGATTATGTAAGTGTGAGCGAGATAGAGACGAAGGTGTTCAGCAAGCAGATGGTAGGTATAGCCCTACGGACGGGGACGTCGTGGTCGAGAGTAGAGAGCAGTAGCAATCAGGCCCGATGATTACATCTCTCTTCTCTGCGTACTACGGTAATCATGTCGAACCGCCCCGGACGTGCCGCACTCCTGCTGCGCTACCACCACGTTTGGAGGTACTCGGAAGCGGGGGTCCAACAGAATAGACGCCCATTGAAGCGATCGCCGAGTCAATGCGACTCAGGATAGCGACAACCCCCTTACAGCATCAAAGGTAGGAACGGAATGCTCACGTAGTGTGTAGGAAGAAAAAAGCATCTTGTGGCTCTTTAGCATCTGGGTGAATGACTTTGATCTTGAATTCGGCCAGGCGTTGGGCGCTCTGAGAGGGTGGAGGATGGGATGAGCGCTCGCAGTCCTGACGATTAGCATGAGGTTGACGGACCTTCCACGCCTTAGCCTCGCACACAATGAAATTATCTTCATAGATACTCTATATGACTGTGAGATAGAGCACGGGATTCGGTTGACGTGGCTAGACGGACCTGAAGCGCAATGATCTCTTCTTGTTGTCGGTTCTCCACCTCGGGATCCATGGTCGAGGTCGGAGCAAGTAGATGGTGTCGTTGCTTGAGAAGGGGAGGGCCCAGTGGACCTCGGCAGCTCAAGCCTGCATTGCGTCGTAAAATTCAGTAAAAGTCGTTGTGGTCGTGAAGGTCAGAGAACAAGCAGAGTCACCCGCGCCCAACTCTCTTCCCAGCTCATCCCGCCTCGCGCTGCAACATGAGGGGGTGCTCGGTCACGTGCTGTGGCTTTCACTCGCAACGTTCACGCCACGCTTGGCTTTGGCTCTTGTGTTCTGCCTTGTCGACCACCCCCGACCTTCATCGCCTGCAGCTCTGGCACACAAAGACTTCAAGCAAACATTGCACATCCCTATCTGGAAGTCTGGCATCGCGTATCGCAACGGAGAGACCTCTCAGTGCTTTGCCCTGGCAACGTCAACCTCGCTTGCCACCGACCTTGTGTTCTTCCCTCAAGAATGCGCTACACAAGAATACACAGCATACATACCCGAGGAGGGCAGATTGTTGTGCACCGCAAGAGAAGCTTGAGCGATGATCTAGCGATTCCCGTTACATTGTGAACTGGCCTGTTCTTAGCCTCAGTATCGCCAAACGAGAAGACGTCCTCAGCTTTCCCTAGAGCCGCGATGACGGAGAGCTAGGGCAAGGTGCGCACTCATATGCCTAAATACCGTCAATAATCTTTGTTGGTTATGGGCTCCTGAGTGGCATGTCACTGAGCGAAGCTTGGTACCGATGGATATCCTCACTCGACGGGGATCTGGGATCAGTTGTGCATCGTCGCGTTGACCTTGGGCCGAAACTTCATGACATTTTGTTCATTGATATCGACATGTTCTCAGCTAAGAAAAACAGCCAGACTCGACCTAAGCCTAAAACTCGCAATTGGGTTCGTTTACTCTGTTCGAGATAGCTTTCTCCGACTACAGCCCAATCCCGCTCACCAAAGGTTTGTGGATGCAGGTACGAAACCAGTATAGCCCTAGTGCACGCCGCCGCTCACATCTTCTTGTAGAAGAACAAGCCCTGAAGCCCAACTGCGAGTACGATGCATGGTATAAGCTCAAGTTCCGAACACTCGTAGAAGTCTGATACGCAAGCTTACTCGGTTCAGAAGAGTTCCATCGAGCGAATCCACCGAAAGCGAGGACGTCCGAGCTATAGAACGTCGTGCCCTCGTTCGACATGTTGCTATTTCCAAACGGCTGCGGGATGCAAGCATCAGGTATGTCCCATTACGCATTCGAGAAGGCAAGTACTCACACCAACGGTACGCGTGGTACCCTTAGCGGTATCGAAAATAACAAAACTGATGTTGTTCACCAAGGCGCGTTTGTAGTAAGTCTGATTGCCAGCGCGGCCGAAGACACCGACAAGACGCTCATCGCCTGTTTCACGAACATAAGTCGCTGCATGTCGTATGAGGATGCCTTGGAATATACCGTTGAATTTAATGACGGCCGCGTTAGGAAATTGGCTACCATGTTTGATGGTGCTATTCCCGCCGTCGGTCAGCTGGTAGGTGATTGAGATCCCGTCAACCTGTTTCGAGTAGATGAGAAAGATACAAGACAGACGGCTATTAGAGCAGAACACTTACAATCCATCCGCTCGAGACGGTGATCTGCTGAATAGAATGGTTCGCATCTAGCTGCGCTTTCTCTTCCATGATCTTTGTCAGCGTATGCAGCTACCCAGCGATCATCATGGTACGGATACCTGGAGCATTGAGCATGTAGCTTCCTGAAGAATGCAGTGAGTGAGTGCCCGACCCTTTTTCGTTTGAATCAGACGTCGGGAGCTCACCATTGTCCGCGCGGAAGTAGATATCCTGGAAGATAGTGCCGTCTTGGCCACCGACGAGCGAGGTGCTGATAAAATTCTGACCGGTCGACATAGTTGCTGAAGCGTAGCAGAGGAGTGGTTAAATGTCTGGGTGAGCGGGTAGATACTGAGCCATACCCGTCCATCTCCAGCCTTGATATCTCTGCCCAGCACCTGCTACCCGGCGACGCCGTGCTTGAGCTAATGACTCGCTTCCTGCCCAAGTGAGACGAACAACGCGCATGAGCAGGCCGGTCAAAGTCCACAATGGACAGGCGGATGCTCACGAGGACTTCAAGCGTACCGAATATGCACTCAACACCGGGTATCTGTTGACACTGTACGTTCCTGGGTTGCATGAAAGTTCCTCAACCAAGCCGCCATGAGGATTTAGTGCCCCAGCTTGTGTGAACCGTCCTCCATTCATGTTAGGGACACGGCACTGATGCGTATACCCCTCATGTTCTGAGTTCAGGTTGGACAGGTAGCGTCAATGCGTCCTTGCTTTGCGAGGTACTCGGGCATAGAACTTCACCAGTCATCGTGGACAGGCTGGTAACTGCTGTTGCGTCACAATATGGCACATAGGCGAGTACCTAGCTGTTGTACACGTTTGTGCACTTTCATGAGGACGAGAGTCGATAGGGCAACAATGTCGATGCAACGTACGGCGTACGTCTATAAGTCAGTCACGAGGAGGGAACCGCGCGATGACCGACATCCCCATCGCATCATCAAGAGGTAGATGTCAATTGGAACGTCGCGCATGATGTCTTGAAGTCAGTCTTAAGTCCCTCAAACGCCATCCTTCCCTTCAGCTGTCTATTACGCTAGTCACCCGTGGCGGAGGCCTGACCAAAGCTCGACATCGTGTATTGTCTCATATCGCAGGCGTGTTCAATGTCGATTGCAGCCAAGGTGATTCTGACGATCGTTATTCGCACAACCCCCATGCTTTATGACGTACGACTGGTTACCGTCATTGTAAGCTGTCGACTAGAGTGCGAGCGTAGCCGTTCACACCGGACGTGACAACACAAAAATTCAACAAGCACGATGACTCGCATTCAATTCAGCTTAGAACATGAGTACATACTGGACGTTAGTACTGGTTCTCGATTATCGGTGATCATGAGTGACCGGCCTCGCACAAGATCACAAGATGTCGACGACCTCGCGCCGAGGGGAAATAACCGCGACAACCTTACTGAAGCCAAGCAGGTCTCCACCCTGAGTCGCAACCAAGTCGTTCTGCGCCCCTTCCGTCTGCACTCCGAGTAATGTTTCGACGTTGGTCGATGCGAGCGTGAGCGCCGTAGCTTTCGAGATCGTGCCATTGGATTCCAGCGCAGCCTGCGAACGTACCGCAGCAACGAAAGACATCATGAGTTCCACCACAGCTGAGGCACTGCCATCGAAGGAAACGTCTGGGCTTACCCAGGCCACGTCGAAGCGAGTGTTGCGTGCCTCCCAAGCCTCAGGAACCCCGACTCCGACGGTCACGCCATGAGCGAGCAGCTCGGCCACCGAGTTCCTCTCAGACAACGGTGGGCCTGGAAGCCTAAAGAGCACGAGGTAAATGAGCACGCATGGCGCAGCAAGCTATGTACCCAAACGTGCATACAATCGTTTCTCGTCCCAAGTATGTGGGAAAGGTCTCGTTGGGGCGACGATGACGCCAATGTTCGCCTCTCCGATCTCCTTCGCAAGGATATGTGCCTCCCGTGCGCCGATGAGCGTCACGTTGATCGCGTTCCCGAGCTTGGCCTCCACCTCAGACTTAAGGACAATGATAGATGCGATGATATCCGCGCTGTGGGCCCTGACAACAAGCGGGATCACTCCCTATCAGGCGCAGTGAGCATCTGTTAGCAGGAAGCCCCCAGTCTGATCAATGATACTAACCGTTTTGACCTTTCCGACCGCATGAGCGAGTTCACCCTTGGTGTCGCCCAGCAGGATGTTTCTCAGTGCGGCAATCTGGGTGCTGACGCTCGGAGTGCCGACAGGATGGATCGTAACATGGAGCGCAGTCGTCTCTTGAAGCAGGGCGCCTTCCTCGAGTTTGTGCCGTCCTGCGGTAGAGAACGCTGCACTCAACCCAGCGAGGAATCCAGACGATATTGGAGCGGTCACTGCGGTCGTGACTCCAGAGCGGTAAGCGATACTAGCAATCACGTAGAGTGTCCCGATGTCAGCGTCAGCTATCGGACATGCATGATGATGAAGTGATAGCTCACAGAGCATCGCGAGTTCCGAACTGCAATCCATCTGCAGCTCGGATGACGGCGCCTTCGCCCCCAGCGATTTGAGGGACGGTTTCGGTCAACGGATCCAGGGCGTACCCATCCATAGTGGACGGCTCGGAACGAATCTCCTCCAGACCAAGGGGCGAACCAGTCGTGACAAGAGCCGGGGAGACCGCTCCGCCTTCGAGGTTGATGTACACCGCCTCTTCGCCGATAGCAACAGACGAAGCACAAGCGCTATCCGCATTCCCCACGCAATTCAGCTTACCGTCTCTCACCACAACGACGCCAACGTCCCTCGTCCCAGCACGAGCAGTGAACGCCTCGCTGACGCCCTGCTCATCGCGCAGGTAGACCGAACTGACATTCGTAAAGACGACAGTGCGCGCCTTCGCCGGTTTTGGATCCAAAGGCGGCAGGCCTTGGTACTTCAGCGCAGCCTTGGCCTCCTCGTCGAAGTTGGGCGTTTTTGGGGGTCTTTGGAAGGAAGCAGGCTTGGAGATGAGGTGAGGGGCGTCGATCTGCGCAATGCCGTCAATCCACACTTGTTGGGGCGTCGCACCGAGTGCGAGGGGGTGGCTGTCCCACAGGATCAAATCTGCAATCCTTCAGCAACGAAGATAGACGTGTTGACGGCGTTGACATACCTGCATCATACCCTAATCCACGACAACAGTCGCTGAGTCGTAGTCGCGTCACAGGATACTGATTGACCTACCTTCTTTCACGAATCCGATCCTGTGATCCTGCCCAATAACAGTGGCAGGCGTGGTGGTCACGGACGCAAGCGCCAAGTTGTGTGGCAGACCATAGTAGTGCGCCTGTTGAGCCTCGTATACGAGATGGCGCGAGTTCAGTACAGGGTGGTCCGACTGCAGCCCATGAGTACAAATCAGAATAGGGCATGACACCACCAATCATTGCACAAGCGTACCTTCATTACAACTTGCAAGCCATTCTCAGCCAGTATCTTGGGCGCGAACTCGGAGCCCCTGTACGATTCCCGCTTGTATCGCGCGTTTGTCGCGAACAACGCAATCGCCGGAGGATGTCCTACAAGCCAGGACATTGTTCAAGGCTGGATCAACGGCATTTCGGATACCAGATGTACGAACCGTATGCTGACTTGAGTGTATCCGGAACAAGGTAAGTCTCGTGTGCATGGTGGAACGCCGCGATGGAGAACTTGAATTCGTTCGTGATCTAGATGTGCAGATATCAGTGACCACCACCCTGGCAAGCCAGGCGGACCACATACTCTGACCAAGTCATCCAGATCGACAGTCTCATAACAATGTGTTTGGACCTGTCAGTCAACGCATCAGCTCAGCTATCCAGACATACTGCCTTCCAGTCCAGAGAAGTATTCTGACCTTGACGCGGCCTCTCAAGACGTCCACGAGAGCCTCCCATTGGAGCTCTTCGGGATACTCGCCCAAGCCTGTCCATTCCCCTCGCACTGCCTTCGCGCAGAAATCGTCTTGCGCCTGCTTAATCTGCCGCGCCTTCTCATACGCCTGACGGAATGCCCATATAGTGTCCATGCGCGTCCCCGAGTACACCCGGTCTGCGAGGAAACCTCGGTCAATTCGAACTGCCCCTTGTCAGATTTTTCGGAAACGCACCAGGGTTTTCTCCGCATGCGTGTCTACCCAAGTGAAGGTTCGTTAAGCGCTCTAACCCAGAAAGACGAGGTGGAGTTGGACGCACTTCATTTGACGGTATCGGAAATAGGCATGACGATCATACACGCTCGAGTTCGTCTCGTACGGGCTCTCGAGCAGCATGCCCGTGGGCGAGCGGTCCGTCGGTGGACGCAGCTTGATCACAGCGCCTTGTCCGCCTATAGCGTTCGCGGAGCCAGGGAGGACGAGTGCCGTCTGATGTAGGTGCGTCGGAGCGCATCATGTGCCAAATGAGTACACAACCTGTATGCTCCGGAAGATGATAGATATCTTACCGTGACGCCGCCGGCGATGCTGAGCTGGTATGCGTCGTCATGGGTGTTCAGGCCGTCGAGGGCACGAAGCCACTGCAAGACCATGCGTGAGCTTATCGCATCCATTACAGCTGTTCCACAATCAATGACGCACGGCAAGGACGGGCCCCTTACGGGAATTGACGTCGAATGCGCCTTTGAGGTTGGGGCTGTTGTATACTCCCCTAGACATTCAGGTGAGAACAGCCGCCTATGACGCAGAAAGTAGGGGTGGTCCTCACAAGTGACTGTGCAGGTCAACGATACTGGCAAACACCAGGAACTGAATCAGTGACTGTGTAGGACGACTCTGATGTACGGAGCCTACCCAGGAGAGACCCATTTGCCCTGCGCGTCGACGTGAACCAGGTCGCGGTACTGCTGCAGCTCATTAGGCTGCACGCGTCCGATCCGCTTGATGATGCCCCCATCGACAAAGATATCTCCATGCACGACCTCCAGGCCATTGTTGCCCCCAGTCCAGATCGTCGCATTCTGTCAAGGCCGGCAGCCATCAGTCCCGCCTGCATATACGCGCCTACACCGTTCCAACACTCTCCCAACAGGACCAACACCCACCTTGATCAACGTCGGCTTCGTCCCGGGCACGAACCTATCGCTCTCCCTCCTCGCATAAAAATCCTGCGGAGGGCCCGGCTTGACGTCCAGCAAGCGGCACTTGTCCAGATACTCCTGCGCGCGCAGGGGCACCGTCGCCGCTCCAGCACGCGCTCGCGACGCCTCGAGGAGCGAAAAGTACGTGCGGGCGTAGAAGAGCACTGGCGCGAGGACGAGCGTGGCGAGCACGGTGAGCACGGCGTTTCGTGCGCGCCGTATGACGCGCGCGCGTTCGGGAGACATCATGCCGTACCGGCGACATGTGAGCGCATGGAGTTCCGAGGAGTTGTCGTCGTTGGTATAAGGTGGTAGTGTCGCGCCTGGGTCTGTTTTGGCATGGCCTTGAGCGTCTTCAAGTTGGCGTCTGGGCCTGTACATGGCGAGCCTATCTCTTGCTCCTTGAGGTTGCATCTTCAATCTTGCGACCTGAGCTGCTGTAGCGAAGAACAGCTATACGCCGTTCCTGCCCGGGCCTGGTCTCTTTACCTCTGACGTCCGCGTCGACGATGCCAATCTCCTCTTCAGCAGAGACCGCCTATGCGCTCAAAGCCAAGGAAGTCGTGTGAGACCAAGGTGGATAAGTCAACACCGTCCATGATTGTATGCGCCGGTATATATAGCCGCGCTATCAGCACGCTTCCCACTGTGGGTTGATGATGGCGGTGCCACTGCAGAGTGCATATCGCAATATCGCGACATGTGCCGCATCGTGCGGGCACACGGTACCGTCCCGCAGCGGGGAGCCGCTGGGTACTTACCGTACAGCGCGACATGGGTGGTAGACGTACGAAGGGAAGATAAAGGGATGTTCGCGCATGTGGTCACTGGGGAACGTCGAACGAAGTAGGCTCATTCTACAGTCATTCAGACGTAAGGTCTAATAGCAGGACGGCTCTGTATGAAGGAGTATTCGTGGAGATGCAAAATGCAACCCTTGATGCTCATACTATGTACAGCCCTAGCAAGACCATCAGTATGTACTCAGCGCGATCACAAGTATCGAAGCGCCAGCGATACAGGGTAACATGCAGTCCCAATCAAACCAGGCGCTGCAGCATCCACATCCGTCTACTCCATAACATGAACCCCGTATCGGGGGCCTGAGACTTGACACTCGAGGGTTTTAGGTCCGGACAGCGACGCGCTTGGTCCGGGGTACCGTAGCATCTACCCCGCACAACGTGGAAACGCCGGACGACGAGACGCTCTATCGCCTCCAAGGCGTCTGAGTTCCGGATCGCCCTGTGATTCGCAATTGCAGCAGTCGATACGGCATCGAGTGGGTCATACATCGAAATTGCGTCTTGTGGCTTTGACCTTGATGGTTTGATCGTGCGTCGGGCAAAGGTCGCGTCTACTGCCACTTCTTTCGGCAGGAGTCGGATAGCTTGTGTGGCCTGTGCGATGCCAAATTCTCACTCGCCGGACGCCGGGACGCGACGCCGTATTGAGTCGCGTTAGCCTTTTCGTAAGGGCTTTGCCGGCGGGGGTGGCGGCACCGACTGCGATACAGATAACCGACGGTCTCTCCTACCTCGCAATTCGCTTGGCGAATCAGCATGAGGCCTTCCTCAGAGTCGGTAGGTGCACTCAGTGCAGCCTCGGAGAGCAGGGCCGGAGTGGATGGCAGGCATATCCGGAGATTGCAAATCGCAGGGATGGTGGTCGTACAACGGCGCCGGAGATACTTCGAGCTTGTGCCATGTAAGGATCCTAGAGGACAGCACTACATCGCCATCTCTCAACATGGAAAGGATTGAGAACCACATGGGAACATGCGGAGATCGTTCGCGTCGAAGCTGCTCAGGTGAGAGTCGATAGCACAATACAGATGTCAAGCGCAACGAGGATAACGTACGCGTGCAGGACGATATGGGCGGCAATGTGTACAGCAGGGCAATGAATCGACAGAACGGCGCGGTTCAAACCCACTCTGGTTTGCGAGGGTAGCACGGAGGGGGTGAACTTTGTGGACTTAGGCATCGCTTGTGGCTTTGTATACCATGGTAGGCAGGATCTGTGTCACTTGGCGAGCCTATGTGACACTGGGAAGCGCCGAGCTGTTCAATGAGCGTCGATAACGCAGGTGAGATGAGCGCTGCACGAGGCTAGTAGACATGTCTCGCATACAACGCGCGGAGGTACGAAGCTGCGCGAGCATGTCACCAGGTCGTATCGCCTCTCAGGCGGACGCAGAGCATGCGAGTTGGAGTCCGTCTCGAACCTAGGATAGAACGGGGCTTGGCAGAGATTGCAGTGAGGGTGCCATTCAGATGGTGGATGGCGAGTTCTGCCGCCTGTGTCCGCGGCGCAGATGAAGAGCTTCGGGAGACAGATCCCCTGGAATGTGGTGGAGTGGAGCTGGACCTGCGCAAGCGGTCTAGATCGAAGCGGCTGTCAACGGGCGAGTTCGAGATAAGGCTCGGCGGTGAACCATTGTTAACAGCATTGCGGAGGCTGGCGGAAGGCAAGAAAATAGACGATGCAAGAGCGGTTGCGATGGAAGAGAGAGGAGAGGACAAAAGGAGACAAAGGACAACAAACCCAAGCTGGAGGAGGATGCAATCGAGCGAGGACGGTTGGCCGTTGGCCGGGCGGGCGGACAGCACAGCCCCGGCGGCTAAACGACGGCCACGTGGATCGGGTGCTGCTCCGGCGTGGATCTGAGATCTGGAAGGGGAGGGGACCCTAATATGGGCTCCTGTAATGGGACGTCTCCTGTTTCTCGCCCACGACCTTCCTCCGTCCTCCGCCCGCTTTGTCGCTCTCGCCGTTTTATAAACGCGAGCTGGTCCACGACACTCACGACCCCAACCACACCTACTTACTCCCTCCTGTCTCGTTCACATTACAGCACTACTGCTCTTACGACCGCGACGTTCGTACAGACGACCTTCATGGCTGTTGCTACACGCGAAATCACCCAGATTCCAGTACCTCCCTCGGCTGCCATGTCTCCCGCCCTCAACCGACGCGACCGTCCATTGCTCAATTCCTCCAGGCCACAGTCAGCCCCCGCTACCCCCACGGCTCGCTCCCTCCGCTCGCGTGCACGCCCAATCCCCAACTCCTATTGGGCCACTCCCTACCTCGTCGCGTGCGAGTTCCCCTACTGCCCGCTTACCCCCGCACAGATCTCCCGCAAGCACACAAAGCAGAAGCTCGACGCGCTCCTGCTCGCTGGCGTCCGTACTTTTATCGACCTCACCGAGCCACACGAGCTCTTCCCGTACTCGCCACACCTCGCCCAGCGCTGCTACGACCTGGGCATCGACCCGCACGAGGTCGAGTACCACAACTTCCCTATCCGGGACCGCTCCCTCCCCGAGTCTGACGAGTTTGTCCGTCGCATCATGGACACCCTTCGTGACAATGAGCGCCGTGGCCGCATTACTGCCGTCCACTGCCGTGGGGGCATTGGCCGCACTGGCCTCATAGTCGGCTGCTGGCTCGTCGAGTGTGGGATTGCGCGCGACGGCGCCGACGCGCTCCGCATGATCGCTGAGGAGTGGAAGAACGTCGAGAAGTGTGTCCGCTACCCGCTCAGCCCCGAGACGGGTCCCCAGCACGAGTACGTGCGCACGTTCGAGCGCGCGGCGTGGATCGATGAGAAGCACGAGGCGCTTTGAGCACACACTCTAAGGAAGGTCGACAGATCGTCGGTGAGTCGTTTCGCCGTCTTTGGGGCTACTCTGGCGCTAAATATCGCGCGATTACAGCCTGATCTGCGCTTTTCCTACCATCCGACCCGTCCTCACGACTGCGATGAACATACTCATCGCGGCCCTGCCTCGCTCCTGCCACTCCTAACCCACCAACTTAAGTTATTGCACCGCCCATCTTGCCTTTTCCTTTCTTGCTGTTCCTGCATGGAGGCCTGGACACACGGCTTCCCCATATCGGTAGACTCCACGGACCGTCGCCTCGCATCTTCCCGTCCACGCTCCTCCCCTTGCTATCCCTCTCTCCATCTTTCCTCGTTGCATTCATCCTATCCATATCTCCGTCTCCATCTTTTTCTCCGTTTTTTCTCCCGCTGTAGCTGCAATCTTTCTCTTCTCCCCGCATCTCTGTCCCCGTCTCTGGCTCTGGTTCTCCCGCACGGGCTCTGCATAGGCATCACCACCTTCGGCATCACACGGCGTAGACGTACGGTACTCGGTCTCCTGTATATCGTTTCACGGCCACCTGCCTACTAGGGTACATCTACATAGTTCTTTCTTGGCGTTCACAAGCGCGAGTGTGAAACAACTTCTCTCCCTGTGTTGGGTCTTCCGAGGCAGATGCTGTCGAGTTCGAGGTACGTCTCGCTACAGGAGATTCCTTGCTGTCACAGGTACGCAGAGGTACGCAGGCACCAATGAATATCACGGCGTGCTCACGGTGTTAGAAGTACTATATGTGTGACAGGGGCGGGTTCAACCTGGGCGGCGACGCCCTGTTTCTTGACTCCGCCCTCTGGTGCTGCACCATCGTCATGATCAAGGAGACCCTGCGGCCACCGCAGTGCATGTCATATGGTACGTACGGCCCGCCAATGACAGCATTCATGTGTACAAGGGTACGCACATATCCTTCCTTGCGTCGTTCCCGATCGATCAGCTGTGCTGCAGTTGAGCTCTTGTTTGCTCGAGATTCAAGTTGTGGGGCACCGCCGCCTCACACTTGGAGTCCCCAGCTTTTGATTCGATATCGACGTCGTCGTGGAGAGACGCAGGCCTGGGATGCGATAGTCCCTTCTCGTGCGTGCCGTACTGGGACAAAGCACCGCCTTGACTTAGCCTTGACTGAACTCTACTATCCACTCCGAGCCCAGCTCCACGGCGGGCGCGGGCACATTTGCTTCTGGTTACGGAGTCTGGACGCCGTGGGAGATTAGGGCCCAGGCTAGGCACTGGGGGACCATGGGGTATTTCTCGCTGATGCCCTTCGTCCCGAACGGGCACTGTTCGTCATGGTACGGCGCGACGCTGAAGGAACCTTCTTCACGAGTCTTGATCCAGAGTGTTACATGACGCGCACGGGATGCTTCATGTCTACAGAGGCCGCAACGTTGTCGCACTCTCTATTAATCTCAACGACGCCTCAGAAGTTGAGCATGACGCTCCATCAAAGCCGATGAAGAACGGCAACGTTGTCGAAACCTCCGATGGACGACGCCCAAAGACACAATCTAATTCGGCGGTGCGGCAAAGGTATCAATGAAGATGGAAGTCCCCTCTGGCTGCTGCTTTTCATCACGTTCTCGTCCTGGCCGACGTGTGCACCCCTTCTTCGCGCACTTCTCAGCGTCCGCAGAGCGTGCCAAGAGGGGGAGCCCGCGTCCAATTGTGCGCGATGCTCTCAGGCTCGTGCAACTGTGGTATCTACAAGCGTCCACATCACGAGCGGACCCGCACGGCCATACGCGCTTGCGAACCGCTCCGTTGACATATAGAAGCGCTGGCGGCGGGTTCTTGCCAGCGGGAGAACGTCGCACTGCCGAGGAACCAGAGCTTCTGCGACAGGGCCATCGCGCAGGTCTCGTAGATGGACGCCGAGACCAGCGCGCTGCGGAAGGAGTTTGCAAAGTTGAGGTCTGTTGTTGGCTTGCCTGAACCTGCGCCATGTACTCGTATGCGATATGGGAACATGAGGGATTAGACTCATGAAAGCCCCTGCGGCTTGTGTGCCTAAGCTGCATCTTGGCTAGAAGCAGCGCTGGTAAAAGGGGGAAAGGCCCAGGAAGGTGACTGGGACGCCGGCAGTGTTCGGTGGGTTTGATACGAGAACGGAGCCAGTTACCGTGCAATGCCATCTGAGAAGGAGCGCGGTAAGAGGTAGGAGAGAATGCCTTGTAAGGAGACACGATGCCCAGGACGTTGTTATCTGCAGGTATAAGATGAGTGCCTCAAGGGTGGCTGTCGTCAGCCTCACAGACCGGGTCCTCACTCCTGCAGTGTTCTGAGTCGCCGAACATGTTGCTCCATTCTGTTCTTGCTGCTATTGTCTTTGCCCTCGTTCATATCGATAACGGTAAGAACCAGTAACTCGCATACTTGATATCTACCAGGCTAAGCAGCCGCTCTTCATGAATTATTAGCGAATGCACGGCAACCCAAATGCAACCGAACTCACAAGGTCGGCGAGGGGGAGATCTGCGATGACATCGCAGAAAAGACGAGCACGCCTACGTTGGTGTCTGCACTGGCAACGGTCAATGCTTGAATGCTGATACCTCGGATTTCCATAGTTTGCAGATTCTGAATGCTAATATCGGTATCATCGACCCCGCATGTGAGAACTTGGAAATCGGGATGGTCAGCATATCACGTTGTCACTCCTCAGGCTTCGAGCACAGAGCTGACTAGATGGCCCAACGGCTACGCAGGAGATCTGCCTCGGGTTTGTCGGGCAGGACTGCAGCGTGGTACACGTCGTGCAGAATGGCGATACATGCGACAAGATCGCGGACGACGCAGGGACAAGCGTGGCACTCATTATCGCCAACAACGCGGGCATCAACAGCGATTGTAGCAATCTAGTGGAAGGCGATGTAAGTTCGAAAGACTTGCGCTACTGCAGTAATTGATCTCGGTTTTTGATGTAGGTCCTGTGTGCCTCTGGTACTCTTATAGCTGTCCTGCCTTTCCAGCCTGAGTAACGAGATCGGTTCAACGTGCGATGTAGACTCGAATGAAGTACGTTATGGGTGAAAATTCTTGTAGTCGTACTAGCGATAACGAGACAATACGATAACGTTGTGCCAGGTTCTAATCGGTGGCGAGTACTCACGACGTGCCGGTTTCAATATCGCGCTGAGAGTCGATACGTCTTCGTGTGGCCGAACAGAATATCCCACGCAGATCAAATTCGGAGGACGTGAGAGACAGAGCGAGGGTGCTCGACACTTGCTCGACTCGACGTGACTGGGTTCGGGGCCGCGTGAGTGCACGTGCTGTGTGACAAACGCGTTGAACGTGACATTGTTATGTAGCAACGCGTGTTCTGAGCCACACGCGTCTCAATCGCTCACCTTTCTTCTTCCCGCCCTCCAACTTGCTTGTCATGGCGGAGCAACACCTCAGGCTACCTAACGTAGCAGGTGCGTACTACAGTGACACGGGACAGTATTGACTGTGCTCATACTATTCCAGGATTCAAACTTGTCAAACAAATCGGCGGCGGTGGCTTTTCCACGTACGTTCCTAGCCAGCGCTTATTGAGACCCTCCGCTTGTTGCGGGTTGCTCGTTGTACTATCGTTCCTGAGGGCACAATAGTACCGCAAAGTATATGGGATATGCAAGATTTGAACTATTTTGAGGCTCATGTAGCCTCAACTTTCGGTTCTATGATGACCGCCACACAGCGTTTTACGGCTTTGGGTTTGCCACAGCTCTAGGTTTGGGACTGACTGACGATCTCCTTCTTCAGAGTATACCAAGCGGTCAACCTTGAAAAAGGCCGTGTAGCCGCATGCAAGGTCATCGCAATCACGTCCGAGACGACCGAGGCGCAGCTCAAGGCAGTCGACAAGGAGATTCGCGTCCATAGCGCACTGAAGCATCGATACATTCTCGAGCTCATCGGAGCCGCGAGGCTCCCGCTGGAACGCGCGTTGCAGTCAGGATACTTCCCGGGGATGTATCTCCTGATGGAGATGGCTGCGGGCGGCGACCTCTTTGACAAGATCGGTATGACACATCGGTCCCTAGATCGTAAATGACTGCTGACATGGATATTATGTGCTATTAGCTCCGGATGAAGGCATCGACGAGGATATCGCGCACTTCTACTTCTGTCAGATGCTAGAGGGTTTAGTCTGTCGACATTGTCACAGTATGTCGATCAGCCTTGCTGACGCCACATTGTTCAGCAATACATCCACGCGGAAGGCGTGTGCCACCGAGATCTCAAGCCAGAGAATTTGTTGCTCGATGCAGCGGGAACGCTGAAGATTTCCGACTTTGGCTTGTCCGCAGTGTACAAGTTGAAGGAAACGGGCCAAACACGCATGCTCAACGAGCGGTGTGGCAGCTTGCCCTATCTAGCACCCGAGGTCTGTCGACCAACTTGTCCCTGAAGCCAACACGTACTGACCATTGGCACAGATGCGAGGAAACGCTTCATACGCAGCCGAGCCAATAGACGTCTGGGGTAGCGGTGTCATCTTGTTTACATTGCTCGCAGGGAGTAAGCCAATCTTCAGCAGATGTAGTGCCCTCGGTTTTGTCAACATTTGCACACAGATACTCCTTGGGATGAGCCCACGAGAGGCAGTCATGAGTTCGTGCAGTACCTCACCGGCGAATGCTTCAACCACGACCCCTGGAATCGCTTCGGCGAAAACGCACTGTGTACGCATACTGCATTCTATCTCATGGCGCTCCACTCTCATACTGCGTAGCATTGATCACCGGTATGCTCGACGTCGACCCGGCGCATCGCATGACGCTCGCAGACGTCGCCTCGCACCCCTGGGTAACACGGTATGCCCTCTGACTCAACTTGTCGTATATCCTCCGTGTTCACGATAGGCATTCTCAAACAGCCCGAGCCAGATCGCAGGCCGTGGTCCGTCCGCGATCGCTCAGAGCCTCACCGCCCGTCTACGCGCGAACGGCGACCTCGGCATCGCGGAGCCTCAGATTGGCGGCGAAGACTCTATGGACACGGATGCAGATGGCGACGTGACCATGCACCCTGCCATGTCGCAATTCACGCAATCGCTCATGCTCTTCGTACGTTTCGTTCTCTCCTGCTTGTACCCAATAGGCGTCTCACCATGTTCTATTCATTACAGTCGCAAACACAGCGCGGCGCGCGGTACCGCTACACCCCTCACCTCACCCGCTTCTTCGCGTCGCTCCAACCGCAGACGCTGCTCCCGCTCGTGCAGGAGGCGCTCTCCTCGTTTGGCGTGAAGCAGAACCCGCCGCGCGAGTACCCGCCCGAGGACGAGGACGACGTCGCGATGGTGCGTATGCGGATCGGGACCAAGGACCGGCGCAAGCTGCACATGAAGGGCTACATCGAGATGGAGGAGTTCCAGATCGGGGAGTACAAGGGCACGTTCGTCGTCCTCGCGCGCGATTTGGTGAGTGTGTGGTCTGGCGTGGCGGTTTGGTGCGGTTGTGGTCTTGAACGGCGCGCTGATGTTTTAATTTTTTTAGGGGAACCCACTCGAGTGGCGCGCTTTGTGGAAAGAGCTCGTGCAACATCCCCTCATCGACCCTCACGTCTATAAGAAGTCGAAGTAACGACACTTTACGAGCACCCACTCCCTTTCATGGGGTTGGTCCTGAGAATCCTTACGTGCCACTCACCTCTACCTCAACAACCTTAGAATGCCGCGCCGACCGTCTTGGGCTTTTGTAGAATTACGTTGAGCATTCTTGTATGATACTAGGTACAATACGGGTGATACATCTTGGACAGCAACACGCTACATTATCTTGAGGAAGCACACGCAAGGCACGTTCTGACCAACACCAATGCACTCCGTGACGATCAGACTGGGCGGGGCGTGGACCGTAGACCTTCGTGATCTTAACGCGGACTCTGGCGCTGCTGAAAGCTCGAGGCTGAATATGATGTAGTAGGGATGGGGGATCGCTTGAAGCGGAATCCTCGTTTGTGTCGCTTCGAGCACTGTTGAGTTTTGTACCTGGCTCGCTGCCTTGCGTGTGACGATGTCTCGTATACCAATACTGTCTCTTCCTTGCGTACCCCCGCTGGCACGTGCGCTGGCAGCGCTGTTCGACATTCATTATACGTACTGCCGCGAGTGTCGTAGCCCAATTCAAAATGGATTCAGAGTGCAGATGGATGTTTCTACAATGAACACCAAGCCAAGCTATGACAAATAACAGCTCCAGGTTGCTGAGTAGTATTGATTGCGATAGTTTGAGGCTGGACAGATCCCCGGCAGTACCATAATGCCGACAGAGTTCACCGGCCTGTTGTAAAGATGCAGTAATGTGGGATAAGCTCAACTTGGGCCTGCCTAGTTGTCGGCAGTATATATGGCTCATCGAGCATCGGAAGACTTAGAATAGATCTATCAGTTTCGCTCGCGGCTAGCCCCCTCGCGCCTCCCCGCATCTCCGTCCTTCTCCCAACAGGCTCCCAGACCCAGAGGCGCATGCACTGGCGGGCATGTCGATGGATGCCGGTTGGCAATTTCATCAGTCAAAGTCTGCTCCGTATATAGTACACCTTTGTTCCTCGGTCGGCACTCATAGACTTTGAGCAAGTCTGTGCCTGGCAAGTGCACGCAGCGGGCACGTCAATGAAGGCCGGCAACCAGCTATGACCCTGGCAGGTGCATGAAGCAGACATATCAGTGACCTCTCTCGTACGTATAAACGACACACCATTGGATTGAAGGGTCCTTACCGCTCCCCTCTTCCAGCTTCCATCGTCCACGACAGAGAAACATCTCCCTGCTCCTCGATATGTTCCCCGGTCTATCCTTTGCCTTGGCCGCTGTTGCAACAGTAGTCTCGGGAAATAGTGAGCATGATGCTTGCATCCTTCTGGACCTGACGTCGCTGAACAGGTGCTTTAATCCGCCAGTTGTTCCCAAGGCTACGTGTTCCCGTTTCTTCGAGGTCTCCTTTGGGGATACCTGCGATGGAATTTCTGCCTTGACGAGCACTCCGAGCTGAGCGGCCTTGCAAATTCGCCGCACCCGAGATCCACATTCATCCATTTTCTAGCTTCCAGCTGCTCCTGAACAACCCGATGATCAACGTAGACTGTTCGAACCTCATGCCGGGCGAGGTCAGCAATGATATTTGCTGATGCGTGACGCGGGTACTGACACGATAGCTTACATGGCAGATCTTGTGCCTCGGCCAGGTTGGCCAGGATTGTACCGTCGTCCACATCGTGCAACCAGGTGATATCTGTGACAACATCGCTCAAGAGGCGGGGATATCGCTGTCCACTTTGCTCGCAAACAACCCGAATGTAAACAGCGCCTGCTCTAACCTTGACGTCGGAGAGGTCAGTCCATATCTATAGAAACGAAATTACAGTAGCTTGAGATGATCCATTGACGCACTTGCTCATCAGACGCTTTGCACGGCCAATCAGATCTTTGGTTTCTCTCCACCGTCGACCTCGTCGAGCAGGCCGGTGATATCATCTGCGTCTACGACGAGCAGCCCGGTGAAATTTGCGTCAACATCGCCAGCGAGGCGAGGGTAGCGCTGTCCAATTTGCTCGCGAACAGCCTGAATGTGGACAGCGCCTGCTCTAACCTTGACGTCGAAGAGGTCAGTCAATATCTGAATAGTTGAAGTCCCAGTAGTTTGAGAATACCCACTGACGCACTCGCTTACCAGGCGCTTTGTGTGGCCAATCCGACCGAAGACCTTTGGCTTCTAATCGTGACGCAGCATACCAAATAACCAGACGAGCGTCGAGAAGACGCGCCTATGACCTCGTGCATCATGTACCAAACGTGTTAGCGATCCTCGTGTACTAATATTGCAGTGTACAATGTGGTGATGTGTTTGAAATTTGGATCATACCGACCATCGACGGACCCTGTACCAGTCACACCTTGATATTCAAACGATAACACGAGCACGACGCCGGCGGTTGAACTTGAACTTCAATTGACTACATTCAAGTTGAGGCTCCTCGTGGCCCACGTCGCTGAGTTTTGTCCGATACGGCACGAGGCGGTAAATGCACGGCATCAAATAGTAGAACGGTGGGGCTGGCGTGGCATTGGGGTTGCGGAAGATATGTACAAGGCTGAAAAGTTACGCCCTTGTTGCTATAGGCGCTTGTTCGATGGGGAAGCGCTCGAGACATCAGCTACACATTCTATGTGAACTGAAGAGTCGAGCCGTCATGGCAGTACAGGCAGAATCTACGTTGCATGCAGTCGATATTTACAAGTCTTACATAACCAAGTTTCTGATCTATTGCGGACAGGCTCTTAGTTCAAAAACCGCTTAATATATGGGCCAAACCCAGCGACTTGTGAGAAATTCGGAGAGGTGCGTTTTCTGACGACTTTGCAGCCTCCCTGACCCGCGAACATGATCCTGAAGTCAGAGTGCCCGGTGAGAAATCGCGTCCGAGCGCTAGAAGCTTTGTCGTCTTTGCTTGTGCGGGACTGTAGCAGTTTCGAAGAACATCCGCAGGATTTGATGATGCGTGGCGTAACAGGTCGCCGACGGAGTAACGACATTCTACGAGCACCCACACCCTTTCATGGGGTTGGTCTTACAGAAGGCCCTGGCCTCCGTGTCACTCACCTCGAAGTACACCAACAGCCTCAATTTTATGCCGCACAGACCGTCTTGGGGTTTTGTAGAATTACTTTAATCATTCTTGTATGATACTAGGTACAATACGCGGCAATACACCTTGGACATCAGCATGCTACAAAGTTGTCATGAGGAAGCACACGCAAAGCACGTTCTGACTAATACCAGTGCACATATAATTACGGCCTTGTCGTGAGGTCATACGCTTCGTTGGTCACGGAGTGTGCAGATGAAAGCACGCTCAGATGATGAAACGGAGGTTCGTGTCCTGTGCGGGCGACGTTGCTGAGTACCAAACACCAATGGAGAGGGAAAGACAGGGAGAGAGACGCACGATTCGGTGGGAGCTCGAGAGCTGGGGTTTCTGGCTATACTTGTTCTTGAGGACTACTCGGATCGAGCGCAGCAACTCCTGATACGTCTGGTTCGGGTTCTTGTCTGCATTCGTCATGTAATTCAGGTCAACGACTTCGGGATGATATATAAGGACGGCTTACGGAGCGAACTCATAAACGCCTACAGAACCGGACCACGGACGCATCGCATGAGTTCGTGTTCGCCAGAGAGATGGTGAGAAAGAAGACGCACATAGCTCATCGCGCCCGTCGCAACGCCCTTCTCCCAGGTGTCCGCGCTCGTCTGTGAGTCCTTACATCCGCTCCACGATATCTATACCGGCGAGCGTCCATCCGAAGCCATGCCAAGAGGTCAGATGTGCATCATGTAGACACGCGTGAGACAGGACGAACCACATCGGCGGGGGTCGATTTGTATTCGAACCACTTGGCGGACACTTGGCTGCCCTTGACGCGCCCGTCGGTGGAATACTGTACGCGTCCCGAAGAGAGATGTCAGCAGCCTGTGCGGTAGTAGTGGAAGGGGATATCGGCAGAGACTTACGAGATATGGTAGATCTGTGGCAGGAGTGATCGGACAGTTAATTCCATGCGGGCGTACGAGACTCGGCGAACGGAACGAACCTAGGACCGACCCTGAGTGACACGACTAAGCAATGTACGGATGTTGGGTCAGACGGAACGGAAGAACAGAAGTGTAACCACAATGGACGCACGTCGAATAGCGCCTATGAGCAAGCGACCACAAACGGCAGCGTCAGTTGCTGCGCCGGAAGCTGTGAGTCGACAGATAAACTGACCGTTAGCCGACAGCCTGCAGGGAGCCTCTTGACCATGATGGTGTGCATAAGCTGTTTTCCGACTGCTGAGCAATCCGTCAAAGAGAGGAAAAAGTTGTACCGACGTCGTCTACAATGCACCCCGAGGCCTTGTAGTCCAACGGGAAGATGACTGAAGGCATCGTGTCAACGTCAACTTTCTCGGATACATCGAATGCGACCGCTCGCCTTCGTCGTACCCGTCGATTTCGTCGCCGTCCTTGTCCTTGACTTGTCCGCCGTGCCCGGAATCTACGATAACCCCATGAGAAACTATCATAACACGCATATAGCCATGAGTGCACCCATACAGTGGAAAAATAGAGAGTCGTGGGCGCATGCGCCAGTGACGAGCCAATGCATCGCCCGAATGATGTTCTTATGGGTCGGGAGGAGGTCCGGGTCGCGCGTATCATCAGTCAAGACACGAATATCCTTGGCCTTGTATCCGTGCCCTACATGGGATAGATTAGGATCGCGTGGAGGAAACAGTTTGCCTAAAAAGAGCATACGCATGAGGAAGCCTTGCACGTTGCGCGCGTCGTTGACGCAGCCGTGCAACTCGTTAGCCTGACCACGGTAGTTGATTCCAATCTGTGGTCCTCTCCTCAGTCAACCGAACTCCTGAAACGACCGGGAATGCGCATACACAGACTGCCTTCTTCTTTCCCGTGCACTTGGACAAGAAGAAGCGGGGGTGCTCATGTGGCTGCACAGGTTGTATCGGGTCTATCTGCGGGCGATATTCTGCCAAGAAGCACAGGCAGTTAGCCAAATCATTGCGGAATGAATTAAAGCGACGAACTGATAGCCCTCGTTGGTGCGCTGCTATGCTGCTGGACCGTCGGACGCGGCGTATGACTATGGCTGTGACTGCGGCTGCTGCTGTGCGAGTAACTGTGCGTTGAATGGCTATGATGCGAATGCGAGTGGTGACTTGTGTGATGAGACTGAATGTGGACGACTACTGGAGACTGGACGGGAGGGACTGGTGTAGCACCGGGCGCTACCCACGGTCTGTTACGAGAAGGGCCACGTCAACATAAACATGATTGAAGCTCGGGTTGGTCATGAGCACGTACCCTGAGCTCCTGTGGTATCTGTCCACCATGATGTTGTCTTTTCGCTCATCAGTTCTGGTACTCGACAAACATACCATTACTATCGGCATACCTGATCCCGGAGCACCGATGGGCATGAACGGCATAGGTGGCGGCCCTGCTTGGTAGCCTCGAGGGCTAAGGTTTATGTGAATATCACCTACCGATCTGTTGTCCTGAGAGAAATACTCACACAACAGGAAAGCTGTGGCGCAATCTACGTTAAAGATATGTTCTGCATCGCCACAAGCACAGTACGCACGAGGGGGCTGGAGTTAATGCGCGCGAGTGCTGCTGATAAGACTGAGAACCCTGGCTGCTGGCTGCGCCTCCGCTGAAATCCCACATCATCTTGGCTGCTGGACAAACGGTAGGAGATGAAAGCAAGAGGGGAAGGGGAAGAGTCAATGGAACGCACAGCCGTCACGGCAGTTGATCCCGAGGTGCTTATAAGGCACTAAGAGCTCGGCGCCTGAAGCGGGCGTGAGTAGAAACGCGGGGCTTGGCGAGGGAAGCCGTTATGGAGAGCTCGCCGCCGAGCTATCCGGAGAAGAGAGTAGGCTTGCGCTGGGCGGTGACTCGCTCTCGTTTCGAGTTGACCGAGGCTGTCCAGCCCAACCGCCCTGGTATGGACATGACACAGCACGTGAGCGACGCGTCCGCGCCCTACGGAAGGCCCATCTGCATTTTCTGCAGGCCTCGAGGTGTTATGTTTGTTCTGGATAGCATATGTCAAGCATGTTCAGGAGGTATGATATCCGAAGCAGGATGGTCTGTCCGCGTGTCTCACCACATCCATCCCAGTGGCGGCCAATAACCTACTTTCATGGGCGTCTACCGCGCCAGGTGGCGAGGGCCCGATCAGCTGCCATATTGGGAACGCTTGCCTCGCTAGCGCCTAGCACCTCGCGGAATTTTGGTGCTCAGGCTTCTGTATCTGCATCTCTCATCTCTCTATACTTTGCTGTTTCTATCATGGCCAAACGAAAGCACCAAGACGACGCCAGCTCTAGCGATGATGAGGCCCCGGAAGCGTTCTCCTTTGGGTCGTCCAGGAAAGCCGCAAAAGGCGAGCAGGAGGTAGTCCGCCAATTCCACGCCTCTCAGAAGCTCAAGCAGAAGGAGAAGAACAGAGCCATTGATCGCAAGCTGAAGGAACGCGCAGCGGAGGTCAAGGGTAAAGGGAAGGTCAAGGAAGTAAGCGCGAGCCATTGGGAGAAGGCTACGAGGGGGAAAGGCAGCGCACAGCAGGACTCTGAGGACGAAGAGGGCAGCGAGGCCGGTGAAGAAGACTCGGGCAGGAATGCATTGGAGGAACGCATGGCTCGCGCCATGAGAGAGGCGGAAGAGGAGGACTCTGACATAGATGACGAGGGCTCTGCGTTTGAGGGTTTCTCTGGGGAGGAGGCGGCAACGGAGGACCAAGATCTGGAAGACGATGAAGACGAGGACGGGGAGATGTCGGAGGTCGAGGAAGGGGAGGATAGCGAGGAGGAAGACAAAGAAGACGAAGGGGAGTCCGACGAGGAAGAGGACGAAGACGAAAAGATGGCGTATGAAGACGAGAGCGAAGAGGATGTGGAGCCTCCATCGTCATCCAAACCCTCTGCAAAAAATCGCAACTACCTCCCCGACCATCTCTTCAAGTCCGCGTTATCAAAAGCGGCAACACAAAACACTAAAATCAAGTTCGACGAGGAGGGTTCTGCACCTTCACGAACGCCCGCGTCCCCTCCGCGGAAACGGAGACGAGCTAAACGCGCCGAGAAGGATATCGTCCTTGGGTGTGTTCTGCCCGAGTGCACTGTGTTTCTCTCGCTGACACCATGTCCTGTAGCTCGCGCACCATCCGGACATTACCCCGACCCTCTAACGCTATCTCACCCGCCGCGGCGAAAGGTCTACCACCTCCCCGTCGAGTAGAGAAGTTTGTGAAGTACAGCCTCAACCTCAAAGCGGATCTCAATAAGTCCAAGACAAAGGGGTGGACGCGACGAGCAGGTGCGGACGCCCCAGCTTTCTCTCATGTAGCACTCTGGGCTCACCGATCTTCTCCCGCACAGCGAACTTGGGCGTCATGAAGAGAACGGGTCCTGCAGCGAACTTTGTTCGTAGTACATGAGCGCCGCCGGGTGTTGCAGCTCCGGTATCCTATTACACTTTCAGGTTTGCTTGACGGCTCGCGGTCACTATCTCTCACGATAACCGGAACAAGGTGCATGTTATGTCGGCAGGTGTAATCACACATCTTGCAGGCGTTCACGGAAAGAACAACTTGTTCGCCCTCGCCGCAATCTCCGCGAAGTATATCGCCGTCTCCGCCATGATGACCAGACGCCTATCTCCGGCGAAAACGAGGTTCGCGGAAGTCGTGCCTAGGAAGAACTTGCCAAGCAGCGTCCCTTCCGAGTTCCACACCTACGCCGCGGAACGATTGACGTTGTCAGCTATCGCACAGAACGCTCATGGAGCAAGGTACGCGCGTGTCAAACTCACCTGGACGCCGTCCCCGCATCCAGCGTACAGGTTGTCCTCTGCGTCTAGCTGCACGCCGTCCGCGATACCGGTGTCGACGTATGCGAACACCCGGCGGTTCGTGAATGCTTCTGTTTTCGGGTCGACGTCAAAGGCGTAGCTGCAGCTTGTCGTTCAGTTATCACATCCCGGTGATGCATCAGGTGGCACGTACATGGTCGCTGGCTGCGTCTGGTTGTTTCCGAGGAAGCCGGCATTCGCGCCGGTGTCGGTGCTGCACAAAACAGGCGTGGTTAGGTCCTAAAAAGAGTCTCGATACGAATACGCGAGGGCGTACACGAAGGCGGTCTTGCCATCTCGGCTGAACGCGATCCCGTTGCACCTGTCGAAACCATCTGCGACGACCCGCACTCGTCTCGTATCGGGCTCGAGCCGGTACACTTGGTTCGGCATCAGAGGAAGCGGCCGGAAATGGTTGAGGAAGCCATAGCTACGAACACGAAGAGCGGTCATCAGCGAGACTGGGTCATGCGTATTGAGCACCAGGCCACTTACGTGACATCTGTGAAGAAGAGCGTGTTCGTTCCCGGACGGATTTTGACGTCGTTCAGCGAGTTGAACTGACGACCGAAGAAGTTATCCAAGAGGACAGTGGCGTTGTGAGGCGGTGAGGGGTTCACCAAAGCCACAGACGGAGGCAGAGGCCCGCGCCCGGAGTTGACGAGGATCAGGTTACCAAAGAAGGGCCCGGTACCCCCGTTCGTCATCTGGATTGTGTCTGGCAATTCCAACTACGAAGACCCGCTCTCGTCAGTATGTACATATGTTGCCAACTATCATGCATGGGCATCGCCTCTGCCAACCCTGAATCGCCCACCTTGGTGACCGAGACGTTCACAGGGGCATGGCTCCTCCCGGCCTTCGCGATCGCAGCCTCGACTTCCTTCAGGCTGATCTTCGAAACCTGGTTGTTATGGTCAATGTCACTCATCCCGAGCGCGCCGCCGTCGTTGCTCGCGAACGTGACCTCGTCCGTGTCGGGGAGCCAGATCGGCGCCTCGTGCGCGAACGCGAAGGTAGGGTTTGCCGCGACGGCGCGGATCGTCGCGCCCGGGCCGAGGATTTTGAGGAAGTCCGCGTGGAAGACCTGGAAGAAGGGCGGAGTCGTGTTCGTCGGGTTGAAGAGCTGCGTGAAGGACGACTCCCGGAAGGGCCCGTTGTTGCCGAGCACCGCAAACGAGCGCGGATCGACGAACTGCGGAGAATGCGGGGGCGATGATGATGATGATGATGATTAGCGGGCTGAGATTCCTCCGTGTGGTAGGCAGGAGCACTGCAAGAGCGAAGCCAAATCCTGAGCGTGATGGACAGACGTACCACTGCTTGTGGCGGTAAACTCTGTGCGGCGGTGGCTCCAGGCTGCGGCGCTGATTGAGATTGCGACGACGCCGCATACGCCCACGCAGCGAAGCCGATGGCCACAGCGATCGTGCTTGATGTTGCAACCATCTTCAAGTCCCAAGCGTGCAGTAGCCTCGACGGAGGGCTGTTGGGCATTCGTGTTCGCCCCTTCGTGGGGTTTTGTACGCCACGCTCTGTCCATCATGGCGCGCTCGCGCCGTCAGTCCGTTGAACAGAAGGCAAAAGCGGGACGTACGACGGGTGTTTTTGGGTCTCATGACCTCCTAACCGGGTGATTCTGTTGAATTGGCTGAGCGTGCTGCGTGAACGCTGGGCCGTACGAAGGCCACAGATCGCGCGGATGTAACAGAACGTGTAATCGTCGTGCTACTTCAATGCTCTGATGACCGGCGTGGAGAGGACCTACCGAGGGCACCAGGAGGTGGCGTCGGGTAGTCTGTTCGATGGGCGTTTGAACTACAGGACTTGCTTAATCTGGCCACACGTGTAAGCGCTGGCACCAGTGGCAATCTTTCGAGCGCGCAGCTTGAAGCGAAAAGTTCAAAAGACACATATCGCGGTCTCGATCACTTGCCGGTGCTCTTTGCCGGCGTCGGTGCAAATCGACGATTGTCGACGATGGGCAACACACAGCATGATGGTGGCGGCGACTACCAAAAGGGTGTCGTCAAGCTAAGGGCTAAAATAGGCAGTGCAGCTCTGTGGATGGAAGCACTGGAAGGCCATGTGAACCGTTCTGGGAAAGATGTTATATCTTCTTCGCTGGACCGCCGGTGATGCGCGGTCCGAGTCGGGTGGCAAGACAATAAAGAATATACGGCGGTCTTCCGATATCATCTCCGCAGATGATGACGACTTTGCACTCTCTTTTGTTCTCGCGTCGTGGGTAACGCGCCATCAGTACGCGCAGACAAAAGAACGCGACGCGCTCAGGAGCTTCGGCGTCGTCGACGATCACTCATAACCATGATGTGCGATAATCCATCTGTCTGCTGCACGATCCTCCCAACGTCCAAGTCCAAGGCTGTTCGTCAAGAATGTATCGGTCGCTCACCGCTACAGTCCCCACGCAACGCGACATTGCGACGGCTACGCAACCCCACGCTACCACTCATAAGCAGCTCACCTTGCGCTTGGACTCTGGCTCATCGTACGTTCGCCCCCGACGACCTCGCATGGCATCCCAGGCGCCGATCGAACGACTTCCCATCGAGCTGCTCTCGTACATCTTCATCCTCGGGGCCCATACGCCGGACCTGCAAGACTTCGACTCGGACCCGACAGAAGAACAGAGCGAACCGGGGGGATATGGGCCGTATCGCGAGGACGAGAATGTGGTTTCCCCTTGCGTGTTGTCCTCTTCTACCCCGCCGGACGTATTCGCCGCGGTCAACCGGCACTGGCGAGCAGTGGCCCTTGGTACGCCGAAGCTGTGGACCCGAATTTGTGTCACAATAGGCGACTTGCAGCACGGCTCTTCGGACGGGGGCTGGTTCCCGACAGTTTCGAGATACGTCTCTCGGTCGCGGAGGTGTCCGCTTGACATCTATATCGATGCGCGAGACCCTGAGTGGGACTTTTCGGAGGAGGAGTCAGTGTTCAATTCATCGTATACGCGCTACTGTACTCACCTCAATGCTTGATCAGCATGGTCGGAGCCGTGGTCAGTCCATACTTTGACGAGAGCTATGACTACATGCACCCGTTCAAGGTGGAACACATGCATGGCGTGCTCAACATCCTCCTGCCCCATGTTACCCGCATACGGTCTCTTGCCATCCTCACGGACAGGTGGGCGCCCATGCAAACCGCCCTCGAGTGTTTGAGTTTGCAGACACCGGCATTCGTCTCGGCGCCAGATCCACTACCCCTCAGCTTGCCCCTCCTGGAAAGCCTTGTGCTCATGCGCTGCAACGAGTTCGTCAGCTATCATCACCGATTCAGTCCTCACGGGCAACAGAGCCCTGCGTACCTTCCATTCCGCGGACTTCTAACCGCTCTCGGCGCTGGACAAGGCCATTCTGCAGCGCTCCTGCCTGGCCTTCGACAGCTCGTTCTATCAGGAGTTCATCTGGACTGGTCTTCACTGCCGTACCTCCTTCCCACTCCCTGCAGCCCTGACGGCATTGGTCTGCAACGTTTGGAGCTGTCCTACCACTCCGTGGAGGTTCGCCCGAACGAACAGCAACTCAGAAGAATCCTCCAGAAGTGCCAGAGCCTACGGACGTTGGATGTCCGAGTGTCAGGTCCGCATACCCCCGGAACGAGCGATACATGCCGTCCTATAAACGACGCACCGCCCATCGCACTACCTGCCTTGAAGACGCTCGAGTTAGGGTACTACGACGTCCAGCCGGCAGTCGCATTACTCAACATGATCGACCTAGGCTCAGTGGAGAGCGTTGCGCTAGAATATTCATACCCAGGGCGCGACGAGACTCTCGACGGGGAGCCGCTCCTCCTCGCATGCTCCGCGGTGACTTCGGAAGCGAGCCCAAGGTACGGACAGCCCGTCTTCCCCCGCGTCAGGTCCGTCGCCTTGCGAAGAGTAGAAGCGTCCGCGGAAGCTTTCAAGGCCTTCTATGCAGCGCTTCCCAGTGTCCGGGAGCTGTCCGTTGCGCAGATGTTCTTATTGGGCGGTGATTCGTTGGCGACTCGCGATGTGGATCTATCCTTCGTCCCTCCTGAATCTACCGCGCATTCCTGCGCACCTGGACAATCGGCCGCGGACAAAGGCCAGGTTGTCAAGAGCCAAATTGCTGTCCCCAAGTCTTGTCCCAGCGTAACTGAAGAGTGCACGGTCACCGCAAGGACTGACACCTATGGGTTTGACGGAAAGCATCAGATGTTATGTTAAGCGCTTGTCAGTTGTCATCCCGTACCTTCGTCTTTCCACACCCCTGGCCACTTCTCTTCTGTCTTACGTCGTAACTTGTCAATTGTCCAGGTCCGCGTCGCATAGCCTATGCAGGACTCTGTGAGCTCGGTATAGAGTTGTAGTATAGCCGGATGTACTCACATAGCATTAGCTTCCATTGTATCACAAGCACTCTTCTCGTCAATACAAGACGGAACTACCGTCCCTGCACGAATATGGCGAGGGCGGGACGAGATGTCTCGGCCATATGACGAATGAACTTGGAGATCCTTGGCCGGTGAGTATGTTGCAGCGCTATGACGAGCAGCACGATGTTCTCGGCGTGCCTGCCAGAGTTCGTAGGGAGGCGGAGGCATGCCCTGAGCGCTTGACTATGTTCCGCGAAGCGGATGTTCGCAGAGGTATAGCGCCCGAGTAGGACGCCACGCCATTGAGCGACGACGTTGTGCATCATCGATCGGTTGCTTCTAGGCTGTTTCGGCATGGCATGGTGCATGGATACAACATCAAGATGTGCAGAGAGCTCCCGTGACATATGCAGTACGGCCTACGTTGGCCAAGTTCCAGCTTCGCCTATGAGCTAATGCGAAAGTGCGGGCATGCGGTGCTTTCTCGAAGGCGTATATTGGGGTGGTCTGGCCGGAGACCGGGTTCGGACGCGATGCAGGGTGGGTGGACCGTGGATGATCTGCTCCATTTGCCTGTCGTATCTACATACATGGATCGCGTGTGAAGAGGAGAGGAGGGTGGCACGAAGACTGTTGTCGTCTTGCTCGGTTGCTAGTTGGGCGAGGCGCAAAGGCGGCGAGAAGCGAGGCCGACGTCGACAGACGAAGGAGAGAACAGCCCTACCGATCAGACGCCCATCCGGATGCTGGCTCGGGTTCAGCCGGCCCCGCAGCGTTCAGCGCCCACAGCTGAGCGCTGAACCTCTATATGATGATCTGTGGGTGCGTATGTCCCCCAGTCAGAGCCTGAGCCAGTACCGACTGTGCTAAGTAATTGTCGAGTCGCTGACCTGACAGCGATTATCATTCCCAGCGCCCCGTTCCTCTCAGGGGAATACTTAGGCCCTCAAAGTTCACGCGGTCAGAACAAGGAGGTTGAGTGTATGTATCGAGGTGTATTGTTTTCTTGAGAACTACAGCTGACAGTTTGGCAAGTATTTCCTTTCGTAAAGACGCCATTTTATTATATGGCTGTTAACGCTCAGGCACTCATGATATTTGCTATTGAACTCCGTCGAGGTTTGAACCTTACACTGACTGGCACGGAAGTCGTGTGCTTCTATGTACAGGCCTGGTAGCATCGGAAATTCCAGCATAGAAACAACGTGGACCGCTTTATAGCTCAGAGACGGCGCGTTGGCAACTCGTATATCCGCTCCGACACGGTCGGTAGGATAATCGCCTCAATCCGAAGGATGAGGGGAGGTGAGCCGAGTCACCCCGGAGCCCGACCAGGGAGGCCTGATATTGTATCATCTCCTCTGTAGACCGCCAGGATATATCGATCCGTTGGTGGCAAGGACGAAGGTGGCCTTGAAACCTCATCATGCCAGTGCTTAGGGAAACCACATGAACACATCGCTCATCACAGCGTTTCTCAGCAAATGGTGAGTCGCCATGACTGGGAACGGGCGGTATACGTTCAAACCCCAGCCAGACGTACTTGCCCCCAATGTAAGCAACGAAACGGCAGCACGCATTGGCAAATCGTCACCTACGGCTCGAGGCTCTGCCCTCGTGCACACTCTCTAGTGCTGCTTGTGACATTTTCCTCCATTTGTTGAACAAACAAATTCTACTCCTGCGCAGCGCTGGCAGATAGAGAAGGCCCTTTCCATTCTATGGTGTCCTTGAACTTAGGCTGACCCATTTGTTTTCAGTAATCAACGATACGCAGTGGCAGGGCTATCGATTCGGCGACTCGGATATCGGCTGAGGTCATGCGCAACACACATCAATTTTGCAAGCGTTAGCTTCAAAATTCGAACGCTTGACAACGCGCCTGCAACACCAGACGCACCAATGCCTCGGTCCGCAGTATCCATTGTCCATTGACGTTTGATTGGTCCTTACGAGCTTTGGGAGAGCTTTGCCTGTTAGGTTCCTGTCTACCACGAAATTGAAACCCCGCGGGGCTGTCAGACTATGGTTAACACAGGCCACTGTACTTAAGGAACACCGTCCATCTACTCATGTGTCGTAGTACCACCTCTACCAAGTCACTGTCGCCCTCCCTCGTAGTGTCTCTGAGACTATTATGCCCAGGGAATCAGCATGCAGGAATTGCGCCGAGAAAAAAGGTAAGCCTTTCTCTTGACTAAACTTTTGGTTCTGACGGTGGCATCCGTACTTCTGACAGTTGGATGTAAACCTTCCCTCGCACCCGGCACCCAAGCTTGCCAGCGCTGCGTCGAGAGGAACCTCCTCTGTGAACGGCCTCGCAACACCACCGTGCACGCTGATTCCGAGAGGCGCAAGACGTCCTGTGACGAATGGTACGTGACTACGTGCGTCTCTGGTATGGCCAGCACCAGAGCTGACGGCCGATAATGCGTGCGTAGCCGGACTAGGCGCGTCAAGTGCGAAAGGCAAGACGTCGATGCAAAGAGCTGTTTTCATTGCTCAACGAAGGGCTACGCTTGCAACCTTGATCCACAGAGTGGATTTATCGCTCAAACGCGTACGACCACCGATGATCAATTGACTGTTCCAGCCGCGAGTTGTCCAACTTCAAGCGGGCCAGTTGATATATCAGGTACGTTCACGTCAACATTTATAGAGATACCTGATAGTGTACTGAAGTTACATCTGCATTGCGTGCGCAAGCTCCTTCGGAGATACAGCAGGGAGATTTCGCTGGCGGTAACAACTCGAAGGACTATTGGAGCGTAGTCTTAATACCTTCTTCATAGCGATTGTAAGCATTGCACGTCTTCACTTATCACGATTGCTTCACGCTCTGATTACACCTCAAAAAGGAAGAAACAACGGAGGATGAGGATGAACCCCACCTCAGCGAGGTTCATCTGCCCGAGTCAGTGCAGAGGCCACGGCGTGTTCTGGTTCTATGCTTATTACAGGATGTGAGGGCCATTAGTCCCCTGCATGCCTCGGATTCGACGGCATCTAATTGTTATGATATGTTCTGATCACGCGTACGGCGAGAAAGAAAGCAGAAAGAAAATCAGAAGGACCGAGGAGGATGGTAAGTAATGACGTATTGTGCGGACCACGTTGACGTACCCGATGATATAAACCTGGGATGACATATGAATAGAGCTGCGCCGGTGAAATTAGACGCAGCATGAAGACCGGCGGTAATCTTGGCGGCCTTCAAATGTCGGTGTGCGGCCATAACCGGATGCTATTCTCGACCCATGTCTTTTCGGCCGTTACTATTCCTCGGAGCCGTATGTAAATAGATACATAACGACGGTTGTGGCCCGGTGAATTTTTATCTTGCGAATGGGAGGATGAGCCGGCACAATATACACCATTGAGCTACGCAACACTTCGTTCACAAGCCGCGAAATACTCATCCGTGTTGCATGATGAACTCTCAGCTCAGTTGTCTACGCAAATACGTACCAAATATAGCTAGCGGGCATTCGTCTGTATCTTCAGAATCGCGTTGACCGCAGATGCTTGTGCAGTGTAAACTTGATGAGCGCTTGACAGTATCAGCCATATATCACCACAACTCAATAGCCTCAATAGCTAGAAGGGCTTTGAATAGCGCAGTTCCAAGATGGGGGTTGATACACGGTCAATTAGCTGAGCAGCAGGTTATTCCGATCGGTACTACTACATAGGTCGTAACCACAGCGTTTGTATTGGCATTGCCGGGTGAGCCCGTACCCCGAACACTAGTATCTCGTTCGCTCCTCTATTGTTAGGCAGTAGGTTGATCTTGATACATGGTTCCGAAAGAGAGACCATACACTGCATTTGCTTGCGACTATTTTTCGCTGAACGTACGTGGTGGAGGGGCCGGTTGAGTTGAGCGAGCATGAATGCTGTGAAACCAGGTCCTCTTGTGGAACACGTCCATCAGGAGTTTCGGGGTCCTCCCCGGGCTGGGCGGCCTTGGCTGCGCCAGCGTCGACTTTCACTGCCACGGCCCTCACGGGCATCTTCACCTCTTCTCCAACATCTTCTCTTTCTCTGCTTAAATCTCTCTGTGGGCTACCGAGCTGGCTCTGGGTCTCTCTGATGTCTTTCTTTCGAAGGCGAACGTTCCCAGAGGACGTTGACATCGACGATGAAGTGAACGATGCGGTCGACCCGGAGCTCCGTCTCCGCACAGTGCGGACGGCGGCCTCAACAATTGCGGAATCTATCCGGACAGAGCAGCGAGTGGAGAGGAGAAAGACGATGAGGAAGAAGGGGTCACTGTTCTTTCGCAGGGGGACGGAGAAGCGACGCACGGAAACGGCGGATACCACCACCAGTGCAGGGGCCGCACCAATACCTGGTGTTCGTCGTAATGTCTACGTCAACTACACCTTACCTCTTGACGAGGTCGATCATCATGGTGAACCCATCGTGCGGTACGTTCGCAACAAAGTACGGACCAGCAGTGAGTATCCCCATACCCTGTAATACAACGGCAATTAACCGCGGCGCAGAGTACACCATCGTTACCTTCATCCCCAAGAACCTCTACGAACAGTTCCGACGGTGAGTTGCCTTATCTTGCATGCTTTAACCCTTGATACGGTTTGGCCCTGTCTACTCCTTAGGGAGTGGGTGAGTGCGCACCGCCCGTCCACGCCTCCTCCGAGGAGGCATGGTATCGAGGTTAAACGTCGGTCCATGTCTCTTCTGCATTCCCAGTGGCTTCTCTGCGACGCCACTATTATATTTCTGGCCACCTCCGTCGCATGAAAGGAGATGGTACTGGTTGCTACTTCTCTTGGACCGCATGTTTCATTCGCTTGACAAAGTGACAGAGGGGAAAGCAAGGCCGTCGCACGCAATACAGACTCGCGCCTGGCATGTGGCCGATTCGTATTGCAGTTGTGCTCTTGTGTCCCCACGGCATTGCAGCCGGAGCGCACCATCGACATGCAATTTACCGGACGAGAATTTGTCCTCTACATTTGAGGGTTGGGGTGTACACAGGTTTGGGCGCATTGATTGACGTGGTGTATTGGTTTGCGAAGGTCTTGCGTCTCCGTGGGGTAGTTATCATCACGACGCACGTAGCGTCGAGCTTGACAACTGCTCCGGATTAGTCTCGTGGGGCTTATGGGGCGTGTGGAAGGCGCATGCACCTCAGACAAACGCAACGATCTCTCCTTGCTTGTCGCGTGGCTACTCCACCGTGATCTTTTCTTATGATGCTGACCCGAACGTGTGCAGGGTCGCCAACTTATACTTCCTTGCTCTTGTCGTTGTCCAAGGTACGTACCTTCCTCCATCCGGTTCATCCTGCTGTTACTGACCCGCTTCCTAGTTTTCTCAATATTCGGCGCGCCTTCTCCACAGACATCCGCCCTTCCCCTCATCTTCATCCTCACCGTCACCGCTATCAAGGACGGGATTGAAGACTATCGTCGTGCTATACTTGATGAAGAGGTCAACAACTCCGCAGTCACAAAGCTGGGCAACTGGCGTAATGTGAACCAGCCGCAGGACCCACGGCCCTGGTACGAGAAACTCCTTGGTATCAACCCACCGGGGAAGGTCACGCGTGGCGTCCGCAAACTGCGCGAACGCGAGGCCGGCGAAGGGATGCAGATTGTGCTGAGTAAAGCTGGCGAAGGACGTGCGAGTGTCAGCACGTTGCCCGTGAATGATAGTAGCTCGGACATGGGCTATTACGGAGCAGGCCGGAAACTTGAAGATATTCAGAGCGTCGATTCGCACAGCTACCCACCAACGGACGCGCCTCCTCCTGTACCTGCCTGGGCGAACGGGTCGGGAGCGCTCAACGCATACCAACAGTCGGTCCATGCGCGTTCGTCCATCGGCGTAGTCGATTACAACAAGCGAGTCACCGGCCTTGCACGCTGGGAACGGACATTGTGGAAGAAGCTCGAGGTCGGTGATATCGTGCTTCTGCGCGAGAATGAACAAGTTCCTGCGGACATCGTCGTTCTCTCGACTTCGGATCCAGACAACATGTGCTATCTCGAGACGAAGAACCTCGACGGCGAAACGAATCTCAAGCCGCGGAAGTCCGTGAAGGCCACGTCTGCGATCACGTCGGAAGAAGACATCGAGCGCGTCTCCTTCGTCCTTGATTCTGAGCCCCCACACGCGAACCTGTACCTCTACCATGGTGTCCTGCGATACAAAGATCCATCTACGGGCGAGCAGAAGCAGGAGTCCGTCACCATCAATGAGCTCTTGCTACGTGGCTGCACTCTGCGGAACACGGCTTGGGTCATCGGACTGGTCGTCTTCACCGGGGCGGACTCTAAGATCATGCTTAACGGTGGAGACACGCCCTCCAAACGGTCGAAGATCGAGAAGGAGACAAATTTCAACGTCGTCGTCAACTTCGTCGTCCTCATCATGATGTGCCTCCTGTCTGGCATCCTCAGCGGCTATCTGGACGCGAAGAGCGACACGAGTGCGAGAGAGTACGAGCAAGGCGCAGACCCCACAAGCTCTTTTGTGTTGAATGGCATCATCACCTTTGTGTAAGTATCTACCACCATGATCATATATGACGCTGACGACGTCTCCTGTTCTAGGTCATCTTTGATCGCGTTCCAAAACATCGTGCCGATTTCCCTGTACATCTCAATCGAGATTGTCAAGACGATCCAGGCCTACTTCATTTCGCAGGATATCGACATGTACTACAAGCCGTTCGACGCGGCCTGCGCTCCCAAGACGTGGAACATCTCAGACGACCTCGGTCAAATCGAGTATATCTTCTCCGACAAGACGGGTACTCTGACTCAGAACGTCATGGAGTTCCAAAAGTGCTCGGTGAACGGTGTCCCATACGGTGAGGGGATTACAGAGGCCCAGCGTGGGTCCGCCAAGCGCGAGGGGAAGGCGGATGCTTTGGACCCCGAGGAGCAGGACATCCAGCTGCATATACTCAAACAACGCATGCTAGACAAGATGGCGCAGACGTTCAAGAACCGCTACGCACAGCCCGATCGTCTTACCCTCGTGTCACCCAAACTTGCCGACGATCTCGCTGATCGTAATTCTCCACAACGGCAGCACCTCATCGAGTTCTTCCGTGCCCTCGCTATCTGCCACAGTGTACTGTCCGAACGCTCAGATCCGAACAAGCCCCATTATCTGGAGTACAAGGCCGAGTCACCTGATGAGGCTGCCCTTGTAGCGGCCGCTCGAGACGTGGGATTCCCGTTCGTCCATCGTGCGAAGGATGCCGTCGACATCGAGGTGATGGGCCAGCCGGAGCGCTATATCCCTCTTCAATTGCTCGAGTTCAACAGCACGCGGAAGCGGATGAGTGTCATCGTTCGTAACCCCCAAGGCCAGATTGTCCTGTACTGCAAGGGCGCGGACAGCGTCATCTATCAACGTCTCGCTGCTGACCATGATCCTGAGTTGAAGGCAGCTACTGCGCGCGACATGGAGGCTTTCGCGAACGGCGGCCTTCGCACGCTTTGCATCGCGTATCGGTATCTCACCGAGCAAGAGTATGTCGAATGGGTGCGAACCTACGAGGCAGCGACGAGTGCTATCAACGATCGCGATGAGGAGATTGACAAGGCCAACGATCTAGTTGAACATTCGCTGCGGATCTTGGGAGCGACTGCGCTGGAAGACAAGCTGCAAGAGGGTGTACCAGAAGCCATCGAGACTCTTCATAAGGCCGGCATCAAACTATGGATCTTGACAGGTGCGTGAGCTCTCGTTAGCCGGCATGTCGCAATGGTGCTAAGGCTGTTGGCCAGGCGACAAAGTCCAGACGGCTATCGAAATCGGTGAGCAAATCACGCGTGGATCCGCTTAGGTTTCTGACATGGTTGTTTTGCGCAGGTTTCAGCTGCAATTTGCTGAAGAACGACATGGAGATCATGATCCTATCGGCGGACTCGCATGAAGCGACCCGTCTACAAATCGAAGGTGGACTCAACAAGATCGCGTCTGTACTAGGGCCGCCATCTGTCAACGGGAAGCAGCGCGGATTCGTACCCGGCGCCCAGGCTGCCTTCGCTGTCGTCATTGACGGTGACACCTTACGACATGCACTAAACCCAGACCTGAAGGATCTGTTCCTGACGCTGTCGACTCAATGCGAGACGGTCGTCTGTTGTCGAGTATCCCCTGCTCAGAAGGCCATGGTCGTCAAGCTGGTATGTGACGTAGGAAAGCTCATATCCGCGGTATTGACTGGGTATTTTAGGTCAAGGAGGGGCGAAACGCTATGACCCTATCCATCGGCGACGGTGCCAACGATGTCGCAATGATTCAGGAAGCAAACATCGGATGTGGGCTGTTAGGTCACGAGGGCTCACAAGCTGCCATGTCGGCGGACTACGCATTTGGGCAGTTCCGATTCCTGACGAAGCTGTTACTCGTTCATGGCCGATGGTCGTATCAGCGTGTCGCAGACATGCACGCAAACTTCTTCTATAAGGTATGTGCTTTATTCACCAGTGCAATCAAAATCTTGTGCTAACAATGCCTGCTATAGAACGTCATTTGGACCTTCGCCATGTTCTGGTTCATGATCTTCAACAGTTTCGACGCTACCTACCTGTACCAGTATACGTTCATCCTGTTGTACAACCTTGTCTTCACATCACTTCCTGTCATCGCACTCGGAGGTAATATTCTACACCCCGCACGATTATCCATTGCTTACGCCTGTGAATAGCCTTTGACCAGGACATCAACGCGCAAGCCGCCCTGGCCTTTCCTCAACTCTACATCCGTGGCATCCGCGGACTCGAATACACGCGACTCAAGTTCTGGATGTACATGCTGGACGGTCTTTACCAGTCCGCTGTCGTCTTCTTTATCCCGTACTTGGTCTGGACGCTTGACATCGCGGTGTCATGGAATGGAAAGACGATCGAGTCCCTCGCTGACTTCGGTACGACAGTGTCAGTGGCTGCCATCATCGCTGCCAATACGTATGTCGGCATCAATACCCATTAGTACGTCCTTGATCTTTGTCGTGCGGTGGACACAGTATCTGAAGCGGGTGGTTACAGCTGGACTGTGATTACTTGGGTCATTGTCATAGGCTCCTCCGTGGTCATGTTGCTTTGGATCGCGATCTACTCTGCCTTCGAGAGCGTCGACTTCGTGGATGAGGTTGTCATCCTCTTCGGTGAAATAACCTTCTGGGCATCGGTGTTGATATCCGTGATCATCGCTCTCGGTGCGTACAGCCATACGGTTACCCGACAACAACAGCTGCTGATGCCACTTGCAGCTCCTCGGTTTGTAGTGAAGTTCTTTACGACCTCCTACATGCCGCTAGACAAGGACATCGTACGGGAGATGTGGGTGTTGGGAGATCTGAAGGATCGTCTCGGGATTCCCCATCGGCGCGAGCGCAAGAAGGGTAAGCTCGAACAAACGCCTATGTTCCATCAACCTCATTGTCGGTCAGAGTCGGAGATTAGCCACCATGAGGAAGATTACTCAACCCCGCCTCTATCCCGCACCCCGAACACCGACGGCTCTCCTCGTCCTACCGCACCTCTAATGGCTGGGGAGTCACCCCGCCCCGAGAAGCTAGAAGAGGGCCTGTACGGTAGAGGATCGCCGTCTCCCTCTGCACGAGCTCAACTGTCTGGTAGTCCCTCACTCCAGAGGCTTTCCTACTACTCGGTTTCGGGCATTCCTGCGCCTTCGCCTCTTCCTGAGTCGAACCGATACCACTCGTATACCCGTGACTCCGCCAGGACGACTTCATACCAGACCGAACCACCCATGTCCGCCGTATCGAACGCCTCCATCGCCTATTCAACCCCGTCCCCCGCGCAGTCTCCTCCGCCATCCGCCACGCTACAGGTTCCCGGAGTCAGGTCACCGCGCGCTGTGTCCCCTGCAACACAAGCAGAACAGTTCGAGATGCGGGTGCGAACGCCTACCGAATGGCCAGCCCATGCTCAGCAACAGGTACCTGTCCACACGCCCATGGCAACCGAGGACTCGTACGCGACGGCCTACGACGGGATCGACGACAGCGAGCTCACACCAGGGCCGCACCACCAGCAAGAGGAGTCCTGGCGAAGTAGTACGTACTCGTACTCAGGGCCCCATGCGATTTAGCAGGACACGCGCCCGGAGTTTGCTCTTGCGTCTGACTATGTGTGACATTACGTGTGTTTGCTATGACTAGCGTGGATTATGTGTACGGTTTCCCCCGTTCTGTCTGGGGTTGGGCTACGGTGGTCGGACTCTTCCTTTCGCTTTATTTATTGTTGCATGTATCGCACGTTGCTTTCGATCGTTTATCTCCACTGTCCCCGAGACGCCGTCGTCTTCGGTTCGAACGTCGTGCGTACCCCTCGTTTCACTCGTTAACTTCAGCTTTCACGCGGATGGTACTTTCTTAGGATCTTAGAAGTAGAACATCGATAACTTGAATTATTGTTCATAATATAGCGTTCACATACACTCTGCGGCTTGGGAACAGTGTTTATGGGCGCAAGTACTGCGTCATCGTTCCGTCAGACGTAACAAGGGTGACAACAGCTCCAAAAGCAAAAACAAGCTGCCCCGGTGAGGCTCGAACTCACGACCTTCCGATAGGCACACATGGTAACAGTCGGACGCTGTAACCAACTCAGCCACGGGGCATATATTATCCTAAACAGTAAGCTCGTTATTGGCAACGTAAATGCTGTACGGAGTACCACCAAGAACAGTGTCATACTGGACTCCCAGTCGGCGATCACAGAGGCGCTAGAGTTGAGCTGAATGGTTCAGCATTTGCCTGCAGAACTGTGTGATAGCTCGCTGCGCGCGTTACAACGATGCGCAGGACTGTTACTGTACGCTTGCGTGGCACGTAGGTTTGGCCATCTACTCGAATTTCCCTGGCCTCTAAAGCCGCCAAAGGTCCTAGCTATCTGCTTTGGACGCCGCTTCTTGAGACCGTCTGCGGAATCACTCGGAAACCCTTGAGAACAGCAAGAAATGCAGTGTCTGAAGATTTGGGGGTCACTTCATGTGGTCTTAACATACATAGCAGAGCTCTTAAGTGCTAAACGAGTTCCGGAGATGGCTCTACTGGAACGGTCGATGCAGGATGCTAACTGTTACGGGTGCCATGCAGCTCTGTGAACAGTTTAGTTGATTTGACTCTTGAGCACTGTTAAATCCTTCAATGCTATGAAAGTATAGAGATGACTCAGGAGGTGAGTGCATTGTGCGCATTCACACCGAACATCAACCCAAGCCAATGCGTGAGCATTTCTATCGGCGCTCCTCCCGAACGTGCTCGATATCTCCGGCTCAGTGGTGCTATTTGCAGAGATGGGCCATGTTTTATCATATGTACCGTGTTCTAGGTTTGATGCAGTAGTATATAGATATTTCTGCCAGCATTCTCTCGGAAAAGTGATTCGGCTACGAGCAGTACGAAGGTTACAGCACAACTACGGTACGGGTACAAGGGGCTACGTAGCTTGGCAGATGGATACATGGTCTACTGAAAGGGAGGCTGCCTACCGTGCTAGGACTTCTACGTTGCCTACACGGAGCGAGATAGATGATTACTTTGATCCCCTTGATGTCCAGAATCCGATGTGAGTTTTGCGTTGGTGACGCTATGTCGATGGTCTCAGGGACAGCAGATTCTGGTGTCTTGCAAGGATAAAACGTCCAAAGCAGTCTAAGAGATTGGAGCGCAATACCAAGTTCCCATCCTCTGAGGCTCCGACGCGAAGAATAGTACGCAAGCGTCGCGCGCTGTTTGATTTCACGTGACCGTGTATAGAGATTCCCACGGGACGCGGCGAGGCTGCGCAGGTGGCGGCACAGCTGACCATGTCCATTCATCCCTCGTCGTCATCCCATCTCCTCCTTCTGGTCGCAAGACCCCCACGCTCTTCCGTGCCATTCTTCTTTCGGCCGGTAACAGGCCGGCCTCTCCCCGGGCACAGAGAAACACAATATCCGCGATAGGTTCGAGACAGGGCAGGCGATTCCGCTAGGTCGCCGACACGATCTGCGCTAGGTCTGATCAATGTTCACGCTCGCAGCGTCCACAACGCGCCCACAAAGCGCGGTAAGGCGGGGCCCCGTGGGGTACGCGCAGTACGTGGATTCGGAAATGGGCAGCGACACGCGACCGAAGAAGGTGTGCCGGACGCGTTTCCGCACCGTCACCTGACGGGGAGGAGCAATAAGGAGGGCCCCTGAAGGCCTTCTTGGGCTTCCGCGCGCCGCCTCTTCCCTCGCCTCGTCTTGGACAGGCTCCAGGGCCCGTGCCGACTCCCGCTCGCTGCCTATATTCTCTCACCCATCGGTGCAGATCGGCCTCGCGCTTTCCGGTCGTGCCCCTAAATACCCCCCAGATATTCCGCCTGCTCGCACACCGCACCTCCAACACGTACGCCTCGCCTCTCCCTCGACCACCACCACCACCGTCTCCGCCATCGCCCGTTAGACGAGACGTGCCGTGCGTGTGTAGACTCGACCGTCGGACCTCCGCCTAGACGATACAGAAGATACCGTGTCCGATCGCACCCAGCTAGACAGGATACCCCGTTACCCTGCCTGACTCCCACACCAGCATGTCTAAGACGATAGAACAGTCCGCCGCGGCGCTGCCCGTGAACGTTGTGGAGACCGCCGTGGCTGCCCCTGCGCCCAAGAAGAAGAAACCGTATCCGTTTTGGCTCGGTGGTATGTCCTATCGTGCTCGCGTGTGCCATGCATGCGCCTGTGTCTGTTCATGGCGCCGCTCACGCCATACGCCGTGCCTAAACAGGCCTTGCTGCGACGATCGCCGCGTCCATAACCCAGTGAGTACGCATACACGCCGTGATCGATCAAACGAGGCTCCGTACGGGAGAGAAATAGCTCACGCTCGTGTGTGCGATACACAGCCCGCTCGACTTGACCAAGGTCCGTCTGCAGGCGACCGGCGACACGCGCATGATCCAGTCTATACGCAAGACCGTACGCACGGCGGGCGTCCTGGGTCTCTTTGACGGCATCTCCGGCACCTGGCTGAGGCAAATGACGTACTCCGTCTGCCGCTTCTGGGCATACGACGAGAGCAAGAAGCTCATTGGCGCCAGTAAGCCGCATCCTTGTCCGCGCTGAGGCGCTGCCGTCTGGACGGGGGTGTGCTGACGAGTGCATCGTATGCGTAGACGAGAAGAGCCCGGCTTGGAAGCTCGCCCTCGCGGGCAGTATGGGTGAGTAGAAGCCGCGCGGGGAGCGGCAGACTGCCTGAGAGAAATGGACGCTTATGAACGGTTCCAGCTGGTGGTATCGCGGGCTTCGTCGGGAACCCTGGAGGTAAGCAGCTCCCACCTGCCGTTGCTCTATCTACGCACGGAGGCGAGCGCGCGCTTTTACTAACTCTATTGCATGGACGCTCTAGAAATCGTCATGGTGCGCATGCAGGGCGATTTCGCCAAGCCGCCCGAGAAGCGGCTCAATTATAAGCACAGTATCGACGCGCTTGTCAGGGTGCGTTCCAGGCATTGGCTTCGAGCGCAACCATCTGCCGCTGACGCACGCTTCTGTGGTTGCGGGCATGTAGATGGTGCGGGAGGAAGGATGGTCTTCCCTGGGGCGCGGTGTCGGCCCTAACGTGTTCCGTGCGGTCCTGATGAACGCGAGCCAGCTCGCCTCGTATGTGGCTATCTGTTCTGTGAGGAATGACGTTTTGCTCATCGTTCTGGGGATGTGCAGATACGATTTCTTCAAGGCGGAGCTGCTGAGGAGGAATATCTTCGACGACAACATCTACTGCCACACTACTGCCAGTTTCGCTGCGGTAAGCGATACAAAGGGATAATGCCGAGACATTCATTCACGCGCGTTCGCAGGGTACTGTCGCCACTACCGTCTGCTCTCCTGCCGATGTTCTGAAGGTCCGTATCATGATATGTTTCTACCCCTTACGCGTTCGCTCATTCGTGGCTTCAACAGAGCCGCATCATGAGCGCAGCGGGCTCAGAGGGCAAGTCAGCGCTGCAAATGATCAGGACGTCGATGAAGAACGAGGGTCCGATGTTCATGTTCAAGGGCTGGGTGCCGGCGTGGATGCGTCTGCAGCCAACGACGATCCTCATTTTCATCACGTTCGAGCAGCTCAAGCGGTTCGTCGACTGGACGCGCGGGGACCTCTGAGGCCTTCTCACCCTAGCCTCATTCCTGGACCGCGCGCCCGTCACGTCGCGCCTTCGATTGACCATCCACACATTCTTTGCGCACGACCATCTCTCCGACGCGCTCCCACGTCCGTCACCCGATATTCAAGCTGCCGCCTTCTACGACTTCATTTCGCCGAGCTCATGATGCATGATCCTCGGCCCCTGTATCGCATGTTGTTTGATGCCTTGTACGTTGCAGTGCTGTACAGTTACGCTTTCCCATGTACGATCCCTGTGTCACCATTGCGCCGCGGCAGCAGCACGCGCCCGCGGTGTGTATACCAATGTATTGACTGTACGATTCGTGTACGACTGCTATCCCCTATCGCGTGAGAAGGACGTGTGCACTGTGTAGTAAGTACCGTGTCGCTCATGTGTGCATCCAGCCGGATGGCTATTGTCTCTTTCCCCGGTGATTCCTCACGCTGATCGCTGGGAAAGCGTCCGAGGAGTTTAGGTTGCCGTACTGCGAGCGTAGCAGCCATGGCCCATGGGTAGTGCGCGTTCGCGTGCCTGCTCTCCCGGTTTCGCCCTGGGCGTTGAGCCGCCTGGGAGGATGCGACCGCGCACGGCGGTCCGGCGGCACTTGTGACCAGCCCGCGCAGGGAGGCGTTTTGGGTCCGTGACGCGGTTGCACCCGAGTGCGGGGCTTCTTGTGGTGGTGGATTAGTGAGCACGCGGGGGACGCTGACCGCTTGGCCAAGGCGCCGCGCCCGGGAGCTACAGCAAGACTGGGAGCGAAGGTCCGCGGGGTTCGTAGCGGGTAGGATAGAGCTGGAGGAGGCAGGGGAGGACGCACGCAGTGAGTGGTTCGCGCGGCGGGTCTGGACTGGGGGCTGAAACGGGCGCGTCGGGATTGGAGCGCGATCGCGCATCCCGCCCCCGACGTTCGCGGAGATATTGATCTCTGCTGGGCCTATCTGAGTCCATCGGAGTGATTTTACTGTGGTGCGCAGTGAGGGGCGGAGTGTGGCGGAGAGACAACTGGGGACGAAATGGAGGGGGAATTAGTCATTGGCGGGGTCCCGTGGAGGATAATGAAGGGGAATAATGGGAAGCTGCGCCCCGCAAAGAGAGCTTGATCCATCGAATGCAAGGGTGACTCCTCGGACTTTCGCCCTTTGCTCCTGCGCCCATCCTCCTCCTCGTCCCTATCCCTTCCCTAGTGCATCCCGGTCCCGCCTCGCCCTCTTCGGCCGTTCGGACCTCCGCTATCTCTCGTTCTTGCGCAGCGGAACGCCAACAAATATACTCTCAGTTCATGCTCTGCCACTCCGACCATGTCTTCCGATGACCAGCAGCAACAGCAGCAGCAGGGATCCTCTTCCCAGCCACATCCCCAGTCCCCAGGCCCTAGCCACCAGCAGCCACAGCAGCCCTCCTCTGCTCTTTCCGAGCAGAAGCCGTCCGCTTCGGCGTCGATCCTCAAGGAACGCCGTTTCAAGCTAAGCAGGTGCGTTCGCTCTCTCGCTCGGTTCTCGTGCGGATCCTCAAGTGACTATGTACTGATGACTATATATGCACGCGATACACAGGGCTTGCGACCGGTGTCGGTGGGTGTCTTGTTGCACGAACCTCGACCGATGTGCGGTTGTTGACCGGTATATTCGGTGCATGTAGACGGCGCAGGATCAAATGCGATGAAGGACATCCTTGTCAGTCATGCCTCACGTCCAACTCGGCCTGCACGTTCGAGGAACCAGGCAAGCGGACACATCCGCACAAATCAAAGTACGCCCCGCACATCCTTTCTCCCCACAAGTTGTATCTCCCTCAACTCCACTGTGCAGGCGCGCGGCGACGCTCGAGGATCGCATGCAGCAGCTCGAGACCCTCATCCAAGCCATCCCGCCACAAGTCTTCGCAGGGGCGGGTGCACTAGGTGCCGGTCTCCCCCAGTCCCCTGTGGACCCGAGTACGAGCCCGCATGCGTCCTTCGCGTCTTCTACCCATATCTTTCCCACAGCGGTGCCGCCGCCGTCGCTCACCGCATACCCGCTCATGAACCCATCCACGTTCTTTGGGCCGATGCGGTCGAGCTCCCGCAACGCCAGCCCAAGCACCGGCATGCCTTTTGGCCCGTCCGCGAGCAATGTCGCGGACCAGCTCGCAGAGGAGACGTCGCGCATGTCGCTTGCGTCGTCCTACCTCTACTTTGACGACGAGGGGTACACGCGCTGGCAGGGCGAGACATCTGGTCTGCCCATTCTGGACCTGCTCGTCGAACGCCACGCTGTCGTTACGAAACCGGATCCTGATCGCGGGCCTGCGCAGCAGCAGCAGCAGCCCCAACAGCAACAGTGGAAGGGCCAGAATGGACAACCGCCCAACGATTGGTTCCCGGATCGCCAGCCGCGGCGGACAGAGACGAATCCTGAGCACATCTGGAAGCTCATCACGACTTTCATTGTCCCCGAGCTCATGGACAGGTAGGAGTGCACAGTCGTCCTCTCGTCAGGCTTTACACCTTACTCATCCACTCCACTACGCGATAGTCTTGTACAGTGCTATCTGTCGACGTCATACTACCTCATGCCCTTCCTGCATGTTCCAAGTTTTCTAGCGGTTGGTCTTAGCCAAGTCTTCTTGATGCCAGTCCACGTGATCTGATCCTCGTTACGCCACCTCCAGGATTATGGCAATCCCCGGAAATGGGGGGAGCCAGGCTTTGCAGCGTTCATCGTCGCGATATGCTGTCTTTCATCCAGACACATAGATGATCCTCGCGTTCGCGCCGACCCAAATGACAGCAACAGCGCAGGGACGCAGTGGTTTGACCTTTATTTGCGACTACGAACCCTACCGGGTGCGGACAAGCCGACACTGTACACGATCCAATCGGTACTCATCGCCGGGGTGTATGCGGTCGGACTGGGCAGGCTCTCGAAAGCCTTTGCCCTTCTGGCCGAATCCGTGACTCTGTCGATCGATGCTGGGCTGCACCGCTCGGCGGACGATTATGACCTCTTCGACCCGATTGAGGACGAGGTCCGGAAGCGGACGTTCTGGTGCGTGTACCTCTGGGACAAGCAGGCCAGCGCGCACTTTGGCCGGCCGCCGATGCTCCGCCTGCGGGACTGCGACGTGGGCGAGCCTGCGATCGTCGACGACGAGTTCATCACGCGCGACGGCGTCGGGCTGCAGCCGCAGGAGACGGAGAGCCGGATGAACGCGTTCGTGAACTGCGTCCGGTTGTTCATCGTGCTCGAGTCCGTCATTGACGTCCCGCCGTGCCGCCCGTTCGGGGACGGGGCGCCCTTTCTCTCCCGCGCGACGTCTGTGCTGACCGGGTACAGGCGGAGCAAGGAGCTGCGGGACGAGGAGGCGCTCCTGGACGAGATCTGCCGCGCGGTGCCGCCGCACTGGGCGCACTCGGTCGAGACGATGACGAGCAGCGACGTGATCAGGGTCACGCAGGCAGAGCGGCTGCACTGCGTCGAGCAGTACGTGCGCATGCTCATCCATCGGCACCGCTTCTCGGAGATGGTCGCGGAGCGCATGCATAACCACGTACCGGACTCGGAGCAGAGCGAGGCGGAGATCGAGGCGATGCGCGCGGCGCATTCGTGTGCGCTGCAGATCATCTCGTCGCATCTGCATATTGCCGCGAAGGGTTTGATGACATACTGTAAGTACTTCATGTCTTTCTTTCGTCTTCCGGTGAGAGCGCTTTGACTGACGAGAATCTGCAGATGGAGTGCACGTCATCCACCAGCTCACTGCAGCGGGGCGCACACTGGTCGTCATGCTGCTCAACTGCCACTCGGACTCATTACGACCGCTCATCCCGCCAGCTCTTGACGCGCTTCGATCCTGCGTTGGGCTCCTGCGCCGCTTCAGCGGGCGCTACATTTGCGGGCAGCGGTCCGGCGACCTCATGGAGGAGTTCTGCAGAAGTACGTCCATCCTCTGTCTATAATCCACTTGTTCGTCCAGCTGACTCTTCAACAGTCACACAGATACCCCTGGAGACTTCACGCCCGCAAGACGGCTCAGGCTCGGGCTCGAGCAATCGCCCGCCGTGGGTCCGGCCTGTGCGCAAAAAGGCGTCGTCGAGCGCGCGTTCGCCCGCCGGCTCGGGCGACTCGCCCTCCCACCACGGCAGCCCGGAGGACTACCAGCCCACGGACGCGTTCCTCGACCACCTCGGCAGCCCCCGCGCGCCCTCCCAGCCGTTCTCCGTCTCCTCTTCATCTCAAGTGCAGGCGCAACAGCAGCAGGCCGCACAGGGTCTTGGGCTCCCATTCGGCCTACCGTGCTCCGCCGCCGGTATGCCGGCGTACATGGACGGCGGCGGCGGAGGCGGGCCATCCGCCATGAGCGGGATCCTCCCCGCGGACCCGGGCGTATCAGGTCTTCCAGGTCCGAATGGCGCCGGGGGCGGCGTGCCCATGTCCGCGGCGGACATCATGGCGTTCCTCAATGCGGACCCGGGGATCGACATGAGCTCGATCCTCGCGTCGCCCGACTTGGGCGCGCTGGACCACGGGGGCGCGAATGGGTTCTACCACTTGGGCACGTCCCCTGCGGGGAATGGCGCGTTGTCGCCATAGGACTTGGTGGTGTGCGCGGTATGCGTGTGGTTTCTGGGGTAGTGGTAGAGGTTGGATTGAGAGGACCTGGAAAAGGAGGAGTGGCTCGTTGTATGTGTGCGAGTCGGTGTGGTGCAGCAGCGCTACCATGAGTAGTTTCCTCCCTTTTTTTTGTTTTTGTGTTTATTCCCTGCCGTCGCTGAGGTGTTGTATCCCCCTGTGCAACTTGCTGTGTATCGTACGTACGTAGTATCTATGCGATCGTGATTCCCCATCCTCGGCCTGCCGCGAGCGTCTAGTCCCACAATGCTCAACACTCTTGTGGTGTTGTTGCGCTTACACGGCAGACTTGACGTCATGCAGTAGCGTACATATCGTTAGGGATGTATTTCCACATTGATTCACTGATACATGCGGTACAAATCAAAGACAAGCCAGACATGAATAGCGTGCACAAGAAGACTTTCAACAAGTACCAAAGAACACGACAATGACCACAAGCCACAGGCTAGAGGCTAGAAGACGTCGGCCAGGACCCCTGCATACAAGACGATCATCAGCGCATACATCCACAATGAAGCGCCTGGGCACAGCCGGGGAACGGCACGGCTGCTCGCCCTGGGCGAACCTTGCGTCATCCGCGGCTCGTCTGCGGTTGAAGCCATCGTGCCTGCCAGCCGCAACGCGGTAGCGTACGGCGCAGGCTCGGATGTCGCTATGAGGGAGGGCAAAGTCAGGTCAATGGTGTAGTGTGTCCATCCATTTGGAATGAAGGTTGGTGTGAGGGAGGGAAGACATACATAGGAAGACGCCGCCGTCGGCTATGGCGGCGTCGACGGCCTCTTCAAGCGCGGACGTCGCGTCGGAGGGGACCATGGACATGAAGCCGATCCGGGCGGGGTCCTGCGACGGATGCGTCATGTTCCCGTAGTAGAACGCGGTCATTGTCCTGCCCAGCCATCGTGAAGCCCGGTCAGCTCGGCAATGCGCATCGAAGCCGTGCACAGTTCTCCACATGCGACGTCGACTCACGATTTCAGGAACGGATCGCCCAGGCTCCAGCTGTAAAGGAACCCACCAGCACCCGGGGGATCCGTCGCGGCTAGCGCAGGCGTGCACCGCGCCGCCTCATCCGGATAGCGCGTACCGGGGACTACAACGGCAGGATGTGCAAAGTCACGAGGATCCACGGCAAACGGGGTGCCACCTATGATGAAGGTGAGGTTGTGCGCGTTGGCGCAGTCGAACGTGCCCGCCGAGTCGAGGTTGAGCCGGGAGTAGATGTAGGCGAGGACGTCCTGTGGGCCGCGGATGAGCGAGTTTCCCTGCGCAAATTGGGGTGAGCGAGCGTTTGGACGGCGTGCGTTAGGAAGCATGGACGTGCCGTGTCGATCAGCGCGGATAGGCCAAACGATGGTGGCGAGAGGGTTGACCGCGGAACTTTCGCGCCGTCGAAGAACACATCGCCTATGAGGACTTCCCATACCAGAGGGTAGACCTACGTGATTTAGATTCAAGGCTACAGTGTCCGTTCCCAAGATATGTTCTGACCTCGTTTGGTGCGTCTGGAGGAGGAGGAAGACCCCCTTCGGCGACTGTATACGTACGTACAGGGACCCAGGTCAGTAGATCGTCAGAAAGGCCAAAAGGCAATGCTCCAAGAGATAGTGTCCCGTCATTGCTGCTGAAAGATATAGTATCCCGCTGCAAGGTAGCGACGACTAGGGGACGCTCCAGCACCTTCCAAGTGACTAGCCGAGTAAGTAAAGGTCCAAGCGTAGGGAACGAGTCAACTGGGTTAGCAAGGGAGCTATCACGCCGGTCGAGCATAGATCCTGTATTGCGAAGAGCAGAAGTGAGCGTGCGCATATAGTCTGAGAGAGAACGCTTTGGAAGTGAGGGCATAGCCTGTTGGGATTGAGAAGCAAGTAGCTGCCGCCAGATGAGACTTGTTGGGGGAAAGCCGAGCCCTAGAATGCCCGCAGAACCAGTCTCAAGAACAGTGGTATTAGTGTCGACAACAGCCGCAAAGTACTGGCCGGGAACAGACATTTCCGCTATAGAGACGGTGTCTGTGCCGATCATACCAGTTGCATGCGTTCCAGTACGTGAGTCGCCATAGAGCAGTTGTATGTTTTGGCCAGTTGGTGTGAATGAGGCTTGAGAGTACAGCGGCACCCCAGTGATTGGACAGTGGTCTTTGCAGCCATCGCACAGAATCCATAGATCGGAAGAGCCTGTGTCTACGCGCCATTAGAGGTTTTCCATGTGGATCAAGAGCGTGCCAAGATTGTGGTACCTATTATCAGAGGCGTGGTAATTCCTCCGACTTGGACTTGAATGTTGTAGGTCCTGGTATTGTTGGTACCGTGCCTCAGAAAGAAACGACTGGCTAAAGGGAGACCACTCGGTACTCACACGTCCATATCATCGCCCACGCCAACGACGGCTGCAGCCTGCCCGCCACGCTTCCAGAGATGACCCCTGTTACGGCGAATAGGAAGATGTATGGCTCTACTTTCCGTTCGCCGCAAGTCATGCACGCTAGCGTTGTGCAGGAGATCTCCATCGTGGGCGAACACGACAGGGGCCACCATGACAAACACCGCTATTACGCGAGTTAGATAGCACATTTGGAAAAATCGGAGAGCGATGGCGAGAGAAATGGCGGAAAGCGCGAGGTTGGAGGATGGTCGTGGTCTGTTCACGAGGGCCGAGTCCAGCCTGAGCCCAACGCGCTTCCGCACGCGCGCTTAGACGAAGTTAATTCACCAACCACACGACGGTGCCCCGACAATGCACCCACGCGAACACATCCGCATCCGAATGGCCATGTTCTCCGAATTGGCGGATGTTGGGTAGGCCCAAACCCTCGGAATGCGGCCGATGCCTCAATGATTTGTACTGACTTCTGCGAATTGCGAACGTTTGCTCTGAATATACTAGCAAACCTTCAGATACCGGACTAGCGACCGCATTTGGTCAGCTCGAGCTCGTCGGAGCATAGTAGGTACTGAAAGCACTGAATAGCATCGTAGGCATAGAAGCCTCGAGGTAACACGTCCACGGTTACATACAAGCGGAGATAGACAATGAGTAATTCGGATGGATTGAGAGGAACAGCAGAGAGCTAGCGAGAACACGGGTGGGGTAGCATGAGAGGACTCGGAGAAAGCAAAAGCGTAGCGGTAGAGATAGCACTAGAGTAGCAGGTATCGTACAGTATGCTCCTTCAGAGCGATGTTGTAAGTGCGTCAGTATGAGTATGTAGTAAATGTGTAAACATGAGTGTGCTCCTTCAGAGCGATGTAGTAGGTGCGTAAACATGAGTATGCTCCGTCAGAGCGAGGTGGGTATGGCTACACTACTCGTGCGAGTTGTATTGTCGTAAGTGCGTAAAGATGAGTGTGTCCAGGGTTGAGAGAGAGAGAAAAGTAGTGTCCAGAGTCGGGGATTTGAGAGAATGGTGCGGCAGCAAACCGTATGCGCATCATCAAGGAATCATGAGGACAAAGGGATGGGAGACAAAGGGAGCACGAGGAAGCCACGGGTGGCGGCGGTGAAGGCGCCATCCCGACGACGGCCAGGCGACGGCTAGCGACAGCAAACCGTATGCGCATCATCGCAGAATCATAGGGCCAAAGGGACAGGAGCCGGCGGGAGAGCGAGGAATCCATGGGTGGCGGCATTGAAGGCGCCATCCCGACGACGGCCAGGCGACGGCTAGGGGTGCCATCTGCGAACGACTAGTTGTAGGAGACCCAATCTCCCCAGTTGATCGGATCGGCAGTGAGCTGGGCCTCCGACGGGGCTGCCTCGCAAAACGCGCCCCCTTCGGATATGCCGCCCGTGGGCCCGGGGATCGCATAGTAGTCGACGGGTACCATGGGCTGCTGGAGAGCCATCTCGGGGGCGGGCAGGCCGCCATGGAACGAAAGGGGGTAGGAGGGTGGATATTCCAGTTGGAAGTGGTCGTATGAAGGGTAATAGTTCGACCCGCTGGCTTCCGGCTCAGGGGACGGTGTCGCTGGTCCGCTGGAATCAGTGGGATAGAAAGTTGAATCGACTCCCAGAGGGGGCGAGGATTCAATGCTAGGAGGTGCAATGTCGATGTTGTAGTAGTCCCGGAAGTAGGTCACCACCTCAGCGGAGACACGATCCTCCATCGCAACTTGCGCGATATGAAGCGGGCTTCCTCCGCGACCGCACAACTTCTCCATGGTCTCCAAGAATACCTCTTCCGAACTGGAGACGAGCACCTTCACCATCGCCTGTCGCACGCCACAATTGCGGGCGCTGCCATGATGAGTGCGGTAGTAGTCGCGACGTCCTTCGGAACCGCACCACAAGCAACGGCGTCTGTCCATGTCGAGATGACTTTTGATGTGCCGCGGCATGCTGTAGAGATCCATTGATGCCACTCTCTTGCATTCCTTCCACTCGCAAGTTGCTTGTTCACCATATTTCTGGGTATGTGTGCGGATATGTTTGGCGAGTTCTGAGGCCTTGACGGGCTCGCCGCATATGTGGACAGCCTGTTCATCCGCCTCCTCCGGTGCGTCAAGCACCCATTCGCAGGTGAAGACCTCCAAGATCACCTCGATATCTTCTCCCGGAGTTTCCCACTCGGGGAGAGATCTCGGTCGTCCTACAGGCCTTTTGTGTCTGGTAATGTCCGGAATCTCACAATTAGACATTCATACAGTATCCAGAGTGAATCGACACATACGTGGTAGCCTTGGCGGCCTGACGTTTATATCTCGCTTTGGTTTTGTTGTTGTTAGACCTAGACAAGAGAGAGAGCGAGAGGACATGAGCTACGTCGACCCATGGATTCACGACGATGAGCAGTCACAAGTAGACTTACTTCTTCTTGGAAGCCGTCTGCTTCTTGGTGCGAGACGGGGCCATTGTGCAGAGGTCAGGACGTAAGAGGGGGACAGAAGATTGGGCAGCGGGAAAGATAGGATGAGACTGGTAGAGGTTGTCCGCAACTCGAGGGCGGCAGATAGCGAGTTTGGATCGGGATATGTGAGGAGGAATGAGATCAGGCTTCTGACCCGAGCGTGGCAGAAGTGCGCCCACAGGAAGAGTGTGGAACGTGTGATCGGGGTGGGTGGTAGGGGAGTGGGGGTATGCGGAAGGTGGTTAAGGGAGGGAGAGAGAGGGAGAGAACCACAGGCGCCAAATGGCGCGGCGACGCGAACGGTCACAGAGGCCTCCGTAACGTGATCGCGATTGCAGTCTATCTGTCGTGAATTCAGAGACTTTTACCTCGCGTGTATTGACTTGTTTGGATTCCGCCATTGTTCGTGGGCACATGGCTTCCGCGGGACCCAAGCATCGGAGTGGCTGAGGGTCCTGCACGCTTGGACTCCTGACCTGCCTTCTATGGCTGGCGATCAAAGAACAATATTCTGAGTATTCGGCCGGGGTCAAAGTATGCTTTTCACCAAAGCTTGGCGAACGGTGACGTACCATATATTATACCAGCCCTGTAAATCACAATAGCCACTGAGGTCAGGGTGAGCATCGACATCGGGTCTTCTGTACTGTACACTTGCGCCGGCTGATACTCACCTTGACCAGTTGTGACCACCGACCGAGACTGCTTCAGGTCTGATACTGCCCACACACATCGGTCCAAGACTCCATGACGGCACGAGCCGTAACGGGGCATGCATGCTTGTGCGCCGACGGTCAACATATTGTTGAACATGCAACAATGGTACGCTTTATTCAGATACGTTATATTTTCGAGGCTGACGGACACTCGAGCTCCGCAGACGTGCACGCGACACGGCATGTGCGAGTTACCAGGTCTTTGTATATGGACTCTATACGGCCTTGTTTATCGCGACGAGTCGCATGTGGCACGTCTGCGTATCTGACAGGCACACGAGCGACGCCGTGGAAGGGCATCTATGTTCGTTCTCCCTTCACGGTGCCCCATAGTCTGACAATGACAAACGAGGTGTTTAGTGCAGCATACATGAATGGCAAAATGACACTCACGAACTTCAAACGAGCCGCTGATCTACCCGATCGTAGGGTGCTGCATCACAGACCTCATATCTGGTGCATAGGGCCCCGATTGCGTTCTTGTAGTGCAGCATTCTCTTGCAAGATGTCTGCATGATGAGAGGTGCGTATCGCATGTCATCCAAGCCCATCGTCGCGCTCTCAGCCAAGAACCGGTCTTTCTAGGTCAACATTGTGCATTTACCATTCAAGTAGAGCGTTTGTAGTGCCATCCGGGACTCAATCAACGGTTTAGAGCTCTGCTATACTGGGATCATGCCGAGCGATCCCCAGATCCGCAGACGCTACGTTTTCTCGCTGTGTTCAAGGTTTTCCGAGCGAATCTGCTGACGGTCTCAAGTTGTGGCTTTCGAGACAGTAAACTAGGGTCCCCAGAGGCCGAGAAAAATCGAGCAGACAGTTCAAACAATCGTTCGTACATGCCACGCAAGCGTACTACAACACTCCTGCGCATCATTGTGACGGGCGCAGCGAGCCATCACGCAGTTCGGCAAGCAAGTGCTGAGCCTCTTAGCCCGAGTCTGACACTTCTGCTGTAACTAAGAATCCAGCACGATGCCCTGCATGAGGCCGATGTACCGTAAATATATTGAATTGTTGGAAAAGAGTACAGGACCCAGGAACTTGAAGCTGGCGAACTCTTGGCGGGCAAAAGAATGCTGTCACAGCGGCAACTCGCCGGCGCTTGTGCGGCCTCCCCTTTTGTGATGAGATCAGCCTGTGGTTAAGGCCGTGCGATGTGGTTAAGGCCGTGCGATGTGGTTAAGGCTATAGCCAAATACCCATAAGTGCATGCCACACCTGGCATTGTTTATGGTCCTGTGGATATAGACCTACTTACAGCCCGTCGTCTGTGTGCCCCGTGGCTGAGTTGGTTACAGCGTCCGACTGTTACCATGTGCATCGGAAGGTCATGAGTTCGAGCCTCACCGGGGCAGCAACCTCTTCACGTATGACCGTGGTTTCACTTTTCTTCTCTGCTTTGCGCGGAATGGGCGATGTCGCGTTGGCAATTCCCTTTTTGTTCGGCACGTAAGTAGCACATTCATAATGTTCGAGCCTTTCAACCTACACCCTCACGGTAGGACTTCACGGATGCCATTCAATATGTACCCCTACTGATCAGTGGTGTGGGCCCTTACTACAGATCACAATCATGACAAATGCTTTCTGGGTTCGCACTTTCCATCGAACAACTATAGTGCCAAATATCTATTCTGAATAACGATAGTACGCCGTCTCATACGCGCACGAACGTAGAAGCTGCACCAACTTGTCAGACTTACACGAACGCCCGGAGGGCATACGGCGCTGGCGGTACCATCAGCTACTTGCCGTGCTGGTCCCAGTAGCTCCAACTTTGGCCCTGAGCAGTATGAATTTGAGTCACGAGTCCGGCGAGGGTGTGATGTCATGGGGCCTCCTCACCGCTGCAAGTCGATCCCTCCGTCAATGAACGTGGTCGACGACTAGGCAGTCTATATATCATGTCAATAGCCATCGCACCTTGGCGATCGACATAAATGGATCAACAATATGGGTGCTACTGCTACAGAGTCTACTAAAGAGTCTAAGAGAAGAGGAGGGGCATCTCCAATCGCCAAAATCTATCAGCGCTAGGCGTATCCAAATGACTCGACGTGCAAAACTACACTGGGTCCTCCGTTCAGTGTGACGGACATCGGAATCTTCAGTGCCGAACGACACGTTCGCGCGATCCCTTGAGAACCACACACTGGAGAGCCGAGATGTGAGCTTGAGTATGGTAATGATTCATACCGATCGCTGCCCGTACCTGTCACGGACAAACGGCCGGTGTTCGCATCCACCTCCTCACGCAGGAGAGCGCGAAGGTCAGGGCGCCCCTGCGAGACCTGGACTACGGAGAAGTTGAGTAGAGACGAAGGCCGGCTCTTCCCAATAGCCGTGCCGTCTGACGAAGAATGCACTGAGTCGTCTTCGTTGAACGAGCGCGTCTCGGTTTGTGCGAGCTCTGGGACCTTCCCTGAGGTGACGAAGATCCGGATGGAGATCTCGATGTCAGAGGGCGCCAGTTCCAGAGCTTTGGTCAGCGTCTTGGAGACCCATTCGATGTGGTCTGGATATGTGGTTACTGATCCATTCACGTTATATGCCTGGATTTATGTCACTTACTAGCATCACGAATGCTCCATACAAACACTAGCCTCCGGCATTTGCTCTTGCGGTCCTGAACATGACTCAACACACCAAGGAACGTCGAGAGGGTGAAGGAGACTCCAGAGCCACCTATGCGAAAATGGTATTAGCCACTAATATATTGCGGGTAGCAGTATGACCCTACCAGCAACGAGGACCACAGTGTCGTCGTTGTCCAAGTTTGGCGAGAAGCCGTACGGGCCATCGACAAGCACCTTGACCTTCTCTCCCCTTCGCGCGATTTGTGCAAGCCGCTTGGTGAAGCCTTCTCTGACGTTGATGAGGAACACCAGCTCCTTCCAAAATGGCGTCGCGTCGGCCCCCGCTTCCGACGCTGGCTTTTCCATGTCGGCCGTCCTGGGCGTCTTCACTCCGTTCAGCTGGTAGCGCGCGTCCACGCTCGCGATCGTGAACGGGTGCGCCTCGAACGGGATCCCGGACACGCCCGGCATCGTCAAGAATGCCGTCTGGCCAGGAGTCCAGGTGAAGTGCGGTGGCCGCTGGATGTGCAGCCGGACGAAATGGGGTGAGAGCAGCTCGACGGAGGCATCGAGCCTATGCGCGGTCGAAGAGAATCCAAAGTACAGGTGGTTGTAGTAGACGAGCCGAGTGAGACGGAGAGCGCGATCGAGCCCCCAGATCAGGAAGCACGGCCAGATGTATGACCCGACGTGCTTATCGTTCGTGTGGAAGTATGCGCCGAGGAGAAGAATACTGCAGACACACGTCAAGATTACGGGAGCAAAGACAAATAAGAGGACGTACAGGACGGTCAGAAAGTGGGTGAAATAGAACGTTTCGTACACCTGCGCCCTGATGGGCCGCAAGGAGACAAGGATGAGGATCGAGAATGCGACGAGAGCAGTCAAGCCGACGCGGATGAACCACTCGTCGTACGATGCCGGCACAAGGCTGAAGGAACAAGGGATGAGTCTGCGGCACCATCATGGAAGCAATGCTGAGTCTTACTGCGCAATCTGTGAGGTATGCGCTCAGTCATCCGAAATATATGGGCATAGGGGAAAGGTACCGCTACATACCTTGGAACCGCCATGCACCCAGAGGAGGACGAAGACAACACGTGCAGCCATGCGATGAACATAGTTGAGCTATTTTGGAATGAGTTGACCGTTACTGGATAATCAAGTAGGGCAGCCAAATATACCTTGTCGTAGCTGATGCCGGTGATGTCTACGACCGACGTGAGCATCCTGACTGTAGGATACCGCAGTTGCAAACGTCACTCACATGCCAGAACATTGTTCTTCGTCCCCAAGACCGTAATCAGAGGGAACTGACTAGCCCCAATTGCACCCGCCCGACCTCCCCAGTAGCTAATATCGAGCCTGTGCCCCGCCAACGTCGTCGCTATCGGATGCACTGTGAGCCAACTGCGGCGGTGGTCTGACGGTAACGAGTCACTTACTGTTCACGAACTCCCAAGTGAAGATGGCGACGATGTAGGCGCAGGTCACAAAGACCTCAGCAAGGTTGAGAGTGTAAGATTGGCCGATTTGGAGTGTGCATCGGAAGGCGATTACACGATAGGCGTTGACGAGCGCCAGAGGGATCCTACGCCAGGAGAATCGACGGACGGCAGGAGACTCTCCGGCCTCTGTGTCCTCCACTTGCTTCTGTACGGACGCTCGTGCAGCGGAGAGCTTCGCGATAACCCAGTTGGCGAATTGACAGAGGGAGACCAGAGCAATGAAGCTCGCCACTAACCACCATACCTGCCGAGGGTATTGCTTATTGTAGTCCGCTGCGATTGCTCGATTGGGATCGACCGGAGGATAGTGAGGGGCCGCAGCCACGGAGGAGTTCATGGTTGACCTATAGGTGCTTGTGGCAGAACGGTTCTCCAAGCAACGGCAGAGAGGGCGATGAATCCTACCTTCCAATCTTCCTCCAGGAGGAGGGCTTATGTAGCACACTCCACAACGCCTGCACTGCTCCATGAATCGCCGTAGGGATGGGAAGCCGCTTCCTCACAAAGGCATTGACGCATACGAGAGTTCTGATTTCCCTGCACGAGCGGTGGAGAGCGCGACGGACCGCTGCGCTGGACTCCGCATGGACACATGGCTGCGTACACCACCGATGGCAAAGAAGCGGGACGTCAGCATGCACGATCGAACCTCGATCGCGCCGGCGCGGATCTGTGTCTCCCGGGGAATAAGCGGACTCGGTGAAAAATACGGTTGCTTCGGGTGTACGTGATCTGCTGCGGGTGGGCGCGAGTTGAGTAGATATCTGTAATGAGTACCCGTGGCTAACCGTACGAGCCACGTCCGTCGTGGCCGGAGTCGCTACGATCCGATTTTTCAACGCTCGAGTTATGTTTGGCCAGGCACTGCTCTATTCAATCCGACAATGAAACGAGCTCTACGCGAGGGCTGTATGCCGCCCGACGCCCGAGGTCGGTCGCCATACACGCGAGACATGGGGAACTGGAAATCAAGTAGAGATAGCTTCCCGCTGATACCGACAAAGCAGGTTGGAAACCAGCTCCAGTAAGATAACACTATACATGATCACGGGCGACTGGGGACTCACTTGCGGACAGTGATATGTCACAAAAACCATCGCGAAATGACGTGAGGCTTCGCAACCTCTCGCTTCTAGCCGGAGGTAGCGCTGCCCGACGGCGCCGCGATATCGTGATATACCGAGTGTGATTGCGCAAACTGCTACGGCAGCATGGACCAGCAGTTGAGAAGTTCGACCAGCAGTGCCATGCAACGTGGTGTGACATCCACGTCGCATGGCACTTCAGTCATGCACGACCTCGACATCGCAGCAAAGGCCCTGCGGATGCATCACAGGATCATGATCAAAATGGCTTCGGGGTCTTATCATCTTTTTACGCTCTTCGATACATCCGGGGACCGGAACAGAGCGATGAGCTTGTATGATTTGATAAGGAACTTCTTTGCACATTTTCATCTCCGTATTCATGCAATTATAGCTGCCTTCAAGTCGAACATGACACTGCCCTCGAGCCGCCACAGAAGTTCTGGCAGTTTGCAACTGCCACAGACATACCTTGCACCTGTCGGTATCGAGCTAGCATCTCGTGAGTGAGCTCCGAGTCCTCTTCGAGCACTCAGCACTCGCATGAACCTTGCCGTTAGTTTGAAGTCTGGTGCGAAGAACGAGAATGACATGACATCAGCCATAAGATACGGATAACCAATGGGCCACGTATGATGCCGGGCGCTTATGCTTAGGTACAAGGCGGGATACCGCCTCGCCGCAGCAGTTTCAGTAAACGACGTATAAGCGCATACCGCTTGGGTTTGGCATTTGAACCTGTTAGCAACCAATGTAAATACCAACGCAGAATATGCAAAGCGAGAAGGAGGTACGAATCGGACTCCGAGGAGTGGGATAGAACCGCTCAAATCTTGACGAACCGGTGCAATCCACTCCCCCATCTGAGACGTTTCATCTGCATCCGCTCGACGTTTCCGTGATAGCGGAACGGTAGGAGAGCCGAGAGTGGGCCAGTGATCGACAAAGGGTTCCGCAGCAGAGGAAGTACAACACATACTGCTTTGAGTTGCATCTGTGGCGGCGAAGAGCAGTCGAACGAGAGCCTCATATCCCTCCGCAGTCGTATCATGAGGCGAGATCGATGACCGACCTTGCTGTACAATCCCGAGATGCCCTGTGCGCCAGAACACTCGAGGAGCGGCAACAGCGAGGCTTGCGGCGCCATGAACGGGCGAAGATGGGAGTTGGCTTCGCGAATTCCAGCGGGACACGAATTGTCTGCATGTTCGGACCGTCGCCGCCAAAGCGGTTAGACTACAGATTCCGTGAGGGGATGTCCGAGAGACGAGGATAATGCACAAGACTCTGTCTCCGGGCTGAGTCTTATAGTGGTTCGTGGGCAAGCAATGGCGTTGTCGAGCAGCGAGCAGCGAGCTCAGAGGACTGTTGACTGCGCATGCCTTGGGAACGCGCTCACGTGATCTGACAGCCCACGAGTCTGAGAGAGTGGGAACCGCAACGTAGTTTGTCACTGATCTTTCCCCCTCACCATCTCGCCCACACTTGAAGTACATGTTGGTGATAATAGCCTGTTCGGAGCGCCCTTCAAAATGCCAAAAATGCCAACGCGGTAGATCATGAGCCTCCGAGCACTAGTGCCAGTCATGGTTCAACTATTTCCAGCCAAGAGCCCGAGTGCGATGCTCGCACCTCCTCGGTGCCTGATCGGATGCGGACGATCTTTCATAGCTAATATCAACCTTGTATGTCAAGTATATCACGGCAAAATCGCAGAACATGGTCGCAAGCAATGTCCAACAATGGTACACAAGCTTCGCTCGCAGGGGTAAATGCTCCTCCGGGGTGCACTGCTGGAGCGCTCGATAGCCTACATCATGGTGCAATAACATTCTAGATACATACTATACTGAGCCGCGGCCGTAAACATACTCTACTAGAAACGTTTGAACTCAAGCAAAGCCGAAAGACTCGACGTGCAGCACGACGCTCGGGCCACCCTCGAGAGTAACACTCATGGGAATCCGCAACGCCTTGCGGCACGCTTCGGCGATACCGTGCGACCCGCAGACTAGAAACGGCCGTCGGTCAATGGCGCGATGCATCAACAACGAGCATAACTTCTCACCTGTCACGGACATACGCCCAGCGTTGGTCGCGACTTCCTCGCGGAGCAGTGCAGGGAGGTCTGGACGGCCCTGTGCGACTTGAACTGCGGGGAGGTTCAAGAGGGACGAGGGGCGGCTCTTGCTCGGGTCGGTGCCCTCTGAGGAGTGGACGGACTCGTTGTCGTTCAACGCGAGGACGTGGTTTTGGTCGTTGCGAGCTGTGACGGAGATGCGGATAAACACCTCCAATTCAGAGGGGGCGAGCTCAAGCGCCTTGGCGAGTGTCTTGGAGACCCAGTCCATGTGGCCTATACAAGGTTACCGTGTGAGTATTATGAGTGCGACAGGGAGAAGTGCGCATGTGACGTACTGGCTTCGCGGATAGCCCAGATGAAGACGACCTTGCGGCACTTGCTCTTGCCCGTTTGCACGTTGCTCAGGACTCCGAGGAACGTCGATAGCGTGTACGATACACCAGAGCCGCCTATATCGTAAGTTGTGAGCCGGCTCTTCCCGCTGGTGACGAGGACCTGATACGCACCAGCAATGAGGATGACGGTATCGTCTGCGTCCAAGTTGGGCGAGAACCCGTACGGGCCGTCGATGAGCACCTTGACTCTCTCGCCCTTTGTCGCGCTCTTGGCGAGACGGCGCGTGTAGCCTTCCCGGACATGGATCAAGAACACCAATTCGTTCCAGTACGACGTCGTCCCGTCATCCGAACCAGACTCGCTCGCGTTCTTCTCCACATCATGCGGCTGCGTGCCGACCAACGCGTACCTCGCGTCGACGCTCGCGATCGTGAACGGGTGCGACTCGACGATCAGTTTGGACACGGTCGGCATCGCGAGGTAGGCCTCTTGACCGGGAGTCCACCGGAAGTGCGGCGGGCGCTTCATGCGGAGGCGTACGAGGTGAGGCGAGAGGAGCTCGACGGACGCGTCAAGCCTGTTCGATGCCGCGCTGAAGCCGAAGTACAGGTGGTTGTAGTAGATCAAGCGAACGAGACGGGTTGCGCGGTCGAGGCCCCAGATGATGAAACATGGCCAAATGTAGAAGCCGAACATCATGTCGGCGGCGTGGAAATACGCGGCGAGGAGGATAATGCTGACAATATGGCATGAGACTCGGTGGGTATCATGTTCACGACACGTAGACACTTACAGTACGGTGAGCACGTGGACATAGTAGAAGAGCTCGTATACTTTTTCTCGGATCGGCCTCAGGGAGACGAGTATGAGAATGGTGAAAGCGCTCATGGCAACGATGCCCAACGGAATGAACCAGTTTGGGTATTGGCCTGGATCACTGAGACTGCGGTCGGGGTTCGCAGCTATTAGCGGTGTCTGTAGAGCATATATCCATACATGTACTTACACCACGAGCTAGCGGATGAGATGGAGATGATCAGCGAGTGTCACGCAACGACGTCCTGGGAACCCGCTCACCCTAGTAATACCGTGTGTCCACAGCAGAACAAAGACAGTACGGGCAATCATGCGGTGTATGTACTTCAGCTAGCAGCACAGGACGGTCAATGCCGAGTCGCTGAAATGCAGAACAGTTCAGACTTACTTTGTCGTAGCTGATTCCAGTGATATCTGACCGAAACGTTGTCAGTTAACGCAGACAAGACATCACAGTTCAGTAACCTACAGGAAAGCACGTTGTTCTTCGTCCCAAGGGCGACGACCAACGGCAACTGGCTCGCGCCGAGCACACCGGCCCTGTTATCCCAGTAGCTCACATTTAGTTTATCGCCAGTCAGAGATGTGGCTAATTGGGTGATGTTAGCTCAGTACCAATGTGGGATGCAACATGTACATACTGTTTACGAATGCCCAAGTGTAGAGTGCGACGATGTAGGCGCAGGTAATGAACACCTCAGCGAGGGTCAACGTACGCCATGGTCCGAATTTGACGGTCCATCGGAATGCAACGACACGGTATGCGTTGACCAGAGCGAGTGGAATCCGGCGCCAGGATACGCGGCGAGTAGACGCGGGCCGTTGAGCAGGCCGCTGCCGGGCAGAGTACTTCTCGGCAGCCCATGACCCGAAGTGGATGATTGCGATGAAGCCAATGAAGCTCGCGATGAGCCACCACAGCTGGTGCGGATACGCAGAAGCCCGCGCCTTCCGGATGGTCTTATCCGGATTAGCGGCTGCCCGCGATGCAAGAACCGCGTTTAGGGCTGAAGAGAGAACCATCTTCGCGTAGAGGCCGGTGCGGGGTAGAGTCGAAAGCAGGGTGCCTCATCAGCCCGGCGCGAGCTGTCGAGGTTTAAGTAGGCGTCCCTCCGTGCTTCTGCACGACATACAGATGGGAAAAATATGACGAACAAGGGCAGCAGAACATACGTTGCCTAAGTGTTCCTCCGTCAGCGTAGAGCACGAGGCGGACCGCCGCCAAGGCGGAACGCCACGGCACAAAACTTCGGCGAGCAACATTGGCTTCCGAAGCAGGAGGACAGCGTGGGCAGGCGGAGGCGGGCGGTCGAATGAGGATCTCGTCGCCGCAGATCTGGGCCCTGTGGGAGAGCGAAGGAGCAATCCAAACTGACGTTTTTCCGGGGTGGTACGTGATCTGAAACGTCGCGCAAAGGTACATATCGCCGGATCGCGATCGTGGTGAGCAGCTTTACTGCCCGTAATGAAAGATCTTTCAGAGGATGGTCTCCTTCGGCATCGGCATCTCCACTTCTGCAAGCGGCGGGGTTCAGCTGCTGTGGCCTAGCGTAAAATGTTGACCCAACCAAATGCGAGAGAACGAAGATCCCCAGGATGACGACCGTTCGACTGGCAACCCAACGCGACGGCAGATATTGTTGTCATCAGCGCGCAAAAACAGAACTGAATGCCATACGACGTGTTGTTCACGCGCTGAAGACACCGCATGCCAATGAACTCGACTCCGTATCAGAGATGGCAGAGGGCACGACCCGGTGAGTGGGCGCCTATGTCTTATCTTACAGCGTCCGGACCAGCGCGGCTGTCTTATCTGATATGATCCACCTTATCAGATAGTGATAGGAGCCTTCTTCTAGACTTCCACCTCTCCGCCGCGCTTTGAAGCGACGCCGAAGCACGAGGAAGCAGTACCATCTCCTTGTCCGGGGTTAAGTAGCCAGTACCACGGACGCCATGACCAACACTCTGCGTAGCCTCGGGGACGTCGGCGACGCCAAGCAATATGGCGTAAAATTATCGGGAGTGAGCACTCACCCGATCGTTTGTTGAATACAGCTGCAGGCAAGTACTCGGTCAAGCCAGCGACCAAAGTGCGGGACTAGGCTCTCCCTCTTGCATCTCCCGCCCTGCGCGTATGATTAGTAAGTACAATCACAACAGGCCACGGGTGCAGCAGCACTTACCGGGCGAATTCCAGCTACGAAATGTGCCTTCCGGGTCGCTCCCCGCCGATGAGCGCTAGCCTCAGCTGTTGCATCTATCACCGCTGTGGAATTGTGTGAATCAACCTGAGCCTCGACGGCGTGGATGCTCGTCAAGCTGACGTCCCAACTCGCATGTGGAAGAGGAGGAACATCTTAAAGCGCATCCCGCAGCAGAAGTCGACTGCGTCGAATACGTCGCCCACGATGTCCAACGGATGGACGGAACACGCGCTCTCCATAGGGCGCGGCGGTGAAGACAGTGCGGCGCTACAGTTGGCACGCGCCCTGCGCAGCGAGACGTCTCGAGGGCGCCGCCGCTGACATGCAAAGTCCAGTCAACGTCCATTGGCAGGCGTCATTGAGTCAATCGAGGTGGCCACCGTGCCTTAATGGCGTATTTTGGTGGTCTGGGGTGGTACGGCATCGGGTGTCCGTTGCCAAAGAAGCTGCTGTGGGGGGTGTTCAATGCAGTTTGCACGATGGTCCGGTGGCCTTGGGTTCGAGCTTTGCGGTTTCGAAATCGACTTCATGTCGACGACGACGGCCGTACTAGTCTTGAACCAGTGCTTCGCATTCCATGCGCCACTTCCGGCGTACGTAGGGTGCGCAGCAAGCTTCTGGGGCACCCGGGAATTGATGTCTGGTCCGGCGCTGTTGTCCGCCACAATGGCATCTCAGACTACTTGGGAACATTGAACATTGAACGGATGTGCAGATGCACTAGAACATCAAGGAGATCGGTCCACCCACCTGGCCAGCAATTCGCCAACCTGTGCATATGCACGACGGGTGGTCCGATTCTGCCGATGGCTGCAGTGCTTCGACGGCCGCTAGTTAGGGCGGACGGCATTGCTCACTTCGCGGATAGCAGCAAGCCGAGAAGGCCAACCAAGTCTTCGGAGAGACGTAATCGTAGAAGGTGAACGTCTGGCAGGTGATCCTCAACTGCGCACGCCGTATCTAATCAGATAGCTCCGCCCCTCGCCGTGGTGCTACGCTTCTGCGCGCACGCCTGAGAAATCCACGGCCTTTTGCAGCTTCTGGCACACCAAATAGGTGTGGGTGTGTGAATGAGACGGCCCAGGACCAGATTCAAGGACCAGGTTATTGTTGGCCAGTGCCGTATTCCTGGCTGCTGCATCATTAGCGGCGCTGACTTTGCGATCGTTGCAATGTGTCTATTTTCGCCCATGCCAGTGAGTATACGGTGCGCGTCGCACAGTGTATGGAAAGGCAAAGAAGGTTTTTGAGGCGGACTGCTGGCGTGCGTGCAGGTCTTCTGCCGCGTGCGGCCCTCCGACATTGAGCTTGTCGTGAGAATCGCCCTCCCGGAATTTATAGCATCAGAATGGAGGTTAAGTCTCAGTATCTGAGAAGGGTATGGAGGTTACATGAAGATATCAATCGGACTGCCGCAGGCCTGACCGTCGCGTCGATGTGGGATTGACGGGAACTAGGGATGTTGAGTGCTATCAACTAAGGAAAGGTCGACAATAACATGATCTGACGGCTGTGGCTGGACGAACCCCCCCGCAAGTCTTCCGCCGGCGGAGGACCGTACACCTGGGGCTAAATATGAATACGTATGGAACTCGCCTCACGTCATCGAGAGCAGATTCGAAGCTCCCATTGCGTACCGTACCGGAAATCGCTGAGCCCTAAGGCCTGAGGGCTGTGAGGAGGACGGTATCCCCCGCGCCACATACCTCCTTGCAGAAACCCTGCAAGACAACCGCAGACGTGAAATCTATCCAACGAGACCGGCGGAACGACGTACCTTGCTTCTAAACATGCACATCATATGCTGGGACTGTCGCTGTTGCAGACAGTCGCAAGACAGCGCAATGTAGCAGACAACAGATCGATGCGACTGCAATGACAAGTAACTACGGATACCTCTAAGTGTCTATTCAACTAATCGAGTTGTATATAGTCTATGGGCCAGGGATGGGAACGGCGGCGGACATGGGTCATGGACAGTAGGATGGTAGTAAGGGGAGGGGGGACGCTACGCTAGGAATGGGAGGGTTGAGGGGGTACGCCGGTTCCGCCACTTCATTCACGGCTCACGTCACTATCAACGAAACGACAGGTGAGATGATGCACACGTTGAATGTAGGGGGAAGACATACCGCCCGAAGAGCTTGACGTAGAGCCAGTCCGTCGCAACGAGGATACGGTTGCGCATCGAGAAGAGCGTGCTAAGGTACGCGCTCCGCCAGAAGAGGAACGTCGCTACACCACCCGTCGCGAGCTATCCCCAACGTCAGCGCCAGACCTTCATCACAAGAAAGAGAAATGGAAGGAGGGGAGACTCACGTTTCCGTTGAAGAATGGCAGGTCTGCAATTGCCTTGTCCGAGCCGATGTACGCGAGCGAGCCCTGGTGCGAGTACTTGAACGGGCGGACCTTCTCAAGCTTCGCGAGGCGCTTCTCGAGCTGCTCGCGCTCCTCCTTCGCCTCGGGCGACAGCGCATCAGCGCCCTGCGCCTGCAACTCTCGGAGGCGCGCCTCCGCCTCGTCCTTCTTTGCGAGCTGCGCGAGCACGCGCGCGAGGTACGCGCCCTCCTGCGAGGCGACCTGCGCGGTGGGCGCGTACGACGTCGCAGTGCAGTCGCCGATGGCGAAGATGCTGCCGTTCGAGCCGACCATGCGGAGGCACTCTGCGTGTGGCGTTAGAGTTGGCAGAATGTCAGGGGGCATATGACGTACCGTCGACAGTGATACCGCGCCTGTTCGTCTGGACGTCAGGGAACTTGGCCATCAAATCCCGAGTGACCTTGCGAAGTGTGTTGCCCTGTGATATGTTCCTGTCAGAAGACGCCCCATTACCCGAGCGGGTGGTGGTACGTACCGCTGCCCAGACGACAAGACCGCAGGGCACCTCAGCGATGCTCTTGTCCGGGAGCTGGAGGACGACGCTCTTGTCGCGAACCTCCTTGACCATCGTCTTGGTCAGGATATCAATCTTCGCCTCCTTGAACGTCGACTCGGTGTAGTCGATCAGCTGCTTGCTGAACATAGGCAGCACGGAGGGAAGAGCCTCGACGAGGGAGATGCGCACGTGCTCCGCGAGCTCGGGGTACCACGACCGGAGGTCCTGTTCAAGGAAGTCGTGAAGTTCACCACTAAATGGGCGTTAGTGATTGGATCCAGTGTCAGGGACGGACACCTTACCTCAGTTCGACACCGGTAGGACCGCCACCGACGACGACCTGATACAGAACGTCAGTGTCACATCTACAGATGTCCTAAATCGACTTGCCATGTGGAGCAACCTCTTGATCTCCTCGGTAGTTTGACCAGGGAATGCAGCGGATTCGAGGCCTGGCCGCGGTTCAGTAGGGAACCCATAGGCGCTTCGGCGAGACACTTACAATCCAAGAAACGACGCTGCATCTTCTCGGCGTCCTCAAGCTCCTTCATGAAGCACGCATGTTCTCGTACACCAGGGATGTTGAAAGTCTGGACTTCTGCGCCGACAGCAAAGACCAAGTAATCATAGGGTATCGTTGTTGTCGAGACCAATCCCTGAATCTCGGAGGTATCTGCCCTTTCGTTTGAGTCACATACAACACAAGCTCGCATGTGTGCATGCTTACCGGCAAAGGTGACAGTCTTAGTGGTAGGCTGAATCGAGACGGTGAGTGCTTAAGATCGCAATACATTCGATCTGGGCACGTACATCGACATCCGTCGCGGATGCTTCAATTACGGTAACCTGACGCTTTTTATGACGCGTGACGTAACGTGTGGCTATCGCTCTGGTGAGAACGGGACGGAACAGAATGGAAGACCAATCAACTCACGTTGCAAGATCGAGCGCGGGCTCAAAGTGCCCACTGCGACACTGGGAAGCAGAGGTGTGAAGAGGAAGTAGTTCTTGGGACTAATTACGATCTGTAGCCGGGGTCATGCCATGCTTCTACGCTGCGATAGTATAAGAGGGTACGTACCACGTTGTAATCTACTGTGTCAAGGGAGTTCAAGAGACTCGTCGCGCCCCAACCGCTGCCGAGGATGACGAGGGTCTTCTTGGTCGGGTCATGAGGGAGCTGAGGGCCAGGTGTACGATCCTTCTGTGCGACATAGTAGAGCGCGCCACCGGTGGCTACGGTGACGAGAGTGACGCTGCCAGTAACTTGAAGGAAACGCTTCCAAAATGATGGCCTAGGCGGGGGCGGCTGCGGCAGCACAGGAATATATGAGTGTGAACAAGCGAGAGGGCCGAGGCTGAGAGGATGGACATACCGCAGATGCGCCCTCTGGCCCCGTGGACAACCATCTCCTTGCGAGCTGGGAGCGCGGAAGCACGGATGGCCGAGGCTTGACCAGGCTTCGGCCGAGAACTGGAAAAGAGGTGGGATCAGCCTCCGAGAGGATTCCTAAGAAGAGAGATGGCGTGAGACGGACGTCGTGAAGCTTGCATGGCCATTTTGCGGACAGAGGGCGACACCTGCGCGTCGAGGATGGAGGAGAGAGGAGCTGGAGAGTTTTGCGGACGTCGAGGACGAGGACGATGATGAAATTCTGCGCCTGGCACTGCTCTGCGCGTCTTTCCCTCTCCTGCCCGAGACTTTCCGATCCATTATTATTTCTAGCCTTATCCGCGCAATATTCGCGCGTTTATTCGAAATCTTTCAGATCTCCGTGAGGTTCGGACCGGAGTCATCCTCGGACTTGCGCTCAATCTCATCTCTGCTCTCCCATCCCTCCATCGCCCAGTACGTCCCCTCCACACACCCACGCGATTAATATCACGCATTTATACCCAGCCGCACAGAGCACCTTGGGCGCATACACCCAGGCTGCGTCGTCAAAATGACAGAGGCCAACGTCCGCAAGGTCTCCATCCTCGGCAAAGAGTCTATCCACTGCGGCTTTCACCTCATTCCCTACATCGTCCAAACCGTCACCGAGACTCTCCCATCCTCGACCTATGTCCTCGTCACAGACACCAACGTCGGTAACATCCACCTCTCTGCCTTCCAGGCCGAGTTCGAGTCGCGCAAGGGCAATGCAAGGTTCCTTGCCTATGTGATCGCGCCCGGAGAGACCAGCAAGAGCCGCGAGGGCAAGGCTGAGATCGAGGACTACCTCCTCCTCAACAAATGCACCCGCGATACGGTCATTCTCGCCCTCGGCGGCGGTGTCATTGGTGACTTGGTAGGCTTCGTCGCAGCCACCTTGTAAGTCCTACCTCTGCGGTCACCAGGTCCAGTTCTTCACGCAGAGCAGCATGCGCGGAGTGCGCTTCGTGCAGATTCCGACCACCCTCCTCGCGATGGTGGACTCCAGCGTCGGTGGGAAGACCGCAATCGATACCCCCCACGGCAAGAATCTCATCGGCGCCTTTTGGCAGCCCGAATACATCTTCATTGACGCCGCTTTCCTCGAGACGCTCCCCGCTCGAGAGTTTTCCAACGGAATGGCGGAGGTTATCAAGGTTAGTTTCTTCAAAATACCTATATTCGACAGGCTGTCCTTTGATGCCTCCGTTACACCGGTGCATCGCGCTCGGTACCTCCGCGTACGGCTCCGGTGCACTCCGTTCCTGAGTTCAAGGCAGTGTCACTAACGCGCGTACAGACAGCAGCCATCTGGGACGAAACCGAATTTGCCGCGCTCGAGTCGCGCGCCGCCGAAATCTTTGCCGCGATCCAGACGCCCTCCGTTAACTTCGCGGGACGCACCGAAGCGACGCGCTCGCCTGCTCAGCAGCTCCTGCTTTCTGTCATCGCTGGCTCGATCGGCGTCAAGGCACACATTGTCACTATCGACGAGCGCGAGACCGGTCTGCGCAACCTCGTCAATTTCGGGCACACCATCGGTCATGCGATCGAGGCCATACTGACGCCCGCGATGCTTCACGGCGAGTGCGTCGCGGTCGGTATGAACCTCGAGGCGGAAGTTGCGCGCCAGCTCGGGGTGCTCAGCCAGGTCGCGGTCGGTCGCCTGACGCGTTGCCTCAAGGCGTACAACCTGCCCGTATCGCTCTCCGACCCTAGGATCGCCAGCCTTCCTGCAGCGAGATCCCTATCTGTGTCCAAGCTCCTTGACATCATGAAGATCGACAAGAAGAACAGCGGTCCGCAGAAGAAGATCGTTATTCTCTCGCGTATAGGAGCGACGTACGAGCCTAAAGCGACCGTCGTCGCGGACAAGGTGATCGCGAAGACCCTCTCGGAGGCGGCCAAGGTTATCCCCGGCACCCCAAGCAAGAGCCCGATCCGGATGGCAACGCCGGGCAGCAAGAGCATCTCGAACCGCGCTCTTCTTCTCGCTGCACTCGGCACAGGTACCTGCCGCCTGAAGAACCTGCTCCACTCCGACGACACACAAGTTATGATGAACGCGCTCGTCGAGCTCCAAGGCGCCAAGTTTGACTGGGAAGACGGTGGCGAGACGCTCGTTGTCTCCGGCGGTGCAGGAGCGCTCTCGGTCCCCCGAGAAGGCAAGGAGATCTACCTCGGGAATGCGGGCACTGCTGCACGCTTCCTGACTACAGTGTGCACGCTCGTCCAGGCACAGCGCGCGGACCAGCGCACGGTCATCACAGGCAATGCGCGCATGAAGCAGCGTCCCATCGGCCCGCTCGTAGATGCTCTTCGCGCCAACGGTAGCAGCATCGATTACCTCGAGAGCCAAGGCTGTCTCCCTCTGTCTATCGCACCCGCCGGCCTCAAAGGCGCGCACATCCAACTCGCCGCGAGCGTCTCCAGCCAATACGTCTCCTCCATCCTGCTCTGCGCGCCGTACGCCGCCGAGCCCGTCACGCTCGAGCTCACGGGCGGGCAAGTCATCTCGCAGCCGTACATCGACATGACGATCGCGATGATGAAAACGTTCGGGATCGCCGTCGAGCGCGAGACGGACCCCGAGACGGGCCGCCTGCGCGACGTGTACCGCATCCCGAAGGGCACGTACCGCAACCCGCCAGAGTACCACATCGAGTCGGACGCGAGCAGCGCGACGTACCCGCTCGCGATCGCCGCGATCACAGGCACGACGTGCACGATCACGAACATTGGATCTGCGTCCCTTCAGGGCGACGCGCGATTCGCGCGCGAGGTGCTCGAGCCCATGGGCTGTACCGTCGTGCAGACCGCGACGGAAACGACCGTCACGGGCCCGCCGGTCGGCCAGTTGCGCGCCCTGGGTCTCGTTGATATGGAGCCGATGACGGACGCGTTCTTGACGGCGTCGGTGCTCGCGGCGGTCGCGACGCAGCCGTCGCTCCCCGAGAGGACGCTGCAGGACGGGAGCAGGCCTACGACGACGCGCATCATCGGGATCGCTAACCAGCGCGTCAAGGAATGCAACCGCATCAAGGCCATGATTGATGAGCTCGGTACGTCTGTCCCCGCGTGCCTGCTGTTTGTGCATATATCTCATTGTTTGTCCAGCCAAGTTTGGTGTGGAGACGTCCGAGTTGGACGACGGCCTCGAGGTGTACGGAAAGCCTATTTCGGAGCTGAAGCAGGGCGTCAGCGTGCATTGTTACGATGATCACCGCGTGGCGATGGCGTTCAGCGTTTTGGGTAGCGTGATCAAGGACACGATTATAGAGGAGAAGCGCTGTGTCGAGAAGACCTGGCCCAACTGGTGGGATGATCTTGAGAACAAAGTATATTCACCATCATTCGTAACGTTATTTCAGTGCTGAGGATGCTTGTAGATTGGCCTTGAGATCGAGGGCGTCGAATTGTCCTCTGTGCATGACATCGCTTCCGCTAGCCGACCCACTGAGGAAGCTTCCCAGGCCTCCGTCGTACTCATCGGCATGCGCGGCTCTGGCAAGACCTTTATCGGAGAGCTCGCCGCGAGCACGCTTGGCTGGCAATTCGTTGACGCCGACGCCGTATTCGAAGAAAAGCACCAGACCGGCGTGCGCGAGTTTGTCCAGAAGAACGGCTGGCCTGCATTCCGCGACGCCGAGACCGAGATCCTCCAGGAGCTGCTCTCCCAGCATTCGCGCGGGCATGTTATCAGCCTCGGCGGCGGTATCGTCGAAACCTCCAAGGCTCGAGACATCCTGAAGGCGTACACTCAAAAGGGCCCCGTGGTCCACATCGTCCGGGAGATCGATGAAGTTATCAACTACCTGGGAGAAGAGACCGCTCGTCCTGCATATGGCGAGCCCATCATCGAGGTCTTCAAGCGCCGGCAGCCCTGGTTCGCTGAGTGCTGCAGCTACGAGTTCGTGAACTACACCGGCGTGCTCAGCTCCAATGGTGGTTTGGCCGAGGACGATATGAAGACCGCGCCCACGCTCATGAGCGTTCGAGATGAGGTTTCGCGGTTTTTCAACCATATCACAGGCCAGAAGCCTAACCTTGCGCCGAACATGGCGAAGGGGAGAAGGTCGTACTTCCTCTGCCTGACCTACCCAGACATCACGCCTGCGCTACCGCACATTCAAGACATGACGGCGGGCATCGACGCGATCGAGTTGCGTGTCGATCTCCTTCGGTCCCCGAAGGACTTTGACAAGATCGGGCCCTACATCCCGCCCACGTCCTACGTGACTGAGCAAATCGTCGCGCTGAGGCACAAGACGGCGCTCCCTCTGATCTTCACTGTCCGAACGATTTCACAGGGCGGCCAGTTCCCAGACCACGCGGAGAAGGAGGCATTCGAGCTCTTCTTCACCGCCGTCCGCCTCGGAGTCGAGTACATCGACGTCGAGATCTCCTGGACGGAGAAGAACATCCAGGACCTGCTCGCGCGCAAGGGCCACTCGCAGCTCATCGCGTCCTGGCACGATTGGAGCGGGAATATGCACTGGGACGGGAAGCCCGTCGAGGCCAAGTACCGCCTCGCGCACGGCCTCGGCGACATCGTCAAGCTCGTCGGCAAGGCAAACGAGCTCGAGGACAACTTTGCGCTCCACCGCTTCGTACAGCGCGTGCAGGCCGCGCCGGACGCGAAGCCTGTCATCGCGATCAACATGGGCGTCGAGGGCCAGATGTCGCGCATCCTCAACTCGACGTTCAGCCCGGTCACACACCCGCTCCTGCCCTCGAAGGCGGCGCCTGGCCAGCTGTCGTTCGCACAGATTCAGACAGCGCTCCACCTCCTGGGTCAGCTGCCCGCGAAGAAGTTCTACCTCTTCGGGACGCCGATCGCGCACTCGATGTCCCCGACGCTGCACAACACGGCCTTTGAGGCGCTCGGCCTTCCTCACAGATATGAGCTCATGGAGACTACAGCAGTGGGAGAGGAGATCAAGGCTGCCATCACTTCGCCCGACTTTGGCGGCGCGTCCGTCACTATCCCCTTCAAGAGAGACATCATGCCCCTGCTCGATGCGCTCTCTGAAGACGCCGAAGTCATCGGCGCGGTCAACACCGTCATCCCACAGAAGCGGGAGGACGGCTCCCTTCTACTCTACGGCGAGAACACGGATTGGCGCGGAATCCTCCACAGTATAAGGCGCTCTCTCCCGCATACCGTCCTCAAGCCTGAGGCCGCCCTGATCATCGGCGCAGGTGGTACATCCCGCGCTGCCATCTACGCTCTATGGAAACTGGGCACGAAGACGGTCTACCTCTTCAACCGCACGAGAGCCAGCGCCGAGACGCTCGTGGCAGCCTTCCCTGAAGTCCAGATCAAGCTCATCGACGAGCTTGGTGTGTGGCCGAACGACGGGCCTGCACCCACCGTGATCATCTCGACCGTACCCGCGTCTGCGACGACGCTCGACTCCGCTGCGACCGATGCCCTCTACCTCCCTCGCAGCCTCTTCTCCGCGCCCGCGGGAGGCGTCGTCATCGACATGGCTTACAAGCCTGCGGAGACGCCCCTCCTTGCGTTGGCGACGAACGTCGGGAAGAACTGGCGCACTGTTATGGGCGTGGAGGTGCTCCTTGAGCAGGGCTACCATCAGTTCAACCTCTGGACAGGTCGTCACTGCCCGAAGAGCATCGTCTCAGAGCGCGTGTGGAAAGTGTACTCGATGTCTGCCTGAGCGGCGCTTGGAGAAATTGTGTCTTGTAGTAGCTCGGTGGGTGGGCGTGCAGCGTGCGGACTGTTGAGAGTAGATTTAGAAGATCAGCCAAAACCATGTATCGAGTCGACGAGAATTTCTTGGTGAATATACATTGTTGTACTACAACGCGAGCGTCACGGAAGCTACGCCGTTCTTGAAAGGGATCACCCACGCCCCTGCATCCTGCGTCAGGTTTACCGTTGGTTTCAGCACCCCCAAACCGTTGTCAGCCGTATTCGTGACCACCAGACGCGCAACAGGGGCCGCCGCTGCGCTAGAGACACCAGGTGCCGAAGGAGCGATAATTAGCGTTACCGTCTCCTTCTCGGTGTCCAACTCCACTTCCTCGAACGCCCCCGCGTCCAGACTCAGCCACGCGCCCAGCGGCGCGATGAACACCCTCCGGCGCAAGGAGTCCAGCGTGCGCACCCTGACAGTTGGCGAGGTCGCAATGACGTCCCCACCAAACGCCTGCCAGCCAAAGTCGGGATGGTCGACGACGTACGTGCCCATCTCGAGCGCGTGGCCGACAAAGTTCGGTCCGTAGTCGCCCGAGTAGCCGTCCCACTTGAGCGTGTCCGCGAACGAGTGGAAAGACGCGGACGCGAACCCGCCCTGGTCGACGTTGGAGAGCGGGCCGCTGAGCCCCGCGAAGCCGACGCGGAGGAGGTAGTCGTCGGTGGGCGTGGCGCGGAATTGGGAGATGAGCGGGATGGCGTTGAGGCCGCTGCCGTAGTGGTGGATCTGCCGCTCGATGCGCTGCAGTTTACCGCCGTACACATTGTCCCTTTGAATATCTGCGTCAGAAGACTTGGAGTGCACGGAGATGACGGAGCGAAATAGTTGATACAGACCAGTAGCGACGTGCATTTCCGTTGTATCCCCAGTGCGGTACAGTCGGTTGGTACGCGAGGATGGAGTTCAGCGCGTTGGTCGCGGTCGTCGTATCGTTGAAGTAGGTCGCCCATGCATATACGCCCTCTTGCCCCGTCGAGTCCCAGGCCATCTCGGAGCCAAACCTATCGCAGGTGAGTGCGAGTGCATCCAAAACGTGATCATCACTTACGGGTATCGCTCTCCTGCCCAGATACTCTCTCGAGCGCGCATCCTACTCTCGACGAGCGTCGCGTTCGCAGTCAAGCCCTCCCTCTTCAGATCATCAAGCAAATAGCGGATCACGGTTTCCTCCATCAGCCCATCGTCAGCGTATCCTACTCTCCCGTCCGTCATGGTCGCGACAGTCATAACGGCTTGGTTGAGGTACCATTCCCATGTATGCGTCTTCACCAGGTCTGGGTAGTTGCGCGCGACGCGATAGAGTGACCAATAGGCCGCGATAACGTGGACATAGTCATATGCTCTGTCAGTGGCATATGAGGCTGCTTGGTTCCACGACCACCAGTTGCCCCAGAAGATAGACGAGGGATAGTCGTAGTTCGGGACCAGATCGGGTTGATAGAAGTAGACCGACTATTCAATTGGTGAGCAAGTAAATCTACAACTGACATACGCTGGAAGCATACCTTCTTTACAGTGCCTGCATCAACAATGTTAGTATGGTTAGAGGATAGGTCATGAGATAGACGAACCATTAGCATTTTGAATCGAGCCCCAGAGCGTCCTGTTGACGAACTCTTCCATCTTGGCAACCTCCGCGGCGCTGGGTCGAGCGAACTGCTTCACCGAAGCCGCAAGCCACGACCCTGCCCCAGCTTCGTCGCTCAAGCCTGGGATCCACGCCCGCGGGTCGTCTCTCACCACCGCGTTCACTTCACGATCATAACTGATCACCGAAGGCGACCGGCCGAACGGATCCTCGGGATCGTCGAACCACGATTCGGTCGTCAAGAACGTGCCCAAGTCGGCGAGGACCTGCACCGCGGGCTTCGTCACATAGTAGTGCACGGTCTGCACGGTGCCATCGGTGTAGGTAATCGTGAGGCGGGAACGTCCCCACGCGTGGCCGGTGATGGTGTAGCCGGTCCACTCTCGCGCCTTGGCGTCGGAGTTTTTGACCCACGAGAGCGCACCAGCAGGACTCACGGAGAGCGATTTGACAGGAGATGGGAAGTTGAGGAAGAGCTTGCCAGGCTGGTCGGAAGGGAGGATATAACCGGGGATGCCGACAGCCACCGGACGCTTGGCGGCTACGAGCTCGCTCTCAATGCCCCTGATAGAAGGAGCCAAGACGAAACGCAAGCCATATGTCCGTGTCTCTCCTGGTTGCAAGGTAGCAGAGGACGGGGCATTCCACGGCGTGACGTTCTTCCATTCGTTCTCCGCGTACGCGAGGGTGTGGAACTGCCACTCGTATAGGCCCTCGAAAGTCTGTGACTGATAGCCAAGAGACGTGGAGGTATCCTCAGGGAGAAAGCGCCAGCCTTCCAGAGGTGACTTGCCGACAGGCAGCACGAGAAGCGGAGGAAGCGTCCCGAGGAGGGGCGTCACCTGGACGTAGCCAGCATCCTGCCCAATGTATGGATCGAAGAGGCTGCATAGCTCGTTGGTCTGGGCAGCGGTACGGCCCGTGAAAATCTGATCCAAATCGCGGTCAGCGGAATATCACGAGCATTCATCCACGCGCAGTCTTACATTGTTGAACTCGAGTGGTGCACCTAAAGCCCCGATCTCGACAGCCTGCTGCTGCGAGTTCTTGACGTCGAAAAGGAGCTGTAGGTCACCATCGCTTAGGACCCACCGCCGGGTGATGTTGAGTAGCGATCCACTAGGCAAAGTCGGGGAGAGATTCGCAGCCGCCAGTGTGCCACTGGTCACGTTGAGGGCAGTCACAATTCGACGTTGAGCTGAAGTATCGCCGCTTGTCCATGCCGATAAGCCAACTACCCTGGCACGAAAGGTGAGGTCTCCGAGGTGGTAGTTGCCATTCGATTGGCGCTGGGACATAACGTCTGAGGGAATGAAGTCAAACGCAGAAGTGTTGCCCTTCGTCGTCAAGGAGTAGAGTGTCTGCGAGTCCTTGACAAGCTGCACGCTGAATGAAGGGGTGTCGAAACTGAGAAAGCCATCCTGCAATCCGAGAGTACCTGAGGATTGTGCAGCGCAGAAACGTACGAATACCAGCGGTATGGCTAGCGCAGACAGATACAGAGAACGCATGGCTGAACGCGTAGAAATGCGCCTGTCCTACTCAACGTCAGGATGCCGCCGAAATATATACCGCCAACTACATGACATCCATGCTTCTGTACCTAGACCGCATGGTCTATATGCTTCTTACAGTGGATTCGCCGAGAGGGAAGCGGTACCGAGCTGGGGCTGCTTGATCATGGGACGTGTCTGAAGTGGTATGCTAGCACTCCTGCACTGCCGCAAGAGCTACATGCAAGCGTATACCTGTCCGCTCAAGAGTCTTGAGTTAGATCATGGTTTCCCATCACTCTCTGTTGTGCATGTTGTTTATTCGGCTCGGTATAACAGAAGGCATCATCCATGAGTCGACGTACCTCAGAACTATCACCTGAGCCACTCAACTGCCAGGTGGCGGGCCGCACAGTAGCACCTGGCAAGGTCAGGTCGCGGACCGCTGGGGGAGAAGCGCGTACGATCCGTCGGCGAAGATCATGAGGACGTCTCGTGGAACAACCTGACTTGTCGCCTTATATGTAAGCTGGCGTAATGGCTCTGAGAGGCGAGGGCGCCAAGAAACGCTACAGTAACAGCACTGTGTCGGCTTGGTTGAGGCTATATGTGCTCGCAAGAGGTCCAGTGATTGTTGGTATCAGATGCAGGCTACAAGCTCAGTCCAAGTTGTAGTTCAAGTCAGTAGGTGGGTTTACGCTTAGTAACACGGTGTACGCGTATGTGAACCACTCGGCTATAGCCGAGTTGCGGCTACGCCACAAGGATCTGCAGGGTCCAAGGCGCTTGTACGGTCTTGGTCCTAGCGATACTCACTACGGTAGCACAACTCAGTTACTCCCTTGAATACACATCACTTCAATATTGCACGCAGCCAGGGATATGACAGAGATCGGGGGCACGGAGGCCCATGCATTATACAAACGGTGCGCACAACAGGACGATGATGTACACTACTACATCCAACCGAAGTACAAATAACAACAAACTCTATGAGAACAGTCCCGACCGGCCAGCTCGGAAGGTAAGCTCGAACATGTACAAGAGCCGGGTATACAACAATGTGGTATAGTATCCGAATGCCCAAGTCCGAATGATTATGAGATGAGAGAGGATATGCGCGGAGAATGCGAAAATGCAGGAGAATGTGGGGGTAATAATGTGAGCGATGCCGATGCGATGCGGTGCACAATGTGCGAGAGATGTGATGGTGAGGAGATGCGACAGAAATAACGGAGGGAAGAGAAACAGGACACAAGAGACCAGAGACGAGAGACGAGAGGGAGAAAAGGGACACCGCGCTTACGGGTAAAAGCGCTGGATGAACTCCTCGAACACGCTGTCGTCTGTCGGCGGGGGCGTAGACGCAACCGACGACGCCGAAGATGCCGACGAGTCGACGTAGAACGTGCCCCACGGCGCGACGGGCTCGAGCGGTTGTTGTTGGGCAGGCATCGAGGGGAAGTAGAAGGGGAACACGTTCGATTGCGGGGCGGGGCCCATGTCGAGACCCAGGCCCATCGCCATCGCCATGTTCATCTGGGTGAGTGCGTCCGTGCCCATGCCCGCTCCAGGGTAGAAGGGCTGGTTGAACGCCGGAGCGTTCTGATACTGCTGCTGGGGCGCGCACCATGCTTGCGGCACGAAGGGGAAGTTGATGGTGGGAGGGAGGGGGTTCCCGAAGTACTGCGTGGGCAGCTGGCTCGGGAGGAGCATGTTCGTCTCGCCGACGATGTCGACGAAATTCTGGACTTGCGCCTGCTCTGAGATGGCCTGCTGGATGTCGGAGGCCGGGAGAGACATGTCGAAGTCGCAATACGAGGACTCGGGCAGAGCGTTGGCGTTGTAGCAATCCGATGAGGTTGACGGAGCATTCAAGCAGGATAGGAAGTCGTCGGGAAAGGTGTCGTCTGGAGCAGGGTAGGAGTCGCAAGACGATTGCGACGAGGACGAAGAGTCGGCGGAGACATCGGGCGGAGAAGCAGACGCAGCGGCCAACGCCTGCGCGGCCATGAGTGCCTCAGCGATCTGGGCAGCGGCCCTGCCCTCTGATACCTGGCTGCGCGCGGTTCTGAGGTCGACTTTGTTCTCGGAAGATGTTTTGTACTCCAGCGCGTCTCTCTCCAGGTCCGCCGAGGAGCGGAACTTCGGCTCAGCCAGCGGCATCTTCCGACCCTTGCCCACGGAGACGGCGCCGTGCTCACTCTTGCGGTGGCGGGTCAGCACAGACGGGTCCGTGAACCTCGCAGGGCACGGACGTTTTTGACCAGACTCGTCGATCCAGCTCTCCGGGCATTTGTGCGCCCGGTTGCGGGTGCTGTTGGAGAGGAATAAGGTTGGTATGATGTGGGAGGCGAGGACGGGGAAAGGTGGGCACTCACTGGACGTTGACGTGGGTATCGAGGTTCGACTTCTGGTTGAAGGTCTCGGTGCAACCCTCGATGGGGCACTCGTAGCGCCTGTACGAGTGTGTGGTCAACGATCGGCCTCCTACCAGTCCGCGATAGCCACTCACCCCTTCTCTTCGTGCTTGAGCTGGTGCCGTTTGAGGTCGCGGTTCATCTTGGCCCCGCATATGTCGCAGGTATATTTCTGCAAAGGTAGGGTGCGTCAGTTGGACTCGATTCTACATATGCAAGAGATTATACCTACGAATTCCATGTGATCCAGAGGCTTGCCTACAACGGATTGCTTGGCTGTTTGGGATGCGGACTCCGTCGAAGTCTTGGAGTTGCGGCTACGAGCCATGGTGGTGTAGAGTGTGTGGGAGGGGGGGAAAGGAGGTAGTATGTGCAAGGGGCAGGTGTGGCTCGGGGCGCACAAGCTGGGGAGGAGGGAATGGGTCCGGGGATGAGGGAGAACTCGACTGGGGGTGTCGGGGGATGCTTCTCCTCCAGCGCTGCCCCCCAGGCTTTATACGAGGACGACGCAGGCTCATGGCGGAGCGGATTGCTTGATGGATTGCGTCCTGAGCAGCGACGGCGCGACGGATTGCTTTCCGCCATGTATGTCAACTCTTCGCGCGCGAGCGCAAACAGCGGCATACACGGGCGCGGAGGGCGCGAGAGGCGCGGCGAGCCACTGGACCGCGTGTCTTGCCTGGGATGGTAGGGCGGGTGGCTCGCCCTCTGCTGTCGTCTGTTTGGCAGAGGCTCAGTGGCTCGGGCTCCGCTGAATATGGGAATACCGAGAGGCTCACCGCCAGCGCTGCTGTGTACCGCTGTTTGCCCCCTTTTGTACTGCACAATGGGTGGCTCTGCCGTCGTTCGCTGTTGTGTCTAGGCCGTAATTGATCCTGAGTGTATGGATCCATGGCTGGCTATTCAAAATGGTGAGTACAATATATCCTTTCGCGATACTTCCACCCACTTGCAGATCTCTGCTCTGTACACTAACACTTTCCATATTTCGTAAACGAAGTGGCTCGTATACCTGTCCTAGGTGGCTCAGCGGCTCAGAGGCTCACTAGAGCGCTCCCCATCTGAGCTTGGACGGCGTTCGTAGCCCTCGTCACGTGATCCAGCAGCGCCTTGTGGGTCTGTCCTCAAGGCTTGGACTTCCGGAGGGATTGCTCTGCCTTGAGGCCAGTACTTGGAGCTTTGTGCAATTGCGCTAGTCAAATATCTGTGCACGAACCCGGTGGAGTTTGAGTCACATATGACAACTAGGCACATAGTCAAACGAGGTGTACTCGCCCTTTTGACCAGACTATGCACCTCCCAGCTGCCCCAGTGCTCCGGAGATCCGATGCCTATGAACAACTATTCGACATACCGTTTATGAGAATCCTCTCATGCTTGGAGCGTGTACGGCATGTACATGTCCCCAATGGTCATGTCACGGACGGTGCAGCGCATGGGTGGTCTCCATCGAGGCACCAGCATACACGGAAGTCCGGTTGCTTGAATTGCACGGCTGCAGAAGTACTAGAAGTGTTTTCCGCTTCTCGTGGCACATTGATGAGCCCCGCAGTTTGGTGCGGGTTTTAGCATCGGAAGTAGTTGTACAATTGACGATGCTATTCTGGTTCTAATGGCGTCATGGATATGTACACCAGAACTATGCCGCCGGAAGTGACCTGTAGCACCATCCGACTGCTCTACTCAAGACTGTAGGTATTCTTCTCAAGCTGGAGATGCCATCAGTACTGCGCATGCCAACGCCGACATGTTCGGAACGCACCTCAGCCTCAAGCTCGCGCCTAACGCGATACTCCTCATCTGCCTTTATGACGACATGGTGGTCATCCAGGTCCTCGATGATGAAGCTCTCTTTCTCGTTCAGCGCGAGCAGGATCTGCTTCACGGCCGAATCGCTAGTGCGGTAGATGTATCACGGAAGAAGGACAAGGGAGGGCTGACTATGCTTACCAGGTGAGAAGTACGCCTGGGAAGGGGAAGCGGTAAGCTGTGCGGCGGTGAGAGTTCAGTCAAGGCATACCTCGGATAGCCTTCATGCTCCTACGGACAGCCCGGGCTGTTCTCAGATAGGTCCGGCGCGGGCACGGAGGATGGAGACGGGGAGCGTGGTGGGGAGAGACAAGATGGATTGGCGCCGCGGTCGCTCTGGGTGGGATGGCGAGATACCGGTTGGAGGCACGGGACGAGATCTGAGGGCTGCTATATCTACGCCGGCTTGTGCAGACATTTCATGCTCGTCGTCCTTGCCCACGTTCGCACCCAACGCATCTTCGGCCTTGCACGATCCCTCGCTTGCCAGCGCAAAGAAAGAAATCACCTCCACTCGACTGCGACGAGGAGCCACCCGAAGATGCCGATTCCGCCAGCGCTGCTCACCCCCGACCTCTCGTGAGTCCATGTCTCCGCGGAGCGTCCCTCTCAGCTCTGACTCATGTTGTCTTCTCCCCTCATCCCCGTCGTCCAACTCGACGATCCCGCCTACGTCGCCTCTCTCTACGGCAGGACGCCTTCCGATGGTGTCTATCCTCAACCTCTCCGCCAGACTCTGGCTGGCCAGACGAACCAGTACATCACAAGCACACCCCCTCCTCTCGCCGCCCCACAACCCAAAGGTTCTTCGCCCTCGCTGTTGCATGAGTTGCACATGCTCAGTCCATGCTGAACCACGGACGTTTTGCCCCTCAGTTCCTCCACCCACTTCGGCAGTAGAAGCCTCGAAGCGCCTAGCCGCCTGGACCGCAGTGGACCGGCACATCCTCCCCGAGCACAAGGTATGTCTTCCTCTCTAGCAATCTTCCTTTGGCTCAAACCCTTGCGGGAAGGTCATCGGCATTGGCTCTGGTAGGGCAGAGCCTCAGAACAATTTTTTGACCGGCGTATTCACTCTTTTCTCGCTGTAACCTAGGTTCGACGGTGCCGTACGTCGTAGAGCGAATCGTTGCCCAAGGAAAGGCCGTCAACAAGGACCGAGTCTTCATTCCGACTGGTGCGTATGCATGTTTTGACATTTACGGGATGGGCTGCTCAAAGTACCACATCGCAGGCTTCCAATCCAAGGAGCTGATCGTGAATGCGCAACTGCTTCTTGGAGATGTCGACCAGTACCCCGTCATTGACGTTACAATAGACGGCGCCGATGAGTACGTCCCTTCTCTGAGTGGCCCTTGCTTGATTACTCACATGAGCGCCTCAGAGTGGACCACGATCTGAACTGTATCAAGGGTGGAGGCGGCTGCCACCTTCGGGAGAAGGTCCTCGCAGAGGCTGCTGACACGTACGTACCCACCGTCTAACGCTCAACGAAGGCCGTCCGCTCAGCTGACCACAGCTTCGTCCTCGTCGCCGACTACCGCAAGAACTCGAAAGTGCTGGGCACGATGGTATGCGGGTCGCGCTTCAGAGTGGGATGGCTGACTGACGCCGATTGCTTCATAACAGTTCAAGCAGGGGATCCCGATCGAGGTCGTCCCGTTCGCGTACACGAAGATCCTCCAGAACCTCCACCTGCTCGGGTCAGAACGCGCCGTGCTCCGTATGGCCAAGGCCAAAGCAGGCCCCGTCGTATCCGACAACGGCAACTTCATCATCGACGCGCCCTTCCCCGAGGAGATGATGCAGGACCCGTACACCGTACGTTGACCCCCCCACTCCCCCACCCCCCTTCCTGATGCCCGATGGCTGATGCTCACTGGTATACTGCAGCTCCTGACGCGCATCAAGATGCTCACGGGCGTCGTCGAGGTCGGCCTGTTCTGCCACATGGCGAAGGCGGCCTACTTCGGGAACCAGGACGGGAGCGTCACGATCAAGTGGCACGACGGGCGGGTGGAGCAGGTCCAGGCGGACAAGAGCCCCCTCGCTGAGAAGACACAGGCCGAGGCGCTCAAGCCTGCTGCGAAGGCGCCCTCGTCGACTCTTGCGCCGTGAATGCCGTTCGTGCTGCACAAGGGGGACGATGGGATGATGGATGATGGATGATGGATGATGGATGATGGATGATGGATGATGGATGATGGGGATAGGAGGAGAGGGAAGGTAGATAATAGATTGCTGACCAGACGTGCGTGCGCCAGAGGACGTCGTGTAGTGAGCGCGCGAAGAACAGAAGTATACTACATGTGTATTCTCGCTGGTCGTGTTGTATGAACATGCTATTGCCGATATGCATCGCTGCTGTCGAGACGTTTACTTAGAACCTAATAGGACGTCTATGCCTTGGCTCGACCTGGTCTGATGTATTGGGGCGTATAGCAAACTGCGAGCAGATCGATGAGCATGAGTGACGACGCACGTTTCAGAGATCTCGATATCCCGTGTTCTGTAGGGAACGCGCACCGCCCGTGACACACGCAGAATTATATGCAGCTACGTATACAGTGCCTACGGGCTAGAATGATTCGCATACATACGTACCATCATATTGCCTACAGTGCGACACGATTGCTGCGTAGACAAACACGCACCAGACACACATACGCAATGTGGACCCGCACGTTGATTTGTAGAAATATAGCAATCCGCAGACGACACAGCTTGGGCAGAGAAACGCTAGACGACGACGGTAACAACAGGAGAGCAAAGAGGGCGAGAGGGGCAGACACGCTGGGCATCGTATCGTACAACGAGAACTCGGGGCTGCATATATACGAGGACGAGGGCGAAGACGAGACAAGCCGGGTCGGTAGAGAGGAGCGCATAGGACAAAACACGAGACATGACAATAGCGAGCTCAGAAGCAAGAGAACAGGGATCCAAACCGAGCAAAACATGACCAGACAGAACAGAACAGTATCCTTCCTCCCGAGCGCGCACATCACCGTGGGGGAACTTCTCCGGGCTCTCACGCACCGCTCAAGCACGCCGGGTGCAAGCAACGGTGGTGCAGAGCGCCGACGACCCATCCCCCGCCGGTGGCGCACGCGCATAACTTATCCCATTCATCAGCTGCATACCGTCCTTCAGGATAAGTCGAGCGCCAAAACGCGCGTCCAGTCAAAGCGTGACTAGAGGCACGATGCGGGCGACCGACTTGAAAGCCGCTATGAAGCTGCTGCGCGCGATCCACGGGGTGCCTGCTGGCGGTGTCAGGAGATGGTCGTAGACGTGCGTGCACTGAATCTCGAGTCGCAGTGGGAGTGTTCTGGAGATGGACGTACCGGGGATACGACACGTAGTCGTTCTACTTGACGTCCTTGCGCCGCGGGGAGCCGAGGGTGGTGTGCTCCGATTGAAAATGACGACGCATGTCGTGCTTTCGGCTGAAAGTGCGCTCACAGTTGCCATCCGGGCAAGCGTGAGGTCGTTCACCACGGTGAACACTCTTCACATGGGTGTCAAGGTTGTTTTGACGTGCCCACACTACAACGAAGCCATCAGCTCCATGAAAAACACATCAAGACCGTTCACGTACTGCTACCACAAATGGGGCACGGGATTGTCTTAGTGGTGTCTTGCTTACGGCGGCGCTTCGCGGGCTTCTTCTCCTCGACGATGACGTCGTCGGCTTGGACTTCACCAGCCTTGCTTGAGCGCTTGCAAGGACGTGACGCCGGAGAGGGCGCTGCAGGAACGGGCACCTCTAGAGCCTGGGGAGTTAGCGGATATGAATCCGCTTGCATCCTCACACCGTCGAAGGCAAAAGCGGCAACAGCACCTGGTGAAAGATGCTGCTGCTGCGGCTGCCCATGGCAGGTGGTAGTATCCGGTAGGGATAAGGATGCACGCGCATCCTTTTCGATAGGCGACGTGGGCTGAACATACGGAATACGTATGACTCGGACAGGATCGAAGTCGAACTGAAAGTCCTCCCAGTTGTTGAAGATGGTCGGCTGCGATGCGTCCACAACATTGACACCAGCACTAGTGTCGTTGAGGGTGGCTGGGGTAGAGGGCGTGGGCGGATCGACCAAGGTGCTGTCGGACGGCGACAACGATGGCGAGCGTGCATCAAGAGTCGTGATACTAGGAGACAGAGGAGAGGGACGGAGCTGGAAAAAGGCGGATGACCAATCGAAGTTGGATGTGAGAGGATCATTCACGTCGGCAGGAGGAGCAAAGTCCTCGGAGAAGGAAATTGACGCGTTATTGATATATTGATCGAATGATTCCGGCTTTAAGTCGTTGTCGAACGTGGTAGTTGGCTGCTCGGAGGGGCTGTTGCTGCCGTTGAGCGTGAGCCAGTTGAGCTCATCTTGCAGAGAGTAAAAGGAGGACATCGTCTTTGGGTGATGGGGGGTGGGGGGATGGTGGTGGGAGGAGGGAAGGAGAGATGGGGGGGAGATAGCGTTCGTGGGTATATATGGCTGTCCTTGTCCTTGGGCGCTGGGAAGTCGGACTGCGTGCGAACCAAACACGGTGTCATCGTCACCTGCCGCTTGGACTTCTTCGGCTGTGAGATGCCTCGACCCCACCCTCGCCTTTTCCGCCGAGGACGCTGCGGCGAGATGAAGATCAGCTCCTTCGTCTTCAGTAGACGGCATGGCTGCATGCAGCCGGAACAGCCGTGATTTCGCCGCACGTCAGAACCTGTCTCTATGAGCTGGAGTACGACGCCGTATTGCTATCGCTTGATTCCTTCCCTGTGGATGTGTTCACGACGTTGTGTGGCTGCTAGCGAAAGCAAGAGCCTGGCGAGGATCCTCCCGCGTTCTGCGTCGGCGGGGCGGGATCATCTACACAGCCACCGCCCCCAACTTGGCTTGATCGCCGCCGCTGTTCAAGTTGTGTGGTCCGGATCTGGTCTTTGACTCTGGGCAGTCCACATCGCATTCCTCATTCTCGACCTCCCGGTACTTACGCGATAGCGACAAGCCGATCACAAGTATGTTTTATCGCTAATGAGTTCTGCTGGCATATGAAGGTGCGCTTCACTTTCGAGTTCAATCAGATCTAGACTCGAGAGGTCCCAATCTGCTAGAAATATGCTGGCCGGAGCCTGGCACTTCCATCAAACCCGCAATTTGGGGGTTTGGGGGAGCGGGGCGGGGCGGGGCGGGGCGGGGCGGGGCGGGGCGGGAAGAAATCCCCTGTCTTCCGTGTTTATGGACGACGGGAAATGGTTGATAAGCTCCTCGACGTTAGACTACCTATCATATCGAATGACCCCTCAAAATATCTTTCCAGAGTGCAATACTTTGGAGATATCGGCTTAACCTTCAGGCCATAGAAAACGTCACTATAGATGCTGCATATCACGGACATAGGAGAAATTGTGGCATGTACGGGTCCATGGTATGTAAGTACGTCCGAGTCTTGATGTACCGATCTCCGCGGCTAACGTTGAATACAAGGCAGCTATCTCTCGGGGAACCGAAAACGCTTGTGCCACTTGCGTCGCAACGTGTGCTTGCCTCCGTCAAGTGTTGATTGACCGCAACAGATCCTTCCTACGCGAGGATTCTACCTTCCATGAAGTGAAGTATGAGCTCGACATTGTCGTCGCCGAGGTGCCCGGACCCCATGAAAGCACACTCACTACTGAGTTCCTTTCCAGCCAGGCCCACTGGCGCCGATGCCCCGCATATATTGAACCCAACTACAACCCCAACGCAGAGGATAGTATGCCGCAGAACGTGAGGTCCATCATCCCAAGCTACGTTCTTGTGTGGAATCGGACGTCTGCGACAACAGCACAACGCCCAAGGCCAATCTGGACGACTCATTCAAGACCTCTCCAACGCGTTTCGCCGCAAGGAAGGTATATATTGAGTTCTATACAGCAACCATAGTCCAGCAGCTGTCCACGCAATGCATCGTCGCCATGGACAGGCGGGCGACTGTGAATATAGGCGGCACCAGAGCCGTCTTGCGGTACGCCAGGGAGTACGAGGGATTCGAACTACTCGCCGCTCTGGTCGAGGACCTGCCAGTAGTGGTCTTCCCCAAAGCGTGCCAAGCCGAATCTGATTTGGACGAAGCGACGCGATCACAGGTACGAGCGCGGCGGGAACGATTACAGTCGTTGAACGACTCAGAGAGGCTCGTTGCTGCCAGTGGAGGACGGGTGAACGCTGTCTTCAGGGCCGTTTCCTCCGCCTAAGCCCGCGTCGCTCGCGTCGATATATCGATATTGCTAGTTGCGATAGGTTGTAGCAGTATAGAACCTTGTTAATGACCTGTAGCGCGTAGCGTCACTGCAAGCCATTTACCGGGTTCAGAGATACCATCATTGGGCTGCGTGTTACGTCCTTTCTCTTATCGTCGTGCTCTAATCATCCTTGCCCAAGCCCGAGCCCACATCCGCCCACTCCTCCGCCACCTTCTTCAGCTTATCCGCGCGCGCCTTGACGTCCACCAAGCAGTCGCTCCCCAAGAACAACCACAGCGGGAGCACGCCGCCCTTGTCCTTCGCGCGGCCCTCGCCCTTCACGACGTCGACGAGCGCGTCCATGCCCTTCACGGGGTCTCCCTGGTTCGGCAGGCGGTGGCGGTTCTCGACGCGCTTGCGCAGCTCCTCGCGCGCGGGGTCGTAGTCCGCGATCGGGGTGCCGACGATGGGCATGGGGAGCCCGGTGTCGAACATGCCGGGGACGACGACGGAGACGCGGATGTCGAAGGGCGCGACTTCGGCAGAGAGCGTCTCGCCGTATGCTGGAAGGCAGTTAGCATCCGATACTTGGAGTGAGGGGTGAAGGATGGGGACGTACAGTGCACTGCGGCCTTGGAAGACGCATAAGGCGCTACGAAGGGTTTAAGTTTGTCATCTGCATCAGAGATAGGTGTGGTATATGTGTGACTTACAAGGACCCTGTGGGATATGCATGAGTGTGAGATCTTGTCGAACCCGTGACACCAGTTGAACGAGCAGCCTACCAGAAATTCGTTACGATACCCAGTTCTACTTCCGTAGAGTAGGATGGTACCCGAGCGCCGCTCGCGCATGTAGGGCAGAACTGCATTGGTGACGTTCACGGTACCTCCGTAGTTTATCGTCATGACCTTCATCATATGCTCAAGGCTAGCGAGGTAGATGTAACGGTATCCAATCCTTGCAATTTGAGCAGGGCTTACCCCTGTTCTTCGCTCGGACCAACACCGCCGCCAACCCCGGCGTTATTGACCAGAACGTCGATGCGACCCCAGTGTTCAACTGCTTTCTTCACGATGTCTTTGACGACAGGGGCAGGGTATGTAATATCAAGTTCGAGGACGGTGATACGACTACGATCCGTATTGGGGTTTGAGAGTAGTGGCTCAAAGCGCGTCGTGTCCCGAGCCGTGGCCACGACGCAGTCGCCGCGGGCGAGGATGCGCTTCGTGAGTGCCAAGCCAAGTCCCGTAGACGCGCCTGAGTTCAATTATTATCACGGAATGCGACAAAACCGGACCAGATGACTTGCCAGTGATGAACCACACCAGTTGGGCTTGCGACATATTGACTCTTGATACGCTCTTTAGATAAAGGAGGGAGGAGAGACTTACTGTGACGAACGCGACTGAACAGCCCTATATATATGGACCAGGAGCGTTCGTAAGACAAAGTGGTATCGATCCACGCATCTATCAGAACAAGCTCCTTCGGTGTCCGGTTCTTGATGTTCTTAAAATGTCTGGCGCCTCTCCACGTGCAGCAAGGCGGAACACCTGGTGCGGACTGTAGTAACACAAGCCTGTCTTCATTGGGCCGTCGATTGGCATTTGCAACACACCCATCCGCAAACCTTGGTTGTTCGCATAGAACTCACATGAAATCACTTGCTGAAACGCGAGTCGATGGGCATTGCGAGCGCTTCAGAGAGATAATGAATAGTGGCGGTAGTCAGGGGACAGCGGAGACGGCATGTCTATGAAAGGTTCAACAGCTGCGAGATCTTCGACGCGACATCCGAAGATGAGAGCCCTTCGACCTCAACGTGCTTCTCCTGGCCCCGCTCTACAACAATCGTTGCGTTCAGGACACGGAACGGAAATGCTACGACGCTACAATGACGCACCAAACCGCGCAAATACCCTCGCCGGGGTTCCCTTCGCCTGCCGGATGAGAATGGGAAGGTCGGGGTTGTGCTGCTTGAGGGTCGGGTAGTGGGAGGTGATGAATTGACTACAAGGACTCAGCAGCTGCGGTGACGACAAGATTCAGGAGACTGACCGAGTGCCAGAGGACGCAGGGCCTGACTGGCAGCAGAGGATGCGGATTTCCCTGACAGCAGGAGAGAGAGCCTTGGCGAAGGACGACATGGTGGCCGAGTTCAAGGTGAAGCAGGCGAGCGCGTTCAGTGAGCCGCCGGGAATTTCGAGCCGCATTACGACGGGTGACATAATTCCGTGTCAGCGTTATGTCTATATTTGGAAGGATAAGGGGCCTTAGAATGCGCGCGTTGTTGAACAACACCCAACGCGACGACCGCGTTGTTCCTGGCGCTCTTCTTTGCCCTCCCTTCACCGTCGCACGCAGCGACCCCGCCGCCATGGACGACGAGCAACGCCGCCAGGATGACTGGGCCAAAGACCGCAAGAACCGCCTCCCCACATTCACTGAGGTCCTCTCTCGTCGGACGCGCCCGCCTGTGGATCTCTTCATGTTCTAGTGAGTTGCTAGGCTGCCGCGACGTACCGTCTACCTCATGTACATGTCGTGATCGACAACATACAGCCTGTTTTTGCAACGTGAAGGTGCAGAAGACATCTTAGACTTCTGGCTCGACGTCCAACAACACGAGAACCTCTGTCGCGCCTACTTCAAGGACGTCCGCAAGTCCGGCCGCACCATCCGCGAGGACTGGCCCGAGTACTGGGACTATGCCCGCCGGCGAGGCTCGATCTACGGTACCGTCGTGGGCCTGAATCCGCACACAGGCACGAAGAGGAGTACGGCGAGCACGGGCGACATGCTCACAGAGCAAGACAGACAGAACCTCGCCGCGACAGGCGACGAGAAGGCCGCCCGCAGCCCCAGCCCTCGCGTCAGGTCAGTCTCGCCAGGCGGAGTCACTGCCGTTGGCACCACCGAGCCGCCACGCTCGACCACTCCCTTCTCTCTCTCAGGGCGTACGCCCACGCTCTTCAAGCGGGCCTCCCGTGCGCCCACGATCATTCCTCGCTCGCAGGCGATCACGCGCCAGGACCTCATCGCATCAGCAGAGCGCATCTACTACCGCTACTTGTCTCCTGCAGGGAACACTCCGGGATCGGCAGAGAACCACGAGATCTACTTGCCTCCAGCGCTGCGCATCCACTCGTTCCCGCTCAGCAGCACGCATGAGCCGAAGTCGCAGAACGAGATTGCGCTCATGGCCCAGATTCCAGACATGTTCCACGCGCAGAAGGAGTATTGCTACCGGGCGATGGAGCAGGATGCGTTCCCGCGTTTCCTGCGTGCGAAGGCGTTCGGCAACCTGACCCCCGTTTCTGCGCTCGTGAGACTGATTGCGGGCCTGGTCATCCTCTGGGTGGGCCTTGCGGTTGGCTTCTCGCTCATCTTCCTCGACGTTCAGCCTAAATCCAAGCGATTCTTCGTAAGCACATGCTCTATGGACGGCTGAGAGGTGCATATACTGACATAGGAACGCAGCTGTTCATCCCATACACCCTCGCCATTCTCTTCCTCATCTCGCACCAGTATGAGCTGGACCCTGTCCTCGTCTTCCTCGGGCAGTCCGAATCCACGCCATTCCGCACCCTTAGCATCCGCGAACCGTATGTCAAGAAACTCTTGCTCGGCCGTGCTATCTGGGTATCCGTCCTCGTGGCAGCGTGCTCCGTGGCGCTCACCATGATCTTCTGGGCCGTACCCGGACACAGGCTCTGAACACGCTCCTTCAGTGGCCCTAACGACGAATGACCCGACGGTGGTACGCTGCGTCATGACGTTAATATATGTTCTCGGTGTGTGTGCGGACCGTGGCGTTGGCTCGGCGTTGTGGACTCGAGGGTACGCCGGCATGTCTCCTACTTTTTCTTGTCTAGTCTCGTCTTCGCTTGCATCATTATTGCTCAGCAGTACGTTGTCCCAGTTTGTCGGTTTTCTCGATACTTTATACCCTTCTTCCTAAACCCGCTGTCGCTCGTTTCCCGCTCCTGGTCTCCTGGTCTACAATCCCCCTACCCTCCTCAGCCTCCGGCGTTCACCCCCCTTCTTCTGATCCCATCCTTCCGGCTCCTTTACCCAACGCTTGGCTGTTCCCCCCGAGCTAGATATATTTCGATTTATGGCCCAAAGCGTCTGTATGCTATCAGTGATACCCACTGGTCTATCTCAGAAGACCGACGTCGTCAGGAAAATATGAATGAGAGTTTAATAAGGGGTAGCGAATTATATCAAGGGAATCAATGTACAGCGACGCTACAATAGGTGTAGAATTCGACTAAGAGCAGATGCAGGTTGACGGGCAACCTAGCTGAAATAGTTGTGAAAGGCACATGACGTTTACGGTGGGGGCACAGGCAACAGCGCATTAAGCTGCGCGAGAGCTGCTGCTGCTTGTTCAGCCTGGCGCTTCTTGAATTCTGCCAACTCTTTTCTGTACTCGGCGCTGTATCGCTGAAACCAGGCAGTCAACACCACGCGTACCCACCAAGACCTGGATGCACATACCTCCTTCTCCTCTTCGGACGTAGCTTGCCACATCTCACTAATCTTCTTACCTCGAATAGCGACTTCCTCCTTCATGTCGGTGACACCAGCGGGCTTCTCAGTTTCGTGCCAGTGGGCCCGAAGGAACCTGGGAAGAGACGAGTCGTCAGTGCCTGGCGCGCAGGTGTGCGAATGATGCCGAGCCGGTTGAACTACTCACTTGATGTACGGAGGAAGAGGACGCTTGTCCTCCTCGCTCTTCTTGCCAACCTTCATATGTTGCACTCTGGCGGCCTTGATGACGCGCGGGTGGGCTGTTGCGTACCACTCCTTGACGCGCTCATTATACTCTTTCTTGAGGACTTCGGCCTTCTCGTAGTATTCCTGTGGCGGCACGACGATCAGTAACGTCCCCGAAGGTTGAGAGCGCCGAGACCGAGCTCTCGGAGCATTCAGCTTTCAGAGAATACGTACTTTCTTAGCTTCTTCGCCCATTGCATGCCATTCCTTTGCGGCCCCCGCAAAGATAATCTTAGCCTCGTCTCGGCTCCTGCCCGGCTGGTAGACTTTCTCTAGATACTCGCGCATGAAGACCGTGTAGGCATGCGGGGGCGGCCTCGGCGGTCTTTGCTCCTTAGGGATCTTCAGGGCTGCATGAGCAGCAGAGGTAGCCGGGGAAGGGGGAGGGTGGTTCTACAGGGTCAGTGCCCTGCCGTCATGTAGCATGCGGAAACGATTCGTACAGACCTCGTAGCGGAGCCTTGATGCGCTTCGCAGGGTCCTGTTCAGCCTTCTCTTTCTTTGCCTTGCGCTCCTTGACCCGTTGCGCTTTAAGCGCTTGAGCCTTGCGCTGACGCTCCTTCGCCTTCAGTAGCTTAGCTTTCTCCTTGGCCTTCAGTAGCTTGGCTTTCTCCTTGGCCTTTGCTGCTCTCTCCTTCGCCCTCTCTGCAACCGCTGCCTGCTTCTCAGTAGCAGTCTTCCTCGTTGTAGATGATGCACGCTTCTTTGCTGGCGCCTTTTCCTTCGTGTCCTTGTCCTGGGCTGCAGCTCGAGGCTGGAAGGCAGGCGCGGTCGTCAAGAAGGTCCGCGCAATGACACGCTGGCGCGCGACGGCCGTGAGGTGGTTCCCAGCGAGCAAGCCGCTAGGCATGTAGACGCGAGATAAGACGCGTGCTGTGAAGCTGGGGAGCATGGTTGTGGTCCGCGGACGCGTGCAGTCTGAGTGGAGGATGAGTGCGACTGCAAGAGCGGTGATGGAATGTTGCCGAGGGTTGGCTATGCCCCTTTATGGCGGAGAGTCGCAGATAACCGATGGTTATGGTGCGTAAATAAAGGATAACTGACGTGTGAAATACACAGATATCAAGGCGCTAAAGCACTTGTAGTCACTTTCTTGAAGCAACTTGAGCTTGAAAGCTTGAACGTTAACCATCGGGCTCCGTTGTGAATCTTCTCTAGACCGCGTCGCAGAACGCGAGCTTCGGCACTATACCTGCTAGGATCTTCCTCTCATTGATATATTCACTGGTTTATAGAGACTCATGAAACATACCACCTGCGCCGGTACCTCAAGCTCAAGATCCAGCTGCCTCCAACCTAGCTAGCCCGTCCACACTTCTGTCTTCGCTCACGTTGGTGAAATCTTCTCAATGCGCGCGAGTCAATTCGCCAAAGGTCAATTCTAACACTAGCAGGGGCTGACAAGGACGGCAGACGAACACCATAGTACTCTCAGCCACTTGTCAGCCTCCGAAGTTGCTCAGTCCACGCAGCTTGCGTGACACTGTTTAACACCCTAATTCTAGGACCCTCGCAAAGCCGGCGTGAAGACTCGGGATGCCTAAACTATCCAAGACGACTAGGAACAGTGTCCGACGCTTTCTACTCGATGTCATCAAGCCCACGCCCACCTTAGGCAAGCGCGCTCGTGAGGACGATGCTAACGAGCATAACGACAAGCTTAGGCTCCATCCACTCGCGCCCGCCCGGGCGACAACTTCTGCTACACCCGCGGCTTGTACCACGCCTGCATGTATCGCTCTACAGAACGAGGATGAGGACGAAGACGCTGTTGTAATCACCGCACTCAATGTCGTGCCCTTCTGCTGCCACGCCGACCTGGTCACCATGAACCGCAGCCAGCTTCTCGCTGTTGCAGAGACTCTCAACGCCAAGCTTCCGCTTGCAATGCAGATCGACGTTGGACGCGCACGCTCTGACGCGTTCATCCAGAACTCAATCGAACTCCTCGTAGGCTTGCGCCAGGAAATGCCCCCCGCGCCTAAGCGGACTCGCTCGCACACCCTCTGCGAGACCCCACGCGCCGTTCCGTCCAGCCCAGTGTCGCCCCTCGCTGGCCGCAGCCGCTCGAACATGTCTCTTGCCACTCCTGCGCTCGCGATGCTCCGTGAAGAGGACGAAGGCAGCTCTCGGGACTCCGACCGCCCTCAGAAGCGTCGCCGCGTGGCTGCGCAGCCATCTTCCCCGCCATTCACGCTGGACTCTCGCCGACCCATCACCCGCGCACAGTCGCACCGCGTCGCGCCCATGGTGACCGACGCGGAATCCCCAACTGCGAGTATGCGTGTCCTACGCGCGCGAAGCCAGAAACTCCCAGAACGCGCGCCTCTATACCCCAGTATCCTCTCCAACGTGACCGTCACTCGCGGGCGGAGCACTACGCGCGGGAGGGACGGCTTCGTTGCGAAGAGGGCGAGCTTCGCGACGACGTCGACGCCGAAGAAGCGCGCGATGGCTGCAGTGAACTCGCCTGAGTCCGCCGCCCCGCACTTCAGGCCCGTCTTCGCGAACATTAAGCAGGCACCAGTTGGCCAGCCCCGCAGGGCCGCACGCATTGACGACAGCACGGATGCGTGCGAAGTGACCTTTGGGCTTGACGGTCTGACGATGCCGATGATCGACGACGATAGCTCGGATATGGATGTGAGCAGCGGGTGATAGGACCCATGGGAAGGACGATATGAGATGTGGTCTGTCATGCACGCTTGATTGTCAGGATTGAGGTCAGCAACAGATACAATACATGTTGTGGCTCACAGTACGATTCCAGTGAACCAATCCTATCTGCTATATGTTGCGCGTGATTTCGCACGGTCGACTCGCACAATGGGCTTATATAGAGGTATCATTGGTTCATTTTACAGTGCGTTATGGACATGACATGATACAGCTACACGACGCATGATATTTCTTTGGATTTCCCCGCCTAGATGCTGCTGAGCACCGCGTCCACGCCGGAGACGGTCACCTTCGTCGGGTCGGGCTCAACCTGCAAGAATAATCCGCGTGTGGGTGAGCAATTCACGGCCATCGTTACACCTAGTAAATGTTCACGTACGCCGAGGTACTTGACCTTCAGGTCGTCGAGGACGAGCGCGAAGCGCGTCGTGCGCTTGCCCAAGCCGATACCAGCGCCAGAGAGGTCAACAGTGAGACCGAGCTTGGATGTCCACGCAGTGTCGGGGTCCGAGAGCGCGAGGATCTACGTCGTGTGTGGGTTGAGCTTCGGTGACCCGCGCTGGGGGAAGATGCAGCGATCGACTAACCTTGTCGCCGAAGCCGAGGATGCGGCTCCACCCACTCAAGACGAAGGGGTCGTTCGCGGAGAGGACGGCGATCTCATCGATGCCCTTCGCCTTGAGCTCGTTGACCTTAGCGAGGTAGGGCGGGGCGTGGTTTGCGTGACACGAAGGCTGGTAGACGCGAATGCCGCGGCAGTTGAGCATTGATCGACTGACGTTGTGCAGGTGAGGTAAAAGCGACGTACAGTGAAGGCTCCGGGGACGGCGAAGATCAGGACCTTCTTGCCCCTCCACGCATCGGTGGAGAGCTTCGTGGCTGTTGTCCACAGGGAGAGTCGTCAACGATGCGCTATAGGATTGGCGATCTAAACGTAGAGCGTAGAAGATCGACGTACGGATGCCGCACGCGCTGGCCTCGGCGAGCTCGGACGTGTAGGGAACGTGAACGAAGGTGCCCTGGGGGACCTCGTCGCCGACCTTGATAGAGGGAGTGGCCATCGTGTTTGATCTGCAGTATTGGTGGAGGAGGGGTGATTGAGAGGTGACTGGGCGGGTGCTTGGTTTGATACTCTCGCGGAGGCAGTCTCTTATATACGGCGTCGAGCGTCCCTGCGAAGCACGCCGCACGCATCCAATTCTGGGACATATGCTCCCCGGGCGTGGGGATGCGGACGGTGCATCCACTGGTACGGTGCGGATTGCGTTATCACGCCAGTTCCTACAATATCTCTGTCTCTATGCAGAAGTTGTGCCAGTGGCGAGTAGTAGTTGCTGCTGATAATACTCCGACATGCTTATGCGACGATAGGCATGACTTCTCTGCAAAGAGCTGCTAATCCCGCACGAAGTTCTGTTGTCGAGAACACCGCTCGCTGCTGAAGCTCCGTGCGGCACGGCTTCGGTGTCTGATGCTGTCTGTTCTGCGTCGCATGTCAGTGCTGCCGCGCATGTGCTACGGCGGTCGTCCTAATCGATGTCGTGCTGTCGAAGCCCTGTTGCCTTGTTCCGATGGCGCATCGGGGGATGGAACACCGCTGTTGGACAGCGGGAGCTCATGGTGGTGCAATTGCTGCAGGGAAACGCATCATTTCGTTCGAAGTGCCAGATTATAGGGTGCGTATCCATAGCTCTGTTTGTTTGACAGTCTGAGGGTACCGTCCGACCGCCGCTCGCTTGACGGATGTGAGCTTGTATAGCATACACTCACGATGCCAATCCTCAGAGCGCTATCAAGTCGGTGCTCCGGCGATCCGCTTATCCTGCAGTCTTGCGCGATTTGCTTTCAACATCTTGTTCACTTCACTGCAATTACATCCAGGGATCCGTGGCTTCTATATACTCCTACACCTTTGAACTCATAGATGACTACCCCGCGAGGGATCCGACAGTCAGAGAGCAGCAAGAACGGCGTCTGCGCCGGAGACGGTGACACCGCGCTCGGGCTCGACACCAACGTACTTGACCTTGAGGTCGTCGATGACGAGCGCATAGCGCTTCGTGCGCGTGCCGAAGTCGACCGCAGACAGGTCCTGCGAGAGGCCGAGCTGCGCGGACCACCGTGCGTTCGGGTCGGAGAGGGCAAGAACCTACCAAGCGCACAGACAGTCAATCACACTCAAGCCCCTTCTAGGAATTGGCACGGTAGATGCGTACCTTGTCCTTAAGCCCGAGGAAGCGCGCCCAGCCGCTCAGGACGAAGGCGTCGTTCGCGGCGATGATGGCGATCACGTCGACACCCTTCTTCTTGAACTCGTCGTACTTCTCGAGGAACGGCGGGACGTGGTTCGCGTGGCACGTGGGCTGTATTCGCGTGTTCAGTAAGCGCATCCGGACAGCGCAGATGATATGTCGCGTAGGTGCCAAGGGGCCGTGTGGAGGGCGATAACGTACCGTGAACGCGCCAGGGACGGAGACGAGGACGACCTTCTTGCCTTTCCACTCGTCCGTGTTCAGTTTGACCGCTGCGCCGTCATTCATATGTCAGCTTGACAGATCGGACAGATCGCGGGCGGCGCGCGAGAGGTGGTACGTACGGATGCCACACGCAGAGTGGTCCTCGAGCTCGGGCGTGTAGGGAATGTAGGTGAACGTCCCCTGGGGGATCGTGTCGCCAACCTGGACCTTGATTTCGGACATGGCGTTCGATGCGTAAGTTCTAGCGAGGATAGATGGAAGACGGGCACTGATATCAGCGGCAGTAGCACTGGCTAGAGTCGACGTCCGATAGCGGCTCGTAGCAGCTGGTGCTTTATAGCGGGGGGCGGTCATGTGACTGGGGAAGGTGGTTAGTAACCTGCTTCCCGCAGGCCTGTGTGCATCGGAGGACCGGGGCAGCCCGGTATTCCGAACAGCACGAAGCAGATTCATAGGGGCGCGGTTTACAGGGGTGCAGCTGTACATGGCTGGCGAATCACTCGGCGAACAGTCCAGACGAGGTGAGGATCCAGGAGAAAGAGACACGGTGGCAGCAAGCGCTCGACGCGTGTGAGCATACGCGGCGGAATGTCTCTAGGACCCGGGCACGCACATGCTGCTTCTCACCGAGGAGGCCAGGGAGCCAGTCTCTTTGTCATGACACATTTCTACAGAAGTTAGGAAGTACTTCCTATAGCACAGGGTCCAGATGTAAGGATTACAGGGAGCATGATGACAGTAAGTACGGCTCATCAATGAGCTCGAGGTACCGTGACCTGGACCTCTTTCTCTCAGTCAGCTCACACCTGCACTCACATGCAGCCTGAGCTGTGCGTCGTTCATACGACATGGTACGACAGTTCCGAGCGGTCATAATAGCCGCTTGCGCCATGTTGCCATCTGCCGCGACAAGTTGATGTCGATGTCACTCTGACAAACCACACTAAGAAATGCATCCGAGTTCTTCAGCAGCAGCATGTGCGATGCTTGAGCTCGAAAGTTCAACCGACTTGCTAGCATCAGCAAGGTGTCGCTAAGTCACATGTGTGTTGCGCTTGGAGCCAACGGTCGTGTCGCCCTCGGAGGGCCCTCCAGCATTCGCAGCGCAGATTGTACATTAGCCATGTTCACTATAGTCTGCTCAGATACTTGCAATCGTACATCACCCGAAGGGTATCGAGACCGCTTCCACTACGCAATCGTACACCCCTCTGGTATATTCGGCATGCCGTCGGGACCAAGGTCGAAGCCTGGCGGTAGAGGCCCCATTATCTCGGACGGTGGTGAGCCGTATTCTTGCATCTACCACGACGCGTCAGACGTTACGGATGGCACAGCTGACAGTATTGCACACGCACCTCCTGCATCAATTCTACGACTTTCAACCCCGCCTGCGTGTCGTCGTCTGTGTAAGCGGGACTTTCGAATATAGCCACAATTTGGGCAACGACTTTCGATTGTGATGTATACCGCTTGTGGTCGTCCGCACTCATCTTCGAGGCGTTATCCTTCAAATATGAGGGGTACTGCAGTGCTATCAGGGGATTGCACAGGTAGGTCGAGCGAGACAAGTGACTCACTTTGTCATTCAGTTCTTTCAGTGGCTCGTAGAGGACCTCTTTGCTCATAAGCTGAGACATCATGTTCTCCAGCAGCCCCTTGAGCTCCTCTTCCGACTCCGTGCCCTCTACATCGCTTGCGAGTCGCGAGAAGATGTCATCGAGGCCTTCGCCCTTCGCGGTCGCCTCATCTGCCTGTTAAAGTCCGTTAGCCTCCAACGTGACATAACCCCGCATGTCTGTACGGGCGTATTCACCTTCCGGTCACTCTCTTTCAGCTTCTCCATCATCTTCTTGATGCTATCCTGGAAACCTGCGGGTTCGCTAGACGAGCCAGCGGTGGGTGCGCTCTCCGCAACCTTGCCCTTGCTCCCGACGTCCTCGGCAGACATCGAGCCGTTCATGCCCTCGACTAGCATTGCTTCCCATGCGGCCTGGAATGCCTTTGCTCTCTCTTCATCTGTCGTGCCCTCCTCCACTTTCGCAAGGTCCGGGATGTCCTCCAGTCCCGCGCCCTGAGCGATATCCCGGAACAGGCTCTCCATGCCCTTCGTAAGTTCGCGCGCGAAGTCATCGTCTAGCGATTCCAAGCCAAACGGATCGGGCTTCTTCTGCTGTGATGCAGATCCTGTCGACGGCGTGTCCTTTGTAGGTGGCGTTTGTGATGTGGCAGCAGTGGATGCGGGGGCGGGCTTCGCTGCGGGCTTTGGAGGAGCGTTGAACTGCTCCAAAACATCTATGTCGCGTGCGCGGGTCAGATTACGCATGACAGTATACATAGCGGAAATCGCACCATCCAGATCATCCAAGTCCTCTTCTTCGACAGTGGTCTTGCGGGGCGCGGCCATGGCGGAGAAGGACACTTGAGATCGTGCGGGGAGTGGCGTCTAGCTATGTGTGAAGGTCCGATGTCTCTCGGCCACGCAGGTTTCGCAGGGTCTTTCGTTTCCGGGCGTGTTATGCACTAAACACGGCGGCTTGAACGCGCAAGAGAGAGGCGGAGAGCAAGCGTGGCTTGACTCTTGTCTCGCGATCGTACAGGACCCCCGATTATAGTAGGTGAACCTAAATCATTCCCCTCAAGATTTAGTCGCAAATGTCCGCGAAAATTTGGCCATTTTGGCCACCGAATGTCCGGAAAAAATCTCGGTTCGGCCGCCTTCGGCGGCCATTTGTCCGGACTTGGGATATAGGTTAAGCAAAGTCATAAAAATGTCCGGAACGCATGATGTAGGTTGCGTTCCCCGTCTAGATTGTCCGGAACGCATATGTAGCTAGTAAGAAACCACTAGTAGAGTCTCCCATTCTATGTACACATCTCTAGGTCATCGGCCTCAACAACTGTCTATCTGTCATCCTCGGAGCCCGAATCTTCGCCACCATCCATGTCGTGTTTACGGCCGCGGCTCTTCCGGCGGAGGTTTCGAAGTGCCTTCGTAGCGACTGCAAGCCTACCTAAAACGTCCGGTTTCTGCAATTGCGTGAGAAGGAGCAGAGTGTCGGGGTTGATGTCAAGAGTCAGTGTACGCCGATCAGCACTGAACTGGTGATTGCCAGGGAGTAGGCGGAGGAAGCACTCTCCGGAGACGAGTGCAAATGCGAACGTTTGCAATGGCGCAAGACGCCGCGGAATCGCGCGGAAGTGGTTGGCATGCACATGTTCATAGAGTTGGACAGCGATGTATGATGCATGTCCGATATGGGTGATACGTGAGCACCAGGCGTGTTTGCCATTCTTGCCTCCTTCTTGAGAATAGACCGCAAGCACTGGAGGGAGTCGTTAGAACTTCGATACCACAGCAAATTAAAGAAAGTACGCCGTACCTCTGCCAATGAAGATGCAGGAGTCCTGGAAAACGACCCCAAACGAACCATCCGGGGATAGCGCGGAGTGATGCGGGGTCTGGGACGTCGATGTACCAACGAGAGCATCCGCCAACTCACTGGTGTTGGGGAGGGAATGCGCCCGAAAGATTCTGAGGCGTTGCGAGAGGACCTATCACACTGTATGAGTGCGTGGTCGTCACGAAAGGTGATCACTTACGGTAGCTGCACGCTGTCCTGCTGCGAGCGCTGCATTGGCCGTATTACCGGAATCCTTCTTGCCCACCTGCCACCTAGCCCGTCGTTCCAAACCTGTTCCAACCCCTTGTGTATCGCCATCGTACTGACGTATCAAAGCTTCCATTTCGCGTATGATATGGGAACGCTTAGAGGCACGTCCTGCACGGATACGCACATCAAAGTCAGTCCTCGTATTTGCGCACCATCATGAACTGGGTTCGATGATTACCTTGGTTTGCGGACTCACGCGACTGCTCCGAGTCGGCACCATCGGCCCCTTGGCCAGACTGCCTTGTTCCGGTTCGGACACACCGTGCGGCTCGCTTCGTCTCGTGTTGTCGCCTCGTAGAGATGATGGACGTGTAGTCAACATCTTCGCTAGCTGTCACGGGGCGGTCGAAGGGACGTGTCGCCTCGGCAGGAAGTTGCGACAGTAACGTGTTGGCCGCCGCTTCGAAAGCTTGTTGAATTGCTTGTCGGTCGTCGTCGTATTGTGCCTCCTGGTCATCCACGTCGGGGGCATCTGAGGCAGACTGACTAGAGGGTTATGTCAGCACCGTGACAGAACTCGAATCGACTGATGTTCTGAACATGTACGTACGCTGTTACCATGTCATCCATTGCAAGAGCGACCGCTGCACACGTCAGATTAAGGAAGCGTTCATCCTCAGCATTTGTGCGGCCGAAGTCGTTTTGATGGTCAGTGATCAGCCGCTGAAGCAAGGCGCTTTCGTCCTCGTCGGCATCGTCGGTGTCGTAGTCACTGACGGACTCCTCATCGCTCGAGTCGTCGTCGTGGTTGCCATTGTCGTGGTCGTCCTTGTCGTTACCAACAGCGCCTGATCGACGCGCGAGAGGGTCATTGCCAGCCGGATACCAGGACGCGATGCTCGGAAGTTGTGCTGTAGCGGTTCTGCCAGTATTTCCCCCCATAACGTCCGATGGGACGATTCCTACCAGCAAGAGCAGGCTCTCGACTTCCTGCCAAGCGTCGCGGGAGGCTTGTTCGATCTCTTCGTTACTTGGAAATGTGGCGAGAGCGTAGAGATCAATACCGTCGGTGTCGAAGTAGCTATGAGCATACCCAGATGCGCGAGCCTTTGGATCTGAAGAATGAGCAAATTTGATGATGGAGCGGAGGAGAACGTGCAGGCGTGGGATCATGTAGATGAAGTCCAAGAATGTGAAGTCCTTGACTAACTTCCGGCACTCGGCGAAGACATGCTCGCATACCTCACTCGAGTGCAGCCAGGGAAGCAACGGCATGGGCGTGTCCTTGCTAAAGTGATCGCGGTAGACAATGATGAGCCCGAGAAGTCCGTCGATGAGGATGTTGCAGATGTCCGCCGCTTCCCTCGAGATGAAGTGGCGTGACTCGGGATATTGAGCGGCCTTCAGGTAAGCTCGCCAGCCTTCGAGGAAGAAGCGAGCACGGAGAGCCATCTTGACGCGCTCGACATGAGAGATGTGCCGGTTCTGGTAAGCGTCGACGAGCTCGCCCATGACGAAAAGATACACAATCTGTGCAACACGGTCAGGGTGATGAGTCGTCAGATACTCGAGGGTCGTTGCTGAGAAGAGGCGTGTCGCGGCGTTGTCGTCTTGACGGTCAACCTTCTCAACATCACGGTTGTACAAGGGACTGTCCTCCAGGAAAGCGAGAAGTCGTGCCCAGCCGTACATCGCGACGTCGTTACCGAAGGTCAGCAATCGCGCGCCCGAGAACAGATTGTTGCGCAAGGTCTTAAGCGCATGCTTCGAGTCCTGAATCATGACTATGGGATAGCCGTCGTAGAATGCCAGCTCGATGACAATCGGCTCTTGAGAGGCGGAGTATGGATGAGGGAATGTGTACGTCGAATGGTGATCGGCGTTCTTCACCAGGAGCTGTTGAAGTGAACGTTCGGTCTGCGTGCCGTCGCAGGCATAGGAACATATGGGAATCTTGTGCTTAAGGAGCCCACGGACGATCGGCACAATGAGCTTGTGAAGGTCGCTTACAGCAAGGCTGTTCGGAATGGCTTTGGCAGCAACTACGATCGGAGGGACTTTCGGCAGTGGTACTTGGGCACACCAGAGCCGTACCTATGACAGCAATCATCAGCCAGCCATACGCGCGTGAGCCTGGTACACGCACCTTTGTCGCTTTCTCATCTGTTGAGCCCTTCAACACTTCCTGCAGTGCCTCAGGGTTTGCAACTGCCTTGGGCTCGCCGGTGCTACCCACAAGCATATGGACTTGCTTTGACGCGTCCCAGTACGTTCGAAACGCAGCGTGTAGTTTGGTGTCATCGCAGCTTAAAGCGATCGGCCCCGAATACTTGACGGACTGCAGATAATGGGCAACGGCGAGGAAGGTCTCCTCGCAAACAGATAATGGGAATTGAGGGGCTGCATTCTGTGTACGACTGGAGCGAAGTGTTTCAGCAGCGCACAAACCGTCTGAGGTATACATCAAAACATACCGTATGTGCCGCAATGTGGGCAGAGGCATGTGCTTCGTGAGGATACGGTATAGCTCCGGGCTCACAATCGCGCACATGTTAGCGAATTGGGTAAGCGATGGGCCATACTTGAAGTTCTGCCTCCCGACTCCTCGTTCTTGTCGATCCATATCTTCAGCCAGGGCCTCCAAGAGGTCGCTGACAATTGGATAGCCGGAGAGCTTGCCTTCGAGAATGCCAGAGGCGAGGCGGGCATAGACAGACACTTTGGAATCCTAGGTGTGAATAGATTACGGTCTCTCAGTATGCAAGCTTGTTAGACCACACGAGGACACGTACCTGCGAGAGTATCAGGGACTCCAACCCATGCGACCGGGCAAAGAGGTACCCCAGTGTCTCGTTCCGGTACTTCTTGTTGATGTGCTTGTAGTTCACCTGGTCGGAGCGGTTCATCGCAGCACGTAGAGCTGTCTTGAATGCAGGGAGCTTGTACACTGAGCTGCACTCCGCACAAAGCAAAGTCTTGGGATCAGCAGGGTCGTAGATAGAGACATTGAGAAATTTCTTGCACGCTACAGCAAACACCGCGCTGGAGAGGTGGTCGTTCCGCCACGTACGCATCTGGATCTGGACCTTGTTTATGATATCTCTCTCCTTCGAGTCCTCTGGCAGTTCGCTATAGGCCTGGCCATAGAGGTCGAGCGAGATCTTGTTTAACGAGCGTGAGCCACCACCAGAGATGTAGGTGCGCCGAAGGTATACAGGGATTCTGTCATCGACGTGCACGGTAATGCCAGAGCATGGGCGACTAGGTTGGGCGGTTGTTGCATCGCCTGTGTGACTGTCCGCACCCGAGTGGGAATGAGCGCGGGAAGAGACGCTGAGATGTAGTAGTGGACGTTCACGACGCGAGCACTGTTCATCTTTCGAGTCGTCATCTTGTCGTGTAGTGCCATCGTTCGCCGTCCGAAGGTCAATCTTCTTCTTCCTCTCCCAACCCAACTGGTCAGCAAAGCTGAAGAGCGTTCGTGTACGCGTTCCAGACGTTGATTGCTTGCTGCTGCCGTCTCCGCCCACCTCCGACTTCGCCTTGACTGTGTTCATCGAGGTATAGTTCTCCTGAATCGCCTTGCAATTGTGATTCACATGCTGACGAAAGCGCGTAACGCTATAAGGGTTCTTCATCTTGTACCACCGAGCACAGCGTGAATGCCAGACTAGCCAACGTCTCTTCTGATCCTCTCGAAGCTCAGCAAACGGGTCCAACTCCGCCACAGACTCCAAGAACGTCTTCAAGCGTTTCTTGTCGATCCCAACGGTACCATCAAGGAAGGCCATCTTGAGTTGACGAGAGTCAGTGGCCGAGCGACTGATGCCGACTGTGCCAGAGCGGGTACCAGTCTTCTTTTGAGGTACGTCCAAATCGTCGCTAGATGTTGACGATGAGTCCTCGCTGTCTGACTCGGCTGAATCTAGACCTTGGCAAGACGTCGTGTTGGGCTCTGGCCCTCCGCGGTCATCGCCATGGGAGTTCTCCACGGTGGAGACGGAGCTTGCTGTATGGGTGGAAAGGCCACCAACGTTCTCGTCCAAAATCCTATCCTGGTCTTCTGCCGGACCGTCACATCGCGCATGCTCACTGAGTCTTCCAGCACCACACTCCCCCACCTGCTCGCCAGCTGCCCGGCTGAGTACCGCCGTATTCTCTGGTGCGTTCCCCCCCACCTCAGGCTGTAGCGAGACCTGACGCGTCCTCTGAAGGGGGCGTTGAACTGCCGCAACGTCAATCACTTGTCCGGTCTCCGCGGCCTCCTTGACATCTGTCCGTCCAAGGTGTCCTTGTCCTCCGGAGCTCACAAGCTGATTAGGCGATGCGTCGTCCTCGTCATTGTCTCTACTCGCTGCTTGAGCTGCCCGTTTGCGAGGACGCTCTTCGACATCACTGGGTGCTGATCGACGGCGGACAAGACCACGTGAAGGCGCATGTGGATTTCTTTCCTGGACGATGGGTAATGTGTAAGTTGTCAGATAACTCATGCAGTGTCGATGCGATTAACACGTACAAGTTTCAGCTGTTCATTAGCCAGGATAAGGAAGTACTCCACGCGCAGGCGAGCGCTCTCCTTCTGGTTATACAGGGGGTCGCCGAAGATGTTATGTGCCATCGTATTGATCGTACAGAGGCCACATGTTACGCTTTCGAGCGTGACTCTTAAACTATCAAGCCTTAAGACGTCAATGAATAGAGAGCTTGTATCTATTCAGCTACTAGCCCTAGCTTGTCGAAGATAAGCGCGTAGTAGTATTTGCAGTTGAAAGCGAGTTAACGAGCAACCAAAGTCGTATTTCGCGAAGAGACTGAAAGCTGAGGGTCGCTCTATGGCGTCGCCTCTTATATACATGTATGCAGGCCTGTAGACGGAATGTTCTAGCGTGTACATGGACTTTCTGGTGCGTAGTAGTCAGCGCTAGTCGAACCTAGTAACACTGTGGCAGTGCTGCTGTGGACTGTGCAGAAGCGCCTGTGCACTGCGCGGAAGTAACTGTGCACTGTGCAGCAGTAACTGTGCATAGAAAGTCCTAGAGAGTCCTAGATAATACGAGACCATTCCTGTCTTTAAGAACCGTAGCTAGAATCCTAGAGTCCGCCATATTCGTATAGTACAGAGACGGAAGTAGAGACCATACCAAATCGTACAGTTCGTAAGACGCCTATCGTACATTTGTAACATTAGCTCCCCCTCCGCTGAAGGTCGTCCTCGACCTTAGGCATGCACGATAATGTTCTGGTTACGCTCGACGACCTCAGGACGGAAGACGTCCAAAGAGATCTGGACGAGGTCAGACACGTTACCTACTGCCCGAATACAATCCCACTGCGCCGATTCTGCCGCCGACATGCCTATAGCCTGGCGATAAGTCGTCGGGGTGCGTTCGGCCTCGATCTTGAAGGCAGGGAAATTTCCTCGACGAGCGATGACGTCGTCGATAAGGAGAGAGGCTGCCATTGTGGTCCTGACAGAAGCTTCCGGCCATCGCAGATGGTATGCGACCATGATCCGAGTGACGGAGATGCCGAAAGGATTGTTGGGGACCACGAAGATGTCGCCGTTGGAATTGACATAGCCAAGTCGATCTTCTCCGGTTCCTCGAAAGAAACCGTAGCGTCCGCGGGGTTCTTCAGCGTTCTTAGTGAGAGTCGCTGGTGGGGGAGGAGGAGGAGAGGGTGCCCTAACCGCGACCTTCAGGGCTTCGTGGAACTCCTCCTCAAGGAGCTCGTCGACCTCGTCAACCGTACTGAGCTCGAGATGCTCAAGCTCCGGGAGAAGGTCGAACGATTCCACCTCGGAGTAAGGTGAATCCGAGCGAGATGAAACCAAAGAGGGGGTGGACTCCTCAGAGGTTTGTCCCCACTTGACGGCTTCTTCCTCGGGGTCTGGAGTAGCAATCTTCCATGGGTCAGTTGAGGGAACTGACCATCCTCCGACTGAACTCACGTCCGCGTCTTCATCCTCATCTACCTCGATAGACTCCGGGTAGTCATCGAGACGTTGCGGCCAGAAAATATGTCCCCAGTTATGAGTACCGTGTTGGTTGCGGAGGGGCATGAGATCCGAGAGAGCCCCCGCGATCTGGGGGTTAGCGAGCATCGAGAGTACCTTCTCTGCTCCTTGGATCACCGCCTGGTAAGCCTCGTTCGCAACCTGATCGACCTTCTTCTTCTCCGACTTGGGCGCCGACGTCCTCTTGTTATAGTTGACAAGAACTCCGTAGGACGGAGCAGCCCTGGCGAGAGAGCGGTAGACGTCGATGAGGTCCTTGACCTCAGGGAGATGAGAAATTCGAGCCTCTACGTGACTGTAGAGGTCGGGGTGGACAATGACCCAGCCGATGCGGTCGGCGAGGGTGCCTTCGTCGTTGGCCGAGACAGTGTGTCGAGGGAGGTGGTTGTAGAAAACCGTCCTCCGTTCGCGGATGAAGTTGGGGGGACGGGGAATGTTGCGTCTGGAAGCCTCAGAGAAGCGGCGACCAGTAAGATGAGTGCTAGTGTTGACCATAGTGAATATCAGAAAATGTTTAGAAAATTGGAGGAAATATTTGAGTGAGGAGTGGGTTGAGTCTTTTTACGACAATTTGTGCCTCTTCTTATAGTTGCGCAGGATTGACTGCGCATTCTTGAGATGTTTTTCTGGTTCCCAAGAATTCTCCGATGCAGGCCAACCCTTCCAAGCCACTAGGTACTGTTTTCGGGTACCTCGGGTACGGTGGCTTAGGATTGCTTCTACCTCCCACTCCTCTCCTTCCGTCGAGTCTGGAGTGGGAATCGGTGGAGGTCGGATGTAGTCTGGTCCGTGCTCCTTAGTTGTGTGGTACGGAGTAAGTAGCGCTGCGTGGAAGACTGGGTGTATCTTCCATTTCTCCGGAAGTTTTAACTTAAATGTAACCGGTCCCAAGACCTTGACGATAGCGAACGGTCCCACTCGTTTTGGAATCAACTTCCTAGAGACATATGGAAGCCTGAGGTTCTTTGTATCGAGAAGAACCTTGTCTCCGAGCTTCAGCGGAACTTGAGCGGCGGGGAGTCTTCTTGACATGGCTGCGGCGGCCTGCGCATGCGCAGCTATTGTATTCTCCCTGGCTTCCTGAAGACTTTGAAGCCTCTGCTCCGTACTTGGATGCTTTGGGGTGGTTCGGACTGTCCCAGCGGCCTCTGGCTGAAACCCGTAGAGGAGTTCAAACGGGGATTTTCCCGTGACAGAGTGTGTCCGCTGATTGTGCGCGAATTCGAATTGAGGCAGCAGTTTGGCCCAGTTCTCCGGATTGTTAGCACAGTAGAGCCGAAGTGCTAAGTCGAGTTCCTGATTGACTCGCTCCGTTTCCCCATCTGTCTGAGGATGATAGGCCGTGCTGAGTGCCGTTTCAATTCCGAGACTGTTGTGTAATTCTTTGAATGCCTTGGAGATGAATTGCGGCCCTCGATCCGAGATGACCTTCGCAGGTAGTCCGAATCTGCGATATACATCCCTTTGCAGAATATCCATGGCTCCTTCTGCCGTAATATTCTTGGTGCAAGGGGAAAATACCGCTGCCTTGGATACATCATGGTCAACTACCACTTGGACGGCATTGAATCCATCCGACTCTGGTAGATCCGTGATATAATCCATTGTAATGGTCCGGAAAGGCCTAGTATCCCCACTGTGTTGAATGGGAATTAAGCCTGGTTTAATGGGATGCGTATTGACCTTGCTTGTTTGGCAAGCGGCGCAACCTTTGACATATTGCACAATGAATTTCCGCATGCCTGGCCACATATATTCCCGTTTAACCAGATCGTAGGTTTTCTGGACTCCTGGGTGTCCCATAATCGGTGCGTCGTGATGCATCTTGACTATATCACGATACAATTGATTATCTGGTGGAACATATACCCTGTTCTTGTACAGGAGTATTCCGTCGTCGTCGGACCAATCTTCTGGTTTGCCGAACTCCGGGCGTTTGGTAGCCTTTCCTTTTAGGGTAATGTACTCTACTACCGAGCTGTCCCGTAGCTTGCTATCGCGGATGCGCTCTTGTAGCTCAACGTTGACAGCTTTGGCAAAAAGTTCTGGTCCCAATAATACGACATCCTTGTTGTCATTTTCCCCCCCGTCATGCCCTGATCTCCGAGAAAGGGCGTCTGCTTGAGTGAGGGATTTTCCGGGTTGGTGCTTGATTACGATGTTGAACTCCGAGAGGAATAAATGCCATCGTGCCTGCCTGCGATTTAGCTTCTGCGCCGTACGGAAGTAGGTCAGATTTTTGTGATCTGATAGAATTTCTGTAGGGTGTGGGGAACCCTGCAAAAAATGCCGCCATGCTTCGAGGGCTCGAACAATGGCCAACAATTCCCTATCATAAATCTGATAGTTCCGTTCCGCAGGAGTAAAGGACTTGGACAAATAGGCACAAGGATGCCATAGTCCGTCCTCTCCTTGCTGTCGTAGTACAGCACCTGTTGCGACTTTAGAAGCATCGCACTCAATCTGAAATGGTTTCTCCGGATCCGGGATTTGCAGGATCGGTTCTTCAGTAAACCGCTTCTTGAGTGTGTCGAATGCTTTCTGACAATCAGGGGTCCACAGAAAAGGCTGGTCCTTTTTGGTTAATTCCGTGAGGGGTCGGACTATCTTTGAATAATCCCGAATGAACCGTCGGTAGAAATTACCGAACCCCAGGAATGCCTGAACCTGCTTGACTGTTTTCGGTGGTTCCCACTCGATAATTGCCTTTAGCTTTACTGGATCCATAGCGACTACCCCCGGTCGGATTATTGATCCTAGAAATTCGACTTCTTGTCTGTCGAATTCGCATTTTTCCGCTTTGAGGAATAGATCACTATCTTGAAGTCGCTGTAAAGCTCTTCGCGTCCGCTCATGGTGATCCTCGACATTGTCTGAGAATATCAGGATGTCGTCCATATAAATGACCATCCATCCTTCCTGGAGCATGTCTCGGAATAGGTCGTTCATCATGTTTTGGAATGTGGCCGGTGCATTGCACAGACCAAAAAACATGACTGTTGGTTCGAACAATCCACTGGGTGTTATAAACGCAGCTTTCCACTCATCGCCCTCCTTGATGCGCACATTATTGTACCCTGCTCGCACGTCGAGTTTGGTGAATATTGTGGCCCCCTTCAGCCGGTCAATGATGTCGCTGATGAGCGGCAAGGGATATGCGTTTTTAATAGTCCCCTCGTTAAGAGCCCTGTAGTCTTGAACAGGTCGAAGACTCCCATCTTTCTTGGTGACAAAGAAAAATGGCGAGGCTAGTGGAGACTTGGATTTTCGAATGTAGCCCTTCTCAAGGTTCTCCGCAATGAATTTGTCGAGTTCTATACGTTCCGTATAGGTCAGAGGGTAGATTTTCCTCCAAGACCCCTTGGTATGATGGTCGAAGTCCTTCTTGAATTCGATAGCATGGTCCCATGGTCTCGAGGGCGGAAATCTACTTGCTGCCTTTTTCTCAAAGACCTGTCGGTAGTCCTTTACAAAATCAGGTAGGATTTCGTCCAAGGTCTTCTCCTTCTGGTCTTTCTTCGCTGCTATAGCGATCTCTGTAGACTTATTAATCTTTCGGATTTTCTTCTTGCGGTACCATAGCTCAATGGCCCTCGAAGGATTAAATGTAAGCCTTTCGGAGTCTGGGTCTGCGTCGTCCTCGTCCGGTATAGCACGTACGAACGATACGACCAGGTCTTGATTTAGAGGTTTTACTGGGAAATTCCACAGCATCCCTTCGGGTGGGTCGTGCTCGCATTGGTATTTATGGATCTGCTGCTGCTTCTTGATAATATCCGACTTGAAAGTAATGCGTCCACTTTCCCAGTCGATATTAGGATTGTACTTGCGGATCCATGGCATGCCGAATAAGACATCGTCCCGCCCAATGTCGGCCACATACCAATTTGTTGGGAGCTTCTTCCCGTGTAGATTAAATGTCCCCTCCACCCGATGGGTAATGGTTCCCATGCTATTAACGCTATCGTCCGCGTTCCGGAAAGTCAGAGTCTTCGGTAGTCTGACTGTCGGAAGATTGTACTTGTCCACAATCTTTTTATTGACGATCACGGCATCCGCACCAGTGTCGATGAGCCCCTTGATTTCGACGGCTTTGTCCTGAACCTGCATGTAACCGGGTATCAGCAGAGCACTGCGTCTCCGCTCTGTATTGGTTACAATAGTTACATGCAGTTCCTTGGGCAAGTCAGGCGTCGAGTCTGCTTGCCTGCCTAAAAACCCGTCTCAAAATCTGTAGCCCTGAGTGCGTTAATAGAAATATTGTCCTCTTCGTCCTCTTCGTCCTCTTCGTCTGAGATCTCCTCAGACTCGTCCTCTAAGTCCTCGTCGGTAACCTGTCGTACCTTCCGACTGACGGGTTTGCCGGGCTTCTTAGGTTTAGAAGGACAGTCTCTGGAAATATGTCCCGGCTTCCTGCACCGGAAACATAGTCCCTTGTCTTGCAGCTCCTGTCTCTCCTTGACAGAGAGCTTGTTAATATCGAGCGAGTCGTCCTCGATATTAACCGTCTTGACATTCTTCCTAGTCTTCGAGGTTTTTGCCTTGCGTCCTCTACGATTAGCCAAAATCTTCTCCGTAAGGTGATAGCTATGGTCGATCTCCTTAGTCCTAGTCATCCACTCTTCAATGGTCGTCGGCGGAGGGTACGACATGGATATCTTCTTAAGTAAATATTCTGGAAGCGCATTTCTGTACAGGGCCAGTTGCGCTGCTGGGTCCAGAATTTTTCCCTTGAGAGCTAGATCCATGAACCTCGCATTGAACTCATCAACTGAAGAGTATTCCTTGAGCTGTATTGTCGTGAGATTAACCATAGAGTCGTCCACCTCGTCTACTGGGGCAAATGCGAGCAGGAAATTCCTCTTGAAGACCGGCCAAGAGTCAAATCCTCGATAGACTCCCGGTCTAATTTCCTCTTCAGCTCGCTGAATTGTGATGTCCTTCCAGTAGTTTATATTGTCCCCTTCCATGAAGGACAGGGCCGTCGCCACCTTCGTGTAATCATTAACGAAGTCGTGGGGTCGCGCCGTGAACAACAGGAACAGTTGATTGAGGAAGGACCTGGTTTTGTCTCGGTCTCCGTTGAAGACCTCAGGGTCCTTGATCTTGCCCTTTCCGTGTCCTTGCGGCGCATTTCCTGGAGCTTCCTGCGGTTCCGGGTCTGGGTCTGGTCCTGGTGGTCCTCCTCCTGGGGAGTAGGGATCTGAAGGCTCAGGGTCAGGCCGACCTCCGGGCCTACCTGGTCCGCCTCCTCCTCCACCTCCAGAAGGATTGATAACTCCTCCAGAAATTGCCGTTGCCCGAGGGGCTGGTCCACTTGATAAAGACCCGTATCTTTCTCCTTCTGAGCCTTGCCCTTGCGGAGTGAACGCATATCTATGGGCTCCAGAAATGGACTCTCCTGTCGCTGTTCCCGACATGTACGATGGTACTGATTTTCGTACAAATTCTGGGGTTGCGCTGCGACCAGTATACTCCAATTCAGATTTAGTCTCCTCGACCTCTGTCTGAATATGCTCTTCTCTCGGTTCAGGTGTTTCTGCCTCGACCCGAGTGTCTTCTGTTTTCGGTGCAGGTACTACGACCTTAATCCGAATAGTTTCTTCGATTTTCGGTTCAGGTGCTTCGACCGTCGTCCGAAAAGTCTCGTCCTCCTTGTCCGAGTCTTCTACCTTAGGCGGTTCGGTCTCCTTTCCTTTCTCCTTGAAGGATGGACCTGATTCCTTAGGTGATTCGGATTCTTGAGGTTTTGGGGTTCCTACTCTTGAAGTCGGAAACGATCCTGACACAACTCTCGGACTATTAATCCGACCAGTAGCTTTTCCAGCAAGTAGTGGCTTCTTGACTAACGCGGGTTGTCGTCCGTGGGTGTTAGTAATATCCCGCTCTTGTGAAGAGTGTGTTAGGATTAAAGCCGATGCGTGCTTGACGTTTGGAACCTCCTTAGTGTTGTACCGAAGTGGACACCTTTCGTTGGTGCAAAAATTCCACTTGTCTACGCTTTCTCGATAGTATACGTCCCGAGCTTTGTCGGAGTTGTAGAGATGATATAACCTTGAACAACTATATGGTTCAGCTGAACTCATACACGTTGTGCTTGTCGTAGGAAAGCCTGATGTAGTTCCCTAGCTCGGAGGCAACTACGAAATTTCCTAAGATTTTCTTCGAGGTCTATATCTGCGTAGTTCTCCGGATTGAGGACCTTTGCTCGCAGGTAGTCAATCTGGTTCTGAAGATATCCCGCAAAGTTCCGTACCCTCGTTGGAGGTGTAACAGCTTGTCTTGGAATAAATTCGAGTGTCTGGATGACCTGAGTTATGTATCGATGGGCTCGTTCGAGAGTCGCGTGATATCTCCTCGTGAAGTCCTCCTGTCCTAGTACTTCCAAGTTATCTGCTATAACTCGAAGTGTATCGATCGCGTGCACCGGAAGCTGTGTTCTCCGATAGAATATCCCTGCCGTTGAGGATGCTTCTTCAACACTAGTTTCTGGAGTCGATCGATCCGAACTATCCGTTCCTGGACTCGCTCGGGTTGGAATGGGTACGCCTATTGCTACTCCTGATTCCGCCTGAATGGCCAGAGAATTCCTATATTCTCTCCACTCGTCTGTTCTCTGAAACGCGGGTTCTTGTTCCGATACTCGAGTGCTCCGACCCGACGATGTCGAACTGGTACTTTCTACGTAAGGGATTGTCGAGCTAAAACCTCTTATCAAGGGGAATGGGGATCCTCCTGGCGATCTTGGGAGAGCAACTATATTCTCCGGGATCGCGAGTGGTGGTAAGCTCGGCAGTGTTTTGTTCCTTCCGCCTAGTACCCTGGGTGATTGTCGCAATGGGGGTTGTGTAGTTCCCTCCGTATTGACTATCGTCTCTCTGTACGTTACGAGCAAGAGAGAGTTCTGATGCGTTTCGTAGTCGTTGTCTTCCGACGTAGGCCTCTGCACTTTTAACAAGTGGAGGGTTAAAGCTTTCAGTCTAATGTTACGCTTTCGAGCGTGACTCTTAAACTATCAAGCCTTAAGACGTCAATGAATAGAGAGCTTGTATCTATTCAGCTACTAGCCCTAGCTTGTCGAAGATAAGCGCGTAGTAGTATTTGCAGTTGAAAGCGAGTTAACGAGCAACCAAAGTCGTATTTCGCGAAGAGACTGAAAGCTGAGGGTCGCTCTATGGCGTCGCCTCTTATATACATGTATGCAGGCCTGTAGACGGAATGTTCTAGCGTGTACATGGACTTTCTGGTGCGTAGTAGTCAGCGCTAGTCGAACCTAGTAACACTGTGGCAGTGCTGCTGTGGACTGTGCAGAAGCGCCTGTGCACTGCGCGGAAGTAACTGTGCACTGTGCAGCAGTAACTGTGCATAGAAAGTCCTAGAGAGTCCTAGATAATACGAGACCATTCCTGTCTTTAAGAACCGTAGCTAGAATCCTAGAGTCCGCCATATTCGTATAGTACAGAGACGGAAGTAGAGACCATACCAAATCGTACAGTTCGTAAGACGCCTATCGTACATTTGTAACACCACATGAACTGCTGTCCTTTTGCAAGCCGTGAACGAGCGTGTTCCCGAGGTTCTGAAGCTCGATACGGAGCTCGGCACGACTCCAGGCTTGTATGGCCTTGACGAGCCTCTGAACAGGTCCCGTCTTCGCTTTCGATGGCTGGGCAACCTGCGAGTCCCCTTGAAACTAAACGGTGAGTATGTTGGTTTCTCTGGTGCATCAAGCCACCTACCGTACTGAATGATCCTTGCATTAAAGTCAACGTGGAACGCGACCCAATGCGTGTTCTCGAGGTTGGCAGGGAAATACAGTTGCTGTATGCCGCTATTGACACGTTCCTTGATATCAAGTAGGACCGTTGGAACTGGCCCATCGGGGCGCTTGCCGCTGTATGCAAGGATACAGTGCTGGAACGACAAGGTGACAACAGCGAGGCACTTTTCGAGGTCGGGTCGTCCACGGACACGAGAAGCAAGGTGAGTAGTGAGCATGTCGATGAGCTCGTCGTCTAACCATGCTTCAGAGAGAAGTATCGCGAGCGTATCCGTTGTGGTTGCGGCGCCGTATGCACGAAGGTCGGCCCCCCAGGCTAGGTTGTCGAGAATGGTATGTACCTTGTTGGTCATGTCGTTATGGCCATGTTTTTGAACATATCGGTCTAGCCACTTGGAGGCAGTATGCCACCGTGCCATCTTCTCGAGGACTCGAGACATTTCACGCCAGTACGTGAGCACGTACAGCGGAAGACGAGATTGCTTGTAGCGGGAGTCTACGACCGAGCTCGCACCATCGAACCAAGCCTGTCCAAAGCTCTGCTCGAGCTTTTCAATGAACGGCTTAGGCGGAATGGGGCGCATGCGGAAGTTCATCCCCTGCAGATCTTCGGTGGGCGGATCATGGTGGAATGCTTTTTCGGCTTTCTCGAAGACCAGACGCGGGGGTTGCGAGGGAAGGTCTGCCTGTAGGAACGACGCGACGGATGTCTTCGGGTCAGGGAGCATCCCCTTCTGATCAGGAGGTATAGCAAGGACTTGTCTGCGAGCGGCGAGGACAACAGAGGGAGTTTGAGCAGCAGGGTAGGTCTTCTTCTGTCGAATCCACTCCGACTCCTTCCACTGAGCAAGTAGATCAATATCGTCAAGCAGAATTATGGTGTCCATAGCCTGCAGTGTTGTGAACGTCGACGTATGCAGCACGGTTTGAGACAGGAATCGAGAGGGCTGACTACGGCTGACCACAATACATAGTATGCGTGGTGTTTACATGTCAGATTTAGTCTATACAAAGACTCCTAGAGGACCTTTTAGCTTGGACTATGGCTTTCTAACAGTGGTTTATATGCGTAAGACCATTTGATAAGTAGACTAGTACAGGTATATACTTCACGACAAGCCGATGCAGCTGGTAGCCTCATGGTTAGGCGCGCTCGTCCAGCCGGACCGGGATATTTGTCCGGACATGCCATATAGGTTCAGCGAGGTCAAGGGGCATTTTGTCCGGTATCCCACAGTGGGTTGGGGGTCGAATTTGGGCCATTTTGTCCGGAAAAAATGTCGCTGGGCCCCCCTCCGGGGGCCCAGTTTTGTCCGGAACCTGATATGGCTGGCCCTACTATAATCGGGGGTCCTGATCGTACTCGCCGGAAGAGAGATGCAGTCGGTCGGAATCACGCGCGCAGTGGTATGGGCGCCTAATTGGGCGCCCAGGGACGCGACGACATCGGGCGCTTAGCCACAACGACCTGCTGAACGCCGTCATCTCTGCGCAGCCTGAGCTGAGCGAGGGTCCCGGCGCGTACCTCCTCTTGCTCCTCGACGAGCACGGACGCTCCCTCAGCGCGGACCACGACGAGCTCAGAGACGACACATTTCCCTGCGATGGGCCTCTTCCCCAAACTTGGCGATGGGTCCGGCTCCTCGCTTCCCTTCCCAATCCTCCTTGTGGCTGGGATTTGCACAGTGATCGCGACGTTCGTCTCAGCGATGTCGATTGTCATGCACCTCAAAAACTATCGCAAACCACACCTACAACGGTACGTCCTTGCGGTTGTTTCTATGGCTACGGCAGCTGAATCTGCAATTGCAGGCAAGTGGTGCGAATCATGCTCATGGTGCCACTGTACGCGATCGCATCCTTCATATCATTATTCTCTCTGGAGGCAGCGTTCTTCATTGATGCTATACGAGACGTCTATGAGGTACGCAAGCTTGTACTGTAACGCTCTGCTCAAGGCGAGGCTGAAGCTATCCCCAGGCCTTTGTAATCTACTGTTTCTTTGACTTGCTCATTGCATATCTCGGCGGGGAGCGGTCGCTCCTGATCCTGCTCCATGGTCGCCCACCCAAATATCCCGTCTTTCCTGGCAACCTGTTCTGGAGGGAAGTTGATGTTAGCGACCCGTATACCTTCCTGTTCCTGAAGCGCGGCGTCATTCGTATGTGAATCCTGTTACTTCCCTACCACTCACTCATGTCCGCTCCCAGAGTACGTACAAGTGAAGCCAATACTCGCACTCGCAACGGTCATTCTCAAGGCTATCGGAAAGTATAACGAGGGCGACCTCCGCGCCGGGTCTGGGTACCTCTATGTCAGTATCGTGTACAACGTTAGCATATGCTTGGCGCTGTACTGTCTCGCTATCTTCTGGATGTGCGTAAGCGAAGACTTGAAGCCCTTCCGGTACGTCGCCGTGTCTTGCCTTAAGGACCGCAGATTATTGTAAAGTAAGACTAACTGATTCTCAACAGCCCAATGCCCAAGTTCCTGTGCGTCAAGGGTATACTTTTCTTCTCGTTCTGGCAGTCGATCTTCATCTCTATCCTCGTCGCCGGTGGAGCGATCAAGAAGTTAGGGCCGTATACCGATAGCGAACACATTTCTCTTGGCCTCACGGACACCCTCATCTGTTTCGAGATGCCCTTCTTCGCGATCGCGCACATGTACGCCTTCGCGACGCGCGACTACATTGACAAGCACGCAGCTTATGTTGCGCGCATGCCATTCCCCCACGCGTTTCGGGACGCGTTCGGGTTCAAGGACGTGGTGGAGGACGTCAAGGTCACGCTCCGCGGCGAAGGCATGGACTACCGCGAATTCGAACCAAGCGAGGGGCAGATTCACCAGGGTGCCGGTCGTGACAGGCGGATCCGTGCTGGGCTACGCTATAGTCAGGGCGGACGACGCAAGTATTGGCTCCCACAGCCTGCCACCGCTTCCCGGCCTTCGACCAAGTTCGAGCGCAGGGTGAACAGAGCCGTCGAGCGCATTGCAGGATCCAACCAAACGGAAGAGGTATATGCGCCATTGCTCCGTAATCAAGCAGCGGACGTTGTACACACAGCGCATGACCTGCGTTCTCCCCCTGATGAGGGCTTCTCGCTCTTCGCGGGAGACGACCTGGCAGAGGAAGGCTACGACCTGCCGTTTGGCGATCTGGACGATATGGACGAAGAGCTCTTCGAACATAGCCGACAATACCTCTTTGGGGACTACAACTACCCGTGCGTCGACATCAGCTCTGAACTCGCGCGCAAGACGATGTGGATCGAAGAAGAACGCATCCTCCGCGACGAGCACAGCGCGTGGTTCTCGCCTGTAGGCGGGGCGCGCCGTGCTCCCGCATACGGCGCAGTGGACAGCTCTGCGCCGCGTCCTAGGGTCGACTCGAACGGCTCAGACGGCATGCGCGCCAAGGGCAAGATGCGAGAGGTGCGCATTGCGCCGCAGGACATCGTCATTGACAAGGAGACGGAGCGTCTCTCGTCCCCGCGCGGGTCCGGCGGAGTCCAGCTGCGCTACACGAGCGCAAAGACATCCCCAGTCAACTCCCCGAAGGCGCGAACGCCCATCGCGCAGTCAATATCCCGCACTGGCTCGTCGTCACCACAAACCGGTTCCTCGTCCAAGAGCAGCCCGCGCAATGGCCGGCCGCCTCCGTCGCCCAAGCCTCCTACGGAACGCCCAGTCTTGCCCCCGGACGCGGTTGACCTGGTCGTGGAGGACCCACACGCGGGCCAGGAGGAGATGACGCGGGAACGGCGCAAGGGCGAGCCCGCTGTGCGCGGTGGGTCTGCGCTGCATCGCGTGTACCGCCGCGGGTACGTCGTCGAGGCGGATGGGCAGCGCGAGCGGGGCGAAGTCGAGGTCGAGCATGCTGGCTCGTCCATGTCACCACAAGCCGAGGAGCGGGAAGTGTTTGGTGTTGGAGACGACGCGGACGTGGACGAGCTGACGGACCTCGAGCAGCATGCGGTCGAGGAAGTCGTGGTCGTGCGGGCAGAAACACCCCCTGCGCATACGCGCATCATCGTCGACGTGCCGGAGGACAATCCTTGGGCATAGCGTCAAGGTTGAACACTCACCGAGGTCCGCACTATCTATTTATTTCTAGGATTTTGGGACGTTGGCTGTATTATACCTACCTACCTAGCAATGGTCTGAATGGAGAGCACATGCGTAATGCTGTTACCCTAGTGGTTTTGATGGCATACTACATACGGCTCTTATGCGTGAACGACATCAATTACAAGGCGCGTCCTTCAGGCTCTCGACGCTCTTCTGCAGCATCTCCTGAGCCCACTTGACTTTCTCGTTCTCGCTCTCCCCGCTTCGCTTCGCTTGCAGTAGCACGACCAACGATAAGAAGACCGTGTACCACAGCCGCTTCGTCTTCTGTCGCGCGAACACGATGACGGGTCCGCCGTAGCCTTCAACGAACGCCTGGCTCGGGTTGAGCAGCATCGTCTCCAACAGCGGGTCGCCCCAGAGTGCATGCGAAACGGACGCGAACGACGTGACCGCGACCTCTGCGTCTTCCCCGCCTGGAGCACCCGTCTCGAGGTCGAAGTCGACATACGTCGACTCTTCGTCTCCGGTGAACGAGATCAGCGACGGGACCTCGCAGTCGTCAAACAGGAAAAAGCCGATCGCGCGCGAAAGCGTTCGGCGCATGTCCTCGTATGGGAGCGCAATGCCCGCCTCGTGTGCCTCTTCGAGCACGCCCTCGAGGAGGAGCGTGAAGGCCTCCTGCCAACTGTAGAGCGCATCCTGTTCTTGCGAGGGCAGCCCGAACCAGTCGTTCTGCACGCGCTCGTGCAGCTGCTTGAGGTATGAACCTGTGCGGAGGTCGAGCAGGGCGGCTTGGCGGGGTGAGAGCTTTCCGGACGCGCGCGCGGCGGAGAGCGGGACGCCGCGGGGGTGTCCGAGTAGGAGGTAGGGGTAGGGGACGATGGAGTTGGAGGTGTCGAGTGCGTGCACGGGGAGATGGGGAATATCGGTTTGCGACGAGAGGAGTTTGAGAAGAGCGTGTTCGGTTGCAAGGGTATTTGGAGCGTAGGTCACGGAGGCCGCGGACGTTGGGAGGGTAGCTTTGAGGATATAAGTATAAGATGTCCCGTCATCTACGCGGACGGCATATGCCTTGGTAGGGGTGAAGATCCTAGGTGGCGGCATGAGTCCTTTCAGTCTCCCAATGCGACGAGGACTGCCCAGACGCACTCGAAACCGGTACGATTAAGAGGCTTGAACTCGGTGATAGTGGTAGATCCTCCGCGATGCTTTTCGAGGATGCGTTGCGCATCTTCTAATGTTACGTCCCCCATATCAAGGTTCGTGTTACAGCTTCCCAGGTAGAGTAGCTAGTGCGGACAGTAGCAGCGCGTAGAAAGCTGCAAGCGGCGTGAGTGGATGGGTTCAAGGAGCAATCGCTTAGCGCTGAATAAGATAACGCACGAACGGTTGGGCGCCTATAGTACTTGGACAATCGGCGTCGGAGGACCATCTGCGCCTGGCGTACCGTCCGGAGTATGCTCGCCATTGCCGAGCACTTCTTCAAGCTCCTCTTCCTCCTCACTATCGTTGCTCTGCCTGCCACTCGGGGTCTCCGTACCCTCGCTAGGTTCGGGCGCGGGTGTGACTTCGGTTGTGGCACCCGGGATGCGCGGATCCCAATCCAACTCCTCTGGTTCCTCCTGCTCGACCTCGACGCGTGCCTTCCAGTCGTACTTGTCGCGGAGGAGCGTAACAGCGCGGGTCGCACGCTCGACTCGCTGATCGTGCTCGACTCGTATCTGCTCGCACTCCTGCAGGACGTCGTCGTATTCGACGTGCTTTCCACCGGGGCGCGGCGCGTGGCCTAGGACTCCGAGTGAGCCCTTCGTCTCCATGTGCTCCGCGAGGTGTCGGACGGTCTCGTTCTCGTAGCGTAGGACGTCCGTGGTTTGCTGATTACGCAGAAGAGGAATGAGCTCGTTGTCGAGTTGTGCGTCCGTCAAGGGTACACGCGGGTGCAGGGCGATCTTCTCGTATGGGTTCCCTTGCGTGCTGGTGCCTGCCTGATGCGCGGCCAGAAGCGACATGGACAAGTTATGGGATTGGGAGAGCAGGATGTTGTACTTGGAGAGAATGTCGGGCCATGCAGGCATGACTGGCTGTCCGCCCATCTCTATCGTCCGTTGCAGAAGTTGTATGGACTCGATAATCTGGTTTGCCTTGAACTTGAGCGATTCAAGTTGCGAAACAGGGAGGGCCTGGAGGTCGAAAGGGAGGCCAGCCGTCTCGGCGGGCTGCATACCAGGCAGAGGGGGGTAGCTTGTAGATGAGGATGCCATGATATTCTCCCAGACAAGGCAACCAGTAGTACAGGCTTATAAGGAGGATAGACTGCAGAGGACAAGTTGAAGGACGCGCTTCGCCACCGACACGCGAACTCCCACGGACATTGCCGACCAGCGCGACATAGCCACGTGACGCTGGGACGCGCCGAACGCGTTGAGCTCAAGCCTCGCCGCGTTCATCGTCGACCTCATCGTCCACGATGGCCACCAACACCCCACACCGGGCGCCATCCACGCCCATGACCGCCATACGCTCTACGCTCCTGTCACGAAGTGCCCCTTCCATCCCACTCGCTTCTCAGCTGTACGAACCTCTCGTCAAAGGCATCCTACGCCACCGACTGTACAAAATCTTTCTGCACTCCGCACTCTTCTGCTGGGCACTTGTAACGCTATGGATGACCTGGAGTAGAGGAGGGATGTTCGGCATGAGCGCGAAGGAGTCGCTTCTCCTCCCACTCAAGCCATCTACGCTGGCTTTCACTGCAGCAACGTTCTTGGTGGGCGCGCTGCCGGTCGTGGTCTTGCGGAAGACACATTTGGTAGGTAAGTCATAAAGTGCTCCCATAGAATACTGCCACTACCCATGTCCAGTTGTCCACCTTTTCCTTGGTGACAGAATGTTCACTTTCATGATGTACTGACTCTGTACCTCGCTCGTGTAAAGCATCGCCTACACCGGCCACTTCGCCATCCAAAATCCTGAGCGGAGCGCTACAGAAACGGAGTACCAGCCACGCTCTGATGACCTACCTTGTCTCCTCGCTGTCGCTTCTGTTGATCCACATATTGATAACGGGAGCATACGACTCTTCTGCTCCGGCTAGTGCACGTCTCACTTTGTTCGTGAAGTCAAGGTGAGTAGTCGAGAGCTGTCCCATAGAGGAGAAGTACTAATCTCTGTGCATTTAGGAAGCACCCGTACTACCTCAATGGGCACCTTGTATATGTGCTTCTGTCGCAGGTGGCAGTCGCATACGCATGTCTTCTCCGATGCGTCCTCCTGGATCGGTTCGCAGTCCGCTGGGCGCCCACTCTCGCCTCGCAAGGGGACAACAAAATGAAGTCTTTTGGTCTTGCGCGCGTCGTAACTGTCGGCCTGACTACACTCGTGTACACCCTGCTCGTGACTGTAGCCCATCTCGCGGTGTTCGCATTTGCGCGCTCGATCGCCCTCCCTTTGCTGTATCAGCTTCCATTTGTGCACATGGTGCTCCGACCCTTCACGGCGCACTTCCTTAGGGGTGCATGGACGGTTACGCTGCTCACGCGCCACTGGTCTTTGGTATCCCGTGCGTTCTACTTGGGACTTACCACCATCGCCATCTGGGAATACGCGGAAAGCGCGTTTGATGCTATCGTTGCAGAGGTACGGGATCCGTGCCAGGCTTCGTCAGGCATGTAGCTTACCGCTTGCACCCAGCCTGCCGCCGTTGCACACCAAACTGCAGACCCAGGGCTGGCCTTGGTCTCAGGCATTACTTCCGCCGATGTGTATCTCAAGCATTTCGCTTACGCAGAGCTGCGCGACTTCTCTTCCGAGAGCTCTCCCGCAGCAAGTGCCCGCCGAACGGCCCTTTTCGCAGATCAGAAATACAACCCGAGCATGTGGTCAACGCTTGCAAGAGAATCTCTTGTCACTCTCGGACGCGACTACCAGCTTTTGTTGAGGCGAGGAAAGCCTGAAACGCCAGGTGAGTCTATCTCTGTCTGGGAGTTTGTCAAAATCAAACATCGCTATCTCAACCAGCCGCCGCCGCACCTGCAGCGCCCAAGCAAGACGTCCCACTACCGGCTCCTGCAACACCGCTCATTCGCACCAAAGTTTACAAGCCAGCACAATCATCTCCCCTCCACGCCGCTCTCGATACTTTCTCATCGGACGGACCCTTGGCCGCCGCTGTCTCCGAGACCGCAGATGCTGGCGCGTCGCACATCCCCGAACTTTTCCGGTCCGTGATGCCCACGTCGCCGCAAGCGAAGGCGGTAGAGACGGTGAAGAAGGCCGAGGAGAATGTGGCTGCGCTCGTCACCCAGACGAAGGGGAAGTGGAAAGACGGTCTCTGCGGCGCGCTTTGTGGGTACTTGCCGAAGGCTGTAGTGCAGACGGCGAGCCGGGTAAAATCATGGTGGATGCGCGACCGGGTGCACAGGGTTGCGGAGACAAGCCTGCCGAACCGCTACATGGATGCTTTGGCTGCGGAAGGTATGTGTCAGCTACTTTCGCGGACACTGGAGGCCACTCTCTGGATACTATATGCGTTTGCATCGCTGACCCTGAATCTACGATTGATTTTCAGCTCTATGCCGACTGACGTGCGCATCGCTCACTGAGGACCGCTATGGCGTCGTCCAACGCGACATCCCCAGAATCATTGAGGCGCTGCTCTCGTTCCTCACCGCGCTCGAAGAGTATCAAACCGAGCTGAATGCGACATATGCCCTTCCGCCCCCGGATCAGCTGCAGCAATTATCCCCGAAAGAGCTGGCCGAGAAGGAGACGCTCGCGATGGAGGCTGCCCGTGCGGGCGAGGTGCTCAGCGTTGTCAGCGATGGTCAGTTCTATTTCGCCAGGTTCACAGATGCAGTAATTGACGGATATATCGTTGGATCTGCAGCGGTCAAGGACGGTATCGTTCAGATCGTACGGACGTTCGGCGACAAGCTGTCTGCGTTCAAGCTCCCGCCGCGTATCGCGAGGAAGCTTCAGGGGTTCGTTGACTACAACTGAATATCATCCGGGACGCTTCAGATTACCTCTTGTGGCGTCGATGTGCCTATGCGGCTCCCGGGACCCGGTGATAGTGGTTGTGGCAGCGGGAACGCTGGTATCCGGGAGCTGATAGGGTCGAGGCGCCGAGAGGGAAGCACGTTGAGTCATCGCGGACGATGACAATGACTCTTAACGCTATGAACGACGTAATGAGGCATGGTGTTACATATGGGTGCTTGTATGGGCCCAGGCGTTTGCGAGGGTTCATGACAGGAGTCTCAGATGCGGGAGCCCTCGCTACAATTCGAGCTCGCTGCTTGGTGTACTAGCGCGCCAATATCGTTTTCTGGCGTCGCAACAAGCAGACCAATATTGCCCTTTAATGCGAGATTCACAGGTCACTCAGCAATGTTTGAGTCAGCCCGTGCTGCAAGCCTTTATGGATTCAAGTCCTCGGCGATGTCGTGAGGCCCGAGGTTGCATCGGGCGCCAGTTATCCTCGACGCCTAATCGAGGCGGCGGCTGTGCCGTAATCAAAAGTGTCCTGATCAGCTGAATCGACGATGCGATCTGATCTGATTCCTAACGCCGGTCCCCGAGATTTTTCACGAGTGTGCAGTCGTCCTCGCTCTTCATTCTGCCCTGACAATGACTTTCGACTAGACATTCGACGAATACTTGGCTTGCCATGCTGAGGCAGCAACGATCTTGTATCTTGCACATGGCTATTACCATCTGCAATGCATGCTGAATACCCTAGGATCTATGGGATAAGAGAGCATAGTCACCTACGATTGCCATCCGAGTGTACGGAACGACGATGACGCAGAACATTCGGGCTACCGAAAATACCGGACCAGGATGAGTGGAAAACATAGGCCGGATATCGATGCGTTGCTGGAGCGTTTGCAATCCCGGAGTCTTTGTCATCACGCCCATCTCCATTCTGGGAAAATCGCGCCGCCCCCGCCACCGACCCGCGGATAACCTGGCTGATAATCTTCACCCGCGGCTCCCGGGACACCGTTTACCGGTTCAATGCCGTCCTGCCCAGTTTTTGTTACTCAGGCATGCGGCCTCGACCCCCGCCGAGCTGACGACGGCCCATGTTGGCCTGCGCGACAACGGTTGTGCCACCCACAATCGCAGCGCAAGATCCGGGCAGCCGTTCGATGTATAAAACCTGGCCAGAAATGCCCGGAGAGGCTGGCTTTCGTGTGTCCCCCTCCGTCGCACCGTCTATCTGTGCACGATGTCAGGCTCTGTCTCGCCCCGTTCGTCTACGAGCACGATATGCGACCCCAGCATGCGGATCGCGATCCCTCAGCTCGAGGCAGAGCTGCGTCGGGAGGAACTCCGCGCAGAGGAGTACGGCGGAGACGATCCCGTTGACCCGTTGCCGAAAGAAGGTGGCGATATCCCCGTTCCAAAAGCAATAAACGAGAAACAAGCAGATCCCAACAAAGTCACCTGGGATGGCCCCGATGATCCTGAGAATCCCCAGAACTGGTCACGCTCGCGCAAGTGGTTCATCACGGTTCTCTGTCTTCTCATGACCGTGAATGTGTACGTTTCGTTCTGGTCGAGCCTTATCGTTCAGTATCTAATGTCCTGTGTTTTAGTACCTTTGCATCTTCCGCGCCCTCCGCCGCTGGTCTGTATATCGCAGCTGAATTCCATGCAAGCACAGAAATGGCGTACCTGGTCACCTCTGTCTTCCTCTGCGGCTACATCGTCGGACCCATCCTCTGGGGCCCTGGCTCCGAGCTCTTCGGTCGTCGCATCGTCTTCCGAGTCACTCTGATCGCCTATGTCCTCCTACACCTCGGTCAGGCCCTGGCACATAACCTCACTACCCTTCTCGTCACCCGCTTCCTCACCGGAGTCTTCGCTTGTGCACCCCTCACAAATTGCGGCGGTGTCCTCGTCGACATCTGGGACCCTATCACTCGTGGCACGGCAACAGCGCTCTTCTCTGCCGGTATCTTCTTTGGGCCCGTGCTCGGTCCTATTATTGGCGGATTGTAAGTACCAATGTCCCAAACCAGAACTGCTCACTACTCACACGAATCTATAGCTTGACCATGAGCTCTCTGGGATGGCGTTGGGTCTTCTGGATCATGATGATCTTCGCCGGCACGTGCACAGTCCTCGCGCTTGCCCTCCTTCCGGAGACCTACGCACCTGTTCTCCTACAGTGGAAGGTTTGTCCCCCATGCTAGCCATCCTGGAGTTTCGCCGTATTGACTCTTGCTCCTAGGCCCAGAGGCTGCGCAAGGCCGAGCCTAAGCTCAACGCCGATGTCTATGCAGAGCACGAGCGGTCGGACTGGTCGTTCAAGGGCCTTATGCACCGCACGCTCTACCGCCCCATCCAGATGCTCCTGCTCGAGCCGATCCTCATCCTTGTGACGATCTACTTGTCGCTCGTCTACGGCATCCTCTACGCACGTAAGTTACTTCCATCATGGTAGCGTTTGTATATCCTGACATTATTGCAGTTTTCGAGGCTTTGCCTGTCATCTTCGTCGGCACTCGCGGCTTCAATATCGGGCAGTCCGGTCTTATCTTCATCGGCGTGGGCATTGGCACGACGATCGGCGCGTACATGACCATTCCGCTCTCGAAGCACTACCCGCAGCTGATCGTCAAGTGGCGCGGCTTCCCCCCTCCCGAGGAGCGTCTGCTCGGTGCCATGATCGGCGCTCCTGCTCTGGTCATCGGCTGCTTCTGGTTGGGTTGGACTGGTCAGTACCCGAGCATCCACTGGATCGTCCCCGCCATCGCTACTGTGCCCATCGGTGCCAGTGTCGCTCTGGTGTTCAACTCCTTCCTGGTATGTTCTACTCCTTTGCTCCGCAGGATTGCGCCAGAGCTAAAGATGTTTCAGGCGTACTTAATCGACACGTACCTACAGTACAGCGCGTCCGCGTTCTCTGCGAACACCATGGTCCGATCCTGCGTCGGAGCAGCCTTCCCGCTGTTTACCGTCCAGATGTTCCATAGGCTCGGCATCAACTGGGCGTGCACGCTCATTGGATGCTGTGCGCTTCTCCTCGCCCCGAGTCCGTTCTTGTTCTACAAGTACGGCACCTGGATTCGTTCGAAGTCCAAGTTCTCTCCCTGCTTGGTGAGTATTCGTCCTGCGCCAGCATCCTATCAGATGCTTACCAACTCTTCCTAGGACCTCGTCATTGCAAAAGAGATCGCGGCTGCTGAAGCCGCTGCCGCTGCCAAGGGTGAAGAGAAGGTCTAATCAGATCCTCTTCTATCCCGTGGCTCGCATCCTATGCATTGTACATAACTTATTCTCCCCTGCTTTCGCGCTCTTCGTTCCTCTCTGGTTACTGCGCAGCTCGGACTTGCATTCGCACATAGACCGTCATCATCCATCATGCTGTATCTCCTAGTCATCTCAGGCAGTGGTAGCATCTAGATTTCTTCTTCGTTTCCCTCCGGTCTCATCGCCCACGTAGCACTCGACGCTTCATGACATGCACGACGTACCTAATCGAGTCACCATAGACGCCTCTGTAGATAAGTTCGACAATCACATGACTTCATTGAACATCGTTGGACGCGTGCAAAGTAGGCAGCGAGGAGCCCGAGTTTAACTGAAAGCTGAACGAGTTGAATAAGCCACGCCGCGGAAACGCTGAGCGATGGTAGTACTCCTGAGTCCCGTCCCGTGTGATGACGCGTCACAAGCGAGTGGTAGCCAGACTGGCCGTCTACCAAACGCCGTGACTTCCTCGTCACGCCGATGAGCTGGCCAAGAAAACGATGTGAATGATTTGTCTGACACCATCGCCAGCCCCTACGAGTCTCCCTTCATAGTGACGCGCAGTTGAACGCGAAGGAGCATGCAAGCGTTTCCGCATCGGTGACATCCTCACGATGGTTGTCGTCAGATAGCTTGTGCGAAGTCGGGCACTGTGCAAACACCCACCGTGTGCATCGCACGACGAGGTGTGCTTGGAGCGGCTAGCCAGTGTTGGGCCTGAATGGAATGGTACGCTACTCTTGACATCGAGTGCTCGATCAGCGAATTAATGTGTGGAAGTTTTGCAGCACGTGCCTAGTTTCCTCAACATCATCCTCGTGCTTTCATCACAATCGTCTTCTGACAGGCATGGGAGTATACCGAGGGGTGGAGTGATGTTGAAGGATATGAAACCATAAGAGACTTGCTGAAACGACTGATGTCTTTTTGCATACTCGCTGGCATTACGCAGTCGAGCCACCTAGTTCTGCGGGGTCAGATTGCTTGCATGAGCAGTTTGTCCTCGTAGAACCCGTACCAGAGCGTCAGCAGTACCGTCTAGCTTCCTTGCGGGAGTAAGGCAGGTCTAGCCACATCAATTATTGCATTCTTCGCGCTTTGTGATGTGGACAGGGTTGTGAGTCAAGGTAGCGCTGACGCGTCACTTGGTTACGAGACATTGGCCTCATGTTGCGTTCGAATAGGGTGCTTCTGTTTCTGCTTCCTAGGCAAACAATCTGGTCTTTCGCTCAGATGCCGATAGCTCCTGCCGCGTGTTTAGTGTGTCAGAAATCTGAACCGCGGTCGCTTCATTTTCAACAATGCAACTGCAGACATGGACGGTGTGCTTGGATTCGTGGGCAGAGAAGGGGTGCGAGCTTTGACTTGTGCTGTGCACTGGCATAAAGGAACAATGTGCTTGTGATTGTGCCCTGCAGGTTGTGTTGACAGAGGGCGCTACGATGGAAAGCGCCCTTTCCTCCGTGGCTAACACCGACCTCTGCCTTACCTCAAATAGAGCGCGTCTCTGCCCGCTCAACACTACGGTCTACCACTACCACCGCCGTTAGCCACGCCAGCCACACCCTGAATTTTCCAACCACATTCTATCTCCACGCAGCTTTTTTGCTACACACTCACCAATCTTCTCTCACATTCTATAATTCACTACACGAACTTGAATATGGCCTCTGCGATCCAATACAGGAACTCTGGGTATGTCCTTTGAGCCCATAGACTAGAATCCACGGATGCTGATCATGCTCCGCTCTCATGGTTATCAAAAGTGTCCTGCTCCCTCCTCAACAAGTCGCCCTTGCACTCTCAACTATGGCGACATGCTATGCTCAAGCATCCGATCCGAAATTCCGAGACTTTGGCCACAGGCTGTTCGCGGAGATGCTGGCGTTCATATCGATGGAGTCTCTAGAACACGCAGTCGAGGCTCAACAAGTTTTCGACCCTGTCCAGGAGCCTGTGCTCGGCCAGAACCCTTTGTGAGTTCTCATGCGCTATGTTCTTTCACTGTCACACTAACTCTACCCATTCCCGTCGTCATCGGCAACAACAAGACCGCAAAATGAGGCCTTAGTCCTCCCTCCCTGGACGTTCGACGAACGCCCAGAGATCACTTCACAACTGCCCACGCCTCCCAACTCCTCCATGCCCACTCCCGTAGGAACTGGCTTCACACAAACACCGATATCCACGCCTGCGGCCACGACTGTAGGTAAACCAACGGCCGCCTCCAAGGGGCCGTTAGGCGAAGGCGACATCATATCCCGAGGTAGTCGGAAAGTGATCTGCAAGTGGCTCGACTGCGGGCAAACTATGCCTGCTGAAGGTATAGCGGCACACTGCCGCAAGCATATCGACACAAGTGGCCAATCCACATCCATGGTACAATGCCTCTGGGAGGGTTGTAAGAAAGGCCAAGTCCAACTTCGAAACTTTGATCGGCACATAACCGATACCCATAACAAGGGCTGGTCGGTGACATGCAGCGTTTGCGGTACGTGCAAGCGGACCGACTCATACAAAAAGTCCCACGGGCCCGCGCGTTTCTGCACTAGGCGTCCAGTTGCGGTTGTCTCCGCCCAATCTGCGCACGAAGCTCCTGTCGCATCCACATCCTTTGCGGCCGCGTCGACGTCCGGACCAGGAAACCTACCGCCTACGTTGTGGACGGCACCACGTATGGAATTCCAACCACTGCCCCCCGCCGTTCCATCGTACGTTGGACCTATCCGCTCGGCTCCCACCCACCGGCAGGATAGACAGGATCGCCAAGGCGTGCCGTACTCGATGAGCTCCCGTCCTTCCTGGGGTATACTACCTCCGTGATCAACCTCGACCCATCTGTTCTCCGCCCTCGGATGCTTCGAAGAATCCCGCCGCCGAAGCCTGCGGCCATCGACAGGCCTCCCTCTAGCCGCACCCCCTCTTGTGCCGTCTGCCATGTTAGCCACCTCCCGGGCTGTCATTCAGGCATCCATCGAGGCAACCCATATACCGCGCTGAACACCCGTCTTGTGCCGTTCGGGCTTGCGCGAGCTTAATAGCCCTACTCCTGGCGGAAGCGCCTTAGGCGAGTTACGCTCGCTCCGACTTCCAAAGCTATCGCTCGCGCTTTTGCTACCAAGCTGTGATGTCCACTGCTCTCGCCGTCGAATCACCACGCTCATCTATCTGTTGCTCATCACTTTGTCGTTTGTTTGTTTTGTCGAGTCATTGTCCTCTATCACTTCAAGTTACCGTATATTGCTTTTTGTTGTCTGCTGTAGTTCTCCGCTATGCTACATCCTACGTGCAGTGTAACTGCTCCGGATAGCGCCAGATATCCCACACATACTATACCCATACCCCACGCCCCTCATCACCTTCTATCGTACGCAGCCTATTGTCTATAGCATGAAGACTCGTGCCTCGCTTGTAGATATACCATACTATTACTACTCGTAGTACTCCTATCCTGTATCTAGCGTAGCCGAGGGAATTTTGAGTCTATCGTGATCATCGTGCGCGGGACTGAAGCACTGTCCCGAGGACGGAGAGGACGGGATCTCTCTATTTAGTGGAGGTTGCTCCCCAAGTGGTCGCGCAGATGCGCCAAACGAGCCTTCCACTGGCGTCTCCGCCTCTCCGTCTTCTTCCGCATCCACACTGCGCGCAGCAGACGAACGATCTTCTCTCGTGACTCTAAGAAATTAGCCTGGACGTGTGGCATTAGCATGGCACGCGTAACGCTGGACATTGGGGATTGTTCACCCACCTCGGCAACGTCAAGCAAACGCTGGCTTTCCTCCTGGGACACTTCCCTCCTCCACGTTGAAATGGAGAACGGGTCAAAGCCGGGTACGCGACGCTCGTTGGGCATGAGCGGGATGTACACCACGGCGATCCCGTCGCGCCGTAGGAGAGCGGCTTCATCAAGGTCATCCAGTCGCGCAGATACTTCGCTATCCGTAGACTGGGATGAGCCGATCCATACTTCGCATGAGCTCAAGGGCTGTTGCGAATTCGATGCGGGGTTCTCATTGTCTGTTGTGCAATTCTCTCGTAAGTCATAGAAGTATCATCGAGATCGTGCTACCTGATATTAGCGTACCTTTCGGCATTCCGCGTCGTTCCGTAGAGCCTTGCCTATCAGTCTGCTTGGCAAGAGCGGATTCTTGGGTTTGGGCCAGCTTCATGTTGGCAGTGTCCGGCGTAGATGCTTCGAATGGCGGAACGCGAGATGTCTGCGCCGCACCCTCGTCACCTGGACGCACTCGCGCGGGCCACGTCGCACCCCTTGGCCAAGTACGTAGGCCCCGCTTTGCGGCAAGCTCTGATAAACGCTAACGTTAGCAGGTAGTATATACCCTCAGACCGGAAGTGCTCTGGACCTTCCGCTCGAGTGAACCATAAATCCTAACAGCGATGTCAACCGAACGTCAAGGTTTGAAGGCTGGCGAAGACGAACTAGCACTCACCTGAGAGTCGGCGCTTGCATCAAGCGCGATGACGCAATCAACACTTCTGCGCAGGAAGGGATAGTAGGGGATGTTCAATTCGGCTAACTTCACATCAGCTGTATAGCCTGGGATATGAGCTAAGAGCATACCTCCAGCATCCTACCCAACTTGCTCATTAGAGACAAACACGGGAATGGGATATGATAGGCCGCTTACCATGAAGCCGAGAGTATCTTGCTCGGTAATATCGGGAGGACTACCAAAGCGTAATTGCCCATCCAAACCCTTCAGGAAGTTGGGAAGCTACCCAAAGTCAGCGCCAGTTTGTTACGGGCGACATAAATCCAGCAGCTTACCTGATCTGGGAGTACTGGGTGGATCAGCCCGAGGTCTCCCTCGTTCTCGGTCACGATCTCCTCCAGCCAGTTGTACAGCTGCACCGGAAGTAGCTTCAGGATCGGCTCGACCTCTCGGAAGTAGTGCTGCAGTAGGCCATGAGGACCTGTGTTTACGATGATATAGAATTACCCACCTTGAGAGATGCACAGAACGCCGACCCGAAGATCCTGATACCACATAAGGGATTATCTCGGCGGGAAGCGTGCTGGAATAGGCTTACCCAGCAAGGATACTAAAGCTCAATTCCGGCTACTAAACTCAGCATCAGCGTTCCATAGAACCGGGAGGCTGCTTACCCGACGCTCAAGATTCCTTCCGTTCATGAACTGCCTACCCAGGGCCCAAGATGGAATCCAAGCTGCGTTCAACGGTCCGTCATTCCCGATCGCGTACAGCATTGACACGTCGACGTACCACCTAATTCATCACAGCCGACTTCGTACGGCGTGAACTCGTACCAGAGCCACCTGATGTTCTTCTCCAGCCGATGCTGTTTATTATCCAATGATCTGGCACGTTCGTCATCGACGGAGAACGCTTTCTCGTCGGCGACCTCTCGTATTTTCTCGGCATTCTCTGGAGGTGTGACTACCAGGGCGCGTCAGTGGTCACCATAACAAAATGACACAGCAAGTCGCGCACCGTGTTGGATTGCGCTGAGTATAGGTAGAGGGAGTGCGCCATTATCTATGTTCCGACGGAAGAAGTGCAACGATAAGTGCCGCGGGTCAAGTCGCCTTACGTCTGTTGGGATAAAGAGTCTTGAAGAGAGCAAGGTCCCGTAAAGGTCTACGAGCGAAGCTGTACCGGTCGGTCCAGCTGCTTTCCGCAAAATTCCGGTCTTCGGGGAGGTGAATGATAGATCACATCCTGGAACGGGCTGTCTTACCAGTAGATACTACACAAAAAGTCAGTCAGTGTCACCGGAAATAAGGACAACGCATACCTTGTTCGTAGGTGGAGTAACCAACGCGTCCAGAGTTTCCATGTCCAGGTAGCTGGTCTGAATTCGCTCCTTGGCATGGGCTGCAGCGTCTCCCGGGACATGAGAGCCTGCAACGCCCGAATAGAGGATACCCAGTGCCCAGCAGCTACCTACAAGACCTTCATCGTCAACATACTCTTGACGACCGTTTACGAAACGCACCTGAGACACCGGCAGTGTACATCACACAGTCCAAGATTCCATTTGAATTGGCTGCAGTTAGCGATCCAAGAGTGTTGAGCATTGCGCGATACCCTGGGCGTTGTCTGAAGTCAGTACCGGACCTTATAGAAACTACATATTGCCACAAACCTCCGCCAGAGCCAGCAATGGCGACGATTGGTAGGTCGCGTTCGTCTATATCACTTTCCGGTACGTTCATTAACCTCGCAAAGGCTGCCTTCATTCTCCTCTTTCGCTCTCCGAGGAAAGCCCTCTCCGCGAGACACAGTTCCTCGCCCAGACGAACCTCTGCATCCCACTCGCATTCCGGGTTGACAGTAGGGTCAGGCGGGCTGTTGACTATCTCGTCATACAGCGAGCCAGGACCGAGCCCAAGTTCGAGCAAGAGAGCAGACATGCGTTCTTGGAGGTCTGCAACCGAGAAGGACGAAGGCCACTGGATGTCAGGCGCTGGGAATGATGTTGGCCAGGTCCATGTTGACATCGAGGACGAAATGGCCTGCACTGGGACAGAGAATTGCAGGAACGAAAGGCCGCGCCAGTCCGACTGACGGAGCCCTCATAAGACATCAAAACATTATGAGAATAACAAATGGGTAGTACCTGGGAAGACTAATGGACATCGTTGAACGTTTATCTGAGATTGCCTACGCTGAGACAACAAATGGTGACGAACCTCTTCCTCGCCTTGATCATTCGAATGTATAATTGTCGGACGAGCCTAAAATTAGTATTGCTAGTCAGCAAAGATATTGGGTAGGTTATAGACATGGAAGGCGACCTTGTGTTTCTCATCCGCGTTTGTCGAGGACTTGATGTCATTGGGGTCGCGTTGCGCACTGTTGAAATGTGTGTACCAGATAGGTACGCCGAGAGCTGCACAAAACGTCCCAAGCACCAGCCATCGAGTATAGCTTCTTGAGTCACCTGCAATGAAATATTTACGCATGTGAGCAGGCACAGTACGGGCCAATATCGACGATGCACCTACTTTGCAACAAAGTCCGGTCTTGCCTGTTTGACCATGACCACAGAGTAATTACTCTACGTGTCTCATTTGAACGGCAAGTTCGGGCAAGTAACAGCGGACCAACGACGCATGCTCTGTGGCAGGACGCACTGTGACAACGTAGGCGTAGTAAACTACTCATGCAGGACCAACGCTGACGCTACAGCCTGCCCGACGGTTCTGCTGAGATCAACGTCACACGAATGAGTAACGACTACGGCGAAACATGGAGATGGCGGTGGAAGAGTAAGTGGTTCGTCAATCAGAGCCAAGTACCTGCTGGAGCCTACTAAGGAATATATACTGAACTGCATCCACAGGTCTAGACTTGCGCGAGGTGTCGAGGTGTCGTCAGTGGTGCAGAAACACATGCATCTAGTCTTGGCGCTCCTACTGTCCGAGGTCATGAGTTCGGTCCCCTGAAGGTGCACTTTCTTTCATCCACTTCGACCACTCGTCGACCTGTCCACACGACCAACGATCACCGCCGAAAGTCTTTCAATTGGTCCGATTGAATGAGCAGCGTGTTGAGATATGCCATAGATCGAATAGCAAAATATTAAGCCATGTATTACCATAGTACCCTGTGAGTAGGGAACCGACATCTACGCCCCAGGCTATTGCCTGTTCTCCGGCATGCGCGCCAGCTGGCTCTTGCTCCGTATCCGCATTCGACGCTTCGAGTACCACTCCCAAGTCAAACGCACAACCTCACCGTCCGCATCCCAAGGCGTCGGGATCTCCGAGTATCCGGGGCGAGCGGTCGGGTGGCGAAGATATACCACGGAGCATGTCGCAAACGAGGGCTCGAGGTATGCGGGAATAAAGATGAATGGCGACGCATAGGGCGGGAGGTGGAACGGAGTGAGGCCCGAACCTGATTTCAGTTCAGCCACGGACCAGGCCTTGGGCTTGTGCGAGGGAGCTTTTGACTTGTCATCCGCACTTTCCGACTCCTCCGCGGGTTCTGAGGCCGCTTCGGACGTTGCGGCAGCCTCCGCATCGGCTGAAGCCTCTTCTGACGCGGTCTCGTCCTCGACAGGCTTGCTGGAATCCTCTTCAACCACTTCAGAATCCTCCTCGGCTTCTTCCTTCAATTCTGAACGGGGCTGAAGGAAACGGATTGCCTTCGGATCCACGGACACCATGTCGCCCGGGGCCAGGCGAGTATTAGGGTTGGTATGCTGGAGAATAAGCAGCGCAGGGCAGCGTGAGGAGCGGTCGCCGGTGAATTTGAACAGATTGCACGCACCTTCTTGCCGTTCAACAGCACATTGCCGTGTATGACCATCCTCCGCGCATCATACACGCTATGAGAGAAGCATGCCCTGAAGATGACCACGTCTATTCTCCGCTCGACCTCGGAGAACATCAAGCTCCCGACAGGTGCAAGGCCCTTCTCCTTCTCCTCCTCAGCACGCCTCGCTGCCATCCCTGCCGCCTTGTTCTTCAAAGCCCACTTGTTCAGCTCGACGCTAGACTCGAGCGAGGTAGCTTCAGGAGGGCGGACGTCGGGCAAGTTCTCCGGGAGGTACCACCGCTTGAAGATCTTCTCATTGATGTAGTCACCGTGGTACGAACGGAGAAGCGTCTTCGCAGTCCACCGTCTCCAGTTAAGGGTTTCCTGGTACTCGACGCGGTTTGTAATCTTCTCGAGTTCACCAAAGGAACGCCGCCAGAGGTTGTACAAGTTGTGCGGGTGCCAGCTCTGCAAGGCTGTCAGCAGTGTTGACGTGTTCGGAACAGTGTCGAGCGTACCATACGGGGCAGCGCCCTCTTGAAGTTGTATACTTTTGCATCCCGCATGGTCGGGGTCGCCTACGACGGCGTAGACGTTGACGAGAGAGTAGTGGTCGCGAGACAAGTGACGGCCAGGAGCAAGTCCGCGAAGAAATTCCTTGGATTATACCTGGATCTAGAAGGAATAAGCACCAATACAAACGCCTGGTAAGTAACCGCTAAAGTCACTATAATTGGTAAGTAACGAGATAACTGCCAAGAAGCGCCCAGTCGGCGCGACGCGCGGTTCCGCGCGACTTGTCCTCAACCTCCATTTCCAGCCACCGACGACCTCACCATAGACACTCTTTGCCATGGATCCGTACACACCAAGGGTACGCACAGGGGCGAGGAAGAAGAACCTAACGTTATCTGCCAAAGAATACCATAAAGTACGTCCCGACTTGAGCACGTACACAATGTAGGCCGTGGCTGATAGGTTTTGGCCACCGATTCTAGGTAACCGACACGATCGCGTCCGTTAGACGCAACAGACACTACGTTGAGGATGAGCTTGTCGAAGATATAGATGTCCGTGTCCACGCATCGCGTGAAAGTGCGAGGAAGAGTACGACCCATGCCCTCTCAGCTTCGAGTGCGAGGCTTACCCCACGGCGCCTGCATAGGACGCGACGAGCCCTCCTTCGAGGCAGAACGTTCATTTGTGCGCGCGCCGCTCAACTCGCGCGTGGTGTCCAGCAGCGGTCACAAGGACAAGGGCAAAGGCAAGGCCAGGGACACTTCCCTGTACGATGTCCCTGTGGAGATACAAGAAGCGCTCATTCTAGAGGATCTGCTCTATGTGCTTATGGTATGTCGAAAGGCGTTTTCTCTGCGTTGCATTACCGTCGGATACGGCCATTGCGCTTCCCGGTATCGGATGCCCGTTCCTACGGGCGAACGGGACTGATTCCGTTAAGCCTTGCGGCGAACGGGGGACTTGGTCGTAAGCCAGTAAGAGAACGACGATCGTCCGCGGAGAGAAGTGCCGTGTGCCTCATTCGCGGGTGCTCGATTGAAGCCTAAATGTCGTAGGGCGCCCCTGGCTGAGTTGGACGACATTGGACCGCAGCGTCGGAGCGCGCGTTGGACGGTGTCTGGGAGGTCTATGGGCGCTGATACCTTTCTACAGGGCATCGAGGGCACGTACATCACATACCATCCGGACTATTCTCCAGACGATGAGGATCCGCTTAACGGCATACGCTTCGTGATTGCGCCGTCGCTAGGTACGCACTGAATTTTTCTGATGTATGCCTCTCATTGATATCCTGTGGAGACCCTTCATTGCGAGATTTAGTCGAACGTATCTTGCCGTTAGCCACTTATTACACGGCCATTACCGCTTTCATTGAGTCCCGCAGTCACATCGACTTTGGCCTTGTGAACCATGCACTCTGCGCGTCCATGCGGGATATGTTGAAGGTGTGTACAGAAGCAGTACACGTGTTTCTCTTTCTCAATCGCTCTGTAGGACTATCAAACCTTGCTCTCTCAGCTGGAGCACGCCTTCAACACGTCACCTCAATTCACGCTCCAGAAGCTATGGTTCTACGTTCATCCAACCCTGCACACGTTGTCCCTCCTATACCTCCTCATCACTGACTTGGCTACCGCCGATGATCCGACCGCTGAGCTCTCATCGTCATCTTCCGATGTGTCAGACGCAGAAGAAGACGAACGTAACGAAGCTCTAGGGCTCGGTGGCGCGAAGCTCAAGGCCGTTCTGTCGGAAATCAAGACGACAACTCTGGGGGTAAACGGTGGTGCCAGCGGTATCGCTGTCAAAGGTGGTGAAGTGCTTGCCATTTTGCACGAACGGATGCAGAGTATGTCAGGGGACCCAGCGGCCCGGGAGTTGTACGGCGCCCTGCTCCGAGATGCTGGGAAGCCGTATGTCGAGATGGTCCAAGCCTGGATTCGGACAGGCAAGCTCATTGACCCATATGAAGAGCTCCTTGTGAAAGAAAGCAAGTTCATCAACCGAGGAACGTTGGAGATGGACTACACAGATGAATATTGGGAACGCCGATATACAGTGAGCATGGTGTGTAAATTAGTTTGCCCTCGCTCATTTGATTTTGCATCCAGCTCAGGGATGGGTCCACATCGGGTGGGTCGTCCAAGCAACACCAAGCAGGGGTTCCTCCACCTCGTTCCGTCGGCGGCCGATTGCCAGGTGGCGCGTGTATCCCTGCCGTACTTGAGCGGTGGAAGCACAAGATTCTGCTGGCTGGAAAGTATCTGAATGTTATCCGTGAGTGCGGCATTGAAATCCGCCGGGACCCCGGCCAGGAGGACGATGGAGATTTGTCCATGGACGATGAGAGGTATGATAACTTGGCTTCGCCGCCACATCTGCCGCTCAGACACCGTGCAGGTTCTACAAGTGCATTGAGGATGCTTATACCCACGCGAACCGGACTTTGCTCCAACTTCTCCTTCGGGATCAACAGCTGATTCCTCGCCTGCGCTCTTTGAAGCGATACTTTTTCCTTTCTCAATCGTCGTTCCTTACGCATCTCCTGGATCTATCGCATACGGAACTTCGCAAGTCCGCGAAGTCCGCCTCCCTCGTCAAGCTTCAGAGCCTCTTGGACCTTGCATTGAATACTGACGCTCAGGGAGAAGACGCAATGTTCCGCGAGGACGTGAAGGTCACGATGGCGAACAGCGGCCTTTACGAATGGCTCCTTACGGTGGTGAACGTGAGTGGCCTCGAGGACGGAGACGCCGCGGAGGGCCACGGCCACGCCCATGAGTCGCAGAAGAAGGAACGGGAGAAGGACAAAGACGATAAGAAGCAGATGCTTGGTGAGTCATGCCGCACTGGTCAAGCTCAGTTGAGCGGTTGGGTTAACGGCATCGATACAGCTATTGACGCGCTGACACTGGACTATCATGTCAAGTTCCCTCTGTCCCTGGTAATATCCCGGAAGACGATCCTGCGCTATCAGCTCATTTTCCGGTTCCTCCTCCACCTCAAGCATGTCGAACAGTCGCTTTCTTCCATGTGGATCGAACACAAGACCACGCCCTGGCGACGAGCCACCCGACCGCGGGGTACCGGGCCCGAGGCCGGGCGCCAAACCCCACAAACGCCGCAACTTCCACCGAAGGACTGGCATTCGGAGTTTGAGAACTGGAGGAAACGCGTCTTTCTGCTGCGGGCGCGCATGCTAGCCTTCATCCAACAGATTCTGGCGTTTACCACCTTTGAGGTGCTTGAACCAAACTGGCGCAAGCTCGAAGGCAAGCTCGAGGCGGGGAAAGTGGAGACCGTCGACCAATTGCTGCGAGACCACGTGGACTTCCTCGATACATGCCTCAAGGAATGCATGCTCACCAGTTCGAAGCTGCTCAGGGTCCGTGATCGCGGTTCTTACGAGCTTCGCGGATGCTGATTGACATCTCTTGCAGGCGTACTCGCGGCTGATTGTCACCTGCTCGACCTTCGCCCTCTACACAGCGTCTTTTACCAAGTCCGCTAACAACGCCATAGCCGCCGCAGACACACCCGACGGGGATCACTCTATGGCCAAACGATGGGACATATTGGGCAAGTTTGAGACGAACTTCAACCATTGGTACGTGCGCTTCGACATCCTGCATCATTTTGCGTCGTCTGACCGTCACGCACGTCCAGGTTCAAGGTCAGCAGTATGACATGAGCAGTACTCCGCCGTTTGTAGCTGACAGTGCAGTACAGGTCCATCTCGACTGCGTTCAGTTCTATGCGTCTAGCGAGAACGTCTCACTCCTACCGCTCGTGGTCAGACTCAATAGCATCAAATCGATGCCTTGAAGGACAGCTATTCTCAGGAACTCTCGCTCTGCTATCCTTGTTCGTCTGCTGTGAAATCCCCTGTCTCCTGTATCGATACTGCTCTGCTCCTAGCCTATTGATCATGGCCCTTTGACATCTCCGGTTCCGTGGAGGTCGCGAACTAAGACAGTGAATTTCTTGGCTAGGATGTCACATGGAGAATGTCTCGCACATGGCCCAGCTTCTGGGCTCTCTGTGGGCGCGATCATTTCTCCGACTCCGGCCCTCACGCAAGCAAGTATCTGCGCTCCTGGATTTGGGTCTAGTTATCGCAGCGGCCACTCAGCGTATCCCGTAGCCGGGCCAGCCGGGGTGAGGAGCAAGACGTCGGTACGTCATTCACATGCGTGTTGGGTACTACAATCGTGCAAATCTTGAGTTTGCTTGACTGAACTTCAGCGTGCAGGACAGGGCCCGAGTCGATGCTGCCCCGCGCTTAGGAAATGATCAGGAACCAGGACGCTCAACAGCCTCGGGGCTGTTCTATTCTTGTATCAACATGCCTCCAGTTGGCAGTGCGCACGATGGGCTTGTCTTGAGATGGCGTGTATTGTCCTAGCATTCACAGCTTCCCGGCACACGCCCCACTCCTCTCGGCGTTAGCTACCTATCCTGACCTGACCCTGAGAAACTGAGATCTATCGGAGGTACACTCATATTGACCAAGAAAGGCTGCTGACGCTGGGATGGGTGCAATGCCATCCTAGGCAGGAGCAACGTACCCGAAACATCCGCGATGGTTTGTTGGTCACAGGTTGTCAGACGCCTCATTCGCGTTGTAACACCGCGACTCTCATCAGCAGGTATTCGACTCGATCGAGCCTACGCTGTGTGGTCAGTTCCTATCACAAAAACGCTCGTATCTGACTCCGACCCACCAGCGGCGTTGGAATGTGCGCTTGTCCTTATCCGTACCATCATCCCCAAGGCACCGCACCGTCCATCGTCTTTAGTACATGCTCAAATGGAACCGCGCCAAGCATCGGCGTTGCAAGTGCAACCATCGAGCACGTACCGTGTTCCGGGTCCGAGAAAGCGCGGAGCTATGAGGTCAGTACCCTTCGCCCCTTCGCCACAGAATCGGGATGTGGTGCTGCATCTGAGGGCGACAGCGCTCATGCGTTAGGGCGCCGCCGCTCGTTCGGAGTCCATCCTAAAACTGACAGATTATGGAGGTCGATCCAGCCGCCCATGCTGGAGCGGTGTATAAAACATAGGTAGCCTCCCGTGAAGGCGGGGCATCCGCAGTCTTCAGATCCCCGCCTCTTCACCATGCCCCAGGACAAGCAACTCACATACTATACCTCTCCGGTACGTTGCCTCCATCCGATCTTGTTAGGCCGCCATTGACGCGTCTCGTAGTACTCTCCCTATTGTCATCGCGTTCATATCGCGCTCGAGGAGGCCAAGGTCAAGTACAACAAGGTCGAGATCGACTTGAGGCCTGGCCACAAACCAAGTTGGTTCACCAAGGTCAACCCACTGGGCATGGTTAGTGCCGGAGCCCATAGAACACCAAATTACATACTCATGAGAGCGCCCTCGACGCTTATAGGTTCCCGCTTTTACCTACGGCGGTCCTAATGTCGCGCCGGAGCAGCCTTCTCCTAAAGCGTTGAAGCTTGCTGAATCAGTCGTTCTCATTGAATTCATTGCCGACCTCTACCCGGACGCTAACCTCCGCCCTGAGGATCCCGAGCTTTGTGCCCGTGCTCGCCTTTTCATCACCCTGTCTCATGATACTCTTCACCATGCCTTCAGAGGCTTCTTCTTTCGAGGAGAGCGAATCGAGAGCGTCCTTCCCTCCCTCGAAGCCTTCCAGGCTCTCCTCGCTCCCTCTGGTTTCGCGATTGGGCCGTGGTCGATGGCAGATGCCGTCGTAGCCCCAATGATCGTTCGCTTTATGCGGCTTGCCACCTATGAGATAGGCAAATATCCCATGGGCGAGGGCAAGAGGCTGCTCAAAGCCCTTTCGGAGCCTAGGTTTGCTCGCTTCATGCGATACTACCAGAGCTTATGGGAGAGGCCGAGCGTCCGGACGACGTGGGATGAGGTATGCCTCTATTCTGCTAGTCGAAGGTTGATTGACCTAACTCGCTTACTCGATGATCTTAGCCCACAAACGTCAAGATGTGGAGAATACACCCCAATGTTACCCGCAGCTCATCTGCGACCGGACACTGAGCCCGTGCCTTCGCTATCTTCCGCATCTTGCTCTGGCCCATGTATCTTGCCCCTCCGCCCAGATAATGCCCGTCTCAGAAGGTCGTTCCACCTGCTTCGCTCCGATTCCCCGACCAAGTTTCGCGCCCTTCTTCTATGCTGTACGTTAACCGCGCTTCTATTGTTGCTTCGATACCTACGCCACAACATCAGTACTGATTCCTTGGGTGGTTGCACCCCTTTGACTTATCATACATTGTAATATCTTAAATCCGCGGAACCTTGGGTGCTTGTGCGGCCCTGAAGGGCGGCCATGTCTTAGTTCCTTCCGAGCCTCGCCGCTCGTGTATGTGTGCTGGATGTACGGATTCGACCAATGAATCGGATCTCTCGATCGCCTGAACTCAAGCCAGTGGACGGAAGATCGCGCCCACAGAACTCCGCATGCGATTGTTCACCCACTGCGCACCATACGGTGAGATTCTGAGCCACCATCGCTCGCCGTGATGTGATAACCTGTCTCTTCCGTCTCCGACGATCCTTGGTCGGCGGCGAGACACGGTCCACCTGACTATACTTCGATGGAGGTCACACAAACGGTACGCCGTGTCTTACGGTACGTCGCACTCGCCAGGTTGCGGAGCCAGTGAGCGTGCTTGCTATTGATCACCCCGCAGCCTCGCGCGGACACAAGCCCGAGGTTACGGCACTGCCGTTGCACCATTCCTGTCACGCAAGAAATAGCCAAGACCCGCAATGTCCCGCATTAACTCAGAAGGTGGCGTAAGCCGTGCGCCTCGGTGTCATGCGGTGGGTAGGTTTCTCGCTCCCAGGATGCTCGTGTCAACGGAGTCTTCAGAAGGCCTTTGCGAGGAGCATGAAGACGAAGACCTGCCGCTGTTCCGCTTGGTTTGTAAATCGATGTACCTTAGCTGCAATTGTCGTCGTCTACACGAGGCAGCTCCTGTGGTGTCCTCTCGGGAATTATGGAGCGACGATTCCATGGTCGGACCCAAGTAACTCTGTTCTCCGTCGCTGCTGGAGCCAATTTATCCTTCACTGCGGGCTCTTCGCGGCTGCTTTAGCAACTTGGCCCACTATGTATGAGGCCGAGGGCCAGCCCATCGGCATCTCGACGATCAAGTCGGACGAGGGCCAAGGATCGAGTGTCCCGGAAGCGACGTGTGGCATGCACCCACACCCCAACGAGAGGGTGAGTCGTGCATCGTGCTCTGCCATCACGATGGAAGCTGACGTTTCTCGCCAGCGGCCAGCTTCCCTCACAGACAAGTTGAGCCAGATTCTGTCGGTGTTCTGCTATCGGTGGCGGAGGTGCATGAACACCCTTGGTCAGCTGTCCCGGTCTCAAGGTCCACAGCGCGCGCCGCGCGCCCGCTGTTTCTTCAGTTTTCTACGCGATGCGACCCTCTCCGACGGGTTGATCGTGGGATCTATGGGCATCCAATCTACGGTCAGCGGGATCCACCTACTGGAAGCGCAGTCAGCACCCGAATATCCAGGTGCATAGCGACCTATCTGACCGGTTTGGCAGCGTGCCCTCTTCACGCCCACTGGCGTCCACCATGACACGCCCCTCCATGCGGCTCACCGTGAAGCTCGTGCTGCGACGTGATCGTGGTTTTATATGCATAGGGAGCTATGTCCCCGGCGTGGTGGTGTCCGCGCTTCGGCCGTCCCCTGCCCGCAATATGTGGGCCTCTGCATGCCGTTAGTCAACGCGCTCATCATCGCCTCTAGATGATGGAGAGCCGCATCGTGCATGGCTGGTCCGTAACTTCCTGCAAAGCTTCGCCGGACTAACCGCGATACGCGCCGGGTTGCCGCGCGTTTGGACATCGCGGGGACCGTGCAAGTTTAGATATCCTCCGGTTACCGATGGTAGACCCGTGGTTAATAAGCGTCGGCGAGTTACGAATGCGCGCTTCAATATGCCCCCTCTGAAATTGCCACTCGTCTAGGCTGTATATATTCTGGAAAGCCTTGAGGATTACTGGATGGTGTAATTGTGCAACGTTGAAGTAAGAATAGCACAACTACCAGTAGTAATAGGTACTGAGCACTAGTACTAACGTTCAAATGACCAAGCGCTCAAAAATGAGGGGGAGCTAGTCCTTGTCATCTATCACGCCGTCCTTTTGGTATAATGAATATGCTCGCATTTACTGCAGTAGCGGTGCGGTCAGACCCAGTAAATATGACAGTGTTGCTCTCTAGTATTCTTGACTGGTCACTAGTACTCAGTGGTAGTACCATTGCCTGCCACTGCATGATGGCATGCACATACCTAGTAGTACAGCTCCACGGTATCCGCCACATTCGCCCATAAACGAGCTGTACAAGCGACCAAGTAAAGATGAGATGATATTTGGACATGTTTTTGCGAGCAGACTATGGTGGAGGTGAGTTGGAGGCGTCGCGTGGCGAGCCTCTAGCAAACGATGCTATACCGCAGGCGCCTCTTTCCAAGGCCGCGGCGCCGCGGGGCGCCACAACGTCATTGGAGTCGTACAACCATGAGTTAGGTTCCTTCCAAAGCACTCAGTATACTGACTACACTCTCTTCTTACAGTCCTATCGTCTCTAAAACATATCTATGGGCTGACATCTACATCTACAATCACATTGCCAACGCGCACAACAGCCCCGAGATGTCAAAACAACAAATCGACCGCGTCTCTTCCAGCGCAACCGGTCAGCCTGAGATCCGCCGAGCAAACGACGGTCACGGAAGGACCTCTGCCTATTCCATCCATCGTCCACATGCGGTAGACCGGCCACTACCCTTCTTCCATCCGACTAGGGCGGTATTCGTGCCGCATGTCTCATCCACGGGGGAAGATATGGAAGGAGAGCTGCAACGCGCTCCGTCGAAACATTGGTCCTCGCGCGCATCTAGGAAGAACCGATATGCCCGACGGCCCATTCATGTAACATCTTGGTCGGCTCTTGGAGCACAGGGACTCAGTGGCACCTCGCTCGCCCACAAGGAACTCACCCTGATCGAGCAACGGGTTCGACAGTCTGAGAGCCAGTTCAAAGTGCATCTAACCTGGGACATCTCCTTCTGGGTAGCTGTGCTCTTCACGCTCGGATCGGCTGTATGGGTACGTGCCTTCGGCCTTTCGTTCCAAACCAGTTGTAACAAGCGTATCGCCTGATTCCGTAGGTCGTCAACGGCTTCGTCCTCTTCCTGCCGCTGGTGAACATCGGCTCGGATGACTTCCCTGCCTCAGCATGGTCGGCATTCGTCGGTGGTACTCTTTTCGAGCTTGGAAGCTATCTCATGTACGTAGAAGCCCTCAACACCGGGCACGAGCAACTTTTCGGGCCTGCCGTACGGGCACTTCTCGCCCATGCGAACGGGTCCGTGTCCGAGCCCTCCTCGCCTGACCCCGATAGCGCAAGTGCGGAGAAAGGACTGACAGGGAGCGGCGACAGCGGCCGCCTGCGCTTCAGCTTCCGCTGGTTGTGAGTGAATACACGCCTCCGGTTTGTACTAGTCTCGCTGACCAAGGCACGCTAACGCGACGGTGCGATTGATTGACGCGTGAACAGCGGGCTAGGGTCGTGGCGTGAGCTCGGCTTTCTCGCGTGTTTTATCCAGATGTGGGCCGCGACGATCTTTTGGATATCCACAATGTAGGTGACCCCGCACTCACCATCAACCTGGCACGGCTAGTCTAACTGATGACCTGCGCATCCATAGTACGGGACTGCCTAACGTCATAGCAGGGTTTCCGGATGATCCCCCGACGGCCGTCACGGATGTGTTCTTCTGGACCCCGCAGGTGGTCGGAGGCTCCGGATTCATAATATCTTCCCTGCTGCTCATGATTGAGGTCCAGAATAAATGGTGGCTGCCGAATATGCGCAGCCTAGGCTGGTGAGCGAGTGCGGCGATAACACTATGAAGGGTCTGCCGCTCACCCCTTTCATCTAGGCATATCGGGTTTTGGAATCTCGTCGGCGCTGTAGGCTTTACGCTGTGCGGTGCGCTGGGTTATGCCTCGCTCTCGTCATCTGGGGTGAGTCAACTCGTCATCGGGCGCACGCAGTATGTGCGCTCCAATGGTGGTCATAGCGCTGACGAGAGCAAATGTGGCAGGCGAACTATCAGAGTGTCTTATCTACCTTCTGGGGATCATGGGCATTCTTGATCGGGAGCGTCGTTCAGCTGTGGGAAACCCTCTGGCGCGAGGAGGCACCCAAGGAAGCCGGAAATCCAGATGCGAGAGATGGATAGTATCTGGGCTGTATGTAGTATATCACTACGCGCCGCGTATCACATTGTACGGAACTGCTACTCACCCATTACGACAACCTATACCACTGTTACAGCATGGGCTGCTTTGTAATTCTACTCACGTTCATTCCATTCCACCCCCGGCGAAAGTGGGATACTGTACCACTGGAACCGCTGAACCTGCCAAAACGGGACTGGTGAATAGACCCTACGGTAGGGTTCCAAATATAGCTGCCCAGCGTACCGTACTCGCCGCCGCGCTCGGGGTTGTTGCTTGCACATTTCTACAGCCTCCTGTCCGCGATCTTCTCTATCATCCGACTATACACTTTACGAACATCATGGTGAGTACCAGTGTGCATAGTGGATGCTCAGAACGTAGAGATTGACGCGCCGCAGAGCGATAACGCAGGTATGCATGGTCCCCGTTCGTCTCGAGACGCCAGGCCGTTGAACAGCCGGTGGCAACTCTAGAATACAAGGAGGCCTTCGCTCTGTTCGATAAGAAGGGCACGGGTGCGGTGCCCCGTGAGGTCCTCGGCGACCTGCTCCGTGCGCTTGGACAGAACCCGACGCAGGCTGAGGTTGCGGACATCGTTGCGGCGGCACCACGCGAAGGTGTGTAGGACACGACTTCATGCCCAGATTCAGACCACTCACTACGCACTACCTTGCACGAATCGCGTTGGTGCATGAAACCATGGTTGCGTATCCTATTCCACCTTGTCTGGTGCCGTGTGACGCGTTCCGATCTTCGACGTGATGGATGGGAGTAGTTGACTACAAGACCTTCCTCACGATCCTCAACAGGCCAGACGGCTTCAAGCCCGCCGGTACACCAGGTGCGTATACTATGACTTGCAATGTCTAGCATGATGCTCAACGTGACTTCCGTCCCTCCACAATTCGAAACATACGCCCTTCATCCTCTCACCTCTCATCTCCGCTATATGCACATCACACCCTTCCCTTCGATCAAATATTTGCGGCTTCCGACTCGTGCGCGTAAAACACGCAACAGAGGAGTTCATCCGTGGCTTCCAGGTGTTTGACAAGGAGGGCAACGGTTTCATCGGCGCGGGTGAGCTGCGGTACGTGCTCACACAGCTCGGCGAGAAGATGTCGGACGAGGAGGTGGACGAGCTCTTGAAGGGCGCTCAGATCGGGCCGTAAGTGCTACTATCTGACATTCTGCTGTCAAGATTACTGACGATTGCCGTTCCGCAGAGACGGAACGGTGAACTACGAGTCCTTTGTCCGCACGATCCTCAGCCAGTGAGGGAGCTGAGGGTGAGATGGAATAGAGGAAGGCGTTGCTCGTGACGTGTAATGATACCACTATTGACGTTGTCTTGTTTGTTGTCTTTCCATACTCTCGGATGCTGACGAACTCAATGCGTTTGAGGCTTGACGCTTCATTCAATCCCAGCCATCTATGGACTACTGCGTCGCACCCCTCGGAGTCAAGAAAGACCTTGTATTACGCCAGGCTTCGTGTTTCAAATGGCTGCTGTGAGCGTGCGGTATACTAAGGTGAGCGGCCCGTCTATAGGACATCCGTCGAGGACTCCCTAGCGCCCTATTCTATGAAATGCGAAAAGACAACATGCGGGAGCAGCCGTAGGCACGACCAGAGTGCTTCGGCTATATACGAGATGCAAAACCGAGCAGGTATAATCGACCGTAAACCAGAGGCACGACGCGCAACAGCGCGCTCTCAGGCCGAGACGTACGTCTGGCCGAGCGCAGACAGGCTCCCGTCAGAATTGACAAGGATGCCGGCGGCAGTCATGAAGTACGCGTAGTGAGAGACCGAGTTGAGGTTGTCGAGGAAGGGGACCATCGTCTGCAGGAACTGCTGCTGCTGCTCGACCGTACCCGACGCGCCGAACTCGGTGATGAGCACCGAGCGGTTGTAGCGCGTGCCGAGGTCGGTGATGTAGCTCTGGTAGTACGCGACGTTCGTCGCCGAGTCGTAGATGTGCGCCGCGATCGCGTCGACCTGGCACCCGAGCTTGTCGCACTCGGCGAGGAAGCTGTCCATCCAGCCCGTGCCCATCGGCGGCGCGCCGTTGGTGATCGCGGGCGAGACGAGCGTGGCCTTGCCTGCGAAGGGCTGCATGAACTGCATCCACTGCTGCGCGGCGTCTTGCGGGCTCGTGTTCGACTGCGAGGACAGGTCGGGCTCGTTGATGCTGCATGGCGCGCGCGCGCGCGAAAGCGTATGTGAGATGAGATGTGCGCGCGTGTAGGGGGAGGGGCGTTGCTTACAAGAGGAGATGGGTGCTGCCTTTGGCGATCGCAGCGTTGGCGTTGGCGACCCACTGGTTGCTGTGCTCGGGCGCGGCGCTCCAGAGCATAGGGAAGTACACGACGCCATCAGGGAGACTGCCCGAGAAGCTCGAGTCCCAGTTGTACGCGAACGAGACTTGCCTGTCAGGCGCGCGCGCGCGAGCGGGGCGTTCAAGGTCAGTGTTCTGAATTGGAAGTTCTGGACGCTAAGGGACAGATTATGCTCACTTGGAATTGAAGTTCTTCGTCAGCCCTGCATCGTTGAACGACAGTCCGCGCTTGATAGTGGACGACCCGGAAGGCGGTGTGGTCGACGTCGGTGCAGGCACGGCGGCAGTCCTGGAAACAGATCCCCCATGAGCGTCAGTGCAGTGTTCGCCCCTTTTTGAGAGCGCCGACAGGAAATAATGAAGATGGTGGCGAAACGGCTACGTACGTGGTCGGGGACGGCTGGGAGAACGTCGCAGAGGGGCCGCGACGACCATGCTTCTTCTGCATGTGCTGTGCGCCTTGCGCGGAAGCGGCCAGCAGGAGCGCGATAGAGAGGAGGGAGGCGGCGGACTTCATGTTTGACGGTGGCGGCGTAGTAGTCTTTCCTGACCGGCGGGAAGTACTAGGTACTGGGGGACGCAAAGAACGGGTGGTTGAATGAGAGGACGCTGGAGCGTGTGTCTAGCGGGGAGGGAGTCGCGGGACGGCGAGGCGGAGACGACGCAGGTGTTGGTTCGAGTGAAGAACACGAACAGGTTCCGAGAGCTCTCATATCCGGCGCTGGGCCCCGCGTCTTTTTATGCTTTGGGTGGGCATCATCCCTCGGGCGCGCGCACCCGGATTTGTCGTCGAGGCACAGAGTCGGAACCGCGAGCGCTGCGGACGCCGCGATCCCAGGGCCTCTGCGGTCATTGCAGCCTGGTTTCCGGCGATGACGAGGTGATTGGCTGGTTGGTGATGAGAGAATGTTCGCTGGCCCCCGGTGGGCCACGACCGGTGTTGGCTGGTAACACCGTAGCGACCGCCAAGAGGCATGATTTTCATGGCGATGGTTCAACTTGTTACGGTGCACCAGGCTTAGCAGCGTAGGCAATGTGGCGTCGACGCAGTTTGTGTAAGGCAGCGTCCTGGTCAACTACGTTCATATCAACGCATAAACGGGTCACAGATCATGTAGGCTGCCAGCAGCCAGGTTGGCAGTCGGCAACAGCGTTAACTTCTGCACATGAACAATCGGCGAGCGGCTCGCGCGATGTAAAAAGGCTGCCACCTCACGCCATGCTATTGAGCACAATTTTCGTGAAGGTTCCTGTACGAGCAACTTCCATTCAAAATCGTGCGCGGTTTGGCCGGGATAGAAAGGGGATTCGACGAACTCACTGCTGACTGACGCGTTCTTATCAATACGACGAGCTCGCTTTGGGCGTCCGGAATCACGTTGGGCATGATCGTGGTTCCGGTTCGCGATGGACGATGGACGATGGTTTCCAGGCACGGCTTGCCTCGACGCCGCCCACGCCCACCGACGCTCCGAGTGCGGCTTCGTGGCGCATCCAGATTCACTCCCCCTGAAAGAACTGCGCAGGGACCTGGAACGTGGGCCGGACGACGAAGGGCGTCATAATGAAATCCCTCTGATCCGCGGGGCCCCTTACGCCTGTATTTGTTTTGTAAAAACTGTACGGTGAAGCTTTGAGGCCCGGAAGGCAATAAAGTGCGCTATCGATATCGTTGCATACAGCTCCGGGTTGATCAGAGTCTTTTACAAGAACCAGTGTATGGTGAGTACATATTCGTTCGGCCTCGAGGATGCGGTTCATTCTCACTGTGATATCCGCGACGGACATCACTTCAAGGTACCATGTATTATGAATGTGGGTGTGAGGTGTGAGGGGCATCTACGCACGATGCGACGCTTACATTCCCGAGGTCCCTTATAATCGGCTGGAATCGGTGGCCCGGCTGTTGACATGGACACATGTGCACCCATCTCGGTGATCATCATGGCGCTCTCGTGCTGCAGCGCCGGAATTCTGGGCGGTGGGCATTGGGCAATAGTAGGCAATGCACATTATGCAGCAAACAAGCAAAGTCCTGCGCAGCCAGCCTATTTATCGCAGACGGGGTGATAGACCACAGGGCCAAAGTCGGTCCAGAATATGGCTAGAACACACTGGACGAGACAAATGTAGGATTCACATTTCATGCCGGGCCATGGCGCTGCTCGAACTTCAGGGCGAGTACAGTATTTGACCGTCAGACGGAATGCGGTTTTCGCGCGATCCGCTGCAAACGCAAGACCCGGCGCAGTCTTCCTGTTATGTCGCGCTTCGGTGATATACCTTCAATGTTGTATAGTTTTGATATGGCGAGGGAGATAGCTGGGCGGGGCACGGAAGAAGGGGGACAACTTGGCGGCACCCAATTTTTCGGCATGACCGCCAGGTGGAAAACCCGAAGCGCCGTGATGTCACAGAGAGATAGTTGAATGTAATTTCCATTTCTAATACGTCGATGTCCATGAAATTTCAGTAGGGGTGCTCAGAATCATATGGGCCCAAGCCCTCCTTGCTATGGTTCAAAGACCTGGTGTCTTCCCAAGGGTACACTGTGCGTAAAGCAGGCGGGCACATAGGTCACGATGATGTCACATATCCCCGTTCATACCTCCGGCCATTCATCTTGCATTCCGCTGAATGTACTGAGTCGGGCAGGAGAAGGCCTCACCGCATCATTGGCCCACCAAAGAGCCTCTTTTGGGCAGCTCAACGTTGTCAACTGATGTCCGCGCGATGTCCGAAGCAATCACGTGATGTCGCCCTACATGCGATACTCATATTACATGCAGCACGAAGTACAGCTCTCCCCGCATGTTCATTCTTAGTGTGCAGGTGTGTGTGTTGCGCCATAGGGGATATATTGAGAGATTCCCGCAGTGCGATGTTAAGAATCAACAGATTATATATACTGATCTCAATTGAAGAGTACACATATTGTTCGTTGGCGAGACTGCAATGTGCAGGAGGGAATCAGAACACAAGCATGTGTCACGATGTTACAGCTGTTCTCGAAATCAATGCGTAGGCGCCTTATTCGCACGCGCCGCGCAAAACGCACAAAACACACAGAACCCTAGGACGTTGGAGAATTTGGGCTACTAGAGCGTACTACAAGACATTTTCTTGTCCTCCGAATGCCCAGAAGAGCCTGAGATCACTTCCTAGGCTCATATGTTGGGGTATAACATGTATTTGGGAAGGTGCTCAGCCTTCACATTGAACGGTCTCGCAGCTACTATAAGATGGCCCTGCAACTGGTAAGACTCAAGTACCTGTCTGAAAGAACAGCTTGCTGACTACGTGAGCAAGCCGCGGGATTGATGATAGTACAGCGAATGACTTGCTTGGATAGAAGATCACAACACATATGTACCCACTCCTTGCTTGTAGCCTTGTTCGAATATGCTTCCACTCGCCAGCAAGGCACAAATGGGGGTCACCTCTAGTATCATTCTCCAGCTCTCAATGAGCTCATCGTGTACGGCCAGGCCTGCTGTCGCCCATTGTCAGGTGCGCCCACAGAGCCTTGTTTCGAGGACCATACAAGCCAAAGCTACTAGGAAACCACTCGCCATAAGTAACCGCGATCGCGTAACTCAAGTTGCGGCTAGATGGCAAAAGGAATGGGGGTTTCCAGTCGTGGATCATGTATAACTTGGCTACTGAGGATACAAAACGCTTCTGCGCCCCGACCATGAAATCGCGCACCCTGTTCTTGACACTGTATACACTACTATGACTCGCGGATTCGTATTCAAACAAGCCGAAGCCTCGATTCGCCATAGCGGATTCGTATTCAAACAAGCCGAAGCCTCGATTCGCCATAGCGGATCCTCTTACAGGAGATTCGCGTCCAAGTTGCCAGCAGGAGCGAGTACTCAGTAGCCATTACGAGCCAATCAGGCGATTACGGAGGAGCACCAAGATAGTAGACCGTTCCTAGAGTGATTCTGGACGCTCAGAAAGCACAAGATGGCTCGCGGTACACCCTGGCAGCCCAGATTCTTCAATGTCCTAAGGTTCTGTGCGTTTTGTGCGTTTTGCGCGGCGCGCGCGAACAAGGCGCCTACGCATTGATTTCGAGAACAGCTGTATCATGACTGCTTCATTGCACGGGGTGCGCGAGTGGCGCGTTACATGAGGGAGGACAGCGCTGGTGATTTTCCACCTGGGGGTCATTTTCCACCTGGCGCTCAAATACTGTACTAGTAATCATAGTAGAAAGAAGTTTGTTCATCATATACCATGAGATAGAACCCGAACCTGCGATGAGAGCTCCCGCAGGTTTCAGGCTGCGCACCCGCGGTTTCGTATCGCAAGCTCGCGGCGAAGCGGATATGTTCATGCAGTGAATTCGAAGGACCAAAGCTGTTCAAGATGCGAAGATGTTTCGAGGTGTACCAGAAGCAGCGATTGCGGACTCCAGCGGTGAGAGTGCGCTTCCGCTCTTCCTCACAGTCTGTGGATATATACAACTTTGGCCATCGATATCTGCATGTCGTCAAGGCAGCTCGCATCCGTTTTCTCATCGCTTGCGCATCTTCCGCCGCTGTAAACAACAATGGAAGGCGATTGTGCCAGAAAAAGGGCAGCTGCTCTCACGTTGACGGCGAGGAGAGCATGGCCGCAGCGCCTCGCTTGTCGGTTTCGTTTCACGGCGGGGGTGCCGTGCAATGTGACAGTGCACGCGCCATCCCGCACTCTGGTGTACTGCCCTGCGTGCGTTCGAAGGGGAAATTTCGAGGGTGTGGTGCTATGGAACGAGGTCGAGGGTGAGTTGAAGGGGACAATTGTTTGTGGCCAATTTGAATCGTCAAGGGTACAAGCGACGTAGGAGGGACAAACAAGGAGGCCAAAGATTAGATTACTGCTTATTGATCGAGAAACGATTTACCGACCGCTTTAGCGATCGAGCGTCTAGTGGGAAAAGAAGGAAAAGGCGGGGAAAGGGATGGGCGTGTGTCTCGCGTTCCCATTCCTCGTCTGAACCACCACCAGCCAGCACAAGGCCTGCGCTCGTTCGGCCCTTGTCTCCTCTCGCTGCGCGGTCCCTGCACGCTCTCCCCTCCCGTCCTATATCCCTCAATCCACCTCTCACCGTCAGTCTTTACCTACCGTCACTCCTTCCTCATGTCCGTCTTTGCTGCGACCAACGCTTCCGCACCTGCACCTGCGCCTGCACCGGTACACGCCGCCTCCAGCTCGGTGGACGATGCTGAGCTTATCCTCAACGTAGACATCTTCCTCCTCTGTGCCCTCGCCATATTCGTCCTCTTGCTCCTGCCTCGCGCTGCCATCCGCTTCACGCACAAGCGTGAATGGGTAGACGGTCACTTCCTCCGCTCAACTGTTATCCAAACCCCCGTCTCTGTCGTCCGGAAACCGTCAAAGCGCGATGCCATGATTGCTCCTGTGGATCCCGCGCACATTCCCGTACCCAAGCAAGCACCTACTTACGCCGCGTATGAGTTCGACGATTCCGAGAAATGGGCATCAACCACAGACGCCTCTCACACTTTTGCCTCGCACGCCGACCTCATCCGGAAGGCTTCTACCGCTAGCGGACGCGAGCGCAGGCGACAAAATGTGCCGACGCACATGCCGGGTTGGTCTACTATGCTCCCAACTATCGCAGCCTTCTTGCGTACTACCATCCGCCCTGGCCTGACCATCGGCAAGCTCTTCGTCGAGCTCACGTACATTTCCGTGCTTCTATATGCTGGACTGTACAAGTCGAATCCGCTCACACAACCCGTGCGCACTGGATTTGTTGCCGTCAGTCAGATCCCGATCGTCGTCGCTCTCGGTACGAAGCACAATGTTGTCGGGATGATGATTGGCTTTGGCTACGAGAGAGTAAGTTGCTCCGCTATCTGCGATCTCCCCTCCTCCCTAATGGCCCCTTGTACTTCAGTTGAACTACCTCCACCGCTTTGCTGGCAGGTTGCTCGTCTTGGCTGCAAATATCCACGCTATCGGCTACTGTGAGTGTGGTAGACTTTTCCGTTGCAAATGTCAGACAAACTGATAGCCTGGACCAGTCTATTCCTGGAGCATCGCCGGCAACTTCTCTACTCACATCGCCAAGCCTAGCACGCAGTGGGCATTCGTCGCCCTCATCGCAACGGACCTACTCCTGCTTCTGTCAACAGACATGTTCAGACAGAAGTTCTACAACTCCATCTTCATCCCATCTCACATCATCTCTGCCATCCTTTTCCTTGTATCTATCTGCTTCCACGTCCCCTTCGCTGTGCCTTACGTTCTCATCGCAACTGCGTTCTATGGCCTCGACCGTCTCATGCGTATCGTCAAATCACGCATCGCCATCGCGCGTCTTCGCCCCCTTCCAGACCTCGGCATGACCCGTGTCGAAGTCCCCTCTATCAACTCGGGATGGCGCGCTGGTCAGCACGTCCGCCTCCGTGTCCTCTCTTTGGGCATGGGCTGGCGCGGATGGGCCGAAGCGCACCCGTTCACCATCGCTAGTGTATGCCGCTCGCCTAGTGGCGAGGGTCTTGTCCTCATGTGCAAGAAGGCTGGCGACTGGACGAACAAGCTCTATGAGCTCGCTCAACGCGCCGACTACGGCGAGGCCAACGGCATCGGCAGCAATGTGCGAGTCATCGTCGAAGGCCCCTACGGAGGTCCCGGTCACGCGATCTTCGGCAGCTTCTCTGGTGCGCTCTTCGTCGCCGGCGGGAGCGGTATCACTCTCGCCCTCGGTGCGGTCCAGGACCTGATCAAGAAGGACCTCGAGTACAAGTCTCGCGTGCGCGCCATCGAGCTCGTATGGAGCGTACAGGATCCCGCGGCGCTGCAGCCGCTCATCCCGCTCTTCTCGTCGCTCCTTGCGCAGTCGTACAACGCGTACGCGTCGCTCCGCATCTCCGTGTTCTACACGCGTGCGCCCGCGTCGCCCGACGCTGTGCGCGCGTATCGTCTCCCTCCCGGACTCACGCTCTCGCCTGCCCGTCCGAAGCTCCCAGGCATCCTCCAGGGCGTCGTTGATCGCTCGGCGGCGCTGTTCTCCGGACACAAGGAGCGCCGAAGGGGCCGTGGCGGCCTCACGGGTATCATCGTCGGCGTGTGTGGCCCGATGAGTCTGGGTGATGAGGTCCGCCGCGCGGTCGCGAACTTCCCGGCGGAGAGGCGCAAAGCCATCGGCGGTATTGAGCTGCACGAAGAGTACGTGCTCATTTGTTATCTGTTCCCAATGAGTGAATGAGGGCTGACGGATGTTTTGGTCGTTGATAGGGCCTTCGGTTGGTGAATAAATGCTATTTACCGCTTGCACACACACATATGCGGCGTTGCCGTCTGGGACGCGCACGGCGAACATACCACCTCTTATCTCTCGTTTATTGCACTTCAATTTGGTTTAGATTGTATCATATCACTCACACGGTCTCTCGCACTCATCTTTTCCCGTTGACGACCCACAGCTCGTACGCCGCTGTGGCAGGATATTCCGTCAGGCGCTGCGCGCCCGAAACGCTGGCCTTTATACGCTCGACATGACGCATATACTAGTATACACGTAGATAGTGCCGGTCTGTGACTCGTAACACGCGTGTAGTAGTAGTTGGTCGTCTGTGTCCGTATCTTTTTCTCTCTGGTTCTCGTTCTCGTACACGCTCCGGCCGTTACGCACCTCATACATTTTGTATCCATTTTTTTCTGCTACGTTGACATCATCTGCATGCTCACTGCTCGCCTACTGGCTCAGGTTCAATTGTGTACCATTACTTATGATCATCAGTTATCGCCCTCCAGGGCTCGAGTAGCATCACTGGGGTCTGCGCCCGCGGTTCGAACGTTGTATGTCTCCGAAACATCATGTATCTTGTATTCTAGCACACGCACAATCCCACCGTTGAAGGATATCTTTGTGGTCGTAGTGCGCCCGCGGGATGATGGCGTTCAATCGCCGGTTGGACGGAGATAGCGCTATGTGCTCTGACGCTGCATCGGTGGATACGGAAGCACTAGGACAGTGAACGGGATCGCTCCCGCTCGAAGAGAGGGCGCCGTGGTGGGAGAATGGATAGCGGAAGTATTGAAGTATTTATCTTGCCTCCCAGTGCACGCGGGCGGCTTCGGCTTTGCACTGCAAATAAGGCCGAGCTTAGTGTGTATGTGGTACACATTCATCGTCTGCCTAGAGGAGACAAGAGCTTAGTAAGTTGGCAGCGAGTGAGCCCGTCGACACTCTCGAGTCGCGCGGCGTCGTCGCACCTCGCCAATCGGCCGCAAGCCACGGGCTTTATATACCTCGCCCTCCCTCGCTCCGGCATGGATGAGCCTCTCGGAGAATATAGGACGGGCTAGGACGGGACTGGTGCCTGTTTTCTTTTGCTCCAAGTTGCCGCGGCGGCGGCGCCGCTGCCGACTCGAGGCGGGGAATTGGACCCGGCGATTTGAGGTTGCTTCAACTTGCTTGTTAAGTTGTTCGGCCTAACGCCATTGAAGCAGATGGGCTAGACTTTGACCCCTCAGCATAAGGACGACGTGCGCATAGGATTGCAGCATCGTTAGATGCTTGGCGGTGGTTGAATGGGAGTCTGAGGGTTTGCGGGTCGGAGACGAGCTTGAAGCTGCTTCGTGAGGACTTGCCAAATGCAGAAGAGCGGTAATTGCCGATTGATGGCGTCTTGACCGTCTTGACGAACGGCGCTTGCTCCGGCTCTCCTTTGACACAGACCATGACCAGTCAGTACCGTACTTGCAGCCGCAGCATAACATCGAGAACAGCATCTCCTACTCGCTCAAACTTGAGGCGTGATATGCACTCGGTACGAGGATATCTGTATGGTGGAACTGATCTCGATCCTCAGACGGCCTCCCTCGAGCACGTGTAGTAGCCTCAAAGGCATCATCTTCCTGAAGCACTTCTCGGTGGGCCAGTGGGAAACTGTTCCCGGATGGTCTTGCTGCCCTGGCGAATGTGTGCACCTGACTCCGCAGATCTTGCACCTGCACCCGAGGATGCGACTGCCAGCGGGGAACCTAACTTGGAACCCGTCGATTTGCAGTATGTCCAACTGCCTTGGGCGATGCACCCCGGAGTTTCTTGTCGCATCCCCGACCGGGTTTTCCCAGGGATCTCCTTCTGCATGGCGCGGTTCATGCGTTAAGGGGTACGCAGATACGTCTGGTGATACCTCGAGGACGGAGAAGCAGCCGAGCTTGGTAGTCTTTGACCAAGCATGTCCAGCGACTGTTTAAACCCGGTCGCACCGTGCACTGACATAAGGACATCAACCCATTTGACTTCCGTTCTCTGTTAACAAGAAGCGCGTTCGTACTTTTCATGGTCCTTCTATCTGCCCGCATCGCTCTCACATTTGGCATCTTGCGGGAAGTACACCCCATATCCACTCGTGCTTCTCCTTCCCTCTCTCTCTGCCAAGAAGGCGCTGGCATGCTCGCTCCTGACTAGTGCTCGATACTCCTTGCGCGACCATAGTTTGCCGCTTCAGGTGGCCATGCTGGTCACACGTATAAATGCATGCAACTCGGTGATGATTCCGTCCAACACACGCGGGACTCTCCTCGGTGACACTCGCGATGCTCGCCTCGACACTCCTGCTCGCATGCCTGGCTGCTGCTGTGTGCGGTAAGCCCATGCCCCGGAGCATGCAGGTGCACGAGACAAAGGCGGAAGTCCCGTCTGCCTTCCAGCTCGTTGGCCCTGCTTCACCCGACACTGTACTCACCCTCCGCATCGCCCTCGTGCGCAGCGACCTCGCCGGGCTCGAAAAGGCTCTCATGGACGTCAGCACCCCAAGCAGCCCTCTATATGGCCAACACCTGACCAAGGAGGAGGTACGGCGCCCCTGTGCCTCGCATATGGCTCCTTCTGATTTAAGGACTCGTCCCGTTAGGCAGACGCGTTCATGGCCCCTAAGCCCGAGACTGTCAATGCTGTCAATGCTTGGCTGAAGGAGAACGACATCACCGTCACGAAGACGTCGTCGGCCGGTGACTGGCTTAGCTTCTCGATCCCAGTCAGCAAGGCAAATGACTTGCTCGATGCCGAGTTCTCGATTTTCAACCACACCGATAGCGGGAAGACGATGATCCGGACCCTCGCCTACTCGATCCCATCTGACTTGCAAGGTCATCTCGACTTTATTCATCCAACCGTCATGTGAGGCTTTCTGGTAGTCCTCGACGACGGAGGCTCATTATCTGTGTTAGCTTCACGCGGCCCTTGACGGGCCCCGCATTTAAGTTTGTTCCGCGCAAGGACACACAGAGACCTGCTGTCAACCTGACGTCGAACGCTGTCCCTGCGTCTTGCGAGTCGGAGATCACGCCGGCATGTCTCCAAGCTTTGTATGGGATCCCGAGCACGCGAGCATCCGTCTCGTCAAATCAGCTCGCGGTGAGCGGATTCATCGAGCAGTTTGCCAACCAACAAGACCTTAAGGTGCGCCAGTTTCATGCCGGGTGTTACGTGAATGCCTGAGCTGACGCAACTCGCGGTCTGTCAGTCGTTCTTGAGCGAATTCCGGCCCGATTTACCTTCGTCGACAACTTTCAGCATTCAATTGTTGGATGGGGGTGAAAACCCTCAAGTCATATCGGAAGCTGGTATTGAAGCCGTAAGTGGACTCAAGCAACCTGGATCGGTGTTACACACCACAGATTCACCTTTTCCCAGGACCTTGACACACAATATACGGTTGGAATTGCGTCTGGTGTTCCTACGACATTCATCTCAGTGGGCGAGAACAACACGGACGATGTCGATGGCTTCTTGGATATCATCGAGTTCCTTCTCAAGGAGACCAACCAGCCCCAAGTACTCACGACCAGCTACGGATTCAATGAGCCCGACCTGACCTCCTCTATGGCCAAGTGCGTCCGGCTTTGATGGGGCACACTGCGGCACGTAAGCTGATAGACACTCTCAATAGCAACCTGTGTAGCGCATACATGGCGCTCGGCGCGCGTGGCACGTCGATCCTCTTTTCATCAGGCGATGGCGGCGTATCCGGCTCTCAGTCTCAACAATGCACAACGTTCATCCCCACCTTCCCGTCAGGGTGTCCATTGTAAGTACACGATTGATCCTTACCGATTGATACCCCCTGCTAAACGTTCTGGTCGAAGCGTTACATCCGTTGGTGCCACGACCAACATTGCCCCTGAAGTTGCTGCAAGCTTCTCCAGCGGCGGTTTCTCCAACATCTTCCCTCAGCCATCATACCAGGCCAGCGCGGTGAGCGCGTACCTCAGCGCGCTCGGGGGCACGAATGTGGGCAAGTTCAACCCCGGCGGCCGCGCGTTCCCCGACATTGCGGCGCAAGGCGAGAACGTGGTGATCGCGTTCCAGGGCGAGTTCGGCTTCGTTGCGGGCACGAGCTGCTCGACGCCGATCTCGGCTAGCATCATTGCGCTGTTGAATGACCAACTCGCCGCGCGGGGCAAGCAGCCACTCGGGTTCTTGAACCCATTCTTGTACTCGACAGGCGTGTCGGCGTTTACAGACATCACTAGCGGAAATAACCCCGGCTGTAACACGAATGGTTTCCCGGCTCGAGTGGGTTGGGACCCGGTACGTCGCCGTCGAGAATAAGCTTATCTCGCGGTCTTTCCTCATTCAGATTATGCAGGTCACGGGTTTGGGTACTCCCAACTTTGCGGCACTTCGAACCGCGGTAGGCTTGTAACCCTGGTGTTTGGAGGGGATTCAATGCGGGGTGTATGTGCGACGTGACTTCGAGATCCGATAGTAAGGCTAGTACGGAGGACGACCCATCAGATCGTAGTCTTTTGCAGTACAACGTGTCGCATTTGAGCTGACTTTCTTGCGGGTTATCAGTGTCCGTTCTGGGCGGTGAAGCGTCAGAGAGCTAGCAGGGGAGAGGTAGACGAACGAGGGTTCAGCGCTCATCGACAGGTCGGACCTACTATCACGCTTGACCACTTGCTCATTGTGATCAGCAACCGTCTCGGGATCGTCTGGAAAGAAAACTGTGTATAAATTCCGACGTGAATGAGAGAATACGACTAATGCCAGTGAGGGTGCGTGGCACTAGTGAATCTCGAAGTAGTCACAAATCCGTTGAGTCCGGCACGACCACGTGATCGCGTATATTGCTTGACATCCCCACATCGTACCGTGAAGTGCGATCTGATCCACTTGTATATAGGTTTTCCGCATGATTGAGCGGGGGTGTGACTCTGAAAACACATCTACTAGCCGTAAGGAGGCATCACAAAACCGGAAATAAGGCGATGCATGATATTGTAGGAAGTGGCATATGTACAGTAGTTCGAAGTCGATGAGGTGGCGTGGATAATCTCACGCAGAGAAAGCCGTCATCTACGCCCTCGGCCTCGCTCCCTGAGCCATTAAGTTCCCTGTGTAAGGGGATTGTACCATTTGCACATGCCCTGCAGCGTACCCAATCAACCGCTGCACAACGCTAGCCATAGTGCGTGTATTCGCCTCTGGCATTGCAGGAGCTATGCCAAGCCGCGCTAATCCCTTGCCGCATTGCGCGCGCCCCTGTAACCATCTTCCTAGCGCTGAGGCGCTGGGTGTCGACTCCGGTGTATCCAGCAATAGTGCAATGTTCTTCAGTGAAGGGAGTAGCCGAATATCAGATTCGAGGGCTTGAATAACTCCCCGTGTGAGTGCACTGCCGACAAGTACGAGCTCGGCCACGTTCGTGAATGGTTGCAACCATCTGGCCCAGTTATGCGAGACGGGGATCACTGAGGGTATTTCGAGGCGTAGAATGTGCAACTGGGTTGGGGGGACAATGCTGAGCAGCTCGTGGAGGACAGCGCCGCAACAGGTCCCGAGAAACTTTAGTCCGTCAGCGTGTGAGAACTCGTGCTTGTCCACTAGATCGGTTACAGAGATGTCCCAATGTCGCGGTACGACGGGGAGTCCTTGACTGGGTCCACTGGCATTGATGTCCTTGCGGAGGTGGATATGGCCGAGAGGATCGACAATAATTCCAAGGAATGCGTTGGGCCCGAGGGTGGTGAATGGGAGGAGTCCACGAGGGAACCAAAGGAGCTTCTTCGTAGGGACACTCTCCGGAGGCACACACTGCAAGTATGTGCCTTTGATAATGAGGCGTGCCTCAGGGGGTACCGTAATCAAGTGGAACAACGGTCCAATGTCTTGTGCAAGCTCCTTGAGCTCCACATGCCTCAGACGCGGCAAGGATACGGGGGTAAAATCAGTCAGCGGGTGACTTTCCATCCAGGCCCGCTCCGGTATGGCATTATCAAATGTAATCGCCTTGACATTGGGTGTCGCCCTGAGAAGATCCTTGAGGTCTTGGTGTAACCAAAGGTGACCCGAATTGGAGTAAGGGAGTTCTGCAAGATCTCCTGCCGTAAGGCTCTCCACGTTTGTCATGGTCCCTACCACCTTCACAGCGGCGTGCGAGAACGCAAGGGATCGCAGCATCGGAAAGGCAGTTGCGTAGAGCGTGACACTTTGTCCAGGTTCGGATTTGATAAAGAGGTGAGTGAGCATTGTGCCCAAGGCTGGCAATGCGCGAAAGGCTTCCTCGGGAGATATATCGTCGTAGTCCTCCGGCAAGATCTCAATATGCAAGTACTTGACGCGATGGGCATATGCCCGCACCACCTCCAAATTATGCTGAGGGGTGACGATCAAGTCCAATGGTCGAGGTAACGCTCGCGCCAGGAGCACGCGAGCCGCGTCGAAGGGGTCGTGTGAGGCCTGGGCACGTTCCTTGATCAACGTGGGTGCCCACAGTGCGGAGTGCTGTATAGCTATCTCGCGCCACCGACGGCATACCCAGGTAACGCGTATCCAAGCTGACTTGAACCCTTGACTGTCAATGGCTGGATTGATGTCGGTGCACTTGAGATGCATGAAGATACGCTCGAGGATTTCGGCAGGTAGCGTTCGAGTAGGATCCGATACCCTCCGGCCGGGTGCGCCATTGTACATCCTTCGGTGCGGGATGTAGTTCGCCACTGCTTTTGTAGACATAGGCTGTGTATAGCACCGCAGTCACAGGCTGAATCAGTATCGTTGCGCGGACCATATACAACACATCTAAAACTTACCGTGCAGTTCTTCAGTAAATGCTGATGATGTGTGTAGTACGAGCTAGGAAATGTTCAGAAAAGTATTCGCGGGTGCTGAGGATCTCCCTCGACATCGCGAGTATTATATGGGGGCAGAACCTACGCTTTGAGCTGGCGGTCGGCTTTGACTAGATGACAGTGCCATCATGGGCCTTGAAGGGATGCAGGACGTTGACGAGTTGGTCAGTGTCAGTCGAAACTTGGACCTGGGCCAAAGCACACTTTGGTGTACCGCTCAGCCTCACTCGTCTAAGCAGTCCCATTACTTGGGACAATACTCAGCCTGCCCAGTCCATTCGGTGGCGCGATGCAAAGCGTTGTGTGGACACTAGCTTCAGGGAATGTCATTGTCGAGGTAGTTGCAACTGTCAAGGAGCACTACGCTATCCAGGCCTGGATAATCCACTGAAGCCGCCAATTAGCGCCCATACACCAGTTCTCCGCGACCGTCATCAGATTTCTTGTACCGGTGGGGAGAGGCACTGTGTCGACACGATTTACTGGCACCTGGGTGACTTCACGATTCACTTTGAGCACATTGTCACTCATCAATCTACTGAGCTCATCGCCTGGTCCTGCCCTGACGATCGCACACCCACACACTTCTCGCGACGCACATCGGGGCTTCTTGTCGGATGACCGGTCGGACTTTCCCATGAATGTCTCCGTCTATGCGGCGGTTTCTTGCGTAAAGAGCTACATAGGTTAGTCAGATGATGCACCCAGTACTAAGAAGCGTTTATTTACGGGGGGTTTCGACCGAATATACCTCGTGAGTGCCTGAAGCCGGTAACATCGTCGACTGACATAAACGCTTCGAAGGTCTGGTTCCCGCTCTCTACTCGGAGTACCTTGTTCATCTCTTCTGTATTCCATCTTTCTACTTGCAATGCTCTCACGTCTGCCACATCGAGGGTACCGCTGCGCATCAACGCACCTACATCCGAATGCATGTCCGGCCTGCTGTGGAGTTCCTGTATCGAGCCCTTTAGGGCACGCCTATAAATGAGTGCAAGTCGGGGTAAAAGCACGCAGGATTCAACTCAGTAACACTTGACGATGCTCGCCTTAACCTTCCTGCTCGCCGGCTTCGCCGCCGCCGTGTGCGCTAACCCTACGGCACGGAGTATGCGGGTGCACGAGACAAAGGCGGAAGTCCCGCCTGCCTTCCAGCTCATTGGCCCTGCTGCACCTGACACTGTCCTTAATCTGCGTATTGCTCTTGTGCGCGGCGACCTCGCCGGGCTCGAGAAAGTGCTCATGGACGTCAGCACCCCGAGCAGCCCCCTGTACGGCCAACATCTGACCAAGGAAGAGGTACGTCATCCCTAGTTGACTCATCAATGGCTCCTACCAACTTATATACATGTCCTATTAGGCAAATGCATTCATGGCCCCAAAGCCCGAGAGCGCTAGCGCTGTCAACGCTTGGCTGAAGGAGAACAATATCACTGTCACGAAGACGTCGTCGGCCGGGGATTGGCTTAGCTTTTCAGTTCCAGTCAGCAAGGCAAATGACTTGCTCGAGGCCGAATTCTCGGTCTTCAATCATACTGACAGTGGGAAGACGATAATCCGGACCCTCACCTACTCAATCCCCTCTGACCTGCAAGGACATCTCGACTTCGTTCATCCAACCGTCGTGTGAGTATCTGTTGGCTACCTTCACAAAGAGAAACTGATTGTATGTCATAGCTTTGCACGCCCCTTCAAAGGTCCTGCGTTCAATGTGATCCCCCACAAGGACAAGCGAACACCTGCGGACAACCTGACGTCGGACGCTGTCCCTGCGTCATGCCAATCGGAGATTACGCCGGCATGTCTGCAAGCACTGTACGATATCCCGAGCATTCCGGCTAGAATATCGTCGAACCAGCTAGCGGTGAGCGGGTTCAATCGGATGTTCGCTAATGAGCAAGACCTGCAGGTGCGTCGCCTCGTAGGGAGTGTCGTGGCATGAGCTTATATGATCGATTAGATATTCTTGAGCAATTTCCGCACCGATATGGATTCTTCGACCACCTTCAGCACCCAATTGTTGGATGGTGGTGAGAACCCGCAAGTATTATCCGAGTCTGGAATCAAAGCCGTGAGTCTAATCCGATTGAACCGCATCCGAGATAGGCATCCCAGGACTCACTTTGACCCAGTCCATTGACATACAATATACGGTCGGAATCGCAACCGGGGTCCCTACGACTTTCATTTCTGTAGGCGACGACAACAGCGACGGTATCAATGGATTCCTGGACATCATCGACTTCCTTCTGGAGGAAAACAATCCACCTCAAGTCCTGACGACCAGCTACGGGTTCGATGAGACTGAAATTGGCGGTGCGCTGGGGAAGTGCGTGCACCTGATATGGCGGCAACTGGTGCATGTAGGCTGATGTTCTTGACAGCAATTTGTGTAGTGCATACATGGCCCTCGGGGCAGTTGGCACCTCGATCCTCTTTGCGTCTGGCGATGGTGGCGTGGCCGGTGGTGAGCTTGCGCCATGCACCACTTTCGTTCCTACTTTCCCGTCAGGATGCCCGTTGTATGCACCCGATCCTTATCCTGCATCCGCACCCTGCTGACTAAATAACGTACGTAGCGTCACCTCCGTAGGCGGCACAACTGGCATTGCCCCTGAAGTTGGTGCAGGATTCTCATCCGGCGGATTCTCCAGCATATTCGCACGACCCGACTACCAAGTGGGCCCTGTTGGCGAGTACCTTAATGACATCGGGAGTTTGAACGTAGGCAGGTACAACCGGAACGGACGCGGTTACCCGGACATTGCTTTACACGCCATCAACACGCTTATCTCCACGCAGGGTGTGATAGGACAGGTATCGGGCACGAGCTGCGCGACACCGGTGATGGCGAGCATAATAGCGTTGCTCAACGACCAGCGCGCAGCACAGGGCAAAGGACCGCTTGGATTCTTGAACCCATTCCTGTACACGACGGGCGCGGCGGCGCTCACCGATATCACTATCGGAAACAACCCCGGGTGCAATTCGAATGGTTTCCCAGCGCGGCAGGGTTGGGATGCGGTGCGTCATCTAGACGTGGTGGTGGTCGGCCGACCTTGCCCATGCGTAACGTACTTTGTGCAGGTTACCGGACTCGGTACTCCCAACTTCAAGGCGCTCCAGGCGGTGCTCGGCTTGGTGTGAGCCTCTTGCTGTCGGGTCTCGTAGTGATCGAACTTGAGGATTGTGAGATGTCTGCGACAACTAATGTACAAGTATACCTTCGCTCGACCATCTCACACTTGTCAATGGAACCCACAGGATGTATCGTGTCGCCTGTAGCTTGTTGTTTAACACTCCCCCATACATCGGATCTCAGCAATCCCATCCATAGACGAAGTCCTGGAGGGGTGCGTCAAGCCTGTGTGTCCGGCAAAGTCCCGATCGGAAATGCTCGCGCAGCATGATGTCGACGATGTTCCTAGACGCGATCGTCTCCGTCTCCATCGTCGAGATAAGCCTGTATCGAATACGAGTAAGCTATTGGTATCAGTGCCCGCGTTATCAAGAAGAAGGCTTACGGCTCAAACGCATTCACGTAGTACAGCCCATTTGCGAGCTTGATAGGCGGGAACTCCGTCGTAGGCGGCGAAACCGGGTACGCGTCCCACTCTTTCCGCAGGACCCAGCCGACTTTGCCACCGAACATACGTGAGAGCCAGTCGTCGCTGAGTGGCGCGTACGAAAAGATCTTCACGATCCACTCGGGGTTGCCCTGCCCATTCAGGTAGGCCGTCCCGTTCTTGTACCGGAGCTGCGTGAGATACGAGAGCGAGTTGAACTCGGGTGCGGGGCCGCCCTTCCGCGCGCTGTTGTACGTCGTGAGCACCATCTCAGGGACAGGCGTGACAGGCGATAGATTGAAGTATATGCTGTTGGCGTATCGTGCTGACGTGCTGAGGATCGTCACGTGGAGGTGGGCGTAGGACTGTTTAGGGACCCGCGCGATGGGGAGTTCGGGCGAGGAGATTGCAATGTTGGCTTGGTGGAAGGGCGCAGCCAATATAACTGCGCGATATTCTCTGGAATCCTCGGAGTCGGTCGTTTTCACGAACCAGGGGTCGGAAAGCGATGCTCTCGATACTGCTGACACCTGTCGTTCGACGCACGTCAGGACGTGGATGTTCAGCTCGGAATTTGAGTGTCTCAGTAAACGCACAGTTGTGTTCAAGTACACAGAAGCCTTGGAGTGCTCAAGGAACCGCTCGAATATCTGGAAGTTCCCACCCTTCACGCTAGACGGGCGCGCAGCTGCCAACGAGACAAATCCGTCAAGCGCGTGGATCTCGTCCACGTTCTGTCATGCAGCGGCACGAATGAGCATCGGAGACGAGGCTGAACAAAGGGCTGCACAAAAATTACTTGGCCGTAGTTCATTCGTGTTGCGGCCTCGACCATTTCGCGTGTCCAAGATGGGTTGACACCCTGAGAATCGAGGTAGTCTGCTGTGGTATGCGAGGCGATGCCATCCCAGTTGAGATTCGAGGCAAGTTCGGATATGCCCTTGAATCTCTGCGCGGCTGGAGCGTAGAGCGTAAGAATTGTTTTGGAAAGCTCTTGGACTCTGCGCAGATAGACAAGAGGGGGTCAGCCTATGATTTGACATGAGCGCTACGGCCCCCTGCTTGCAAACTTACAATGTTTGGGTTTTGGAGATGGCATGGTACCCATACTTCCAAAGAAGTTTCGCTTTTCCTAGCCACCCGCTGTACCAGCCCGATCCTCCGTACTTTGCCCAAAGCGCGATGAAATAAGCGGATTGACGGTTTGCCTACGCACGGCGCAACAAGAATGACGCTTACCGTGACCACGAATTCCTGTCCGTCCCAGACGCCCACGACATCGCTCGCATTCTCGAACGGGATCAATTCGAATCCAAACTCGTCGACAGCCCGCCACAGGTTCTTGTTCACTTCCACGAACACGGAGCCGCCGAGCTCTACCGGCTCGAGCTCTGGCATATCGTATGGCTGTACTATCGTGCTTCCTGTCAGGGCGGTCAGATATTGCGTTGCAAGATAGATATTCGACAGATACTCACTGCCACCGACGTAGGAATTTCTGTCGTACACCTCAACCTCAACGTCGACGCCATACCGCTCCTTGGCTTTGCCGATCCAGAATGCAGCAGAAGATCCACCCGCACCCGCACCAATGATAGCGACTCGGTTGCTCCTTATTTCGTACGCACAATGGTTGGTTTGAGAGAAGAGGAATGGCGCTTGAACCTCGAGGTCGGATGGCGTCTCTAGTGGCGGGTTCTGTGCACCAGCGGCGAGGGCGAGGTATGCAGCAGCTGAGTATGTCCCTAGGAAGAGCATAATGGTCGTCAGTATACGCCCCGGGTACGGCTGTACCCCTGAATATTGGCTTCTCGAGCAGAAATACTATGGCGAAGCGTCACGATTCCTCTGACGACGGCGTGAGGCACTGTTGCAAAGGAGTTACAATACTTAGGTCACGACGCCGCCCCTTATATATGTAAAGGGCGCGTGATGTACTTATGGCATGAGCGTCCGGGAAACCTAGAGGCTGTCAAGGCCGCTGGGCAATCGCCGGCAGCGGCTCGGAGCCTCGTCTAGAATCATTGCGCGGCAAGATGAGCGCGCAGGGCTTTCAAAACAACCTAGAGCGAACCCCTGAGTACTTAGATAAATATTGCTGACAAATGGTGCGTAGCCGCGAACGAAAGAACTTACCACTTCCGTGAACTTGACATCGTAGGTGAAGATGGTGTAGGGTGACAATCTACAGGCTCGCAGTTCAGGACGATAACTCTCAACTTGAGCGCCGAGTGCGCTGCATGGAGATGCGCTGTTCATAAGGTCAGACTATAGTACCATCATCAGTCGCACAAGTTGGTTTCACTCGGCGGACGGAAACACTGCTGGGGACAGTGACGCATAACAAATGCAAGCAGGTGATTGATTGCAACCGACGTCCCTATATTGTAGACATGGGGTCGTCTACTGTCTCTGAGAGGACGACAATTTCTGGCTTTGGGGCACCGGAGGTATCCTTGCGCTTTGGCAAGGGCTTTTTTGGGCGATCCTTCTGCTTCTGATCTGAGGAGACGACAATGTCTGCCTCGGAACCAGAATCACCTTCGGAAAAGGACTCTTCTTCAGAGCTCGAGTCGTCGGATTGCTCAGAGCTATCTTCGTCAGAGTCCGAATCAGAGTCAGAACTCGTGTCTACACTGTTCATATGCGCGTCGAGGTCGACTTCTGTGACTGGGACCCCAGGGGGAAGGTTGCCACGGTGGTCAAATACACCAAGACCGAGGTTCTAGTGGTCGGTACAATGAGCGTGCGCTCAACGGCGGGGACAGAGGATGAATACGCACCATCTCGATATATTGGTCCTGATCCTCGTCAATGTTCTCGATATCCACGCTCTCTGGATTTTCTCGAGCTCGGCGGAGGAGCTCGGCGTTGGACGCAGCGAGCTCAGGGAGGAATGCTTGTACGCGTGATAGCACTGTGCCGTTAGTTTAGCCTTTACATTATCGTGAGCTTACGAACGGTATGCAGGACGTACGTTCCATGGGCGGTGCTATGGGGTGTATACTCCGGCCTCCGAGGTCAAATGGTCGGGACGAGGGCAGAGTCGCGCCGCTTGCATTTGAGGAAGAGTTCAGTTTCGCGAGCAAGCTATCTGAAGCAGATGATTATAAGACACGAGCTACAACCACAGACGAAACAAATGCTCACGCATGCGCTCCTGGCGTTGGTCCTCATCCTCTACCTCGAGCACCTCTGCTGCACGACGTGTTGTGCTGTTTTCGGTTGTTTCCCCGGCCATTACTTGAACTACAGCCCAACTGTTGAAATTTGTGCCGCGGTATGCTCTAACTATAGAGAGAAGAACAGCAACAAGGATTCCGAGTAGAGAGCTGTAGCCAAGAGCGTGAAAGGCGTGAATCTTTGAGGAGTCGAAGAAGCGCCCAAGGTAAAGCTCAAATCTACGGGCCGACGTGCCGGATAAACCGGGCGTGCAAACTCCAAACGGAAGCCGATCTGAGAACGATTGTGCAAGCGTTCCTCCTGGGTCTGCAAGGGTCGACTACGAGCTGCAGCTTGCAGCGGGAGGCTTGGAGCTCTGTCGACTAGAACTCAGACTATACAGGGGAAACACCTTCTAAGGCCTCAGGTTCTTGTCATAGCAGCAGGGGGTTTGCCGAACTAACACCGGCGTCACCAGCTTGGCTCCGGGGCCAGACCAACGGCATCAAGTCTCTGGAGTCTAACACCAGTGCCTCCTGTTCTGCACCACCACGACCCTCTCACTCAACCTGTGGTCAGGATGAGGTCTCCAACGCTGCTGCTCGCAACAACTGCCGCATTCTTTCCTGCGTATGCGTTCCAGCTCCCGTTCAATATCAAGCTACCCTTCTTTGGTGGCTCGCAGGCCCCGCTTGCAGCTCCTGAGCTCCCAGAGACTGCAACTCCGAACCGCATCGCAGTCATTGGTGCTGGGGCTGCAGGGTCGTCTGCTGCATATTGGATCGCCAAAGGGAAGGAACGGTATGGCTTGGACGTCGAGGTGGATGTGTATGACAAGAACTCGTACGTTGGCGGACGTGAGTACAGACATCCATTGCTTCGTCCCCAATCTCGATACCTTGGGTCTGCAATGTAAGCTATGTGTGCACGAGTAAGGGGCTGAGGCACTTTATATAGGGAGCACCACCGTCTATCCCTACGACAATGAGACACTCGAAGCTGTTGAACTCGGAGCTTCCATCTTCGTCAAGGTCAACAAGAACCTATGGCGCGCTGTCGACGAGTTTGGCCTCGAACGCGTGAACTTCGACGGTGATGATGATGACGTGATGGGAATCTGGGATGGCCAGGAGTTCGCATTGACTGTAAGTGCGGCTTCGCGTCTTCCGGGCCCCTTGTCTGACCTAGTTATAACAGACTGGTGGTGGGAGCTTCTACAGTGACTGGCTGAACAAGATCAAGATCATTTGGCGGTATGGGTACAAAGCCCCAACTAAAACCCAAGCGCTGTAAGTTGTCCTTTCGTCCTTTCGCCCATGAACGATGTCTTATTCGCGGTTGCCAGAGTGAAGAGTATGGTCGACAGGTTCCTGACGCTGTACAGTCCCCATACGCCGCAATGGTCGAATGTGTCTTCCGTCGTCTCGGAGCTTGGCTGGGCAGAAGTGACCGCACAAACCGCTGCCGAGTATTTCGACTTGCAGGGCATTGACAGGCGCTGGACGAGGGAGTTGGTCGAGGCCGCTACGCGCGTCAACTATGGCCAGGTAGGTTGAAGCTGGTGCTCGATCTTTGCTTGGAGACTGACATATGCGTAGAATGTAGACCAGATTCACGCCCTTGAGGGTCTCTGTTCCCTCGCTGCAACCGGGGCGTCGAGCGTCAAAGGAGGGAACTTCCAGATATTTGAGCATTTCATCGCAGAGTCGAAGGCATCTGTGTATCTCAACACTACCGTATGTTCATCGCGTTCGTGACTTGACCTTTGCTCACCTGAAATATCGCCCCAGGTGAAATCGATCTCACACTACCATCCATCTGGACCTTGGCTCGTGGAGTCGACAGCATTCGATCAGCCGCGCTTGTACCGCGCAGTGATCCTCGCAGCGCCCTTCCACCAAGCTAAGATCAACTTCAAAGCCTCCCTCGCAGCCGTCCCGGAGCAGCCCTATGTCCACTTGCACGTCACGCTCCTCAGCACATCTTCCCCGACGCCTAACCCGAATTATTTCAACCTCGGTCATGGCGCTAAGGCACCGACGACGTTGCTCACAACGTACGAGGGCGTACGCTCGCGCGGCGGCCCTGAGCCTGAGTTCAACTCGCTCACGTACCATGGGCCCGTTCGGGACAAGAATGGCGTGGTGCAGACGAACGCCCAGGGAGAGAAGGAATGGGTCGTCAAGATCTTCTCGAAGAACCGGATCGAGGACGAATGGCTGGAACGTATGTTTGGGGGCAACGTGGGCTGGGTATTGCGCAAGGAGTGGGATGCGTACCCGGTCTTGCCGCCTACGACTGAGTTCCCGCCTGTGAAGCTCGCGGATGGGCTGTACTACGTGAATGCCTTCGAGCCGTACGTTCCTTCCTCACCTGCCCTGACGTCAATTGCATCGTGCTAACCATCTACTAGGCTGATCTCGACGATGGAGACCGAGACGATCGCAGCACGAAACGTCGCTGATCTCCTCTTGAAAGAGCACTTCAACGCTGGCATCTGCAATCCCACGCGACACGACGAAAACACGGAACGCTCCAATGAGGAGTTCGTCTACGGGTGGGACTGCCCGAAGGTGGACGACACCAAGCTATGACGCGCCATAGTTCCGCACTGCTACACGACTTTCTAATGTTGTATATCTATTGTGGATTTTCGCTTGTGCTACTTATACCTATTCGCTGACAGTGCTTTGCTATCGATGCTACTTCGTTATATCCTCTCAAACTGGCCCTTGTGTCGGTCTTTCGGTGCGCAGGAAACTAGATGAGCAGGGGTCCGAGAAAGGCAAGTGTAGTGGTTTGATGTCGATGACGTCACGTCCTACTGGCCGCCAACGGTTACTCTGGACGTTTGGCCGTCTTCGATCATCTCTCGCGAAATGCATCTGGTACATCATTGCAGCACTATGGGACACTGCGCGGCGGAATATATCCTAGCTCCTAGCTCCGAGGTCGCCGTACGAGTATTCACGTGAATTTGACAGACATAGCATCGAATTGAGCGGGAGGCTGCAAGAATGGTTGACACTAGAACGTCAGCCTCGATGGGTGAGTGGGTCGAAACTCCTGTAAAAGGGAATTCATAAACTGATCTACACTGTCAGCTCATGACGATATCTCCGGACCCTGCCTCCTCCAATCGTAAACGATGAATGTCGCGATCCAAGTCTTGGAGGCTGACATCCGGCGACGATAATGATCAGCCCTATGCTGCTTTCCTCATAAAAAGCGACGAGCATGAGCAGAGGCTGGTCATCCTCCTTTGCTCCTACTGTCACGATACCTGCTGCACCCACACGCATACTATACATTCCCACTCGCAAACTACCCCCATACTACACATTCCCACTCCCAAGCTACCCCCATACGACACACTCCCACTCGCAAACTACCCCCCATACTACACGTTCCTACTCGCAAACTACCCCCATCTGCCATGCCTTTTAGAAAATTCTTCGGTCTCGCCAAGAAGACCAAGGCCATGGCAGCTGCCCCCACGCCGGTCGTGGAGGTCGTTGTGAAGGTCGAGAAGACGGTCGAACCTCGTTCGGAGGAGACCCTTCAGCGGGAGTTGGACGCTTACGGCCCCGTCCACGTCTGCATGACGTTTGGTGAGGACGGCGAGATGGTGAGTACATCGAGCACCCTATCGACCGTATTGGCACAGGCTCATCTTGTTACGCAGCTCACCTACAAGCTGGAGCATCTGGTTACCGAGGCCCCAAAGGCGACGCTCATGGTCGCCGAGGCTGACAAGCCGACGCCGGTCGCTCTTTCCAACGTGACCACCCTCGTCGGGTCGCCGGTGCCCTCCAACCCCGCATCCCCCTTCCTCACCGCCGAAGGACCTGAGGACAAGGCCAAGCTCTCCGCTGCGTCTCGCACGACCCTCGTTGCTTCCGAGCTCCCCGAAGCCAAAGAGGTCGACGCTTCTGCCCCTGAGCCCACCTGCGAGCGCGTTCTCAAGATCGAGGACTTCCGCGTCATTCGCGTCCTCGGCGAAGGCGGACAAGGCCTCGTCATGCTCGTCCACGACAAGCTCACGAACAAGCTCTTTGCGCTCAAGGCGATCAAGAAGGAGGTGCTCCCCACCAAGGACTTCCTCACCGCCTTCGTGGAGCAGAACATCATGCAGACGTTCGCAGGCAACCCGTTCTTCACGGCTCTCAAGGGTAGCTTCGAGGATGACGACCACTTCTACCTCATCACCGTGAGTATGCGTCTACTCGTCCTTCCGTCGCGTTGCTTATGTTCTCTTAGGACTACCTCTCGGGTGGGGACCTCAGCAACAGGATCCGCAAGCAGGGCAAGCTCCCGAACAATGAGGCCCGCCGCTATGCCGCACAGATCGTACGTATTTTACTTTCATCTACAGATATTCTGTGCTCAACCTTCGTAGATCTTGGGCATGGAGGAACTTCGCCGCCAGAGGATCATCCACCGCGACATCAAGCCCCAGAACATCCTGCTCAATGCGCAGGACGAGGCCATCATTTCCGACTTTGGCCTCGCGCGTACGTTTGGGCGCACAGTCGCACAGCAGCCGTGGAAGAAGCGCAAGATGTGGCAACAAAAGGAGGATATTGAGGAGGACGGCGACGAACTCGAGCCGTCCCTCAGGAAGGACCAGACCCAAGCAGCGTGCGGTACCTTCGGGTACATCCCTCCCGAGATGTTCGAATCGGGAACCCATTCGTACGAGGCGGACGTCTGGTCGTTCGCAGTTACTCTCTACGAGATGCTGCATGGAAAGGTGAGCAAATATCTTTCCTCGGTGGATATAGAGGCTAGCTGCTGACAATCCCGCTAGCTGCCATTCGGCTATGAAAACAGGGAGATGCCCACCAACGAGGCCATTTCCCACGTCGTTCTGGACGCGGTCGAGATCGATGACCATGTCGACCCCGACGCGAATGATCTGCTCCAGGCGGTGAGTACCTCCCTTGACTTGCATCGTTATCTGCATGCTCACGAGTCTCGACATTCAAGATGCTCGCCAAGGACCCAATGAGGAGGCCCACTTGGGAGCAGATCAAGGAACACCCCTGGTTTGATGCCATGTAAGTCTCAATGTCGCACACGCATTTTAGAAGCTTTACTCAAACAACTCTAGTGACTGGGCTCAAATCGCGTGCCGGAAGCCACCGTCCCCTGTCATGGCCCCTGCGGACCTCAAGGCTGTACGTTGCATATCCTACTCGCAGGCGTCCCTTATCTAACCTGTACTATCCCAGGAACCAAACGTCCGCTACATTCGCTTCTGCGACCCCTACGGGGAAGGAGAAAACCCTTACCCTTTCTTCCACTGGGTGTCCCCAGAGCTCGAGGCCACACTCCCCGAGCCCGCGCCCGCGACTGAGACCAAGCAATCGAAGTGGCGCGCAATCACCCAAACTGACAAGCTGCAGACCCTCTTTGCGAAGAAGAGTCCTGCACCCATTGCCCTCCAGGCACCCACCGAGTACTGCAATGCATCCGACGCCTACGTCGGCCTCGCTACAACTACAGACAAGTTCGACGCGATCATGTCCTGCTCCTCGGACTACGGTAGCACTTACCGACACCGTTTCGCTTGCGAGTGGGACGCATCCCCCATGTCGCTCACGCGCCCGAGTCCCGCCGGCTCTGCGGACTCGGAGCCATTGGACGAAGATGCTTCCCCGGCCACCTTCAAGGCAACTCCCTCGGATACTAGCTTGGACTCCTGTTATTCGCTGCAAGCCATCGCTCTTGCGTACCTTGTTGCGAACCCCTACGCGCACACCTCGCGCATCTCGCCCCCTACGACACCGCCCCCTACGGCAACCCCCATGGCTGCGCCCCCTACGGCTACGCCCCCCTTGGCTTTACCCCCTGAGGTTTCAGCCACTACTACTTCGCCCCCTACGGCATCGTCCCATCTAGACGAAAACAACAACACCCCGAGAGACCTCGACCTTTCACGCGAGCCCGCTTCATCGGCCGCTGGTCGCTCGTCTCGTCTCTGGGGCTTACCAACGAAAAGCACCTTCGACTCTATCTCACTCGAGGACGCACTCCCGGGCTCAACCTCATGCTCGAGCCCCGACGCAGACTCATCAGGTCCAGGCCCCACTCCTCAGACTCACTGGTCCTTCTGGACCGGCTGGAAGGTTGTGGTACAACGGCTGAAGACCTGGTGGGCCCGGCGCGGGGTCAAGGAGGTGCGCAGGGTGGAGAGAGGAAGGATAGATCTGCTGGAATGATGACTTAGAGGAGGCACGCTCGTTCTCGGGTAGGCCTGGTACTGCCCTCGCGGTGGTGCTTACGGTTCGGCTCTCCTTGCTCTCGCTTGCTATTGCTGCTCTCGTTTCTGCTGCTGCTCTTGTTGCTATCGCTGCTCTCGTCGCTATCGTTGCTTTCGTTGCTTTCGTTGCTCTCGTTGCTCTCGTCGCTCTGTTGTCTCCTCTCTCGGTTGTGGTTCTGTTACTTATCTTCGCGCTCTGGTAGCGCCCTTCCCCTACTTCTTAGATTCACCCTTCATCCCCCCTACCTAATTACCCCACCCCATCCATCTGCCTACCTACCCACTTTAATCTACTTGCTTTGGTTTGCTCGCCTATATACTGCTATCGTCTCCTAGCTATCATGTCATGCCGTCACGAATTCCAGAGTTTCTCCATGTTGTGATCGTCCTTCTCCAGTGGCCCTTCTGCCGTCTTCGTTGGAGAGCGCTTCCTGTGCTTCGTTGCCACCGTAACCTTGAGCTTGCTTGCGCTACAGGACTCCGCGGCCCACACCTTAGGCTCTGAGGGCTGCGAGCCGCCTGTACCGCGGCTCGGATCTTCTGTCTGGTCTTCCGATATTCTTGCCTTGGCTACTGTATAGTCTGTCCCTGGGAGTGCTTGGCGTTTACTGGTTCGTGGACCCGGGCACTATAATGAGCCGTCTTACTGGTGGTCTATATATGATGCCTGTGCCCCTTGTACATGTCATCTCGTAGCTTCGTGTGCCCTGGCTCGCTGGTACCATGCGGTCGTAGTGGAGCAAGACTAGCGCTACGAGGGGTATCCAAGGGGTAACACGTTCATGTACAGCTTATGACGCACCTTCAACATAATTGGCAGCGGGAGAGGTCCCTATCACCGACGTCTTGAGCATATTGAACGTTCACGGCCGTCGAGACTCAATGAACACATCCTGTCCACCCTGTCTGCCTGCCCACCGCGCTTCGAAGATGCCGAAGCTCTGACGCTTGCCAGCCAATTGCGAGAGCATACACGGGAGAAAGGAAGACGTCGACGTTCATAGATTCGTTGCCATTCGCGGCCGAGAGTAGGGCTCAGCGCTCAGGCGTGATTGCGGAAATGCGTGTTCGTCTACTTGGATCTTCCTCATGGACGCCCTCGCCCGGTGCTTATACTCGCTGACAGAGAACCCCTCCCACTGACCTCATACCTACACAGTATCATCCTCGGCGTTCTGATGTACCGATAGGACGCTCACGATACTTGTAACTGTCGAACTGTGCCGGCGATTGCCCTCTAAGCTTCAGGGCTGCATCTGGACCCTTGCTGCGATGGACGTCACTAGCATACATCATGGACCATGCTCAGATGAGATTTAGTTGCGGTTGATGTGCCTCCTACCACGCACAAGGATACACTGCTGCGGTGGATTGAGTTGGATGCGTGAACCCTGAAGCTAGGTATCTGATATTCCACACCGGCCCAAATTCTCTCACCCGGTACCTTCGCGCACCCGCAAACACTGCCCTCCCAGCCTTCCACCGAGGGTCGCATCGCGTTCATGTTCCTGAGAACGGTCACCCTTGACATCACCATCGTCCTGAATGGCGAGCGCACGTAGGGCCGCTCTACCTGCCACCGGTGCCACGGCCATAGGGCTTCGAGGGTATTTTCGCGCATTGGCGGTGGTCTGACCGGGTCGAATAGACATGGGACGCGGTTGCGCCATCCCTCAGCGCCGAGCACCACCGATGTCGCGCACCGAGCACTGGAAATCGAGGGCTTTCGGCTTCCAGGCCGTTTGTGTCCGCACTGTCGATCGACCGCATCCGAGAGCGCATAACCGGATAGAATCCGGTGGTCCTGGGATGGGCGGCTGCCGGTATGGAATTACTGACAGCGCACTGTCGCCGCAGACAAGGACAGCTGCCTGTGCGGTTTGTGCGGCCGCGACGCACCAGAAGGATGCACGAAGGGGTTCCAGTGGACGATGTGTCCGTACCCGCTGCTTCCATGCTGCATCTTCTACATTGTCGAAGCTCGCCGCGTAGCAGCCATGCACTTCGCGGTTTGTCTGCACCAGTCGTTCCCACCGCACAGCACTTCGCACATACAAGCTTGGGTTCGACTTGCCCTCCTTGCTTACCGTGGGGTGCCATCGCCCGAATTGGGCACGAGTAACACCGGGCCAGTGAGAGAGACACCGGGCCCGTGCCTCGCTGGGCTCCCAGCCGCCGGGATGACGTTCTTCTCGCAGGCTTCTGCTTGAGAACGAAAGCGGACAGATATCCATTTGACCAAATACGCAGATGGAAGGGGTATCGGAGCTAGAAGTACACGGGAACGGCGCACGAGCAAGGGACGGAGAAGCCGTGGGGCGAGGCTGCGAACGCGCGACGCACAGATGCGATCCGGCGAAGCTGGCGGTGGGCTCACTCCATTGCCGCAGCCATGCTTCGTAGCCGAAGTCCGCCCGTAGAACGCCACCCTACCATAATCATCTCCGCTACTGCCAAGGTCGAGCCCAGGGTCGAAGCCGGAGCCGAAGACGAAACTTGAGCTTAAAGCTTAGGACTCGAAAGAGTCCCAGGCCGAGGACGTCGAGGGTAACGAAGATATCGATGATATCGACGGGGTGAGTGGTGTCGCGGATGTCGCGGATGAGGGGGCTTCCTCTGGAGCGACCTCCATGACAAAAGCGGCAACCGCGTGCCAGTAGCCCTCCTGTACACAGGTGTCGTCTACGGAACATGGGTCAACGCGTGCCATCTTTACTCCAGCCATGACGAGTGCAGCCAACGTGCGGCGAGACGTACTGTGCGTGCCTCTTGGGAATTCTACGAAGCGCGAGTGGCTCACGATGGCCTGCTTGGAGCTCTCGGCTTCCTTGACATCTGCTTCTTCGCCCTGTGGCCGATCGCTCGGACGTCGTCCACCAGGAGCACGCTGCTGGACAAGCTTCCAAAGCTCCTGCATGTGTTCGCGAGGGACGACCTCATCACGGACGCCGCTCAAGAGGAGCATCGGGATTTCGGCGGGAATGGATGGTACTTTGGACGCCGAGTCCCACTTTTGGTGGCAGAGGAACGCGAACGGGCCCAAGACCGGCAGCGCAGACGGGACGAGGCGTGGCAGGGAGAGGAACGTGTTCTCGAGGATGAGCGCGCGCACCTGGATGAAGAGATGGGCAGAGGGTTGCGACAGTCAGGGATTTGCAGGTGTCAGAGCTCGGGGAGAATTGTGGCGTACCGCATGCGTGTTCCTGTGCGCGAGGTCGATGGCGACAGCCCCACCGATGGACTGCCCGTAGAGTATCTAGAGGGAATGCGTCATACGAGTCTCCTTGAGGGCCACAGATCGGTCGGACGTACGATAGGTGTCTTGGAGAGGTAGGGGTGGGACAGAATATGGTCAAGCGCGCACTGAGCGTCTATACGGATACCTGGGGAAGAGGAGTGTTGAGTATGCAGGCGGCGAAACGAGGTCCAACTCGGTACATACCTTTCTCTGATGGGCTACCCTCCGAGCGACCGTATCTTTCGACGCGGCACGATGAGCCGTTCTTGAGTCAAGTCGCAGCCGTTGCAATGGGACTCACCCGCGATAAGAAAGCATGAGGACGTTGCAGCGCATCTTGACGTAGAACACCTTCGCAAGGGGAATGCGATGGCCTACATTTCCACCGTTCCCATGAAACATGAGGACGGTGGGCCGCCGCGCTGCAAACTGAGACCCTTGACGTCAGTAAGGGGCACCTTGTAAATTCACGATTGGAGAGCTGCGAGTAGTGAATGCGACAGCCACCGAGGGACTGTACAATTCAGTCGAGGATATGGCTCGTTGTGTTAGACGCGCCTGAAGGCGCGAGAAGCGGAACCGGCTGACAGTGACAGTTGGTCGTTGTCCCAAGCTTAGCCCAGGTCTCTCATGAGGAGACATATGTCGATGTCATGCGACAGAATTGTGATAGATGGCGAGCGGCTTCGTGGAGGGCTCGCAGCGGTCTTTCAGGTAAAATGCACGTACCTGCTCGTTTGTTTCGTTCTCAGAGGTCTCCACCGGCATTGCGCCAGGGAACGGCATCTCCGTCCGCTGGGTCAGAAGGTAGCATTGTAGGGTGACGTTATCAGGCGTGGTCAGGGGCAGATCTTGGTATGGAAGGTCAAAATCCGCTGGGTTAGGGACCTCTGCGCTGATGGTGCTCAGGACTGTGCTTGGAACGGGAACGAATGTATACATACCGGTGCGAGAGCCCGGCGGGAACGCGGACGGATAGATGAGATAGTTCTGGCCAAAGAACAGAAGACCAACGCCTGTACAGAACATTGAAACAATGAGCCGGTGTCACATGTTGGTATCGCACGTAGTTTGCGGAACATGCACTGAATAAGACTCGCGTGACGGCAGTAACTTACCGACGGTGGACAGTCCTGCGACAGTGGTAGCGGTTCCCTGGCACAGGTTTGAACACGATGACCTCGTATAAGCAAGGAGATTTCCTGCTCACTTTGACGAAGCTATCGAAGGACGGAAAGAGGCTGGACATTGCGGGCGTATACAGAGCCTGAGGAATGTTCACGCCGAGTGCTCAAGCTGCCGCAGTCTGAGTCTGCACGTTGTGGCACCAGCCAGAGCGGTCGGTGTTTGGCCTTGTTGTGCAGCACCTTCAATCACGACGGAGAAATCGTGGGAAAAGAACTCTAAAGCCAAAACTAAAGTTTATTCAACGCCTTCAGTTCCCATCCCTCCGCCGTGTAGTGGCTCTACACCCAGCTGTCCCTCAAGCTCATGCTACAGATCTACAACTTCCTTGTTCAATGTTTGGCCGCAACCTGTGAACGCGGCCGCTCTGACTCGAATGGCAGTGCGCGTCATGCGATATCTGCCCTTCCGAACATAAGACCTGGGAATTCCGCCGGAGACCCCGCTGCCCGCCAGCACACAGTAATGTTCCACCCCGATCTCGACCAGCGTATTGCAGTCACCGGGTGAACATTTGGCTATCCTGCGCAATCCATCGGGATTCCCTTGCAATGGCCTCATCGATCCACCAGACGACGCCATATCGTTCAATCTCTCGAACAGAATCCGAAGGCCCAGTCGTGGCCAGTCAGTTGTGGCCGCTCGCCGGAGTCCACGCCATCTTCTAATCACGCTCAATTCACAATCAAGAAGCCAGGCTAAGCCAGCCATCTTCACCCGTTTACCGACCCGATCTTTATGGGCGCTGCATATGTCTCAACATCTGATTGGTCCGGTAAAGATGGATGGCCCATGCGGCACCCCGTTTCTAGGGCGCGTAACATACCGATCTTGACAAGTCACTCATATCGCCCTCCGTTCCGTCTCCTCCGCTCCCGCCTCCCTGCGCACCGTACGTCATGCGGAATCCTTAGCGGGGCGCGTACGCTAGCCGACGTCCGCATACTTTACCATACGCGTCGAGGCGGCGCGCAGCATTATGTCCGGCTGCACGACCTCCCCCGCCATGTACAACGTTCGATGGCAGCAAGGTTGAGAGCTATTATGTCTTCTGGATCGTGTCAGACCGCCGGTGATGAGGACGTCCGCATATGACGGATGGAAGAGCGGGACCAGTGTGGGCGTGATCTTCCCAGATTCGTGAGCGCAACGTTTTCGTGCTGTGGAGTTTGGACTGATCAAATGCGTCCTCGGGTGGAGTCTAGCATGCTTCCCTCGGCAGCGTGAAAGTTGCCTGAAACACTTCGCGCGCTATTCCAGCTTCGCGTCCAACCGCCACCAATCCATCCCAGATCCCCGGGTACGCACATGTCGTCAGAACTAACCTCGACTCGCCTCGGGCTCGGGGTATAAAGGCGGCAACGAGTCTCGCTAGAACCTCACTGACTTCGAGTCACTCTTCTCTCTACCTCCTCCAACCCACCCCCAGTCGCTCGCACAGCACTTCGCAATTCCCTCACGCTCTTTTGCAAAAATGTTCTCCTTCAGCACCCTCTCTGTTGCCGCTACCATCGCGCTCAGCGCCTTCACTTCCGCGCTTCCCCTCTCGGGCCGTGACCTCCCCCTCGTTGGTGACCTGCCCGTTGTTGGTGGTGTCGTTGGTGGTTTGACGAAGGACCTCCCCATCGTCGGCCGTGACCTCCCTATTGTTGGCGAGCTCCCCGCCGTCGGTGACGTGACCTCCGTCGTGGGTGGCCTCACCCAGGACCTCCCTGTTGTTGGCGGTGTCCTCCGTCGTGATGCTCCCCAGGGTCTTGCTGCCATCCTCACTCAGGCGCACGACCAACTTCTTGCTCCCACCGACCAGCTCAGTCAGTAATTTCTTCAAATTTGCTTTGGCATATCAAGTAATTGACATGTTCTTGCAGAGTTCGTGAACAAGCAGAACGCCACTGTTGCCGCTATCACCGGCCCCGCTGGCGAGATCAAGACGATCCTGACGAACACTGTCCACGCCATCCAGGCTCTCGCTGGCCAGCCCGTTGAGGTCATTCTTGCGACCGTCGACGGCACCGCCAAGCTCGCTGCTCATGAGCTCGCTACCATCGTCGCTTCCGTCCTCACTGTAAGTTGGCCTCCGAGATGTGTAAGATGCACGCCGCTAACGATTCACGTAGCTTGTCTTCGGTGCTCTTGGTGCTGTCTTGACCATCCTCGGCGGTGCGGTTGAGCCTGCTCTCTTCGCGCTCCTTGCTGATGTTGGGTAAGCTCAACTGGGTTATCATGTTGTGAACGTCTGCTTACAACTTGTTGCAGTGCGGTTGTTGGTATCCTCCTTGGCGCCGTCGTTGCTCTCGTTGGCACCGTTGTCGGCGACCTCATTGCAATCCTCGTCCCCCTCCTCAGCACCGTCGTGCCCTTCATCCTCCAGCTCAACATTGCCACGCTCATCTCGCTCCTTGGTCTCTAAACGGCCTGAGCAGGTCCGCGTCTTTCTTTTGTAGTCACGACACGCTTTACGCTACTAGTTGCTCATCTATAGTGTAACGATCTTTGTAGGTCGTAGCGGCGGCGATATCCCCGTGCGCGAGCTGGCCATACCCTAATAGATGCGATAGTCGGCGGCCTAGGGCGACCAAATTCCTCCAGGACCCCTCCGTGCGAGGGCGTGTGTGCGTGTGCGGGAGTGATCACGATGTTGATGGAGGTGGAGTAATAATGATTGCGAAGTCTGACTGAACTGATTCTGCTATTATGATTTGACATTCTCTGTCTGGTGTCGTGCCTCGAATCCGCGCTCTTGGTTTCGGTGCTTCATGATATGTTTCATCGCCTGGATATATATCTTGGTCTTGTGGCTCGTTGTCCCCTCATAAATGGAATGCGCATTCCCAAACCGATCTTCCCTCTGCGTGATGCTGCGAATCATTCAAGGCAAATGTGCCAGGCATGGTAGTATTCCTCGCTCATGCGGCAGAAGTGCTCAACCATCCAAGCTTCTCCACTGTGTTGCGCCATCTTCCGGGAAGATTGCGATGGCCGTCAAATCTATCCAGAGAACGACGAAGGACTCTAGGTGTAGCTTCTACTCCGCCTATTGCATCCAGCACCAATCGAATGCCTGTACCCTTCTGATCCGAGGCTGATCGTCCACCGTTCTCTGGTTCTCGTCCTCAAGAACCCGTGCATTGGCCAGCGCTGGAATGCATCTCCGTAGTCTTCGTAGATCGCAGCGAGGGGAACGGCGTCCAGTTCTAGTCCCGAACCACAAGACCTGCCTAATCGGTCGCGCTGGTGCTCTTGGCGCTTCTTTGCGTGACTTCGTCGGCTTCCGACTCACTGCAGTCCACAGTACTTGTGGTATGATTGGAAGTCGAAGTCTAGCTATTCGCTGTGATATAGATTTTGGCACCTTCACAGTAGTTCAACAATTGGCGGAGCGCTGATATCGGAACTCTACTGAGGTCGCATTTTCACTTGCGCAGGGTCATGAGCTGTAGACTGCGAACACGATGCTATCAGTGAAATTTCGCATTGACAGCGTCGTCGGCGGATGGAGTTAATGCGCTGATCACTGAACAGACATGTCGCCTGCACCAATCGACAGTAAGTACGAGAAGCCTGTCAGGCTTCACGCTTATCGCCACAAGCTAGAAGTCACAGAAGAGTGACTCTGGCACTTGTGGGCGACCCGGCGTGTGGGCTCGCAGGAGGATTGAAGAGCCATTTTGACGTGTTCCACGATGATGTATATGATATATGACAGTCAAGAGTAACGTACTACAGACCACATTACGCGCTACTCGCGCCCGCTGCTTCCTTTGCCTTCGCTTGCTGTGCGAGCAGCCGCCTGCCAAAGTGCGTACGTCAATCAGCATGCTATGTCATCATGTACACCCGCCTCAAAGTTGGCGGGAGGACGGTTAAAGGCCACGCACTCTCTCGCCGCAAGGATCATCCGCGCCTTGCGCTCACGCAAAGCCGCCTCGCGCTTCTCCGGGCTGTCTTCCCACACCGCCTTGCCGCCAACTTCTTCGGGGGCAGCGCCGATGGAGGTGCCTGTAGCACGCGACTCGAGGTTGTAGCGGGTGAGCAGGTTCTCGGACTTCTTGGGTTTTGAGGAGCCTGCAGCCGCGTTTGCGTTGTTGGAGGACGCCGCCTGAGCCGGAGCGGGTGGTTCCGCAGTTCGAGGGTAGATGGTGTAGTATGCTGGTGGCGGCTGCAGGTGGCTTTAGCGTGTAAGCGAAAACGACACAAGATCGAGATACACACTGCGGGGAGGAATCCTCGCTCGAGAAGTTTGTTGGAGGTTACTTCGACATTGCCTGTCCTAAGGAGGTCATAGCGGATGTTGTCCCTGGAGGATCTATCATGTTAGCGTCTTCGTGGCACTGATTTCATCGTTGTGGATAGGTGTCGCAAGCGCATTCCGGAAGATAGCTTGATGCTTGTACGGAAACCCACGACGCATGTCGTGACATCTGGCAGACCGGTCTGGGTCCGTTCCCTCCGGATCGAAACGGACGATTGCTCGAGGCCACAATGCCAGCGCGTCCGCGCGCGGGGGAGTAGCAGAAGCAGAGTAACAGCTCACCTTGGTATGTCTGGGAACATGTTATGTACTGTTTCGACCTAGCGTGGTGGTCAGTGGCCAGGGGAATATGGCTTGAGCACATGGACATACCATTTCGGGAGTAACATTCTTCGGCCTGAAGCCCAGGACAGCCGACGGAGATGGTGCGTCTGAGCTTTCCTTGCTTCCTGCAAGCACGAGAGTTCATACGTATGCACCGATTGAGAGGGAGCAACAACGGGTGCGCTCGTCAGACCCTTGCAGCCACATGAGATGGAGAAGCTGTGCCGCGTACCAGAGGTAGCCCAGCGTACAACCAGAACAACTACAGCGACGGCGACAAGGACGTTTACAACTTCACCCATAATTGGTTCTGCGAAGTAAGCACGAGCAGCAGACCTGAGCTGAGAAGGCGGTGGAGAGACGGAGAGAACAGTACAAGACTCGGACTCGGACGTTCCAGCGGCAACCGAGGCGATAGATTCCGAATAAGACGATGAGACGCCGGTAAGTGGCCTTACACCGCGGATATTATGTCAGGAATTGGAAAGTTAAATAAACACGCCGCCACAACACTGGGTGCAGCGCTGCAGTGCGTTCTTGCATCCGTACCGCGTCCGCCACACACACTGGCCAGCGCAGTACAATCTCACAGCCTTCAAATACACTAATTCCAACTAGCAGTCCTCGCTGCTCTCGACGCTCCTTCTTCTCTCACCCATATCATCATGGACCTCGATACGTTGACACCCGCCCAAAGGGGCGCACTCGAGCAGCTTCAGGCTCTCACGAACGGAGGCGACCCCGAGGTTGCTGTCGGAGTCTTGTCGAGTGTAGATTGGGATGTGCAGGTGTGTTGACTTGTCGCTCTATGATACCGGGGGCACTTGGGACGTTGCGTCCGTCTATATGGTCGCTGAAGAAGTCCGTCACCAATTCATTGCTCGGAATGATATTGAGCGCGAGGCAGTTATGCTAGCCTTTAAGTCTTTCGCACCGTCTTGTGTATGGCTATGCCTACTACTTGGACAGATACATCCTACCCCCTCGGTCGGGGTGCCCCCCGGGAGTGTGAAGTGTTAGAAGCTCAAGCTGATTCTGGCTACTAGCGTGCCGCAGAGGTAGTATTCGATGGTGTTTCGCCTGCTCACACAACACAACCTCCGCCTGAAGCATCGCACATCGAACAGTTTGAAGTGGATGAGTCTGAGCAAGGGCTATTGAGCGGACGCAGAAGCGGGCGTGAGTTCAGACAAGTGGTACGTTTGTTATCGTAAGCCTCTGACTCGTTTGCGTACCCTCTGACGCTTCGCCACCAGGAGTCTAACTCTTTCTCTGCCGTCTTGGCTCGCCCTGTACGTGTCGTGTTCAACATTCTCGCCATCCCGCTATACCCCTTGTTATCCATACTGCGTTTCATCTTCCGCGCGCTCCGGCTTCCGGTTCCGAACTTCGCGCCCTTCACGTTCTCTACCTTGTCCTATCGCCCTCTTGGCCCCGGTGCAGGGCGTGAGGCGAAGGACCCGAAGAGCGTTGCTGAGCGGTGGGTGCTTGCCCTCGAGGAAGAGACTGGGGCAGTGTGTATCAGCCGCAGCGGTCGGCGGCGAACAGATGCCAGCGGCTCAAGCGTAGCCACAGGCGTGGCAGGTCCCTCTACGTTGACGTCCAGAGGAAGCGCTTGGGATGGCTCTGTAGGTGAAGGAGACATGAAGCTTCTCCCGGACTTCTTCCTTGGGAGCTACGAGGAGTTCGCGCGTACTTGTCAGAAAGACATAAAGATCGGCTGTATAGTCATCGTCAGCGAAGAACATGACGACGTAGCTGAATTCAAACGGTGAGCCAAGTATCACTGATGTACGTCTGCGTGCGCGTCTGTGCTCACACTTTCTATCTAGGAGTACTCTCACAGACCCCACCTTCGTCCGCATCATTCAAGAGAATGATATACTGGTTTGGGGCGGCGACATCCGCGACAGGGAAGCTTGGAGTGGTAGGTTAAGTACAATCACTGGTAGAGGATATCTCTGAGCAATCGACTCTAGCTTCTCAGAAGCTCCAGGCAACCACCTATCCGTTCGTCGCCTTCATCGCCTTGCAGCCTCGCCGTGCCCCGGCGAGCGCGGAACCTCCTGCTCCCACCATGACCATTCTCTCCCGGCACCAGGGGCCTTCGATCCCATCCACATCTGCCCCTACTGCCGCGCAGACGCTCGTCAAGCATCTTACGGAGCAGCTACTCCCGCGCGTAAACCCCATCCTTGACAAGCTTCGCAGTCAGGAGGCCGAGCGTGAGCGCGAGCGCGCCCTCCGTGCCGAACAAGATCGTGCCTTCGAGGAAAGCCGTCGGAGGGACGCCGAGCGTGCGCAGCAACGCGCCCAGCAGGAACGCGCCGCCGCCGAGGAGAAGAAGCGTGCTGCGGAGGCGGAGGCGCGTCGCGCTGCAGAGCGCAGGAAGGCTGAAGAGGCGAAGAAGCTTTGGGAGGCACACCGTATGTCATGGCGCCGTTGGATCCGGCGGGGGCTCGTTGTGCGCGAGCCGCGCCCCGGAGAGACTGGGCGTGGCAAGACCATGCGTGTAGGCATCCGCATGCCGGATGGGCGCCGTGTGGTGCGGTTCTTCGGCGAGAACGATACGGTCACTGCGCTCTACGCGTATGTGGACTCGCTCTTCATTCCTCCGGAATACGTCCAGGATGCCGACCCCGTGTCACCGCCTGAGGGCGGGTCGGCGGGCGAGGACGGCTTGGCGGGCGAGATGCAGCACTCGGGCAAGTCGGTGGACAAGTGGTGGGGCTTCAAGATCGTGCTTGCGTACCCGCGCAAGGAGATCGAATGGGCACCTGAGAAGCGCATTGGGGATATCGACGCGCTCAAGGGCGGCGCCCAGGTTGTCGTCGAGCCCATCGCGGACGAGGATTGCGCTCAGGGTAAAGCCAAGGGGCCTGCTGGGAGCGTGGATGACGACGATGAATACCACACTGAGAGCGAGTGATGCGTTTGCATGGCTTTCTGGTCGCCTTCGCGGTGATATAGAGGGAGTCTCCCGGTCCGTTCGTTCTCTAGACGTCACGATATCTTACAGACGGACTTGCTTGTCGTTAATCTGCTAATGTTGCTCTCGAGTTTCTCGCACTCCTATTCATGCTTTCTTGCGGAGTTGTCGACAAATGCGATCATTCGGTGCAGCATGCTTCCGTACTTTCACAAGGGAACCACAGCACGTTTCATGGTACTTATATTGCGTCCTTGATTGCGTAGCTTCACATGGCAATGGTTTCATTTGCGTTGGCTACAATTGCGTCTTAACGCTCTCAACGTATACTTGTCCTCAGCAGCCCCCGATCTAACATAGTAAGTGACCGATAGACACGTGCTGTGGCCGACGCGTCAAATCTCCTTCTGGTGCCTTGTGCGAGCTGGGGTAAGTATGTACTTACCTTGATCCCGTGATACTGGAGTCGTTTGCTGACTTTTCGTATTCGCATCTTCTATTTGTCAGGTCTCGAGGTCTTCCGCCTTGCAGATGAATGCCCTCAAAGCACGTTCTGGTTCATCCCAATGGACCTAAGTAAGGTGTCAATGATGGTGAGGTCTCTCGTTCGTTGAAACGTCAGGTGTCATCGAACTCACGAAATGATTTGCCCCACGGATACGCGACACGGTGATAGGCCGCATGCGTTTGCCATTCTTCTTTGCTTCGTCGATCTCGGCATGTAAAGCCCAACAACACCAGGGCATATCCCACACCGAGCGGTCGCACCACACGTATCGCAATTCGGCGCCCTTCCACGTGTCTGAGTCTGCGGTCTGTGCGAAATCGCTCGCCTGGGGCGGATAGAACGCTGCGTCCTTCAAGCGTTTGAACAACCCATAGCGAAGACCGTTGGCGTGCAGTAGGTCGTCCGAACCACCCGGACTCCCAGGTCCTCCACACAGCACACTGTCACGCTCCTCATCAGTCAACCGCATGATCGTAGGTACAGGGTCCTCTAGAGGGACGCGGTACTCGAGCTCTTCTGGAGTCGATCCGTGCTGGTAGTAGCCACTGACCCACTTGGCAAATTCAGCAACGACAATCTCAGGAGGTACAGTTGGGTCGATGAGGGGATTCCACGGTTCGGGTGGTGACGCGTACCCAAGCGGGCCATATGGGGGATCTATCCGGACTTGAACGCTCTCTGAAAGGCTAAAGTACAGCAGAACATACCGTGAAGAACGATGCGGCGAACGTAGTGACCCAAGTTGACGCCTTGCACGTTCGAAGCGATGTCTCCATGGGCGAGGAGCGCCGTTAACCAGCACGCTCCGAAGGACCACCCGGCTACAATGACGCCTCCAGTGTCGGTCTCACGGTGATACGGCAAGATCCCTTCCTCCTTGACCAACGTCGCAAGCAGGGCGTATAGTTCCGCAGCACGATCGCGCATGTACGTCCATAAGTTCTCTTGCGTCTTCTCTTCTGCTGACTTCCCTTCAACCACCGGTCTCAGGAGGGCGAGTTCCTCTTCCGTGTAGGGTTGGGACCCAGGGTAGTCCCGTCTGTTCACAAGTATGATGCGTGCGTCATACTTTTCAGCGAAAGGAATCATCTTCGTGAAGCTGCCTGCGACGATGTCACGGAGCGGACCCGTGAGACCCAGTAGAGTGCAAGCTGCGGGATGTTTGTCTTACCGCCATGCCATGCATATCCGTGTAATATCACGAGCGTGACATATCCAGAGCTCCCCTTTGGTGCTCCGGAGTCTTTGATGATGTGCAGCGGCGAGGTCGAAGAAGCCATCTGGACGTAGCTGAAGTCACAGATTCTATTCTGACGAGTAGGCGGCCCGGGTCCGTCAACAGATGGGATGAACGCTGCGATGGGAGATGATTGAGGCCCATGAGAGGGGATAGAACACCCTCTTATAGACTGTTTCTGCGCGTCAGGTATCGTTTAAGCACCGAGCGGCGTGCTACTTTGCTGAGATAGCACATGGATTCGTCATGGGAACAGCTCAGGCATATCTATCAGTTACGAGTCTGATCAAATCTCACCGATTTTACAGCTTCAATTGTGTAGGGACATACTAGTCGTATGAGAAAATAAGGCACGAGACGAGAGCACACTGTAGATCTCCCACGCGAATGCAACCGGCCAGCCGAGCTTACGGTCCACGAATAAATGGAACTTGAGATGTCTGTTACTATACAGGTTGAAGGATGCCGTTACCAAGAACACTGGTACCTATCAAGCTTACGCCCTCAAGAAGTCTCCCTTCGATACAATTTTGGTGCCTGTTCATGCAGGTCTCCGTGGCTACAAGCTTTGTGGCGGTTCACAACTTACTCATCCGAGCTGGGGCCCTGGCCGACCGACCGACCTTGAGACGTAATACTCAGATTATCGTGCTGCAATAGTGGACTACCTCCTTCGTACCTTGTCATCGTCGGCCTGACCAACGAGGGCGTGAATCGCCCTTTCAGGACTTTCCCAGTGGACCTGGAAGTCGTGTCTCAGCACATGTCATATCTAATCCGGTGGAGATACACCCACAAAATGGTTGGCCTGGCGCAATCTCAGAATTGTCACAGGACGCATGCGCTTCCTCGTCTTCTTCGCCTCGTCTATTTCCTCGCGAAGGCGCCACATGCCCCACAATACGTCCGAGATGGACTGATCACACCACACGTACCTCAACTCCATCTCCCTCCACATGTCGTGCGCAGGATAGAACACCGCGTCGTGCAAGCGTTCGAACAAGCCATATCGGAATCCGTTTCCGAATAGCATGTAGTCGGAACCGCCAGGCCTGCCAGGCTTGTCGTAGAAGGCCGCGTCGCGTTCTTGAGGCGTAAGACGGAGTAGAGTCGGAGACGGCTCTTTCAGGGGCCTTTCGTATTCTATGTCCTCCGGCACCGTCCCGTGGTCGTAGTAGCCACTGACCCATTGAGCAAACACATTCGTCAACTGGTCCGGAGTCAACATGGTATCCAACAGGGGGTTGCTAGACTGCGCGTGATAGCCAAGCACCTGGTATGGTGGATCTGAACAACAATATATTGAGCACTAGATCTTGTGGAATGTACCGAACACTCACCATAGAACACGACGCGGCGTATGGTTTGACGAAGGTTGACGCCTTTGATATTACAGGCGAGATCACCGTGGGCCAACAAACATAACATCCACACTGACCCGAGCGACCATCCCGCGAGGACGGCGCCGCCAGTCCTGGTCGCTGTGTCGAAGGGCTGTATCTTGCCTTCCGTGACAGATGTCGCGAGCCAAGTGTACAGCTCCACCGCGCGATCCCGCGTGAATGCCCACAAGATATCAAGAGTCTGTACTTCCCCTCCATCGCCTTCAACGGGCCGGAGAAGAGCGAGTTCCTCCTCAGAATACGGCTGACTGCCTGGATAGTCACGCCGATTGAGGAGCAGAACGCGGATCTTATGCTTTTCTGCTAGGGGAAGTAATTTGCTGAAGATGCCTACACATGAGAATAAGCGAGCGATTGTAATACCATATGCATGTCCGAATAGTACCGTACGCACCTGAGTGCCATGCATATCCATGAAGCACGACTAGGGTAGTGTACTGCGGAGTACCTCGAGGCACTCCCGAGTCTAGGAAGACGTTCAGAACACCTGTAGAGAGCGGCATAGAGGGGAAGAGTGGTTCGCTGAGGTTCAGGACGTACGTCCCCGGCCTTACGAGGCTAAGAGTGGTTGGCCTCTTTGATATCACGACAGCGCCGGTTATAGCGCAAGACGGTGGTAACGGCCTGGTATTGCAGGTCTGTGGTGACTGGCTGACGGAGTCCCAGGCCCCAACTTCGATGTCCTGGAGACTCGGAGGAATAGCCTATATCTGCGGGGAGAATTGCTCCCGCATCGTCACATAGTATGCATGCGGTATGGCACGCGTGCAGATTGGTGTCCAAGGGAGTGTAGCTCGGCATTAGAAGCGGGCAGAGTTGCGCAACTATTCGGACGTCATGGTAGAGGGTTCAATACGACATTCGTGTACCTGATCCAAACGTCAGTTAAGCTAGGAACTCATCCTCGTTCGGGATAATCTGCCACCCACCTACTCAACTACAGTGTCATCTGACGGATTGCTACCAGCAGCGCTGACGGACTTGTATGCCTCAATGGAAGCCTGGCGTGTCGAGTTCGAATTGTTATTACCAGTTAGATTGCGACCTCTCGTAACGTAGATGCTCACGATGATCATGCTCAAGATGATGGGGACGATTGGGGCGATGGGCGAAAGCTATCACGGTCCCGACGAACATTTTAGCGTTCTCGCTTGAATAAGTTCAAGTGAACGCGCACACTTTGTCCGGTACAATGTAAACATGATTACATTGCACGGGAAACGTGGCCAGCCCAGTGGTGACCGCCATGGAATAGTTTGCACCGCTCTCCAATGGTGGCAGGGAGGACGGGCGCGAGGGGCCCGCTCGTCCTTGAGCAGTAGGTGACCTGTCAGATTCTGAGCACGAGAAGCACTGCGGTGCATGCGATATGTCAAAAAGTGTACGTACTGGATTGGGTATGGGCCGCGCATTGGCAGGGAGAGGTTCATGCCGAGCGTCAGGGTGTACTTAGTATTCGGCCGTTATTCAGCGTCTAGTCTCAGCTGCAAAGACTAGACCCGATTGTCGCGATGATCACATGGCGTTAGGGCCCTTTTCACCAACATGACGAGACACGTTGGTTCGTCTATAGCTAGGAGAACGAGTCCGCATCGACGTGAGGGCTAAGTAGGGAGATCCAAATATGGTAAGTCACGTGGAACGAGGCCGTCGAGGTAGCTGAGATTCAGATCGTAGGTCTGTGGAAGTCTTACGAAGAGCGACCCGGGTCCGTCAGTACACAGGTCGTGTGCTACAACAGGAGATGACTGAGTTCCGTGAAAGGTGAACAAATAAACCTTGAAGACTGATTTCTGCACGTCATGCAGCGTTCTAGCACCGAACAGCGTCACGGTCATGACAGCCTGAGTGAGAGCGTCCTCTCACAAACAATGGGGACTCCACTATTGTGCAGGCTTTAGGCCGTCGTCACCAATCATTCTTTAGCATGATAGACATTGGTACGTATCTTACGCCCTTTAAAAGTTCCCCTCACTGGCATTACATTTCCCGTGCCCCTTCATCATGACCACAAGCTTTTGCAGGTCACAACTTACTCATCCGAGGCGACACCCTTGTCGCCGACTGGTCAACCTTTCGACGTTATGATCAGGTCATCGGGTTACAGTGGTTAAATGCTCTTGTCGTACCTTGTCACCGCCGGCCGGGCCTATGAGGGCATCGAGGGCGCTTTGGGGATCATCCCAGTGAGCCTAGAGGGCCAAACTCAGATCACGTCCGAGTCACTGTATCTGACGGACATGCACTCACGAAGTGGTTGGCTTGACGTATTCTGTAAATTGTGACTGGGTGCATGTGCTTCCCCATCTTCTTCGCCTCGTCCATCTCTTCGCGAAGGCGCCATGCACCCCACCATGCGTCCGAGACCGACCGGTCGCACCACACGTACCTCACTTCCGTTGGCCTCCACATGTCGTGTGCGGGATAAAATGCCGCATCGTGCAGGCGTTTGAATAAGCCGTATTCAATGCCAGCCCCGACGAGCATGTAGTCAGAGCCACCGGGCTTCGCAGGCTCATCATAGGTGACGGCGTTGCAATCCTGAGGTGTGAGGCGGCGTAGGGTCGGCGACGGCTCCTTCAAGGGTGCTCGGTACTCTATCTCCTCCGGCGTTTGTCCGTGTGCGTAGTAGCCACTGACCCATATGTTAAACGCTTCCAACATCTCGTCGGGTCCCAGTGACGTGTCGAATCGCGGGTTTTCAGACTTCGCCTGATAGCCGAGTACCTGGTAAGGAGGATCTGAACGACGCGGTCAGCACGGAGCGTTGTAGAATGTGTGGGGCGGTTACCATAGAGCACGGCGCGACGTATGATGTTGCGGAGGTCGACGCCATTCACGCTGGTGGCTAGGTCGCCATTGGCCAACAAAGCGGTTATCCATATCGTTCCCAGTGACCAACCTGCAACGATGACGCCGCCAGTCCCGGTCGTCGGGTCGAATGCGCATATTTTCCCATCGTTGACACTCGTCGCCACCCAATCGTACAGCTCCAGAGCACGAGCCCGCATGAACGCCCATAGGTTATCACAGGTTTCCCGTTCTCCCCCGTCGCCTTCGATGGGTCGGAGCAAGGCGACTTCGTCCTCGGAGTAGGGCCGACTTCCAGGATAGTCACGCCGATTGAGGAGCACGATGCGTGCATTGTATGTCCCTGCGAAGGGGAGCAACTTCCTGAAGATAGCTGTACACATTTCGCGGTGAGCCAGTGGTGCACTGTGGAGAAATGTGATACACACCTGCGTGCCATGCATAGCCGTGGATCATAACCAAGGTCGTATATTGTGAACTGTTCTTGGGCACTCCTGAGTCTAGAAATGCGTGCATGATAATCGTGTTGGTTTTTATCGCAAGATGGGGGCAGCTTCCGGGAGGAGTCAAGTTAAGACGCAGGATACAGGGATACTGAGTCTGGGACGACGGGGCATCGTCTTATATGACGATAGCAAGACTTACGGTACACGGCGGCCACTGATTTTCCGCAGGTCCGCGGGGATTAGCTGACGGTCGGGTTAAAGGCTGAACCTTGTGAAGTCAGGGAAACTGCCTATTGGCGCGGCGAGAACAGCTCCCGCGATGTCATCTAGGTATACATGCGATCCCGGTACGCGTGCAGAGGGTGTCCATGGGAATTTAAACCGGCCCAAGAAGCGGCGCATAAGGGTTCTTGCAAACGCCCTCGCACCTGATATGGACGCCGTCTAAAATGAGAGATCGTCCTGTTTTCGGAATTTCAGGCTGGCACTCACCGTTATACCGCGGTGTCATCTGACGGGTGGCTACCGGCAGCGCTGACGGACGGGTTCCCTAGAGGGACGGACTTGTGTGACTCTGTGTGAAGATTTGTCGACTCTGGGTCATCGTCCTGTGCGAACCCGCTCGTCGTTTCGAGGAACTGTGTGATATCGACAGTGATGTCCTTCAGTTCGTATGACGTGTCGAACGTCCCTCTTCGGCGTGCCCTCGCGTCGGCGGGCACAGCTGCGGCGAAGGAACTGAGTTGTGTCACAGTCGTGGGCCCAGCCCTGACGATCCTACGGTCGCTCGCAAGACCAATGCGGACGATGATCATGTTGAAAACGATGGATATGATCGGCGAAAGCTATCGCGGTCCCGACGAACCCTATGTCAGCGCTCTCACTCAAACGCGTGAAGGTGAACGTGCGCACTATGTCCAGCACAATGTAGACCCCGTTCGACTGCACGAGGAACGTGACCAGCCCAGCGGTAATAGCCATAGAGTATATTGCACCGCTTTCAATGATAGCGCGAAGGACGGGGGTGAGGGGCCCGGTCGACCCTGAGCGGTACTTGGCCGATTCGCGAGTGACCTGCCAGATCCTGTACGCGAGAAGCACTGTGGTGCATGGAATTTATCAGAGGAGCCGGTACCGAGCTGGACCCGGTGTGGACAGGGCTTACGGGTGGAGGAGAGGTTCGTGCCGAGCGTCAGGGAGTATACGGCCGTTATCCAGCGCCCGGTTTCGGTAGCGAAGATGTCGCCCGCGTGGGTGGAGGCCGTCGCGAGGGCCGTGTTAGACCCGATAGTCGCAGCTAGCACACGAAGTGAGTGTACCATTCAGGATCCTCACGACGCCGAAGAGCGCATGCGCATGCTCACCTAGGAGTCCGCAGTAACCTATAATGGGGAGGATGACTACATAGACGCTCTGCCACACGACGTATGTTCGCATGATCTGGACCAGCGTTGCTTAGCATAGAGTTATGGTTTGAACGTGTGGGGCGACCTACGACGACGCCATCCAGGATGAGTGTTTGGAGGCAGTACAGGGCGCTCTTCGTTACGAAGGTCGGCTGAGATACGTCTGCGAAGTACTGCTCGGGACCTCCAGGGAGCCCGGGACCGACCGTCAAGAAGCCCTGGTACACCCTTGCGATATTGACCCCCATTTCCTGTATAGGTCGGCCCTGTTAGCTGAGTGCTATTCATAGCCGGATGGGATCACTCTTACAGCGGTAGATAAGATGAGCAGGGCGCAGGAAGCTGCGAGCATTCCATAGTTCAACCGTCGTCGATTCCTATTCCGGACTAGAATCCACATCGTCAACGTGAACAGGAGGATTGAGTAGCCTGGTGTTGGCAAGTGATTCTCATCGTGAGCACCAGGGGTCAGAGGCGGTGGATATTGGGAGGAACGTACCATAGAGAATCCCTTCAAGGCATGTGGATATGATACCGGCGCCTCTGAGGGTAAGCATAGTAGTGGGCGTAGACTCGACGGGAGTGCACCGCGCGCGATGTCAACGTGTTTGCGTGGGGGAAGAGAGGCCAAACCCTGGCGCGCGTGCTTTGTATCCGGATATTATACCCTGGGAGGGTCGTCCGCGATCAAATTCGCCTCTTCGACGAGTGGAGGGTCAAAGATCAGCTGGGAGAAGGGGGGAGCAGCCGACTGAATGCAGCAACGGACGTGGACATCTCGGGATTTGGAAGACATCAGCTCAGCCCGAAGACCTTCTCCCTAGAGCGCTCAGCTGGGTAGCATATAGACGACCAGAAAACACGCAGCGCGCGCGTCGCCGAGTCCGGATTCCGGAACATGTCATGGCAGTGGCGAGCGATCTGGAAGTGCCGTAACTGGGGCGTCTGCTCACGACTCCACGGCCCTCACGAGACGGACTTTCCCCTGCCTAGTTAGCTCGAGAGCGGCGGACGTGTCTGCACAAGATTGTCGTGCGAGAGACGGCGAACTTGAGAGTGCAGAATGCAGGGTGCAGGTGCGGGTTGCATGCGACGGTCAGCATGTTGTGATGGAGTTTAAGAAGCGCGCGGTTCTCCTATTCAAGCAGAAGTGCAGAAGTGAGATAAACCGACGTGATGACCCACCCAAGCCCACTTCGACTCCGTCGTCATCCTGCTCGTCGCTGCCCAGCTGGGGACACGAATTGGCTCCCACCGCGTGCAGGCCGTGGGATCGACACTGCCATGTCGATGGAGTTCTATGGGAAAAGTGCCTGCCTCGAGCTCAGGCGCACTGCGCGAGCCTTGCGTTGCTCGCGGATCTGTCGATAGCATCAGCACGGGCGGCATTGTGCGGTCCAGATCCTGTACGCGAACTGGACAAAGGACCAAGAAGCTCTGCTGAACTACATGGCGGGCTATGCGAGCTGCTGCCGGCGGTATCTGACCCGGAGGCCAAGGGGTGTATGAGTGGAGCACAAGTGCATGCAATGGTATACTTCCGCGACACTCCGGCTTGCTGCATGCACTGGAGGACGCCATATGCAGGACGCCGTACTGAAACGGGAGCATCTAATCAAAGCTGGATAGAACGTCAATCCATCATCAAACGACTGACGGGGATGCTGGACCAACGCACGGCGGCAACCGGTCTTGCAGGCGGAACTTCGAAGGAAGCTGTTATAGCATCCACCTCCTTCGTTGCTCCGGACTTCGAGCCGCTCTCGTACTGCGCGTGTGGAGTTACTTTAAAAGCCGGGATATGCAGCTGCACATGTACTGCAGTGCAGCGCTACATTTGTGCGGATCCGATGCACATGCATATGAGTAACCGCAGCACCGTCAAGGCTTGCCCCCTCGTCGGACCTCCCGCCGCCCTCCGCCCTCCCTCCGAGCGAACGTGCGCAGTCTAAGCCCTTCCGCCGCCGACGGTCCAGACCACATGCGAGAGCGAATCTGCGCTCCTACGACGATGACTACTGTATTGACAGTATTGTGCACTACCCGGGGTGCTCTGCTATCGTCGCTCCACAGAGGCGCAGCTCGCGCTGACCATCAACGCAGGGCGAAAGGGCGGAGGTTAACGTTGGTCGTTGAACGACTGCACCGCGCACACTGCGCAACCTATAAACAAGCAAGGGTTTGTCAATACAAGGTCATGTCGATCCCAACCCCGGTACCGAGGAATTCCGAGCCACTTACGCGGGCGAGCGACTCGTAACTGACAACGGTAAGTACTGAGGCCCGAGGTCTGGCATGACTGCATCCCGCCCAGCGCTCGCTCTATGTTGCCCGCCGAGGGGGGAATGGACAGATATCCTTCTCCGGCCACTATAAGCGGCAGTTGGTCAATGTAGAGAAGACTACGTCAGTTCGACATCGGCCCCCGGCTCCGAGGATCTTGAGGACTCGAGGAAACACGGGGAAGAATAACTGTTGTAGCGGACGCATAGACGTCGAGGTTGCTAAGGACCAGGCTGGAGAGCGCATGCACTCGAGTATGCTGTTCCAGTCTTCGGAGTTTTCTGAGCCGTAGTGTGCCAGAGCGATGCGCTCACCGGTCCAAGAGAAGTGCGCGCGCAACTCGTCCGACGGGCAAGGTCTGAGGAAAAGAACCGTTCAACGCTCACGCCAAAAGCACCTCCGGACGTCCTCCTTCTACGCACCTGTCTGTCCCCTACACTTCCATGCACCGAACATTCAACGGTATATCGAGCAGCCGCGTCGTGAAGACAAGCGCTTGTCATCGTACGACGCCAGATATGGCTTTGGGGCAAGGGCGGGCGTCGCGCTGAGCTAGTGTACGACTGCCATAGGGTTCGAAACAGGCGGAAGCGCAGCTACGTACTGCAGCAGATGCGTGTCGTATGATACGTACGCATGGAGGAAGGAGCGGACAGGAATCGAGAGCGCACAAGCTGTCGAACGGGAAAGACTTACTGGCAGGAACATAAGCGCGATTCATGGTGTCATGAGTATATGCGCGAGTGCAAGCGGGGACGGAGGCCAACATAGAACAGATGCGCATGAAGGATGCATATGTCATGCAAATAGGGGGTATAAGCATCTACAAGAGCTCTTTAGCAAATTATATCTGAAGCCAAACACATTGTTAGCGCAAAAAGCTACGCGTTGCAGACAGCGAGCAGACGCACCATAGCGACGAGTCACCTACGTCGATTACTGACGGACGCCCTCCCGCAGTCGTCCCAACTCCCAACTCCCAACTTCCAACTCCCAAGCCACAGACGGGTATCAGACCTCTACTATTCACACTCATCCACGCCAACCCAGCCCTCGAACCTAGTAGCGCGCGCGGCCACGACCCAAGAAACCCCAAACCAAAAACGAGAAAAGTCTAACTCTATCGAACCTCGTCACCGTAGACATCGTACACGCTCGCCCTCGACTGCGCCGTTTTTCGACAGTCGCACGCGGCTCCAGAGCCCCACACAATAACAGCTCACAACTCGGACGTGGACGCGGCCGCGCCCCAGCTGGAGCCCATGCCGGCGATACTGGAGCCGAGGAAGGAGACGTTGGCGAGGGACGCGTTCAGGCCCCGACTCGCGGCGTCCTTGATGCGGCTCGAGAGGGAGTCGGAGAGCGCGGAGGAGGGGTCGACGCCGAAGAAATAGTACGCGGCGCGGGCGTGGAGGAAGGAGAGGTGGTGCGGGAGGTAGAGCACGCAGCCGATGGTGAGCAGGAGGAGCGCGGCGTACATCACGAACACTGGGAAATTGATTGTGTGCGGTCAGTAAAGGCGGTGAAACGAGCCCGAGTTGGTGATATTGCGATAATAAGGAGGTGTAGTGATGTTGTGAGGCGTTTGAGACCAAGATGGCCCCCGCGCGCGTTCGTACGTGGTCACGGGGACGGGCGCGGGCGCGATCACGGTGGACGAGAGGCGGAAAGGCAGGACGCGGTTAGAAAGACGTGTACTCACTGACGAGGATTTTCTCCCATGGCTCCAACATGGAAAGCGCGAAGGTGACCTCGATCCAAACGCGTCGTCGCCAGAAGAAGCGGGCAATGGGGGACTCTGGCTTGCGGTAGGGGAGCTGGGGGCGGAAGAGGACGGTGGCGAGGGTGGTCTCGCGCTTCCACTCGTGGTAGGACATGGCGGAGGTGTAGTACGCGGGGTCGGACACGGTCGAGGGCGGCATTTTGGGCGATGGTGCTGGCGTTGAGGGCTGTGGCTGGCGGCGGATGCTGTGTACGGGCGACAGACACAGGGAACTGGGAGAGTGAGTGCTGGTGCGCGAGAGAGGTTGGGAGGCGGTTGTGAGGGAGACGAGGAGGTGAGGGAAAGGGAAAGGAAGGAGGGCTGGGGACGGGGGGAGGAAGATATAGCAGGGGATTAAAGCACAAAAATCGGGAGCCAGGGCGGAGAATGTGACACCACCAGCGCTAGCCTACCCACAACTGCGACTCCCCACTTCGAATTCCCTCCCTCCACTCCAAACCTTCCCGCCCTTCGCCTTCCGCGCCCGCCTAACAACTATCCGCCTTCGCTTCTATCCTTTCCCGCCGTGAGGCAAGCCATAGCGACAATATTTCGTTTATCCATCTGCAACGTTGGGAGGTGCGCAGCATGTACAGCGGGCCATCTCCGCCTCCCCGCCCTTGCCACCTCCCCCGGTTCCTCGATCGGATCGGGCCGCGCCAAGCACCCCCATCTTTTTATCAACCACTGCATCTCAAGTGTCCTCAACACCGTTCGTTGTCTGTTCCTTCATCATATACCTCCGTCTGTGTCTATCTGCACTCGTCTACCTAGGGTCTACATTACCACAAGATTAGTGACGCTCGTTTCGACTCAGAACATGAGCGACATGAGGAATTGCGTCCAACGGTGCTCAAAAGTGCTTCATCCATACTTTCTTCGAGAGCTGTCCGCCACAAGCACCCACGATCAGGCACCATGACCGCTGTGCCCGTCGCTCCGGATCTCTGCACGGTCCGGGCGTGCTCGACTACATATATCGACACTTTGAGTTTCTGCCAACAGGCGGAAGAGACGATGAACTCTACGAACCCAACTTGTGAAGCACTCACCGCACCTCTCTCCTCGCTGTTCGCATGATCTAGGTCATATACCTACGGCTGCACAAGTCACGCCGCGCGACGCGCCAATCAACTCGGGACCTGGGGCGGGTGAGTGTCATGTATGCCATGCCATGGCCAGCCACCACTGTACATCTGACGACGAAGCAACAGGATTGTTGCGCGTACAGCATGCCTCCGTCTGCGTCGCCCACGGGTACAGCATGAACACATCCCCGAAAGCCAGGCCTGGCCCAAGTCCATAGCTCAGCATGAATAAAAGGAGAAGCTGACATGGATGCGATACATCATACGCCGGCGCGCCGACAGTGATCCAACTGCGCTCCGAAATGGCTCGGACCGAGCCGTACCAAGATCAGCGTCGACACAACGCTCGTGCTGCAGCGAAGCACTTCGGGACACTTGCTACGAGCCCCTCGTCACCAGCATTCGGTCCGAGCTTCAATCATGTTCGACGCATAATAAGGTTGCACACAACGCGATGTCATTACGAACAGCAAACTGCAGGATTCCGGAGCACGAAACGCGAGGTCGCAAACACGCAACGACGGCAACGGCAGCCTCAAGCCTGGCCGTCAACGTCACCCCGGAAATGGGGCGAGCGTGGATGCGCGAGCCGCGCTGTGGGGTTCCCTGCCTGCCCAGTGCCCGTCGGGTTCGGCCGTTATCTTGCCAGCGGGCGCTGCTGTGCTGGTGGTGCTGCGGACCGGGTGCAGAGGCGAGCGATGGGGCTCGGGCCTTAAAAAGCGGCCGACTTACCTGCTCGTCATAGGGTCCTAACAAGGAGCTATGCGTGAACAGGAGATGCAGGAACGGAGACGAAGGCCGAGAGCAGCCCAGCGCAGCACGTACTTGCGATATACGCACGCGCAGCGGAGACGAGCTTACCATGTACGAAATGAATTTGTAGCAACACTTCGTGTACTTCGAGCGTCGCGGCATGCAGGGCGAGCGCGGAGGACGGGATTCGGACGCACGGATATGTCATGAAACATGACAGGAAGCCGTCTGTCTGTCGGCGCACTGACGTCCCAGCAATTTGGCGGGACCGAGCGCGTCTTGGCGGTTTCCAGAGCACCGAAGGCCAAGGGCCGGGTTCTTGGTCTGTGGAGCCTGGGGGCATGGAAGAAGCTCTCAGGCACACGCCGCGATACAGAGTTTGGTTATATACCTCACCTTCCTGCAAACCGCAGCCTTTCAACGCTGCTCCCCCAGAACGCAACCGCCAACTGCTTCTGCCATCGAATCGATTTCACTGCTGCTGCTTCCCTCGCTACCCTGTATGCCGGTGAAATACTCTCCTCATGCGCTGCACGCACCTGCTCGAGGTGGCCTGACCTGCTTTCGCCACTGCATCAAGGGACATTTGTCCGCCCAACGCCAGCGCATCGTGGACCTCGCACATCAGGCTTCCAGTGCCAAAGAACACGACGAGTCTAATGCATTACAGAGACATTAAGATGATATACCTGCCGGAGAAGAGAACGCACACGGTCAGCACCTGCCCACACAATGCACGCCTTTACCTCCACCCTGCTTCGCTCGGTTCGAGGAACCTCGGCCGGTCGAGGTATAAGGGGCTCGAGAAAGATTCACTCACATTGTGCATGAACAAACCAAACCAGTGACAACCAAGACAAGACCGATAGCAATGTTGATTCCTCCACTTCCACCGCGCACCACTCTATGGTGCGCTTCGCCCCTACGAGAACGCTCTCGCGGGCACAGGGCCATCACAACTCGCTCATGGCGGGTCCAACCGCGACGCCGGCCGCTGCGGACGAGTTGAGCTTGACCAGACCGGCAACGAGGTGGCGCACGGACATGGCCGTGACGTCCGTCTCCTCGTTGCCGAAGAAGTAGTACAGCAGGCGCTTGTAGAGGAGCGGGAGCTGCTGCGGGACGAACTTGTACAGGCCCGTGAAGACGAGCGTGAGGAGCAGGTAGAAGATGGTCACTACAGGCGAGATGGTCGGTCAGTCACGGATGTCGAAGAGAGTTGGAGGGATGGTTGAGATGGATGTGTGGTGAATCCGTTTAAGACAGCCTACGAGTGGGAGCCGAACGAAAGAAGGGAGACTTGGAAACCAAAGTACGGGGATACGGTAAGGGAAGCGAAGATGGGACATGCGGACTCACGGATGAGGATCTTCTCCCAGGGCTCGAAGAGGCACAAGCCGAACGTGGTCTCGAGCCAGACGCGCTGGCGCCAGAAGAACGCGCCGACGGGGTTCTTCGGCGGACGGTAGGGGAGGTGGATACCGAAGAGGGCGTCCGCGGTCGTCGGCACGCGCTTCCAGTCCTCGAGCGAGTTGCCCATTGCGCCTGGCTTTCTGCTCTAGCGATGTGGAAGAGGGAGGGGGAGGGGATGAAGGAGGGTGTGGTTAGGAGGGCGCGGGGTGAGACGGGGGGCGGGGAGGCACGGAGACAGGGGTGGTACAGGGATCGGAGGATAGGTGGGTTGCTGAATGTTACACGCTCGTTAACGCAGTGCGCGAGGGGTGTGCAGCTGCAGACGTGGGTGGGTCGTGAGGGAGGGGCGTACAGCGAGAGCCTGGAGAGAGCGCGGAGAATGCGTGTATAAGAGAGAAGAAGGAAGAAGGCCGAGTCGGAGGAGGAGGGCGGGACCGGGAGGGGGCACTTGAAGAAAACGCACGCGACACGGCCGATCGCATGCAAATGCATCTTACGGAACGCGCGCCTTTCGTCATCGTCATCGCTGACGCTCGCTTTCCGAATTCGCCTGTCTGGACCCTCGCTGCCGTCCATGCCTCCCTCGCGAGCAGACACATCGGCACTCTGCCATTCATTCATTCATATTCATAGCTGCCTCGGCAATGCTATTATTCAGAGTATGGCGACCCGACGTACCTGCGGTCTGATCCTAGTGAACTCGCGAAGAGCCAACGCGCGAGCTAGACTCGTCGTTCAACGAGCGCGCGCGGCGTTCGGGTTCACGTACGCATCGCTGACGCCGGCAATTGGATATATGGGTTTAAGATTAGATTGAAGTATCGCCTAGTATAACGTGTAGGTGCGAGGCCGTATAGTCCCGAGACGTGAGCGACGACAGTATCAACCAGTCAAGCAAGAGACATACGATGAGGAGCAGTCGGGACCGTCATGACCAAACCGTGAATAGTACACGCCGAAACCCTATCGTAGCAACATCGATGCGCTAATAAGAATAAGGTACGGAGGCGTGCAGCGGGGCATGTAGAGTACTGATACAGCGCGGACTGGGCGAGAGCGCGCGAGGAGAGGGATATGTACAGTAGTAACGAATAGACGTGCAGTGGGGGGCATGAACCGAGTCGCCAGCGAGCGTTCCCGTCGAGTAACCAACGTGAAAAAAGGCCCAAGTGATAAGATACGCATTAGGGTGGATGTGTGAGTGTAGGTGTCGCGTGAAGAGCAAGTCCAGTGCAGGAGGGACGGGATGCAGACGGGCGTTCACCGCGCGCGGAGAGCACGCAGTTGCTGCTGCACCTCGCGGATGTCTTTCCGGTTCCACTCGCCCGTCCACATTCCGTTGCCCGTCACCCACACGCGGGACGATCGGCGCTCGGGGCTGTGAACCGTCTCTGCCTGCGCGGCCGTCTGGAAGTCGACGGACATGCTGCGCCTGCGGTTCGAGCGCGGCGCTTGCGCGCGCGGTAGCGTCGCTTTCGAGTTTTGCTGCTGCTGGGGCGCCTTCGCGTTCCCGTTCGCGGTGCGTGGGCGGGAAGTGAAGGGAGCGGGCGGAGGCGAGTAAACCATGGGCGCGGCCGGGGGCGTGGTCGGCGACGGAGATGCGGACGTCGAAGATGAGGTCTTGCGGTTCTGCGCGGAGCGCAAGGGCAGGACGAGCTCGATGGGGACGTTCTCCCCTAGGGTACGCTTCAGCTTCGCGAGGCGCTTCCTCCGCGTCTCGGTCACCGTCGGCGTGATCGGCGTCGTAGGTGTCGTGGGGAGCATACTTCCAGAGGTCGCCGCGGACGCGAACGTGAGGGTCGCGGAGGTGTCGGGCGTGATGGGTGGCTGGACGCGCGGGTCCGAAGGCGGGAGCGGGACGGCGTTCAGGCGGAGGACGAGCGGGGTCGGGAGCGGTGCCTGCTTGCCCTTCGAACGGGACTTTTCGCGGACGTGCCGGGTGAAGGACTTCGCTGGGGGAAGGCTCGATGCGGAGTCGACGGAGGTGGTTGACTCGAGGCTTGCGCGCGAGAGCGAGAGCGAGGACACGGAGGACGAGGCGGAGTCGTAGAAGGGCGAGGAGGGCGATGCGCTGGGCGGTGGGAGCTCGAACACGGAGCCCTGACGACGCTTGTTGTATGCGGATGTCTTGCGGATGGGTGAGCGGCGGCCTTGGCCGGTGATGGGTAGCAGTGTGGGTGAGCTGTTGGGCGAGTCGTCCTCGGCGAGCTGGGGTGTTGTACCAAGGACAGCACCGAGCTTGCGGGTAGAACGGATGAGACGGGTGCGCTGGCGAGCGTCGAGGGTGTTGGACGTCGGAGGAGGCGAGAGCACAGAGTTGTAGCAGAGGGCCATCGAGGTGGTGTTCATCTTTAATAGGGACTCTAGGCGTTCCCGAGTCGTACACAGTACGAGGTCGCGGACCTGAAGGGTATCAATGTCGAAGGAGGGGAAAGACAAGGGCCGAGCGGAGGCCCGCCGCGTAGATATAGAACAAGAGACAAAAAGCAGGGAGAGGAGGGGAGGGAGCGCGATTGTGAACAAGAGTTGCCATCAGGAGGACAATAGCCCTCTCCTGGCCGGCTTCCGAGTACGTACAGTCGTTACAAGGACTGCCTTTCCAGCATCTCATCTCCCTTCCATCTTCGCACCGTCCACCGCACTCCCTTCCTCGACTCTACCTGAGCTTGTCACTCTGCACAGGCCGCGAGTGCCTACCGCAACGAGCTCCATGCGTGCCGTCGCGCTTCTCACCAGTTCTGTTCCACCGTCGTCTTGGCGCCGTCGGTCAATTGTACGACAGGCGCCCATATACCCAACTGCACGCGGATCAATTTGTACCCAAACATAGCCAAACAACTAACTCCGACCATATAGGCGCTTGATTGTATCTGCTCTCCGTGCGCTCTGTTCTCATTGACATTCTTGGTTCGTTCGTATCATTCATAGATGAGGCACATAGAGCTGGTACGAATCTCAAGCTGATATATGCGCTCCTTCTTCATTTGCCCTGGTCTATGAGATGGCCTTGAGCCAGCTGCCACTGTACGGTCTCACCATTCTCGGCCGGAACCCTTGATCATGGCGATGCTGCTGGTACCCGCGGTCAAAATCAAGGCCCTCCAGTCGTCTCGGATGCACTCTCTAGCACAATCGCGGGCCGCTCCCCCACGCTCGGTGTTTCACGGGGGCTGCCGTCGGATCCGATGGGCGCACGCACGCCGGGCATGAAGCTTGGAATGGGACACGTCGGTGCTCATTGCTAACTTGGACTTTTGGTATGTTGTCGTTCGGACTGACAATCGCACACTCTCGGTCTTTGCACCCCTGAATAGGCGGTGCCTACACGCCGATGCACGCGTGGCATGTACATCTCGAGGGCGATAGTCACGTACTAGAGCACGATCCAGAACAGCATAGGTATTAAAAGTAAGTTGGAGTTTCTACTGGCTCACGCTCTCACAGGACCTCGAACTCTAGGACCCGCGCGGCATCCACCCTCACAGAGGTACTCACTCTTCACAATGCTGTCCTCCAGTCTTCGCGTGCTCATGTGCTTGTTGCTGGCGCAATCTCACTTCAGTGGCGTCTACAAGTTGTATTCACTGACCTATCTTATTCCACCATGGGATAGATCACCGCCCCTTTGCACCGCTTCTGTCTGCTTCGTGGGGTGATACAATACTTCCTAGATTGTCTTGCACCGTCTCAGCAGACGGCGTCCCGCATCTGAGGTTAGTCCGTGTTTGAACTAGTGCTTAGATCGTGCAAGGAAGATGAATGCATACGCTACATGCAGGGCCATATTAGAGTCGCTGTGTGGTCTTTGTTTCGAAACGCAGGCGAGTGCTCGTCGTTCCAACACGCGAGCTACGTTTCATCCAGAGAGTCCTTGCGTGCGCATGAAGTGCACGCAACCCACGCCATGTGCGTGCAAGGCGGCAGTGCTACTGCACTGCAGAAGTGTCTTTTATCGACTTCATACCGTGGGGTAGCGGAACACCGACGACCGGGAGGGCTCTGATCTTAGGTAGGACTTCTCCTGCGCTCGGACACAGCTGATTATCATCGCACCGCGAAGATCGTAGTCAGTAATCTTCAGCACTTCAAGCGAATCAACTCTACCGTTGGGTCTATCCATCGTTGCCGCCATCTTCAACGAAAGAAGCAGCAACCCCCGAGCACAGCATCGGCTGGCATAGGACGCGTAGGAAGGCGACGCGCTTCATCTTCCTGAAGCCGATGGCTGCTATGTAGCAGGGAATTCTTCGATGGCGATCGCCGATCGGCCATGTATTTGCTGACCTTGTAGTGCTCATCGAAGTATCAGCGGTCGTTGAGTGTTCCATTGCCTACGATCCACATCTTTGCTTTGTTTTCTACTACAGGGCGGCACAAACTCGCTGTTGCTTGTCATTATTCATTCCGGTCGTTATTACGCGAGCGTCACCGTGGAAGTTGATGCTTTGTGCGGTCATCCTACGACGAGCGTAGAGCCCCGGCCCGGTAATCTTCATGACAATCTGGTAATAGTACTACTACGACCTCGCTGGCACGTTTTGTTATAGTCCGTGCACTTTTTCCGGAACTCAAATGGCATATATCGACATACAACGCGCTGTCTCACGATGGCCTGACAGAGTTTCCGAAGGGTGCAAGAATAGCTCTCGAGACGCGAAGGTTGTTCTTCCCCATTGAGCTAGCGTTCCTCACGGCCAGCCGGACGTGCCACGGTATTCTCCCGTTCGACATCGCAATGTGGGCCGTGCACTGCCTTCGGCCTTATCTTCTATCCTCTGGACGGAGCTTGCGCTCCTTGACCAGTGTTACTACCACACTACGTATACTCGTAGTTTGGAGCCGTGCCATACGGGCGCAAGATGATCGCCATAGCGTTCTGTCTGACTGCGTTTGTTGCGCTCGCAGCCGCATCTGCGGGCGCTGCGCAATATCACGCGGGGCAAACCTTCGCCGCCGCAGGCAGCACGCACAGCCGGTACGATGAGGGACTTTTCACCCCTATCGGAGACCTGTCTGCTCTCGGTGCGACGGATTTTACGGTGCTCGAGCATCCGGCCTTTCCTCAATACAACGTCCGTGTCAAGGAGTCAAACTTCTGCGACGGCTCGGTGCGGTACGTCGTTAAGGCTCCGGATTCGCCGAGAGCGGTACAATGGCTGTGGATACTGACGCTCTGGGACAATCCCAATAGGGCTTACACTGGCTACATCGATGTGGAGGCGCGTCACCTGTTCTTCTACTTCTTCGAGAGCCGGCGCGACCCTGACACCGACGATGTCATCTTTTGGACGAACGGCGGTCCTGGGGCATCCTCGTCTATGGGTCTATTCATGGAGCTTGGTGTGTGTTTCCTCGTGTACCGATATGCCACGAGTCTAACGTCCAGCTTTCAGGGCCCTGTCGCGTGACGAGCGCGAACAGTACGGAGCCCAACCCCTACTCATGGAACGAACACGCGAACGTGTTCCTTGTTGATCAGCCCGTTAGCGTCGGCTTTTCGTACGCCGAGTATGGCGAATCCGTTGTAAGTCGCCAGGCGTTTCGGAAGCCTCTCTAGCGCGTCTCTCATGACATTCCAGGGCACGACAATGGAGGCTGCGGACGACATCGCGGCGTTCATGGCGATCTTCTTTGAGCACTTCACTAAGTTCAAGGGGCGCGCTCTTCATCTAGCTGGGGAATCTTATGGGGTGAGCTCAGTGCGAGGTCTTCTCACGGGCCTGTAACCGACCTGGGTGCGATCGTAGGGTCGCTACATCCCAGTATTCGCTTCAACCATCTACGACAAAAATGCGCAGCTGGTCGAGGCAGGCGTGACGCCCATCAACCTCACGTCGATCATGATAGGTAGCCCTCCAACCTTGCTTTGGTTACGGAATGAGGCTCAATCTCAGATGCTAGGAAACGGGTGCACCGATTTCATGACCATGTTCCCGTCTTACTACGAGGCACAGTGCATGGACCCGACGTTCCCGCCTGTGCAGGGCATATCGTAAGTACATCGGATCCGAGCAGTCCAATATTGAGTTGATTGACAAGGCAACAGTGATTGCGTGCGGATGAAGCAGCTAGTGAGCAGCCCTCGTGTCGAATGCCTTGCTGGGTACTGACCAAGATATCATATGACACAGGTCCCACGTTGCGAGCAACGGTACAAGGAGTCTTGTGTGGATAAGGTGGATAAGATCGACTGTGCAGCAGCGGCCACATTCTGCAGCACGGCCATGTCAGAGCTGTTCAAAGGTCAGCTCTGGCCATATTTCCTTCGGATCGACGGTATCGATGATAGAACTGCTCTAGACTTGAACCACTATGACCGCGCTCGGCCCTGGTAAGCGTTCAGCAATAACTTTCCTCCGGTATAGTACAGCAGGAATTGAGGGTTAACTTCTACGGCAGCAAGGGGGCCTCGGATATCGCAGAGTGTTACCCTATCATGCAGTTGGTTCATCTTCTATGTCGCACTTGCCGCATATTCTCATGCACGATGGCAGGGATATCAATGACTTCCTCAACAATGCACGTACCCAAAAACTACTCGGTGTCGATGCGGCAGTGCGCGGCAATTTCAGCCGTCACTCACCCACCGTCAGCGCCGCGTTCCGGGAGAACTTAGACCACTACGCGTTCCCGGCGCAGTACTACATCGGCGCGCTACTCGAGCGGGGTATACGCGCTCTCATATACGTCGGTGCTACCGATTACATCTGCAACTGGGTGAGAAATCATTTCCGCATCCCTATGATCCCGGCGCTGATCGCTGTACGGTTTCGTGATTTGAACGCGGCTCCGCTTACAGATCGGTAACGAGAAGATGACGATGTCGCTCGAGTGGACGGGGCAAGCTGCGTTCCGCGCTGACGCCTTGAAGGAGTGGTTTGTCGACGGTAAGGCGGCTGGCATGACTAGGAGCGGGGGAGGCTTGACCTACGCGACGATAGGAGGGGCCGGACACATGGTGCGTGTTCTCTACTGCAGATGGTGCAACGTTTAGGAACACTGACCGACGTGCGGTCATGTAGGCGCCATACGATAAACCTCTGGAATCGCTCGAGCTGGCTAACCGGTGGCTTGCGAGCGCGTCTTTGTGATCTAGCACATGAGTGATTCAGGCAAGTGTCTTCTGATGAATGTACGATACCTAGCGGTCGACGGTGTGTATGTGACTTGACACCAGAGCAATAAATGTCTATCGCTTGGGAGTGACCTTGAAGGGCTTAGGCCGCTTGCCAAAGTCAAGTGGGGGCGCGGGGACGGGGTCAAACAGCCAACAGCCAGATTAGATAGCATTTCGACAAGATAACAGCACATCAGAGCATCTGTATGCGTTCGGGATACAGTAATAGAGCACAGGCACTAGGATAGCAGGGATGGAAGGAGCGGGAGAGAGATGAGGGTGAGGCCCGTGGGGAGACTAGCAGTCCAGGCATACAGATCCAGTCAGGCGTGCTGTGGAGACGCTATTTGCTACAAGATGCAGGGTTAGACGTAGAGAGCGTATTAGTCTCAAGAGAGAATATGATAGACTATGCAAGGATAGGACGGAAGTGCCTATGCGGGCAGGTCAGCATGACATTTTGAGGTGATTAAAGGAGTACTTACACAAGGCCCATCAACGCGATGCCCAAAGGGCGCGGAGGGCCATCTCAGCGGCCACGGCCTTCGCCTGTCTCACGCTACGCCCCGAGCCACGACCATACTCTATACCGTCGACTGCACAGATTGATGTTAGATAGTTTCCACCATAGCATGGCGATTTGGCTTACTTAATACAGCAACGGTCCAAGTCGCTGTGTTCTGTTGACCATACGAGTTCTGCGTCCAGGCCATCTGCTTCCTGTTCGTCTGGCAGTAGTTGTTCAACTCCATGGGCCAGTCGTAGCCTAGCTCGCTTTTGTCAGAATGCTGCAGCAGCTAGGGCAGCGCGGGGCCTCTGAATACCTTGAGACATGATATCTATGAGTCTGGAGAAGACGAAGAGGATGATGGTTGGTTGTGCAGTTGAGCTGAGCAGCGAACCTGTTGTCTGAGAATATCCAGACTGTCCTCCTTGTCCTTATACACCGTATGTGTCTTGACCGACAATGCATATCCTGAGTCTTCATAGCCCAGACTGGTTGTGTACGCAGCGGCGTATAGAGTGGCGCGACAACACCAGCAGTAACTGTAGGAGACCCAGGATACCGATACGGACCATGATTGAGGTTTTGGCGTTGTCGCAACCACTTTGACCGCTTCCGACCGACGGGATGAGCATCTCGCCCACCGGAAGTGAGCTAGACAGTGATTGCGGGCGCATACGTGACGCGGCGGACAGTCAGAGACACAGATGGGCGGAAGAGGTGCGTCTCAGGGAGATCTGTTGCATGCACGCCCTATCAGGATTAGCCGACAAAGAAACCAGGGCTCTCACCGTCGAATGTGGCCCCGCCCTTGTATCCCGCTTTATGTCACGCTGAAATGTTGTTGCAACATGGCGGGGTAGTCCACAATCGTATGGAGGTAGCCACCGCGTTCATGCGTCTGCATCGTGAAACGTTGATCGCCTGTGGTATGCTCGGTAAGAGTGGTTGTGGTGAGCTGGCGCCTCTGTTCGTGACAACGATGCTGAAAAGACTAATGCACCGATATTAGACACCAGTATAGTCGTTGGAATCTCACAACGTACGACGTGCGAGAGTAAGTGGATACAGCCACGTCAGCCACATATGCATCGGTATATTGACGACGGAGAGCATAATGCCAGTGCTGGACCTGAGAGTGCCATCACACGTCCCGGATCGTCGTTCCCGGTGCAAATGCTGGGATATCAACAACATCCCGTGTGCGCTGCGCTCTTCACGTCTGACAAGATCCGGAGGCTGAACGCCGTTAGTCAGTTGTTGTATCTTGAATATGAAGATAGTAACGTAGCCGTGCATGTGGACACACTGGCAAGCGATGTCTCTTCGGGCCGCAGCATTTCGTCCCTGAGCGTCCGCGCTGAAGCATGGGTGCGGTGCGCATGCATGAGATCTGAGCCACCTCAATCCGAGCGGTCGTGCCGATGTCCGTTAAATCCGACGTCTGTAGACAAGAGGTGCCGCTGTCATGACACGACTGGAGATTACGGACTTGCGTCTCGAACCCAGGACGGGTGGCGGTTCAATGATGTAGACCGCATGACTTGCAGTAAGTATTTCCGGTTGACCGGTGAGAACGTCGCCGACTCTCACCTCCGAAAGGGGACGATCACGACGCACTGGCAACACCACACGCTGCGTGTGCAGTGCGGTTTCCGTAGCTCGGCTGTTCGACATAGATTGGGTCAGCTCGGAGTGTCTGAGAGTATCCATAAAAACCGTTAAATACGACTCATGGATTCGTAAAGCGCATGTTGTTTTGACACCGATAAGCCTACGAACTTGCACAACGGCCATCGTGTTGAAGTTGAAGCGATGCACTGTCGGATCGTGGATCGTGCCATCGTGGGCGTCAAGAAAGCTGGCGTCAATCCGCCTTTGCGGAGCTCCAATTGCTCTATATGCCGGTTAATGGTTGCTTAGTCCGAACGCCGCGAGCTCAGTCTTTTCCCGTCTCATTCGATTGTAAGCTGTGGCACATGTAAACGTTCATCGCCTGCCTGATGGGAAGCAATACCCGACCTGAGCTCAAGGCGGCTTGAGCTGAGATTATCAGCCTATGACTTGCTTACGACCAGCTCGTAAATCCCTGCGGGCCATGCACCCAGCCGGTGTCAAGCTGCACGGATCACCGAGGGCCGAGACACAGGTAGAGGCGGCTTTTCACATTTGTAGCGTCTCTCCCGGACCCGCGGTACTAGCACTGGCGTCTGAGCATCGTACCTATATGGTCACGGGCGAACATAAGTATGCTGACAGAGACGGCGTAAGCGGGCTTGACTCTGTTCACTCTCAATCGTTCACTGACGCTCTCGTGTAGAAACCACTGCGGTTGTCTATATTGACTCACGCATCCTCAAGTCCGGCAGCTGACTCTCCGTGGTACACTCGTCCTTCAGGCTCGTGTTGAATATCGAGACTCTGATTACTTCGGTGACTCACAGGTGCTATAACAACCTCAAGACAGGTTTCTTGAGAAGATGCGCATGCGGTATGCGGTTCTCATACTAGCAGGGATTCTCTCCTCAGCCCACTGCGCGCCACACGAGCCTTCCCGAGCAATATTCCTCCAAAGCACGTTCAGTAGCTATGACGAAGGATTGTTCACTCCGATTGGTGACCTATCGTCACTGTCTCCGTCAGAGTACACGCGCCTCAAACACCCGGCCTTTCCTAGCCACAGCGTCCGCGTCAAACAAACACAGATATGCGAAGGGGAAGCTAGGTGCGTGTCTGTGTATCTCCCCTATTTGATGACTTTGATGGCTGAGTTATTTTGTAGAGCATACACTGGATACATAGACGTCACCGAGGCGCGCCATCTCTTCTTCTACTTTTTTGAGAGCAGGCGGGATCCCGATAGGGACGATGTCATCTATTGGGCAACTGGTGGCCCCGGTGGATCTTCTTCAGTTGGGTTGTTCACCGAGCTCGGTACGTCTCAGCTGCGTTCTCCAGTGTCTAGGCATAGTAGCGTGAGGATTTGAGTTGACGAAAGTATTGTCATAGGCCCCTGTCGAGCAGTGAGTTCTAACAGTACAGAACGCCACCCTTGGTCCTGGAACGAACATGCGAACATCTTCTTCGTCGATCAACCGGTGGATGTCGGCTTCTCCTACGCCGATTATGGGGAATCCACAGTAAGTCTTGCTATTGACCAATACGTCGAGAATTTAAACGATCCCCAGTGTTTGGTAGACAACTACCTTGGAGGCCGCTGATGATATAGCTGCCTTCATGGCGATTTTCTTCGAGCATTTCACCAAGTTCAAGGGAAGAGCTTTGCATCTTGCAGGCGAATCATACGCAGTGAGTCTAGACGGCGTTTACTTCTTCGTATCGGTTGGGTTGACGGAATGCACCAGGGGCGCTACATCCCTGTATTTGCGTCCATGATATACGAGCGCAACACAGAGTTAGAGGAAGCAGGCGTAACCCCAATCAACCTAACGTCTATCATGTTAGGTATAGCTCTTTGCATGGTATTGCAAGCAGATCACATCTCACAATTTTGGATTGTTGCGTAGGAAACGGGTGCACTGACTTCGCAACAATGACGCCCTCATACTACGATGCACAATGTGCGGACCCAACGTTCTCTCCTGTACTGGATATCTCGTACGTTGCATTGTACGATGACACGCGTCGGCCGATACTGAAATGAAAGTGTCGTAGTTCATGTGTTAAGATGAAGCAACGCGTAAGCAACGTGGTTCTTCCGAGTCTGACGTTATGCTAGACGCCTGCGTCTCAGGTTCGGCGATGCAAGGAGCATCTCGCGGCATCATGTGTCAACAGATTCGACGCCATAGACTGCAAAACGGCCATCTCTTTCTGTGAAGAGGCTCTGACAGGCTTCTTCACGAGTGAGTTTCTTGTGCGTGCACGAGATAGATCGTTGCTGACGCGGCAGCTTCCGTAGATCATAACGCCTTCGACCGCTCACGCCTGTGGTAGGTACTTCAAAATCATGGCTTCCTAAGTCTATAATCCCGACCGTGAAATCGTAGCCCAGGCATGGCAAACTTGCAAGACTGTTATCCTATCATAAGGTCTGTGACCGGCATCCCAGATCCATGCAAGGTTTACAGTGACAGATTCTGACGTTAATACTTATAGGTACCTTGAAGATTTCCTGAGCGACAGCCAGACTCAAGAACTACTTGGAGTTGACACGCCAAAGCGCGGCAACTTCTCCTTTGTCTCCTGGAAGGTTGCTCAAGATTTCGAGGACTCTATCGATTGGTTCATATCCCCAGCCAAATACTATCTCGCGGCGTTGCTTGAGCGTGGCATCCGCGCCCTTGTATACGTCGGTGACAAGGACTTGAGTTGCAACTGGGTATGGATTCGACCTTCGTGTCCTCATCCTCGTCACCATGTATGTTCATTGACTGATTGACACCTTTATGCTCACAGATTGGAAATGAGAGGATGACGCTCGAGTTGGAATGGTCGAAGCAGGAGGAGTACAGGGGCCAACCTCTAAGAGCGTGGACCGTGAACGGGGACGTCGCTGGGAGGACCAGAAGCGGTGGTGGGCTGACATTCGCGACTATTGCAGGGGCTGGTCATTTCGTACGTGCTTCCTCTGTTATGCGAACTTACCAATGCTGAATCTTAATATACCAGGCGCCCTATGACAAGCCCCTCGAGTCGTTGGAGCTTGCCAATAGATGGCTATCTGGCGTTGACCTCTGATCGACAATGGGCAACCTTCCCGGTATTGGAAGAACGTCAATCAGGTATGCAAAGGAATCGGACGGCTAAATACCAAGGCACCCTTTACGCGTAATGTTTACAAACCGTCGGAGCCCTCGCAGCAGCCTCTTGTGTTGTATCTGCGCGGATGTTGTAGCCTGGCTCGGCGCACTGGTGACATAGTTCCAAGTACAACCGATATTCATAAGAGACTCGAGTTCTTTCACAGTCAGATCTGGTGTTCGAAGATAATCTCGCATGGATTTACGCTACCTGTTGGTCGTGAAACATGAGTATCAGACGCCAACTAGCACCACGCCAAAGCATATGGGTCAGTATGGATGGGGGCACTACTACGCCCTTAAACACGACAATCGCCATCGAGGCGCGTTGGGAACTGGTCCGCCATCAAGCAGACAAGCACACCTATAGCCTTAAGTCACGATGCCGACATGGAAATTGACAGCGACAGGTCCGAAGTAGTCGCCTTGAACAGCCAACTTAGGAGGATCGATAATTGCCCTCTCTCTGCTGGGATTTGTACGAACTGCATGTCACGATTAATCCCCTCGATCGCTTCGGTATGTCTACAAGAGGAGCGCAACCACGTACATCTGGTCTGCAGCCACTCAGCGCTCGCTGTAGTGAATCATCGCGCGAGACATGGCCGATTGGGACGCGTCGGGTCGTGACCGTAGCCCACACGTGGCCGTGACGCCACGCGTCTGTTGGCGGCCTCACGATGCTTGGCCTGAAGCAAGCCTTGGCCCTTGGGAGTTGGAACCACTTGGAGTCCTTGGCAACCGCTCTTGTCTCTGGCGTGAACATCTCGCACTCTGCACGACTATTCACAACTCTCTCTATTCTGACGGACACGTGGCAGCCTCGTGATTCATGATATTGCAAACAAACTTCCCCGGCTGAGAGACACCTGGGCAAGCCTGATACTCTACCTTGCCTCGGAGTTTATTGCCAAGCTGTCTCTTCCACTTGATGGCGGTACATAATTGTTGCCAATTCCCTACTTTGGTGCGTTGAGCGTATCACTCTATTGGAGACGTACACTCACAGCCCCCGGCCTAGTGCCTCGTTACGCGCTTAGATCTCGAGCAGCACGTAGACTTCATCGGACCGGACTGTACCTGCAATGCTGCGTATGCGGCACCGTCGGACTCTGCGCATACTCCCTCCAAGTGGAGCGTAAGAGACGTGTGTCATGCCTATCAGCATCAGTGTCTTCGGTGGGCGTTAGCAGCATTGCGCTGGCCCACAGCAGCGCTCCGCAATTGCTCGGAATGGTACTCGGCGTATCATATGGGAGATTTCGTCGCCACCCACACTCGTTCTTTCCTGACATCCTGCAAACTCCACCGCAGGAACAGGGCGCAGTTGATCGCTTCATCTGAGCACACTTTGAAGTATCACATCCGCCAATCGGATACAACACTGCACTGTGTTGACCACAGCGCTCTTGGTGCGGACATGTAGAAAAGTCAGCCACCGCCAAGGCATCGTACCATGTTTCATGTAGGATTCGGGCGGACATTGTCCAACGAGTCGATACCGCCAATCTCGGACTTCGAAACGCTCATACTCACTTCTGATTTAAGGCCTCGACAGACATCTTCTGGCCGCGTCTGCGCGGAAGTGTCATCTTTCTCAGCGGCGAATTCCAACAGCAACTCGCACAACCGACAAACTTGACGCTATGCCGAGCGAGCAGAGTTATTCGACTCTCTTCCCCTGGGCCTGTATCGCCCTCGTTCTCTTCGCCATTTGGCGGAGGAATCGTGCACGATACGCTGGCGTCAGAGCTCTTCCGACTCCGGTGAATACATTGACTTAGATCTTCTAATGTATAGCATACTCACAGCCTATGCAGGATGGGGCAGAAACGCTCTGGGGACACGAGAGGGCTATCTTCACAGGCACGCCCGGCGTCGCCATTAGGCGCTGGTCGCAGGAAATCGGCCTGACATTCCGCATTAAGGCTGCGCTAGGGGTGCGTCGCGACTGTACTATCCGTGCTATCCATGACTGACGGAGATTTAGGCCAAGGACATCGTACGATTGCATTACTGGGTGATCTTACTGTATACTGATGCTGATTCCAGCTTGTCCTCGGGGATCCTGGAGGAATCACGCATATCATGCACAGGAGGATCTATGACTATCGTTCGTCGTTCGATGCGCTTCCCTTCATGTAGACGCTGACGATGAGATCCCAGATCACAGTGAAGTTGTAAGGCCGCGCGCTGCCCGACTCCTTGGTAAGGGTGTCGGGTGGGTGGAGGGCGAAGAAGAACACAGGCGGCTACGCAATCAGCTGGCGCCTGCTCTCACGTAAGTTACATTGATTGTGTATCCCGTTGAGGTATTGAAGATGCTCTAGGCGAGAGAATGTAAAGGCAATGTCACATGAAGTTCGGCATGGCGTTGCGCAGGTAAGTCTGTTCTTCCTTCGAAGAGTGTCCGGGGATTTGATGCAAGTGAGTTAGGTCATTGATGAACTAACGGCACATGTGGCGACAGAGGGCGACAAAGAGCCCCTAAATATGGTAGAGTGGATGTCTAAACTTGCGTAAGTCTATCTGAACGTCTAGACATGGAGCTGGCTCAAACCTACGCTTCCTCAGGTTAAACGTCATTGGCCGTGCAGTACGTACTCTGCCGTCTCATCACATGCGCTGCAGATTAACTTTGTTCAGGCGTTCTCCTTTGACTTCGAGGGTGGTAATGGCCCAGAGGCCCGAGACATCCTGGATGGCCGTCACCGTGGAGTTGCCATGGCCAAGCGCAAGGCAGCATTCTTTGTAAGCTGGTCAGATCGTGGGGCGCACGTCCAGATGACCCAAGGTTAACGTTCACAGCTGCTCATGCTTCTCCGCCGCTTTACGTTCTTGAACAAGCTACCGATCCCAATCATCCAAGCCCAAGGCGCGGCACGAGCCGCCATACACGTGAGCCCGCCCGAGGTTTTCTCCATCCCAACCTTCGCTGACTAAATTGCCGTTAGAGGGGCGTTGCTCGTGAACTTCTGCGCCGCGACAAGGACATTGGCGCCAAAGACTCATCGAATCACACGGACCTGCTGACGTTGATGTGTAAGTCCTGGCCTATATCGTGATACGGACTGAAGCTTATCGATTTTTCTTGTTCCAGTGGACGCCTACAAGACTGGCGAGCTCACACAGCAATTGATGTATGACCAGGTGATGTTTAATGCCTCTTGTCAAACTCGTCAATGGCTAATATACCAGCAACAGGTGTCTACTTACATGTACGCCAAACATTCTGCAATCACGTTCTATGGCTATCGTACTAAATCTTCGCAGTGTCGCTGGTCACGAAACAACGTCTCAGACTCTCGCTTTCACGCTCTACGAACTGTCCCGCCACCCTGACAAGCAGCAACGTCTCCGCGAGGAGTTGGACGAGTTCGTTGGCGAACCAAACTACGACGACTTCAACAATCGCCTGCCATACTTGGACGCCGTCATGAAGGAAGCGTCAGTATTATTCACTTCCACACATATGTTATTTTGAACTTACTCTTGTCATAGTCTTCGTCTGTATCCTGCGTTGCCCTACATGGAGCGTGTTGCGACTAAGGAAGACCTGATTCCTCTGCGCTATCCCGTCAAGGGTACAGACGGACGTCTCATCACAGAAGTGCCCATCTCGCCTGGCCAGGTTCGAATCGTCATTGCTTTCAAGAGAATGCGAACCGCTGGCGTTAACACAACCTCTTCTCTTTAGGCCGTCCTGATTCCGATTATAGCTGTGCACAGGATGGACCACGTCTGGAAGGACGCCGATGAGTTCCGACCTGAGCGATGGCTCGGAGATCTCCCGCCCCGAGAGCAACTCACCTCTGGGTGGGGCAACATGTTGTCCTTCAGTGACGGACCCAGGCACTGCCCTGGTATCCGCCTGGGTAAGTCATTTCCTGCTGCCCCGATTTCAAACCAACGATGCTCAACGATCGCCCTGGCTAGCCGTTTTCGAATACAAGGTATGCGGAACACCGCCCGACCCCGACGTATTTGCTAACTGCCGATTGCTAGGTCGTCATGACGAACATAATGAAGAAGTTCTTGATCAAGGATTCCGGATACAACATTCAGTTGGGAATCTCGTCTAGCCTCCAGTCCTGGGCTGTAGGCCGTGAGGAGGAAGGTCCATGGCTGCCTGTTCGCCTCGAGTTGTTGTAGACAATGTGCCACTAGTACTACTGATCTCGAACTACTAGACGTCCCTGCTTACTATCACATCTGTTGATGTACACCTTTGCTTCGGTAACGCGCAAATGTCTGCGATCGGAGAAGTGCCTCGTACTGCGTGATGACGCTGGTCCAAAGTTGTGGTCCCAGGCGGTGATGTCTTTGGCTCTTCCTTGTATCTGTCTGGTGAGTGGCACGCCACACTTAGGTACTGTCAGGACAACGTTTCGGAGAGACCACCGGCCTTTTCTTACGCGCGACAGAATCACACCGATTCTACGTCGGCATTGACATTCCTAGGTGCGCAAACATCATATGCCGAACGCCTCCTAGGACGCAGGAAGTCGCTGCGGCTAAGAATAGATTTGTCGTTCAGTCGGCGGCGTATGATGGCCAGTGTGCAGTGGCGTCGTTCAACTACACTCACAATGCGGTGTGCATGGTAGCTCATGGAGTGGATAGACAGCTATCGCTTGAAGGCCATATCAAACATCTCCTCGTGCCCGGACGTGTACTCCGCCGATACAGGGCTAGCTGCGGCCCGGTGGACGGTGGCACTCGGACTGGCATGCAGGCGTCTCACGTATGTCACTTTAGGTTCATATTATTGGGGCATTCTCCATGCGCTGTAGTGTATCACTTCATACGATTACAAGATGAAACAACAATGTCTGAACGTCTAGCGGCGTAACCCTCTCGAAGATGACCCATCTCTACATTGAAGCCCAAAGTCGCTGCTTAAGCGGCATGATGTGTGCGAACACCAACCAGACCTGTATCGAGTGGATGTCAGCGGAAACGCTTCGTCACCTCGGAAGGGAGTCCGACTTACGTTGTACAGAACGTACGATCGCTTATCTGCGTCCGTGTGTCTGAGTAGGTAGTACCTTAGGCCAACGAAAGTTCCGAGCGCTAGGAACGCCAGCGTCGCCGGCGCTCCGATCTCCCAGTACCATGGCAGGAAGAGCGACCAGGCGCACATGAGGAGCAGCGTGCCCACTCGGGAGAGTTCCGGTGCCCATATCGGTATCGTAACGCGACCCAGGAGCTTGTCTCCCTCGACGTCGGCGAAATCTTGCGCCTGGATCGTTGTGAATATGAGTGCGCCGCTGAGGATGCACGCCATGATGGACGTTTGATCGAAGTCGCGAACGGCGCCTACGAATGCCTCCCGTCAGATACAGGACGAAGGCGCGTAATGCGATAGAGCAGTTGATACTGACCGACAAGCTTGGTCGCGCCGACCTCCAAGCTGACGTAGCCGCCGATATTGCAGAAGTTCTTGCCGATGTAGTGACCGGCGAAGCCGAGCTCATCGTAGACGAACGTCGTAATGAATAGCGAAAAGGAGGCGAGGGCGACATCAACCCCGTATACCGCGGAGTACGCGATGCACATGCCGACGAGGAGCCAGCGGAGCATCAGGGCCTGCGATGTGGTGATGCGGCTAGTCGGGATGGGGCGCCATGGTTTGTTGACCGCGTCCTCCTCAGAGCTGCGTGCTTGATTGGACACATTGCACATCAGCTGGTGGAACCATGTCCAGACGACACCGGACAATAGGTGGACTGGCGAATGCAATGGAGCTGTGGCACAAGCAAAGACGGTCTTAGGGACGGTGAGCGAAGGTCAGGCTACGTTTAAGAAGGAGAAAGCTCACGATAGGAACGAGGATAGTCTTAATGTCCGCAACGGTGAAGAGGGCTGCGGTGGTGGTGTGGTAGTGAACTCGTTTGACCTCACGGGCGATGGCCTGGAACAACATGGGGGAAGATTCTGAGAGACCCTGTAGCAGAATGCCCCTTAAGTTATGGTGTTCATAAACTCTGGGAGGGTGTAACGTTGCGGCATGTTCAGTCGTGAGTCACGCCGCGCTGAATAGTTGCGCTTTCGTTATCGCCTTCAGGGATTACTATCAGCGCTGTGTGGCGTCATTGCGACACGCCCACATGAGGATGCCTCCGATATTCTGTTCTATGCGTTGTCAGGACGTCGTGGATATCGGAAGCAGTGCGTACCGCAGAGTTTGTTGACTGCCAATCTAGGAAACGCGTTGAGAGCGTAAGGTACCAAGCAACGAAGCACCGCACCCATAGGAAGAGCGCTGGATCATACATGCCAGAATGGGCTGATGGGGCCCTGTAACGTCTGAGAAATGCCGACGCCGATGCGGAGGCGGACTTCGCTGGTGCTTTGCCTGCGCCTGGAGCCTTTGTTGATGTAGCTACGGCGGACGGCGTCAAACAAAACCGCAGTGTTAATTCGTCATTGCGCCGCGTAGAGAGAGCATATTGTGATGTGAATATTATGCCAACAAGTGTCAATAGCGCGAGGTATGGGTGGTCTGAGGCGACTGGTAGGCCTTGTGAAATCTGTCATCAGCCAAGAGTATGGGCGCTTGCACCGCATGAATGCCTAGGTCAAGTTGGTAAGTATTTATCCTTGTTTATCACTCTGGGTGATGGCGGTGCATATTCGCACCCCAAAATCTCTGTTCCTTTCCACCATGACCTGGCCTGTTTACTGCACTTTCGACGATGGACTGAATCACATTTGGGCAGCATCTACAAGCTTCCTGATAGCCTCTATCGCAGCCCGGCATCGAGACGACGTAGCGACGACTATGAGTCACCGGGCATCCATCCCGCTGGCGTTATTGTCCATGCAGACTGTACTATTACGCAACCTCTCAAGCGACAATCACAGAGATCTAGGTATGTATGACAAATATACGCTGCGAGCCGCAGATAGTGGCATCTCTGCTGAGATGTCGCCCGAGGGCAGCATGACTCCAGCAGCATCACCGATCTAAACCTTCGCGCCACTAAATATATGATCTTCGCGATCCGCCCTCATGGAGTTTGTTTGAAATGTAGATGATGCCAAGGCAGATAAAGCACCTATTCCAGCGCATTAGCCCCTATTAAGCACCTGTGCGGTCTGCGATGGAGGACGATTGGCGCATCACGGACTGCGATGCCCCGCGCGAATTGCCGACTAATGGTTGGGCAATGGACCGCCGTGTCTTGGAGTATGGCCAAGGGCACGCCCCGCCTGATCTAATCGGTCTTTGCGTCGTGGTGTATGTGCTGCTGTCATCTCACAATAGCCGGACGAGATCCTGACATCGGTCAAGAGATCGGCTTCTCCCACGATAGAGAATCACCTATTCCGTAAGTGCCATTCATACCGTAGACATCTCGGGCGCACACTGTGAATGAGCTATCCCATGCAGGTTCTATGCGTGTCAAACTCACAGCCTCATCTTGTGAACGCTCCTCATCTTTGCGTAATAATACTCCACTGCTCTTGGTAGCATATCTGGCATCGCATCGTAAGTCAAAGGCACCTGGGACAAAACATTGACCGCCTGTATCTGTATGTGACAGTGGGAACCGATGAGAAGACCTGGCCTTCGCCGTGATGTCTGTATCGAGGGGCGATGAAGGAGGAGCTTTGGGGCAATACCAGTCTCCGCTCCATTCGCAATCTTACCTTGTCACTCGGCTTTCCTCCGCTATCAAGCTTCAGCACGTTTCACCGAGGTCGGAGCGCACTGCATAAACACTCACGTTCTGTCGCCGGAGGAGCTTGTTACAAAACACGCGTGAAGAGAAATAGTGAGGTAATACTAGGACACGTCTTTCTTGGCGTATAACATCATGCGCTCATGCAACGTGCAATCCGCAGGTCGAAGAAAGGGTTGGACCCTGCAAAGGCTCGCGCCCATGTAGCGCGATCTCTGCGCCGCTGTCAAATCCGGTGTTGTATGGATGCGATAGTCGGCTATCGCGACCAGGGTATTGCTCATTCCGAGCCCGTTGGCCCGACCCGCGTTGCTCGGACAAGGCCTCGCAGCTGCACTGGGACTTAGCAAATGCGCTTAGACAATGCATACCGCTGGGTTTGAGAAGGGATACGCCCGAGCACAGCAAAGGCAAACTCCTTCCTTCTTCGGCCACGAATGCAACTGCGGTCGTCACGGCTCTAGGAGCGCCTGCTCTGGTACGACAGATCGGCGTCCGGCGAGACGGTGTGAGCGGAGCCATGCTGTGCATGCTCACACGCTCTTCATGGGGGCGGACTTATTCCCGCAGCGCACCCTCGGCGGCCAAGCGACCCGGAGCGGCCTCTGGGGAAAAAGATGAGAAGCATCAGATCATGGCTGTCGAAGCCGCTCCGACAAGCGCTCCGTACTTCTGGAGCGCTCATTGAGCAGAACATCGAGGTGCCCCTATGGGCCGTAGTAGTGAGTGCTCACTTCGTCGTGCCCCTATAGCGGTATTTGATGTGGCTTATACGGGGCTGTAGTCTCTGGCGCCTCTCAGCCTGTATACCCTAGTGTATGCGCAGTACCCAAGAGAAGACCAAGGTATACCTCATGTGGAGAGCCGGGCGAGATCCAGACCAGCATGGCACTAACACGAGGACTTTCTTTCCGTGACACGTTCTGACCGCGCTGCGCCATATGATACGCCTGCGCGATTGGAGTTCTGATGACAAGAAAACGTCATAGGTGAGGAATCCAAACTTCTTTGTTTGAAGGTCTCTTCTTTCACCGATAAGTATAGGCGGTCGTGCAAGAGCCAGAATACTCTGTTGATGTGCGAATATCATTAGTCAGGCCGTTAGCAAGGCTCGAAGAGTGGTTCAGCTCTCGGAACTTATCCCACGACTCACCGCACGGGTAGTAATAGCGTCCTAAAGGATGTTCGGCATGGGTCGTAACTAATCATTGGACGAGCGTACCGTACGTTCGATCCCGTCGGAAGAGGCGAACCTGTATGGCGCTACCTCAGAGTCGTCGCACTGCACCGATATGGATAAGTGAGTTGCCATGATACACACGCGAAGTGCATGACATTCACATCGCGTTAGCAGAACCCAGGAGCTCAGCACACAATATGCTTAGTACGCACACAAGTGCGACACGTCACCCTTTACCTGCCGGTGCCATGTTGGGTTGTTTGTCTGCTGGATGCTAGACCTGTTCACTAACCACAACGACCCCTCGATCCAGTCGGATCGTAAGGTGGTGTTACTCCAATTGAGAATGAAGACTCACGAACTCGAAACCCCAACATCGCAGGATGGGGTGTTTGGCCACTCTGTACCTTGCAGGGCGAGGACCTTGAAGAGCTAGAGGATTGTAAACCCCTCTGTACGCCCATGAAGCACCCTTATATCGTTGATTGGTGCGACGCACCAGTCAACGTGAACGTGTCAAGACTGTGCAATAGAAGCCTTCTGGCCATTTCGATCCGCGATGGATGCGCGAATGAGCTCAGGGCGGTGTGTAAGCATTCATTTAGCATCGGCCCCGCTGTTTTCCGTTTGCTAAGCGAGGCCTATGAATAGGTCTGCCACTGCGCACTCACTGGTGACAGGCAAGGAGCGAGTACAGTACTAAGGGGCCGCTTTAGCGCTGGCATCGTGGCGTCGGCATACGCGGCCAGGAATAGCGGCATAAACGCTCGCGAGTTTTAGTCCGTCGGCAACGCACTACAGAATTTATCGCAGTTGAGAAGACAGGCTCGGTCAACGCCGCTCACGTATACTGTAGTTAACGGTGCGCTCCGGAATGCGCATGATTGGTGCCCGAGCGGTGTACGGAGCGTTGGCAGATGAGGGCTCGTGCGCTGTTTGCTTCGAACATTCGAGGGTTGTCATCGACCGAGCGGATGCCACATACACGATGACATACACCCTCGCAACCTAATGGTGCTTCTATGTCGCGGAAATGGGCTCGAACGCCAGTAGTATACAAAAAGCGAACGGAGTGCGATAAGAGTGCCGGAAATCCCTCCTCTATCACCCTTAACCCCTCGTTCACCCACAGGCCAAGATGCTGGAGCTATCCCGCGCTTTCTTGGTCGTGACGTCCTTGGTATGTGTGGTTTTATGGATTGCGTACATGGCCAAGAAGAGGCGTCACTTGCCTCCTCGTCAGTCTCTCTCATCTCTTGCATCAGTTCTGGGCCTGCTCACACCGGCGATTTGTCAGGTCCCCCTCTCACGGCGCCCACATGCGAGCCATGGAAGATGTATGCCCATTGGGCGGTCGACCTTGGTGAACATTCTTCGCTCCTTCTGTGATCGTCATAGAAGCCAGATATTCACGCGATCTGTGCTAGGCCCTCTTGTGCGCGTCACGTCCGTTGGCAACATGGTTATCACCGTCAATACGTTTGAAGCGGCCTCTGATCTACTCGAGAAGCGAGGCCACTTCGCGAGCAGACCTCCCTGGCCCATGGCAGACCTCCTCGGACGCCAAAAGAACGTCGCCTTCCAGTACTATGGAGATCGCTTGCGGCGATGCAGAAAAGCTTTGCATGCCTCGCTCAGTCCAAGCGCAATCGCATCGCAGTGGTCTGACCTCCTCGATCACTACTCGCGGGAGTTGCTTGTTCGCTACTTGGAGTCTCCGACGTCCGCCTACACTGACAGTCTTGGGTATGTCACTATTGATCCTGACTTGTCACTGGGTTAATGTATCTGACGGAAATGTGATATAGTGTGGTAGAGTCGCTCATCATGCAACTAGCCTACGGACATGCTCCTGGTCCAGACAGCATCAAGGTCTCTAGGGACAGTATGGAGGACAGTGTCGTTGGCTTACAGCCAGGGACGTGGTGGGTGAACTCCGTGCCCGCGCGTCAGTGTTTTGCTTTTCCTGCTATTTGTTCGCATCTGAGCTCATTCCCACACACAGTGCAGTATATCCCTGAATGGTTCCCTGGCGCTGGTTTCAAGAGATGGGCGAACATGGCCAGGAAGGAGTTTGTTGCCACTATCGAAAAGGCATTCCTTGATGTCAAGGAAGAAGTGGTATGTACTGCATCATTTATGCCGCTCGGGAGCCGTGCTAACCTCTGCAATAGCAACTTGGCAAAGCTCCCCCCTCGTTCGTACGAGCGTCGCTGGAGCGTTCAGATGGCCCCTCGGGCGAGGATGACATTATCATGTCCTGCGCAGGAAGCCTGTTCAGTGGTAAGCTTGTCTCATTCGCTACGACCGAGGCGTTGCTCACGCGCTTGCCAGCCGGATCGGACACCGTAAGTCGATGTCCGCCATCGGATATGGCACACCCTGACTGCCTTCGTCGTGCTTGGTCAGATTGTAGCGACTTACCGGAACTTCCTGCTTTACATGATGCTCAAGCCCGAGATCCAAGAGCGAGCATACGAGGAAATCATGAGCATCGTTGGGAGAGACCGCCTCCCAACTGCGGATGATCAGTCAGCGATGCCGTTCATCGACTGCCTGATCCAAGAAGTGCATCGTGTCGGCGCCGTCGTTCCATTGATGCCTCACAGCAACTGGAAGGACGACGAGTATCTCGGATATCACATCCCGAAGGACAGCTGGATCATGGGCAACGGCTGGTACGCCACGCTCTTGTAGACCAAGTGTCAGGTTTGGGGATTGACTCGCGGCTTTACAGGGCGATGCTGCATGACCCGCAGCAATACGCAAATCCGCAAGACTTCAATCCTGACAGGTTCGCGGCAAAAGACGGGCGCCCCATCCCGCGGGATCCGCGTACGATCGCCTTTGGCTTTGGGAGGCGGTGAGCAACGACTGAATCTTGTAACCCGCCTCCCCGTGGCTGACGCCCCCGCAGCTTGTGCCCCGGCATGCACTTTGCCAACGCGTTCCTATTCCTTGCTATCGCGCGTACTCTGGCTGCGTTCGAAATCTGCCCGGCTGTTGAGAACGGGGAGGTCGTTGCTCCGTCGATGTCAGGCTACAAAACCGGACTAGTATGGTGGGTCTCGGGTTCAGTCGATTGCTTCTAAGATGTCATAACATGCTCACGAACGCGGACAGGATGCCGAGCGAATTCAAGTGCACCATGAAGCCACGGGACAAGGCCCATGCAATGATGGGATTAGATGACTGACATGACTGCCCACTTCCCGGCCTCGTGGTTATGCTTATCGACTCGCAAAGGATTAGCTTCAGCCTATGTCCGTGTATCCTCGTACCGCTTGATTCCTCTCTAGGTGCAGCCTTTGTGGGAATAGAGCGGCTTATGATGAGGCTTGTATAGATAGACTCGTAGATGTAGACGCGGTCACGTGTACGTGCACATGACGCATACACGTCGACCTTGGACAAACGTCGCTGTTTTTCACTACCACCATGAGCTCTGCGGAATCTGCAAAATTTATGTGTTCCATCAAAGCCACGTACGATAGCGATGAGCAGAGCGTTGCTCGGCTTGTTCGTGATGTCCGTGCGGGGTGCCTTGTTGAAAGGCTTGCGTTACCCTGAGGAACAATCAAAGGAGAACATTTCGCTTATGTTTTGCAAGTCGGCAGTGGAACATGATATCATGGCGTAAATCGATATCCACTACAGATAACGGTGAGGGGTGCCTGGGACTTCCCTCGGGTCGGATGTATTAGCCATGGTATAGCGCTTCATACGAGGCATTCTCACGTCCTGTTCACTTTCGGTCTAATGCGATGTGAATAATTGGAGCACGAGCGCTGAGGGCTGAACGCGGAACGGCGGGGGCTTAGATCGTAGCAAAGACGTGTACGGGGACCTACCACCGCCAGGGTGTATCAGCTCCGGCGGGGGACGCGCAGGCGGGGCAGACGATTCATGGCACCGACCTTCGGAGGCGGATAAGGATTGTGCAATCTAACGCTAACCTACATCTGTCCCCGTGGTGGAACTTCCGCACGAACGCAGGGTCTGATGAGCCACTGACAGGATCGTCTCCGTGAGCGGCTTGCAGAAGGCAAATAGAGCGGATATGTGGAGCTGCGATCTCGCAAAGCAAAGCGGGCCCAATGGGAACGTGCCGGCGGAGGAAGTGCAGATATGTAACGCACTCGAGGAGGTCGAGTTGCTGATGCCATTGGGGCTCGAACCTGGTCGCCACGCCCGAGATGGACCGGAGCAGACCGCGGTGGCGGGAAGATGCCCCAACGCCGGGTATCTGCGAGCTCTAGAAGGAGATGAAACAAGAAATGCTCGCTCGTCCCCCGGTCGCGGCGGTTGGTAACAAACTGTGCCAACGCCGGGACTGGCGGACGTGCGATCGGAGGAGGATCTGAACACTCGCGGGAACAGTGCGGTCAGGGCATTCCGGCGTCTATCTTTTCGCGTGCTCACGCCACGCCCAATCGAGCTTCAGAATTCTTGACCGCCAACCACCACGCTGCGAATCAACTTTGTTCGACGCGCTCATGCATACATACTTCGATCCACCTCCTGATACCATGTTGGCGTACCGCCATACAGCCTTCAACCATAGACGCCATCATTGTTGCTAGGTGCGCACCTTGCACCATATCCAATATCCTGAGCTGAGATTCTCTGCTCACCAGTCCCTTGATTTTTTCCAGCGGGCGCATCGCTGGGTGCCATAGCCTCAACAGCTCGTCACCGCAGTGCGAAGCGGTTCGCACGGACAGCTGGAGTCTACTTTGATGGCCTGCGCCGTTGCAGACATCTGCTGTGGTGCATCAATAGGGCGCAAAGTTCACACTCGTCCCAAGCTCTCCGAGGCCTGGGTCCGAAGCGGAGCTAGAGATGACACTCGGCGTGCAATCGTACCTCAGCTTGGGCGCTGAACCTGCTCCAGCTGGTATCGAATGATTCTGCAATTGAGCTACGATCATGGCGGCCTATAAGGGTCCTAATTCGTCTGCGCGTCAGAGCTCCGTAGCCTTAGGCTTCGTAGCTGTCGAGCCATTCGCCCGCCATGTCCACCATCCCCCAACCCACTCCCAGCCCGATGCCGACACTTTATCTCCTAGGAGCCATTCTCTGCACGGTAGCCATTGTCTACCGCCTGGTAACCTCACGTGTGTCAACAAGATACCCGCCAGGTCCTCCCGGCAAGCCGCTCGTTGGGAACATCCTCGATGTCGAGCCGCAGGGCGCGTGGACCAAGTTGACGAAATACAAGGACGTCTACGGTATGCCTCTAGTTGATTTTTCAGTACCCACCCATATTCAAAGAAGACGCTCCAGGCGATCTAGTATACTTCCATGGTCTCGGCAATAGCATCCTGGTGCTCAACTCCATCGATGCCATAACGGACCTCTTCGAGAAGAAGGCATCTACGTACTCCGATCGACCATGGTTTACCGTTGTCGGAGAGCTGATGAACCTCGCTCAGGCAAATTGATTTCTCATCCTACTGATATGATTAGCGAAGCTGATCTTATACTAGAGCATGCCTCTGTTGCCTTATGGCGCTGAATGGCGGACTCAACGGAAGCTTGCGCATGCTGCCCTCAGCCCAAGCGCTGTTCGGAAGTACCATGTTGTACAGGAGGATCTCGCCGCGCTGCTTTGCAAAGAGATCATGGACACTCCAAATGACTTCTTCGTCCATGTGAGAATGTACGTGATCCTATCAATCTGCGCGCCCCTTTCTCACTCGCGCTCTCATATACAGGGCGGCTGAGCGTCTCGTCTTGATTGTGACATATGGCCTGTCTGTGCATACGGCCGATAGCCAGGTCAGTGGTATACGTAGAACATGTATGCGAGACATCACTGACAGAGAGGATGCAGTACATCTCTCATGCCGACGCCACGATGCATATGATCACGAAGAACACTGTTCCCGGTGCTTTCCTTTGCGATCTTCTGCCCTGGAGTGAGTATCGTGCTTGAATATGGCTGTGATGGATGATTTACTGAGCGCAATTCTCAGTGAAGCACCTGCCGTCGTGGCTACCATTCCAAAAAGAGGCCACCCGTGGGCGAGACATGATAGATACCCTCGTAACAATGCCTTTCGAGCACGTCAAGAGAGATATTGTCAGTGCCGTGCTCTCCTGTATTCACCGATAATCTGAACTGACATACATCCTACTTTCAGGATGCCGGGATCGCACAACCTTCGTTGACACGGGACCTACTGGAATCGGCAGATGGCGACGCCAACACGCTTCACCACATCAAGTGGATGGCCGGTTCGCTCTATGGAGGTAATTTCTCTGGTCTATCTTCGAGCGTGACCGGGTGCTGAACTTGTGCTCTCGTATTAGCTGGAGGCGAAACGGCAAGTTTCACCTCAAACCCGGGTTTACTATTTAATACTCATACTTCATCAGACATATTCAACGGTTCTCAACTGTATTCTTGCTATGGTCCTTCACCCTGATAAGCTCAAGAAAGCTCAAGAAGAGCTTGATCGGGTCGTCGGTACTGCACGCATGCCGCTGATCAGCGACAAGGCGGACTTGCCGTATGTAAACGCCCTCATTAAAGAGATCATGAGATGGCGCCCCGTCTTGCCTCTGGGTGAGTGATGTCATCCGAGCATTAGTATCACGGGCAATTGACTGGCCGCCTAGGGCTTGCACGGTGCTCAAACAAAGAGGATATTTACCGAGGATACACCATTCCGAAGGGAACGGTTGTGATTCCAAATGTTTGGTGCGTGATAGCATGCCCGCTACGAACCACATACCATTGATCGCAAGCGTTTACAGGTCTATTGCATTCGAGCCCAGGGGCCTCTACAGCCCTGATCTTTTCGAACCTGAACGCTGGCTTGTGACCGACCAAGAAGATATGCCGCTGGACCCCGCAGATTGGACTTTCGGTTTTGCGAGGCGGTGAGTTCTGAGCGATACATCGACAAGTAGGAATGATTTGCTGATGCACCCCATCTTCAGGATATGTCCAGGAAAGCACCTCGCCGAGAACTCCGTGTTCATCTTTATCAGTACTCTCCTCGCGATGTTCGACATTGGTCCTCCGAAGAACGGTGCGATCCGGGTCGAATTCGAATTCGAGAAGGGCATGGTTAGGTGAGCACGATACATCGACTTCCGAGCAAGCATTTGAGCGATCTGACTCATGTCCGCCTCGTCGCAGCTACCCTCTGCCGTTTGAGTGCTCGCTCACTCCGCGATCTGGAGTGAAGGCTGCTCAGATTCGCGAGCGTGCTGCTCAGACTACCGTCTGAATGTTGTCGCTATGGCAGTCGGAGGTCCGGTTGTGGTGCCATCATCGGCGCGTTTAGTTGCTATTAGCGCATTAGACACATAGTGTGTAGAATACTTGGATCAACCTGCAATATTTTATTCGTCATCACCCATCCAATGTTCTCGTTTGGCATGAGCTTGGCATACAAGTACATTCACGGGACTCACTAATGTAGTACAGTACTAGTAGCCACTTGTATCAGCTACACGACGAAAGTCGCGCTTGCTGTGCTCGTACGCCGCTGGCGCCAAAGGTCAACGGCGCTTAGCTCAAGTTGATTCAAACCCTCCACAATGGCACACGTTGCACTTTTTCCAACGGCCTTCGATTGCTTGAAGACATGAACTGAGGCAAATCATCTGTTCTAAGGATGGTCATACGCTTTGAGTAGTGATCTAACCCGGTCCACGCTGTTTGCGAAGAATACATAACTACATCGCCGCGCCACTGCCACCGTATAGGGCGAAACATCGGAGCGGAGGCGACTTGGTTGAGCAACTTGAGCTCGTGGTGCACGGGAAAGCTCCTTCGTGAAAAGGTGTTTGTCAGGTGCAAACAAGGTGAGTACAGGTCTTTTGATCACGAGCCCTGAAAATAGTCTTTGTGTTCGGGTTGAGGGCTTTCGAGCTTTTCGACGGTACCAACCTAGTCGTACGTCTCTTGAAGTCGCCTTCAGACTTTGTAATAGGTCCCATATGCCAATGAAGGATCAATGTACCGTTCGCCCTCAGTGGCAAAAGGTGCGAAAGGTGTATGTGACGCGACCCAAGCAACATCTATCCAAGTTTCGCGACCCGCGCTATCGTGAGCTTACAACCTCTCAAGATTCAATGCTCGCGATCAAGCTCTCATTGTGTCTTAAAGACAATGCCATTGTACGGCGGCAGCGTATGAATGGTTTGAGCCATTCTCCGGTATGCACAATGAGGTGACATACGCCATCAAGGACCATGGCGTACGATGTACTCTCGCCTTTGATAGGCCTTTTGCGGGCTCAATTGGCTGGTCCATAGGAGGCGGTCAGCCAACCACCTTTCGAGCGAATAGATGAAAGTATCTTCTTCGCGGGTAAGCCTGCGCTGCGTATAAATGTCACGATTCGACCCCCACGACTGACCCCATCAAACTTGCGCTGTTCGACTCGAGCTCAATATCTCCCACCAGGCCACCAACACCCCGAGCATGGGGTGGCATGCACAACACCAAACAACGAACTTCCATGGGAAGCCACCTTATCCACTATTTACTCCCACCAAGCCCGTTCCACTCGTCGAATGTCGATGGCCCGGGTGCGCCTCACTGATGGCGAAGACGGCTTACGTTCGGAATACTATCCTGCCTACCCACAGCAACATATGGCTGACGAATACGTTCTCACATTCCTTATGTTCAGAGAGGAACACGGACGCCTGAGGAATTTTTCAGGCAAGGCCTCGCCCAGATGGGCTGGCGGCTGGGACCCGGTGGTATCGAGAGTTCCTTGGGAAGCAGTCGGTGGTACGTGGTCGCCCTCGCCCGTTTGTGCAGCTCACTTATCTGCACGTGTTATCAGCTTTGTTGCGTCTCCCCCCCAGTCGTCCCCTCCTCGGGGTGCCGAAGCGGTCTTGATGGCAGGACTGGATCAGGCCAGCGACACTAGTTCTTCTGGTGATCAGCCAGTGATCTGCAAATGGCCCAACCTCGGGATCGCCATGCTTGCCGTTGCACGTCTTGTTTACCTCGAAGCAACTGGTGGTGGTAGGCGTACGAGACGGAGAACGTTTTGGCTTCGCAATTTCGACCGGCACATCACACAACAAGCCGGTCTTCACCCTTCTCCTCTACTTCTTTCAACACCACTTCCGCCGTCTCCTCCTCCCCCCCCCCCTTCATGCGGCGTTTCCCGCCCCTCCTCCACCTCACCATTCAATCTTCCCTCAGTCTTCGCCCATGCATTCTACTATCTCCGCCTCTTGATATCCCTCTCCTGCGCCCTCCCCGACTTATTAAGATTCCTCCTCCTTGTCGTCGTCTCCCTCCACTTTCTCCTCCTGCCCGTCGCCGGTGGTAGCTGTTGCGCCACACCCGCCCTTCTCTCCTCCGCCTTAGGCAGCCCCGGGTGCACCCACCGTCCCCGCCTACCGAGGCGAGGTGCACGGGATCGACAAAGTGGCCGATTCCCCACCCGCGCCCGACTCCGTGCGGAAGTGTTAGCACGGGACGTGCCAGGCTGCACGCGTCAATGGCAAGAAGGCGGGCAGTGGCCGCAGCTGCTGCGACGCTACCGCACCTCTCACCAGAACCGGGCGTCGTACGCGTGCTGGTTCCGGCGACGGTGCGGGGGGCAGCCGCTCAGCGGGGTGGACGCGTTTCAGCGCCGACTGCGAGACTTACATCGCATTGAAGAGGAACCTGCATCCGGGCCTGGTGGCCATTCGACCGCGTGAGGCACAATGCGGGATTTATGTAACTCACGTATAGTCGTTTGGTTTTCTGGATGGACGAGGACTATGCAGGCTCGCAAATTGCCCTCTAGCGCTCTAGTGTCGCAGGTCATACGCTCGGAGCCGTCGACGAGGAGGGTGACTGCCAGGATAACGGACCCAGCTGAGAGCACCTCTGGTCTGCTATGATACAACGCGCTCTCGCGTTGCTCCTGCACTTGCTTGTCATTGCCTCTCCCATGCCCTATCGATCCCCGGACTTCAAGTTGGATCGCTTCAAGTTGTCGCTCAGCCGTTCCTTGCACTCCGCGTCCACCGACACTATCTGCTACGACAACGACAAGGATATCATGGCGCTACTCCTCGCACTCAAGGCATCCGAAGCTCCCGCCGGGAGTGTATCTCAATGCGATCTCCTGGGGGTGGGAACGCAGCTAGGGCTGGGAGATATGCCGGATTCCCTGCAGGCACATTGGCGGTACGTAGCGCATCCTCTTCACGTTGGCAGCCTCCTGACTGTGATACGTTCTCAGTCTTCGCAGCAGCACACCATCTCATACGACAATGAGCAGAACATCGTGTCTCTCCTACTCACCCTCCATGCATCCACCGTGCCTGCCGGAACGGTCACCCAAGACGACCTCGTACAGTTGGGCAAACAGATGGGACTTGGAGATATTCGGAGCTCTGTAGAGGAGCACTGGCGGTACGTGTACACTCTCAGCTCTGTCTCGCACCCCGTTGATCTCGGCGCGCTGTTAGCCTCCTCGATCTGCAGCGGGACACGAGCCCTAGTCCCTTGCCCTCCACGTCCACAAGCGACATCTGCTACGACAACGACAAGGATGTGTTGGCCTTACTCCTTACAATCAAGGCATCTGAAGCTCCCGCCGGGAGTGTAACTCAAGACGATCTACTGGAGGTAGGAAGGCAGTTAGGGCTAGGAGATATGCAGGATTCTCTGCAAGCACATTGGCGGTACGTACCGCATCCTCTTCACGTTAGCAGCTTCCTGACTGTGATACGTTCTCAGGATGCTTGGCCCTCGGACGTCAGCAGTCCCGCCTCCTCAAGGTGCAGCAACTCAGGAGGTGGGACCGTCCAGCGTTGCTCTGGGGAAGCGGAAGGCGGCCCCTCCGACCGACGAGGTGGAGGGAGGGATGCAGAAGCGGCGCAAGCGTGCGCCAAGGGAAGGGTCCGAGGTGTGTCGTTGGAATGGGTGCGGGCAACCGGTCTTGATCACGAAGTGGCGGACCCACCTGCGCAAGGTGCACCATCTCGAACAAGACACGTCCACGACATGCCGATGGGACGGCTGTATTCGGGGCGAGAAGAACAGGGCCCTGGTGCCTGCCGAAGGCCTGTTCCAGCACTGCCGCGACGCTCACTTCAAGACGTATCACGTTCAGTGTCCATACGCTGGGTCCAAGGAGAACGTTCCGCCTCGCTTTCATGTCATTGTCTCCCCCATTCCCCATCGTATCTCGCTTGTCGCCCAGCCACTAGCCTTTTTCCACACCGCTGGATCGCCTACTCACGCCGCTCTGAAGGAGCATACTATTGTTGGAGATCCACACCTACACAGCCGGCTGCTAGCGAGGGATCTGTCGACGACCTCCACAAGGCCTCTGGCCTGGAAAGGATGGGCCCCGTCCGAGGTCTTGACGTAGTGCGCAATCGCATCGTGAGAACGGGCGGGCGCGATGCAGTACCACGTGCGGGACGGGCGAAGCGCACCGATCGGGCATGCCAATCCGAAGATGAAGATTCGGTCATCCGCAGTGTGGTCAGGCCCAGATGCGCTTGGCAGTACCTTGGACGTGGCTGGCGTTAGCACCAGGAGAGTGGCGGGGGCGTGGTCTTGGAGTGTGCGCAACTGGATAGGGCTCAGAGCGATGCGGCTCTAGTAGAAGTCAGGCGGCCGTTGTAACATGCAGGAAGCCGAACACCGATACGATTTAGTTGATGCTTTTATTATAGAACAGTACTAGCACATATGGGTGAACCGTGGTCCGCATTCTGTCAAGACGTGCACTAAGACGTGCGTGGATGTCGATTTCAAGAGACTACCGCCTCTTGCGTGAGATCTATGGGAGGCGGCTGCGGGGTGTTGCCCTGAAGGAGGCCCTCACGTATGTCGCGCTGTACGACAGACATTGCGCCTCGGAGCTCGGGATGTGGCATGAACGTGGACGGGTACCGCGACAAGGAGGTTCGAGGGGGGCTGACTTCGGCCGTGCACAGGTACATTGGAAGGGTTAAGTAGTAGATCAAGGGAGAAGCGCGAGATCAACGCAGTTCGAACGTGGAGATATGATGCTGTACGGGTCCTGAGAGGGAGCTGGAATGGTGCTCCTCGCTCGGAGGGAGAATGAAAATCGGGCGAGGGCTGTGAAGGACGATGGATCGCATGGAGACCCCCGGCGAGTCAAGTGGTGGCCTGCGAGTGGTACGCGGGGAGAGAGGGACGAAAGGGGAGGAGCACGCCATGCGAGAGGCCGGTGGGGAGGGCTATATAGGACCTGTGGCGGGCGATCCGCGCCTCGGTCCCGCCCAGGGAAGAGGGATTAATGGGCGTCTATGCGTGACAGGGACGGCGTGGGATCGTGACAGGACGCGTTGGAGGGCCGAAAGAGGGAAGCGACGGGTGACGATCTCTGCTCCTTCGTTTGACATGCGCAGACACAGACAGAGCCATGCCGTCCCCTCTCGATCCCCTCATAACTCCCCACAACATACCATGTCTTCTCTCTCCCCCATTCCACCATCCTTTCCTCCTCTCCCCTCCACGCCCTCGTCCACATCGCCCAGCGAGCACAGCAACAATCATAGCCCTCATTACCGTGTGCACGCGGTACTAAGCGATGACCTTCGCAGCTCTCCGCTCCCTCCACTCTCTCATAGGCGACGCTCTCGAGGACATTGAGCGTATCTATCAGGACGCCTCCCTCGATCGACCCTCCTCCATCCCCAACACCCCTTACACCGTCCTCACCTCTCCGTGCACGCCCTACCGCAGACCTCATGCTGGAAGCGAAGAAGGTGACGATGAGGATGAGCGCCATTCCTTTCCCGTCGGACAAGTCCCCAAGACGCCCAATCGCGCACATCGCGGCGCCCCTTCCGCTGACTTCCAAATGCTCGACTTCCCCGCCCTCGATAGCCCTTACTATCCGACCGAGAACCATTCTCCGGAGACAGACGCCGCAGAATCCTTGGCCTCTCATCCAGACGTGATTGCTGCAACAAACCGGATAGTGGCAGCATGCGGGCAGATCAGTGCCACCGTACATCGTCCCTTTCTAACCATGTGCGATGCCTCTATGGGCGTAAGTCGACCTTGCCCAAACATGATTTGTCGCTGATCCATTCCTTCCGCAGTACCACCTCCCGGCTTGCCTTAGATTTTTAGAAGCGACCCATACTGTCGAGATTCTCCGTACTGCCGGTCCGGGTGGCATGCACGTTCACGAATTGAGTCAACATCTCAACGTCGACGAGGGAAAGCTTAGTACGCGCACCCCATCCGTTTTAAACGTCAGCTCGTAATATGTATACGACTCCATAGGTCATATCCTTCGTCTCTTGGCTACACACCATATTACCAAAGAAGTACGACCTAATGTTTTCGCCAATAATCGCATCTCCGCCATCATCGATTCTGGTCGCAAGGTAGAAGAACTGCAGCGCTCGTGAGCTTTTCTAGACCGATAGTGTGCACTCACATTAACGAGTCGCATAGATCTGAGAACAAGTACCAGGCTACCAACGGGATTGCTGCCTTCATCAACTTGTGGTACGTGGGCTAACAATATGCAATTCGTCCCGGTGCTCACTATAGATACAGTACAGACGAACTCTTCAAGGCATCAGCGTATCTTGCAGATTGCTACCTTGCGTCTCGCACAAAGACAACCGGAGAAGAACACCCTATGCATGCGCCATTCAACGTCGCTTTCAACACACCTCTGCCCTACTTCGAATGGCTCGAGAAGCCCGGTAATGAGGCGCGCCTGCGACGATTTGGGCCAGCGATGACGGGCACGTCCGCTTGGGAGGTACCGGGTGCTATCGTCGCTGGTAGGCTCGATTCTGCCAGATATTATACTGTGCGCTCAACATGAGCCTGAATGCAGCTTTCCCATGGCAAGACATGCGAGAGGGTGCGCTGATTGTCGATGTCGGCGGAGGCATTGGATCAACGTCTATGCTTCTCGCACATACGTTCCCAAACTTGAGGTTCGTGATACAAGACCGCCCCCAAGTCATCGAGCAAGGCGCTAAGGTAGATTACGAGACCCCTCGTAGTTTCGAGCGTACATTAATCATCATGGTTAGGCATGGCGTGAACGGTGTCCAGATATGCTCGACACTGGACGCGCTATGTTCTTCGCTCACGATTTCTTCCATCCGCAACCACCACTTCTTCTACCGGGAACGAACCATCCTACAAGGCCTTCGGTCTACATCTTGCGAGTCATCACACACGACTGGCCTGATGCATTCGTGATCAAGTAAGGGAGCGCCCCTTTATATAGTAGACGTCGATCTCAAGTTTCCTCCAGGATCCTTCTGAATCTTCGTATTGCTGCAAGTCCTGACACAAAGCTGCTCCTCGCAGATCACATCCTCCCATTGGCCTGTGTCGATGAGGATATTGACCCGCTCCCAGGAGTGGTCAGTTCACTTGCCCCTGAAGGATCGCCGCTATTGCCCAATCTTGGCAAAGCTAACGCGAATGCGTATTGGATGGATTTGACGGTGCGTGGATCGTCTATGATTCTTTCACGACAAAGCGCTGATTGAACGTACATTGAACAGATGCGAGTCACGTTCAATGCTCAAGAGCGCACTCTGCGCGAAATGTCCGCCCTCACGCTCGCCGCTGGGTGGAAGATCGTGGACGTAGCACATGCCGAGGGCTCCCTTTTTGGACATATGACGGCAGTGCCTGTAGAGATCCCAACCGAATCGCTTTCGTTGCTCGATGTTCCACCTCCTGCCACGAGTGCCCATGCTGGAGGCGAGTAATATTGTTCATTCATACCTTTCACGTATCTGACTTGGCATAGACTCTGACGCTGTCATGCGCGCTCGATCGGGCTCCGTTACGAGCGCGACGGGAACCGTTCGCATGGATCATACCTTTGGCACGCTTTCCTCCTTGCCCACTGATGAGGCGATTCGCAAGCCCGCTCGGAAGGATAGGCGATCATTCCTCCCGTGGTGGCGGGGTCGTAAAGACTCGCAGTCAAGCAAGGCCGCCAAGCCCCTTCTCGCAGAGAGCCCTGTTGTCATTCCGAGGGCGCAGAAAACCCGTCCTCGGCTCGCCATTGTCACATCACCCACTCTAGAGACGACTTCCTTCACCACGCCGCGCTCTCCTAACCCCCGCACATCGTCCATGGTCCGTCTCTCCGCGCCTGATTCTGACGCCACAGCGGTGTCTTCGCCTGAGACAACCCCGGACTCGGCGAAGAGGAGGCATGAACGGCTCCTGCAGAGCGCCGCGCTTGCTGCGCCTGCGGAGCCGTTGCTTCTCCCCGCTCTTGAGCCCGCGCCTCCCATGACCCCGAGGCTTCGAAGCGCTGCGAGCCGAACGTCACTGAGGAAGAAAGCGAGCCAGGTCTTCGAGTTGGGCAAGGCTTCGGTAGCCAGCCTGCGCTCGGCCGCGCTAGGCGTTACGTCCCCGCACGCCCATGCTCCTCCGGTCCCGCCGCTTCCACCGCTTCCTACCTCGCCTGTCCCACGCTCTAATGGCGTGAGCACTGAGCTGGCGCGGGATACGGAAGCGAGCGAAGAGAGCGCTTCAAGCCTTGGAGGCGGGGGAAGCGGGAGTGGAGGCGCTCTGAAAAGCCTCAAGAAAATGCGCTCTCGCTCGCAGCTCGGCCTTGCGCGTGTTCATGTCGAGGTGCGCTCCGGGAAAGCGGAACAGAAAGGGGGCGAAAATCATAGGGTTGAGAGCTTCGACACTGGTGAAGACACGGATTCATAATTTTCTCAACTAGGACTTTGTTCCCACCGAAGCCTGGCGCGGATAGCTGGTGGTGAGGACACCGCCGAATACCGGCGTTGTTCGCGAAGACGAGGAAGAGCGAGGATCAAATTATGGACGGTCTTGGAATAGTCCGCGAAGACCTGGATAGACCTTATATCAGTATTGTTATTTTCTGCTTGTTTCGGAGCGCCCTTCTCTCCTGCTTTCAGTTTCTCGTTTCCATCGCTGCTGGACGCCTTCGCCTACAGCTTGTTTCGTTACTCGTGCATGCACACTCTCGCTCCTTTCGTAACGGAATCTTCGTACTGTCTCTATACGATCTGGTCCTTCGGCGCTGCTTACCTATATGTACACTCCTTGCTGGCTTGCCACTTCAGAAAGCTCAAGCATTTCAGCCACCCCGCACGCGTATACCGATTATCCACAGGGTCGCACGCGCCGCCCTGATGTTGGTGGCTGTTGGAGGATATTGAACGCTGTATATGTTTTAGCTTGTGGCTGATTGAGTTCTAGCCTCGACTCGTACGCGTGTAGCCACCACCTACACCGCAACCACGCGTACCTTCGCGTCTGGAGCGGTCGATCAGATGGAAATTACTTTGTCTCGGAGCTTCTGAGACTAGTCGAGCCTGGGGTAGTGCGGGGTATGCTGATCCGCCGGCTTGGAGGTACGAGAGAGTGGATTTGTGTGATCTCATGTGCGTGTTGCCTGAGATTGAACGTATGGTCGCTGTGGCATCGACGAGATAGTGGTGGCGCTCGGGCTTCTCGGAGTGAGTAGAGTGTCATGTAGACACTGTTGAAGACATCAGATCGTGCGCTAAGAGCCTAGTAAGCCGTGTTCTTCACGTAGAAAAAGGCTCACGAGGTCCTGAAACTTTGCAATTAATGAGTGCACGCAAGGGCAAGCCGCCTTTCTGAGATTCACTTGGTCTTCAAGACAAGGACAGCATTGATTTGATTATGCGAAGAAATTGGATTATTGGGCGATAGTTGAATACGTGTAAGGATACAGCAGTGGCAGCGATTGAGGCGAGAGCTATGCATATAGTGCGACGAGAGCATTGTGCGTGAGACATGGGTACTGAGTGCGTGATGGATGAGACAAGGAAGGAGAGAATGAGATTAGGGAGGGTATATGTATGGGCGATGGAGGGTATCGTGGTATCGTGCAGAGGGCGGGGTATAAGATTCAAATGGTGGGGGTATCGGGGGATCGTCGCGCCAGGCGAGTGTGGATAGACGCGAGAGATGAGGCAGATATGGAGCAAGAGGAGACATAGGAAGGGAGAAGGAAAAGGAGGACATATGAAAAAGCAATAGACAATGTAGACACCAACAACATGACGAGGGGAACCAGAAGAGATGTGCGAAAGCTGCTGCTATGACGGCCAAGGCCTCCTATACCCTTGACGGAACATTCTCCTTGTCCGCATACCGCTTGTGGAGACACTTCTCTTCGTGTCCACCACGGCGGTACATTTGATCGTCGCGGAGGAGAGCCGTGCACCCGTACTCAGCGTATGGGCACTGGACGTGGTACGTCTTGAAGTGGGCGTCGCGGCAGTGTTGAAACAAGCCTTCGAGAGGCAACAGGGTCCCGTTCTTCTCCCCGCGAGTGCAGCCGTCCCATCGGCAGGTCATCGACGTGGCTTGTTCGAGGTGGTGCACCTTGCTCAGATGGGTCCGCCAGTTCGCGATCGGGACCAGTTGCCCGCACTCATTCCAACGACACACCTCGGACCCTTCCCTTGGCGCACGCTTGCGCCGCTTCTGCATGCCTCCCTCCACCTCGTCAGTCGGAGGGGCGGCCTTCCGCTTCCCCAGAGCAACGCTGGACGGCGCCACCTCCTGGACTGCTGCACCGTGCATAAATGCTGGGCTTGACGTCGGGCCAAGCATACTGAGAACGTACCATAGTCAGGAAGATGCTAACGCGAACAGGATACGCTACGTACCGCCAATGTGCTTCCAGAGAATCCTGCATATCTTCCGGCCCCAGTTGCTTCCCCACCTCCAGGAGATCGTCTTGTGTTATAGTCCCGGCGGGAGCTTCAGATGCCTTCAGCGTAAGGAGTAGCGCCATTATATCCTTGGCGTTGTCGTAACAGATGGCGTTGGTGGACGTGGAGGGCTCGGGACTAGGGCTCGCGTCCCGCTGGAGATCGAGGAGGCTAACAGCGCGCCGAGATCAACGGGCTGCGAGACAGAGTCGAGAGTGTACACGTACCGCCAGTGCTCCTCTATAGAGCCCCGAATGTCTCCGAGTCCCATCTGTTCGCCCAACTGTACGAGGTCATTTTGGGTGACCGTCCCGGCAGGCGCGGTGGCTGCGTGGAGGGTGAGTAGGAGAGAGACAATGTTCTGCTCATTGTCGTATGAGATAGTGTGTTGCTGGGAAGTGGACATGACAGAGAGATGAGCGAAGAAGTAGCAGGAGAAGTAAGGTAAGGACGGGAGAGTAGGGGAGCAGCGCAGAGTCGGATGGGCTGAAGATTCAGACTGTCCCAGGTGTCCCTGGACTTTAATATGCACTGGCCGAGGGACACGAGCCAAGTCTCTATCAGTGAAAGAATATTTCGTTCTTCAGCCAGTTGCTAGGGCATATCAGCCAGACATGACCCTTCACCTGGCCGAGGAGACGGTCTGAGACGGGCGCCGGGTGCATCCGGGGGTGCACTGATTTACGCGCAAGAGGCGTACAGCGTCCGTGAGCAATCAGGGTCTGCGTCGACAGCACATGCATCAGAGAGCAAAGCTCAGTGTGACGTCGTTCCATTGTTGTACAGACAATGGTGTTTTGGACGCAAAGGGAATGCGATTGATGTGGACCTCCGCGGGGCTGATCCTAGACCTCCTCGCGTATGGGTTTGTCCGCCCGGAACGGGTCCGTGGAAGCGGCAAGAACGGACGCCCGGGCGCAAATGAATTGTGCGTGGAGGACTGCGCACGGCCTCGCAGCAGAGTCATCCGAGACCTGATGCTGTCCGCGCAAAGAACCTAAGCGAGGAGTCAGTGCACATTGTCCAAATGAGGATGCACGGCGAGGATGCAACCCCGTCTGTGATGTCCTAGAGTGGTCATACGCACCAACGTGACTGTCGTTATGGAAGATGAGGTCTTCGACGGCTTTCCTATGCTAGCGCATAGGACATCGGCGGATTACGGACAGGAACAATGGGCTACCTCTTGAATGTGCTGCGGCAGCGTTAGCCAGACCGCGTAGCCTGCAAGGGCAAGCTTAGGCATCCCCTCATTAGAGAGAAACGCTCAAGGCCATTGGGGGAGCAGAGCCCGACGGACGGGAACACGTGTGGTGTCCCCCCGAGTCCCCGACGACGGCAGGACTGGCGACGGACATCGGTCCGAGCCCTCGGCGATGGGATGCGCCCTGAACGCCATCCGCACTAGTGCGTAGTCAGCGCCGCTAGGGCGCATAGCGAGCACGAAGCCGCGCCGTCGGGCTTCGCTTAGACGAGCTGTGGGGGGAGATGACACGGTCAGCAATGATCTGCGACTTGAGCCTGAGGACGGGCACAGACAGCGTCCGTCCTCTAGTGTACTGCTATCGGTGGTAGTGAGCATCGGTCACCCTCCCTTTCTCAACGTCAGTCGAGTCTACTCACGTCTGGAAGACGGGCATTCTCGCCCACCAACGACGCATTGAGATATGTACTCAGATCGTCGGCGTCGAGCGCTAGCACGAAGTACGGGATGGGCGCTAAAACCAAAGACGCGCCCGACGCGTCCAATTATGGGAATACGCCGCCCTTGTTGTTCGGAGGCGTTCATCGACCGACACAGTGAGCGCAGTGTCGCTGCTGCTCCCGTGACCTTGGTTGTACTTGGCAGTAACCCTAGCAGCTTCGACACTGTATATACGCGTTTTTCAACGAATTATATAACGCAGGCTGGGATGTTCAAGTTGGGATGGGTGAACGCTTGTCAAGCTCCGATCACAGAGCAGTATAATGAAGATCGCTTGTATGGGTACTACGGTACTAATGAGAAAGAGGAAATGGCATATAATACAGCACAAAAACTATGTCATCGTATACTGGCGCGAGACCCGCGGATATGGGCATGAACGCATGGCACGCGAATCGAGCTTCTCCCGCCTGCAACGCTTGCGATGTTGCACCTCGGCGACGTGGAGATCGTCCAAGGAGCGCGACCGCTTGAGACCACGCTTTTCCTTCAGAGGCGCTGGAGTCTTCTTCGCGTTGCGAAGCTCGCGGTCCTTGACTACTACGTCTTGGCCCGTTTCAAGGCGCGTGTAATTCTTGAGGGAGTCGCGCGTAGCAGGATCGAGAGGCAGAAGACCGCGGTCGTTCAAGATGAGCATCGTCGTAGCGGCGTAATTCCTATGGAAGTGCAAGGAGGAGAGCCTAGTTGTATAGGGCATATTAAGATAGATTCCAGGGAGGATATGGACAGTATATTCTGATACATACATCTTGTCGTTTCCAATCGCACGCCGCATTCCTTCTTCCCCAAGGGCGGCTTCGAGCTTCTTGACTTCATCTTGGGAGAGCGTCGATTCGAATCCACTCTTAACATGGGCCACCCATTTGGCCTCTTCTTCTTTGGTCACTGTCGGCATGATGGTTAGTCTCGGGCGTACGAAGGATGAGTAACTGAAACTGTTATGCTCTGAGGAGGGTAACGGGCAAGATCCTTTGAGTGGGAAGCTGAGCACTGACGGGCGGATGGCTTAGCGATCTTCCCCCAAGCTGGGTCACTTTATATAAGTACTATAGGTACGCATATGTTAGCGCTTTTATACAGGGGGGGAGAACTCGAAAGAGGCGAAGGTCTCGACTTTTTCTCCAATGAAGGACAAGGCTGGCGTGACTTCGCTGGAAGAAGAGGTTTGATCGTCCAATTGATTCTGTATCAAGCACGGTAGACGGTATGCAATTCGAAGACCCAACATCTTCGCCTTCCGTAAGGTCTTTGTGTAGAGTCGTTATGTATATTGATCTGGAGGCCATTCGAGCTCCTGGAGTAGAAACGATTCTCAAATCGAATGGAGCGTTCGCAGCGAGCGGCGAGCGCTTGAGCAACAGTGGTCAATCGGCAGTTGCCGACAATGGTTTTGGGCGCCTTTGGACGTTCCAAGTTGTGCATTTCGCCACATTGGCTCTCTTGTGACTTGCCACACCGTCTAGGCTATTCCGTTGAATCTTTTGCACGGCAGCTCTTGTATCTGCGTTTGACTAGCGGGCTACAACAGAAGTGGTCTGCGCTTTCCGGGACCCAAGTCTGAGAGCTATTGCCACAATAGCCTTGGTTCTCTGGTTCTCTCCGAACAACTTGCAGCTTCCCGATGGTAGAAAGAACGATTCTTGCTTAGCAGCCAAGAAGGTTCAGCACCTACGCTCAGTAAGTTTGTTCTTTGTGCTCGCAAATGCCGTAATTTTGGTCGTAGCGACAACGTGGCTTGATCCTACGCCTGCACTGTGCAGCTTAAATCAATGGTGCCTGTTCGCACTTTCCTTCGCGTCCGAAAGGAAGGCGTACGAGGCGTACGATCCGCGTTGCACACGCAGATATCCATCGTGTCACGATCCAGCCCTCGCATCTGCACCTGGTGCGCAGAGTAAACCTCGCTCTTGACTTGGCCGCTTCTGTTCGGCTGGGCGGCCCTCGCACGACGACTCGCTGCAGCTTGTTCGACCGCGTCGCACGTTCCCCTGACCGCCCTCCTTGTCTTTCCGTCAGATTTACCTCGTGCTGGGTAAGATCTGACTCTCCGCCTTTCAAGCAAGCTGTCCGTTTCTCTCGGTCTATCGCATTTATCTAGTCCGCGTGTCTGCAGCGAGATTCCAGCGAATCTCGCAGCTTGGAGGCATGGCATGATCGCTGCAGCGAAGCGGTGCGGTGCGTGGCTGTCCGTTCATTCCTTTCGCTTGCGATTGCAGATCTGCCTATGACGTTAAATTAGCTGCTGCTTACTTGCTCAGCTCTCTTGATGCCATAGGTAGACGTTCTGCAAGGCGTGCCTGGCGTGCTCGCGTTCATGGACAGTGGGCGCAATCATGCCCTCTCGTTGGCGCGACGGCAACCACGAGGTATACTAACGGAACGAACGAGCCAGCTGTGCGGCGTCGTCTTCCAAGCCCAACGTGCTGGCGCGGCACAGAACATATCGAACCGTCCATAGGACCCGAATGAGGCTATAAGGGGTCGGGCTTTATCAAGCTTCTCTTCCCACATTCTCATTCAATTAGACTCGCCGCGGCGCGTGCCTTTGTCCGTAGGCGGACGAGCCGCGTTGCGCATCCGCCCACACGGACCCAGACCATGGGAATGGGGTCTGTTGCGGCAAGTCGGCAAGCAAGGCATGGTGAGTCTCACACCTAGGATACGCTGCCTTTCGTGCTGACGCGGGCATGAACATTGGGTTTCGGAAAGATCCCGTGAAATGTACCCCGCTGAAGACATGCAACTCCCATGAGTGATGTGTCTTCGCTGCGCGGTCTCACGCGCCTCGGATGCATTCTGCGCGGAATAGACTTGACTCTTACAACGGGTACGGAAGCGGGAAGCCTCCTGACGCATGCGTCCCTATGCCAATTCGCCGGTAGTACACCCTGCGTTCCCGCACCGTTTTTGCGTGGGCGCAGTGTATAGGACCGGTCCGGCCAACGACCGTTTCATCCTTCTCTCCCTTCTCGTCTTCCTTGGCAGTGCTGTTGCGTTTGCTTTCGAGTGCTTCGTATTCTATCGCGGTCAAATGCCCCTCAGTCAAGCCGAGGACCTGGCTGCCTGTCGACGAGGGCCCGTTCCCGTCGCCATTACGAGCGCGGACTGCCGCGGCGGAAAGGGACTGGGGAATGGCCGGAGCCCCGTTATGACGCCGGTACATTGAGACTCGAAGGCAACGAGGTCGCTGTCAATAAAGAGGATTAGTGGGCGATGTTGCGCCGGTCCTCCCGCCCCGGGGTCTCCAGTGGCAGGTAATTTGAAGTGTCGCCCACCGCGCAGGAGCATATGCCCGGATTCTGCGGGTGCGTGGCAGGCTGTATGAACGGAAAGGACGCAGCTGTGGACGATTGATTGCGAGATATATTACAGATTGGATATTGAAGATCAGCTCAGAGCCAGGACTTCCGCGGTCGCCCTTGCAATGGGTGCATGAGTGCGAGGATACCCCCGCCTCTCTCTCTTCCGGGCATCCGCGTTAACGACGCTCCAAGTTCCAGTTGAAAGAGTGTGGCCCCTCGCACTCGTGGTCACAAGACGGGGACCAAGGCCAATAAGACCGTTCCAAGCAATCTACCTTTGCTTCCTGATTCGCCACACGACGCCACAATGCCTTTGACGCCACAACTCTGTCGACGCCACAAAGCCCACTCTGCCACACCTTCCCGATATGTGCTGCGGCCGGTGTTTGCCACATGCCTAATTCCGGGGGGCATTGTGGCGTCCAATGTGCGGATCTGCGTGCGCCGAGCCCCAAGCTGGAGGAGCGCTGAAGCTCCGCCGTTGATTCGGGGGCGTCTTCTCCCGCACGATTGGCGCGAAGGCTCCGCGGGGGTCTCGCCCGGGTCTTGCTGCCACGCTGGGAACAGGTCCGCTCTGGCATATCGTTTTCCGAGACGGGGACGGTGACGACGGTTGGGTTGTCAGGCAAGCTGCAATGGTGGTCAGTAGCTACTGTCACTTTGTCTTACAGGCGGAGATGGGGCGCGGAGATGACTGGCCTCACAGCGCATCTGCACGTTGAGCGTCGGTGGGCTTGATTAGTCCATGAGCCGCGTCCACGGAAGGGCGCGTGGCGAATGACGCATCGCGCACAGCTGGCCGTGTGTCAGTCACCCTCGCGCTTCGTCCCGGATGAGGACGCCATGCTCTCCGCCACCGCGGGAGCGTGTGCACTATGTGAGTTGATGTCATTGCTGCCCGCTGACAGGCTCACCGGAGATGCTCAACAGATTGCGGGCGCGGGAAGTAGAGGCGGCGCGTTTTGGCCTGCTCTATCGCCGCTCTGGATATCTACAAGTGTCAGCCTATCTTCCCTAACTAGGACTCGCCGTGCACGATGCGCCGGATGAAGCAGCCCATGCTAGTTTCATGGACGCGCCATTTTGCGTCATCTGCACACAAACGTCCCGGGGGCGCCCCGCGGCTACGTGACGTCCTCGTGCAAAGCCTGACAAGACTCTACAGGCTTCTTGAAGTGCATCGCGCACATCGCGACTTGGCCAATGAACGTCACTGCTTACTACTGGCATGTGGTCGTCGTGAGGACGTCTATCTGGATGCGCATCAAATCATCGGGCGGGAAGGCCTGAGAGGGTTACTGGTATGTACAGTTGCCGCCGCAACCTAGCTGTCTGCGGTCTACAGGCAGGGCTTCGACCTGCCTTGACGTGTTCATGCAGGATATACGTACAGGGAACGATCGAGAGAAGGGAAGCACACATACCACCGGCGCTGTGGCGCAAAACGTGGACCGCGTCCTGACCGGACAGTAGGGCGCGTGGAGGTAAAGGGCACGGCATGCGTGCGAAGTCTGTCCTCGGCAGCAGCGTCTGGAGGCGGGTGAGAGAAGGTGAGCTCTAAAGCTCTTTGTGCTCAATGAACGCCGTCAGGCACTAACATAATCCGGACCTCGGTTTGACCGTTTCGAAGCCGTGTTGTCCTCGATCTTAGGAGCGACAGAGTATTATGCCCAGACCAGCCTCTTCCAGGTGCCCTCGCTCGAGAGCGCTGCGCGAAGAAGATGCGCGCAGACGGGTACATTGGGTAGCGGACGGCGCTAGGAGCAACGTGTCCTCAAGCGTAAACGAGCGACGAAGAAGCACAGATGGGTTATTGCATCCATAGATGGCCGGTTGATCATCCGTCTGCTCAGAGCGGCCCGCGGGGGCAACTGCGGTGGGTGCTCACAGCCAGGGAACCGATAAGGCGAGTACGAGCCTGAGTAGACGATCAGACCGTTCTCACCGTGCCGTGTCGTCGCTTGCTGTCGTGGCTCTTCCGATTTCTAGGTCAGGTGGAAGCGTTTCAGAGGTACAGGAGTCATGATAGGGGCACGATGAGCGATGAGATGGATGAGAAGGTGAGCACCGAGCCTCTCAGCTAGGGGGGGAGAAGAGTTCTAGCGAGACGCACCGGCAGAAGCAGAAGCAGAAGCAGGAGAAGGAGCAGTGGCCGCTCAATGGCCGCACGGCTGCGCTGTTGACGTTGAGAGTTCAGCGGCAGTGGCGGCAGATGACGACGAAGTTGGCGTCAGAACGTTGGCAGCTCGACGGCACTGGCAGCGAACGGTGATTGAGTACTGAGTACTGAGTACTGGGCACAGAGTGTTCACTGAATGGCGGATGAGCCGGGAGCGAGCCCGCGTGTCCCCCGCATGTCGGACTACTCCTCACTGGCAGCTGCGCTGGCACGATCGGGCTCTGCTGCCCTGGGTCGCTGACTGTGCAGCTGCTCTGATCGCCGGACCGAGGCGAGGCGGGCGACTCACTGCTTACTCGAGACTCGAGGAGCGTCGCGAGGCACGCGTTCATTATCGTCGTTCACACGTTCATCGCCAGCGGCTTCGGGTATTCTGGGTCTCTGGCTCCCCGTCTGGACTCTGGACCGGCGCACATCTTTGGGACAGAACGGTGCTCACCTCTTGAGATCAAGTAGCTCGTGGATGTGGACGGCGAGTCTGCGCTGATCGTGCGTGAGTTGCACCGATGAGCTCGACGACCAAGTGGCAGGCGCCGTTGCCGTAAAGAAGCCCAAGGTGATAACAGCACGCGAGAGAAGGTGAGAGGTGATATTTGTTAGTAATTTTCACGGGACTGTCAGCTGAGGCTTACCCCATCCTACAGGGCATAGGACGCGCTCTGACCGGTAGAAAATCATCTGGCCCGCGGACGCTCGCGATATCACGCCGTCCAGCACTCTTCTACGTCCACACGGTAAGTCGAGCGATGACATTAAGGTTACGTCTGAGTTGCCATCGCCTCTAGCGAGCGTATGGAAAGCCGCGTTTCTACACCGACGTGGTACACTCTGAGAACGCGTCGGCTGGCCTATGAGGGCGTTGAGCAGGTAGAATCGCGCCCGCTTCAACGACTGCAACTGAGCGCATGTTATGACTCTGGCAGCCCGGGCGGTGCTGTGATCTTGTGGGCGCTGTGGGCGCGTCGCATCGTCGCCATGGCTGCCGAAAGTCGGTTATGCATTCGGTCCTGGTCGGAAATCCATCTCCGTGATCGCGGCTAGCCACGCGCGGGGCACAAATGCACTGCTAGCGTTACTGCAATGCTGTGCGCCAACGTTTGGGATGGTAGCTGGGAAGTTGGGTTATGTCGCCGGCGATGCGCCGGTAATGCAACCGGCAACTTACCGTGCGGTCTGTCATGATGATTGATCGCAAGAGTAAAAGGGTGGTTAAGTTCGGGTGGTCGATTTGACTGTTCGAACTTCGAACCACTTGGAAGCGTGATAGGAACGCATGGTCGGCAACTGGGATTGGTGGGCGTGACGCCGGCAAGGGTGGGACATGAAAAGGTGTGTGAAGGAGAGATGCTCGGAGTGGAACGCGGCCCCTGGGCAAATTAACCGGAGCGCGCTCGCTATCTGTCTACCTGTCAGGCCGGGCGTTGCGACGTCAGGAAGACGTTGGGAGGCGAACGTGGGTGGACAGATGAGCGAGGGTGGCGGGCGGGGAGGTGGGCGAAGCGAGCTCTAAACCGCGGAGGGGGGGGCGGGAGGAGGAGAGCGTGTGAAGCTGACGGATGTGGACGGGAGCCGCACTTCGGAGGCTGTTGTGGGTATACGGCGCGCCAAGTGAAGTGCTAAAGTGTATGAGATGAAGAGGAAGGGGTCCCTGTTTGAGGGCCGTTCATAGACGGGTGAGAAAGAGGAGGTGGAGGCAGCCGAGAGGAGAGGATGGATATGGAAGACGCGAAGATCAGGCCCCCATGTGCGATGATGGCATGTGACCCAATGACAGTCGTCGTGCCGCACCTGGCCCAACGTCTCGAGAGGATGTGCACCCCCAGCTCAGGCGCAGAATGAGGAAGGTGAGTTGCCGGATACGGGAGAGTGGAGAGAGGACGATCGGAGGGGGGAGCGAGGAGAGTGCAGACTGCAGTGATCGATCGAGCGGCCTTTGTGGCGTCTGGGCGATCTGCAAAGCAAGATCTGGTACAGGATGCGTCTAAATTCGAATTAATCCCGAATGCAGTTGGCTGCAGCTGGCCTCGCACTGGGCAGGCAATAGAATGCGTGCGATGCCAAGGCCTCTGATGGGAGTCTCGCAGCCAGCGTCAGTCGCCCATGTCCATTTCGGCATCTCTCCCGGCCTTTTCTCTCACTCCTATCAACCACTCTTCGTCGCTGCCGGCCCATGCCGCCCATATTCACTTTGCCCACCCTGGGCATCCATCACCTTTTCCCCTCTGTATAGCCTCCTCGCGCTCGAGCGTGGCAGATGCAGACGACGGTGAACGCGAAAAGGCAATCGCAAGCCGTTCATATACGTCTAAATGCCAGGCCGTCCGCGAACGAGGCCGCCATGCCTGCTTCCTGTCCAGATTCGTATCCGAGTAGGCGTCCGTAGCCGTCGCCATTCTCTCCTGGGCAGTTCGTTTCCCTCTCGCGCCTTTCCGCTCTCTTTGGCCCCCTTTTTGGGGCGTTTTGCGGCTTGACGTCTCTTTGGCCGAGTTCCCAGTCGCCGCTGCCAATCAACGCCCTTCCCTCCTCCTCCTCCCTCTGACAAACCTCTTTCAATCTCCATCACCCATCTGCTCACACTCGCTTTTCTCAAGTCGCACGCGTGCCCGTCTGACAGGAGAGCTCAGATACGCGAGCCTGCGCCAGGAGGAACAAGGGTCGTCTGGGCGTCGGAATCGCAGAACCTGACCGAGACCCGTACCGGCCCTCGTTCGCGCAGCTGCCACTTTCTGCTCGCTATTCGCCGCGGACCCAATCAGCAATCATTAGTATTCCGTTCGACTTCGCCACGCCCGCCCCTTCTCGTCCAGAACCACGCTCCGCCGTGCATCACGCCCGCCCCTTCTCGTCCAGAACCACGCTCCGCCGTGCATGCTTCCCCCGGCAGTTATATACCTCCTCAATCACTCTCTCCCCATCTCACACGCTTTCCACGAGCCTATTTCTTCCCCTCCCCTTCCTCCTCCTGACCTCATCTCTCCGCTCCCCCGCTCCCGCTCAACTCCTCGCTCACTTCCTCGGCATACTTCCTTCCCCTGCTCGCCCCTCTGATCGCGTAGCACGCACAACGCGAGCCAAAATTCTCAACGTACCGAGACAGGAACACGATCCCAGTCGCCTATACCCACCATACGTCTCGCGACGCCATACGCTCACAATCGACCGCGTCCGCCGCCATGCTCGCATCATTAGACCCACCAAGCTTAACAGGGCTTGTTCTCTTCCCTGCACTCAAGATCAGCGCCCTCCTCGCGACAGGGTACGCGGTACACCGCGCCCTCTCTCCACCCAACCCCCCACCCGCGCCAAAGACATGCATCGACAACCGCACCCTCTTCGAGCGTGCCATACGCCATGTCACGTTTTGCAGTAAAGTGAGTTCTGTCGCACCTTCTATCTCTTGTACGTCTGGGCGCCCCCTCGTCCTTCCCCTTCTGCCGTGCTTGCGTTCCCGACCGGGATTTGATATGATTCGCGCGTGCTCGTGCTCCCGCTCCCGCGGGTGCGCTTCTTGCCCCGCATTCTTGCCCAGGGGTACACGGGACCTGGGCCTGCGTCGCGTGCAGAAGTGTGTGGTGAGAAGAGAACTCGAACGCTAACTTTGTCTGTTTTTCACCCGGTGCTCCCTGTCCATTGACTCGGCCCCTACCCCGAATTCACGCGCGCGCTCTCATCGCGTGTCTCGTCCCGCTCGCAGATGCTCACCTGGGTCATTGTCTTGTGCGACGCGCTCGCGACGCTCCATCTTGCCGCTCCCACGCCCTTCACGCTCCCCCTCGCTTCCGTCCTTCTTCCAGCTTCTCTGGCCTCTCTCCCCGCGCCATCCGCGGGCTCGCTCGCAGCTCTCCCAGCATCCGCGCCTTCCGTTATACCCTCGCTACCCGTTCCGGCCTATTCAGTCGTCGCGCCGTCATCAACATCAATACCCTCGGCATCGTCAACATCAGGGCCCCCATCTTCATCACAGCTCACGGACATCGCATTCTTCATGATCCAACCCCATCTGCTCCTCCTGTTTGGCGCCGCGCTCGCGCAATGGGGTGCCGTGCTCCGGGTGGCGTGCTTCCGCGCGCTGGGCCCGCTCTTCACGTTCGAGCTCACGATTTCCCCGACGCACAGGCTCGTCACCGACGGGCCGTACGCGTGGGTGCGCCATCCGAGCTACGCGGGTGTATACGCTGTATTGCTCGGCGCGTCCGTGGTGATGGTCGCACCTGGGGCGTGGCTCCGCGAGGCCTGGCTCGCGCCGAGTCTGTGTGCGGCGTCAAATTGGGTTGGGAGCATTATCCCCGCCGTCGGCGCGGCGCCTGCGTTGAGCTCACCAGACGGTGTCACTTTGACCGCCGCTGAACTACTGGCGAGTAGCGGTGGCGCGGACTTCTGTGGGGGAAACGTAGTGGGTGTGGGCGTGATTAGGACAGTACTCGCGTGGGCGTTCGTAGCGTTCTGGACGACGAAGGTCGTGTACGCGCTCCGGAGCACGAATCGGCGGCTCGGGACGGAGGACGCGGAGCTCAGGAGGGTGTTTGGCGCGCAGTGGGAGGATTGGGCGGGGAGGGTGCCGTGGCGGCTCGTCCCGTGGGTGTTTTAGCCCTGTGCGGGTTTACGATGGGTATTTAATGCGTTGGCTAGACGGTGCGATTGGGGGTGGTGGTGTACATAAGTAGTAGTAGCAGTAGCAGTACTTGAGAGATGTTGTTGTATCCCACATAGAGAAAGATGGTGGACGCTGGATATTGGATATTGGACGTCGAAGGCTGCTTGTGTTGCGGGTAGGTACTTACTGAATATCGAGAATCGAGGTCTTGGCTGGTCTTGATAGCCGGGATACGCTGCCGATGCGACAACAGGAATCTAGGATCGACTTGTAACTTGTTTCAGGTGGTGGCTGTGGGGGCTTGTCACGTCTTTCAAAGGTTGACGACTCCGTGGTCGCCTCGAAACTGCTTCGCTGAACTCGGGCAGGGCGTGATGCAAAGAGACTAGACGTACAACGGCATAGAGGCTATGGATGTATATGGCGTCTGAAAGTACTGACGGCAGCGCTCCGCTGGAGAGTCGAGACTCCTGTCTCGCCAAATTAGAAGATGGCCCACTCACCCGCCGAGATCTAACTGCGACGTCTTGGGCTAGTTGATCTTGCATTTACTGTGGGTTTGTGGCGCATATAGTTGTATCATAATGCGTACCAGCCCGAGAGCTCCGTGTACGAGTGAGGGATGAGATAATTGGGAGTAGGAGGAGACTAGAACTGGGGGTGGCTATCAGATTCGGAGAGTGCCTCGCTCGCTGGGAAGCTCTCCATACTTACCTATGAAAGTTCGTCTCCTCGCTCGACTACCTGGAGGTACACGCATGCGGTATCGTTGTCAAGAGAAGGAGGTTTTCCGTGGTAGCTCATGGACCCATGGTGGCTGCGGACTGGTCAGATTCGATAAGCGCCCAAATGGTCTCCACGTGGCCCGGCTACGGCGCCGCTACGCAGCCCATACGAGTTTGTCTGCTGGTGCGCTGACGTTGAATTGTGCGTCGAAGCGTTTATCGTGCGACCACCGTGGTCAAGCCACGCCGCAATTGCCTCCGTGGATATTTGTACTGACCACAAAGACTTCGAGAATGTGCGTTCCCTCGTTATCATTCGGTATGATGTGTCATTCTTTCCGCGAGCGAACTGACTGACGTACTGATGAATGAGCTCGTCTGCGTAGCAATAAGTCAAGTCCGCGGCCCGCAATTGCAGGCTGCCAGCGGACCTGTCTAGGGATGCCTTGATAGCTAAAGGGCGACCGGTATCGGATCGGACGAGGATAGAAGTCAAAATGGACCGCAAGGAATGTGGTCTTGACGGAGGTGCGCCGATTCTTGTGGATATCTAACGCGCTATTTGTACCGTACAGTGATGGCTTGTAGGGCATACCTGGCTTGCGCACGGGGTCAGCAGACTCGCGCGTTGTACGGACATTGGGGCCTCTGCGTTACACAGGCTGGAATACCGACTTCTGTCCGATATCTCTTGTGACGGACGTAGTTGACGGAACGCCCTCAGTGAACAATCTGCGCCATCTGGTCAATGTATGGACTTTCCGGGTACATTTCATGCTCTTATTCTAGATGCGAACGGACTGAACAGATTTCTGCACGTGGCGACGATGCGGCTATGGCAGGTCGCTCGGATATTGGACAAGGTGGCGGCGGAGTACGCTACAAGCAATGATGAGAGGTATATTATGAATGCGTCTTGGCCGCTGGTTTTCTGACTCAGCGTGTGGTTTTTGTAGATACTCTGCGCGTCATGCACCGGTGCATGATGAGTTGGGGGCTTTCAGAAGCGCATGTATGTCCGATGTGGTTCTATGGTCACGGATGACATCCTACCAACCAGAACCACCGTCTGGCATGTCTGATCTCTGCACACATTCCGCCAATGTTTGAATGTCCTTTACACCACCTGACATTCATGCAGCCACTTGTGCGACTCGCTCAGGGCCACTGTTGCGTTCTCTTTCCCCGGTAGCTCGGATGTGGACTGGCGACGAGCTGGACAGAAAGACGCGACGGACACACACGAGCTATAAAATCGAAGGTAGCGTCGACGATGCTTTCTACAGCTCAACACCCTCTCGAACCCTCAGAAAAGCTCAACAAACCTCCTACGTTGAACACTCGTCTCTCAACTATCATGTCCGACGGTAGGCGTCGTACACATATCACCGTAGCCTGCCCCTCTGACAACCTGCGTAGAAGCTTTCGTTATGGAACTGAACAACCTCTGCCAGCAGAGAAGGCTGACGCCTGAATGGGCGGAAATGCACACCGGCGCTCAGAACGTGCTAACATGGACCGTCGCCGTCTCCTGTTCGTTTTTTCTCAGAGTACCTTGACCGGGGTTTTAGCTGACGGAAATCGTGGCAGTCGACGGTATCGAGTTCGGACGTGGTTCTTCCCGCTCTAAGAAGCACGCGAAGGAGCTCGCTGCTGAAATGGCACTTCGTGCGCTGAAGGCCCAGATCAGCGCGGCTTGATTATCGGGCCTTGTGAGCTCAGTCGTCGATCTAATGGCCAGGCTTTCTCCTAACATCTGATGCTTGATATAGGTCTTGGCTTCTCGTGTTTTTCGGCCCCTCAGCTCATTCTCAGTCTGCGACACTATGGTGTATGTAGCCCTTGTTTCCTGACCTCGGCTGGATTGGATCTGTGGGCTCTCAGGAAAGTTGCTAGAGTCGCTATCGCTGTCGTCGCCTCGGCTTCAAGCAGGTTTCGTGCAATGGCTGTTCCCTGCTCTCGTCTTCCTGTGCATTGCCTACCGATGCTCTCTTTAGCCAAAAGAATACCATGCTTCGTATCCAAACTATGTCTTAAGCCCGAGGATATTACTACCGGTAGTGCTGTGGGAAAGCTATAGCAATGAAGCCGACTGCGGACTCGTCGGCTCGCACTGTAACTCGGGGACCTACTGCGGTGAACACGTGCGCCTAACTACTTCAAGCTTGGGCAAACCTATTTGGCTATCCTGAGGACGTGCCATTGTTCCCCCCTACTGTGATTCAACGGAAACAGTCATGCGTACCATAGTACTCCACCGTGGTGCCTTTCCTATACAAGTTGAGTGCCGTATTCCCTTGAATCATCACACATCCTGCCATCTGCGTCCACTGAAGTCCAGTGTACTCTATTCCCATATGCCGATCACGGTGACCGTTGAAAATGGTTAGACTGACGACAATGGAGAAGGTATTCGAGAACGTCGAAGCGGTGCATAGGTAGAAAATGACTCGCTCTTCGTCCATAGAATATGGATATGTGGCTAAAGGTGCGTGCCATTGTTCCACATATGCGGTATGTGCTAGCCGGAGGTCTCTCTCGGATCTCCGTCGTCCCCTATTCATGTCGCTTACAATGTGATGCTGCCAACTTGTTGGCTGTGTATTGTCCTCCGCAGTGCTACGCGTCGGACCCGTCACGCCATGGCGTCGACAATAGGGTGCGCTCGACCAACACTTTACCTTCACTCTGATATCGTCACATAGATCTCAGATTGCTATGCATACCCTGGTCTTATGGACGATATAAAGCGAGTGTTGTAGGCATAACCGAGTCGTCTCCCGGCCGGAGCCCCTGCATGCTCTGGTCTGTGGTTAACCACACTAGTTGCTCGGTGGACGCCACCCCCCGCACCTTCATTCTGAGTCCTACCATGTCTACATCTTCTAATTTGCCCGCACCGAGCGGACCTTCGGCGACAGAAGCTCAGTCGCCGCGTCCGATTGACCATGAGTTTGTGCAGTGAGTCCTAGCCGTGTGGATTCCGCTGCTCACGCACATACTGACACCGGGCGTGGGGGCTCTCAGGAAACTCTTACACCACGAACGCTGTGTCCGCGATATAGCAGATCAATGGCCTTTCAAATTTCCCTGGTCGGACTCGTAAGTGGCAGGCATTATGAAGCACACCAGTCAACCTGTTCTGACTACTCGCTTCGTCTCGTTGTAGGGTAGGTATTGATCCCAAGGTTCTCATGGGCCCTGCCGAGAGGAGCATCTCTCCAGGAAAAGAAAACAGGCCACCCGGCCGTGCAAGGAAGACACGGTCTGCCCGCATCAACGCCGACCAGGCCGGATATACGCCGTCTACGACCGTCGATGCTGGTGTTCTAACTCAAGCACCGGGGCTCAAGCAGCGGTCCAACGGTGAGCTCAACGCTCAACCCTTCACCGACTCACCGACCCCCGGGCCCTCCACCCGAGCCACCACACCGTTCGTGAATGAGGGCGAGCCCACCAATGACCCAGAACCGGACCCCGAAGAGGACCTCGTGGAGTGCTACATTGGCGACTGCGACAGTAGGATCCTTCGAAAGGATTGCAAGAAGCATATGCGAGGACAACACATGCACGAACTCGGCCCACATGGGCATGGCCCACGTCCATGTCGATGGGCCGACTGTGAGACCGTGGCATCCGACTTCAATGTGATGGAGCGACACTACCAAACAGTGCACTACAAATACATGGCATTCATATGCGCGATCTGTGGGGAACGGCTCTCGCGAAGCGATGCGCTCAAGCGTCATGAGAGGACGCACGGTCAGTGATGCACGGCGTCACTGAAACGAGTTGGTACGTCCACCATACGGCGATTATAAGCCGTCTATACCACTTGTCTAACAGAGGTTTACACGTCCAGGAGAAGCTCAGAGTCATTGGGACTCGCGGAGGAAGCTATTAGTATGTACGATATCATGGCTCATGCCGCTCGGCGCAGTGAGAGGGAGTGTTTTGTTTGATGATGTCCTCAATATATTGCTTCATCCTAGACATCTTAGAAGTAGTAACTCATCTTGACGGGAGCGACAGTCAAAGCCTGGACCAGCCAAGTCCCAAGTATCGTGAGTTCTATATATCCACCGTGGCACAGCTGCAGCCTGAGGCTCGCGCCGCGCGCGTCCGTTTCGGAGTCGCCTATTATAATGTACTGGGAGGACCTTTCCCGGGTGGCATTTGAAAGGCCACCACAAACGGCTACTCTGTATGAACGAGACAAAGTGGAACGCTTTGACCTTCGTGGTGGCCAAATGGCTGTGAAATAGTCCTCGGGTCGCATTGGCCCCTTCGTGCGAGTGGCTCACATTTTCAAAGCGCTTGGACACTACCGTGCATCGTCCTAGGGCAAAGCTACACTTTAGACTCTATCATGTTAGACGCACGCATTATCCTTGTCCAAGCGGCCACAGACATATAACACTGCTCGGATATCCAGGATGTGGTCGCATAAACCACGAATCCGTCGCCTATCTCGTCGCTTCCTGCTTACTCCCCGCGTAGCACCCTGACCCACAAAGACCCGCAAAGTCATCAAAATGGTCTCTATCTCAGTCTTCAGGTTCACCCGGCCTAGGACGGTCGCTCCAGGGGAATATTTTGTTAGCACCAACCCTTTCTACGCAAGAACAACGCGTAACGCGCGCTGGGACCCTCTTCCCGAAGCTGAACAAGAACACACTAATACCCACTTGTAAGCGATAATCTGTCGGTTTATCAAGAAACTCCTTGTTAACAATACCTAGTGAGCAACCCTCGAGTTCTATCTCGCCGTGTGATGCAGGGAAGGCCTGCACAAACAATGGGACAGACGACATGCCCGTGCAGCCACCTCCGAGTGTTCGCCGGGGTCGCGATATCCCAAGCAGCTCTGCATTGGATCAACCGCCCATTGCCACGCTCAGCGTCGAAAGCGACTCGCCAGAGAGTGCAGCAGGTGGCGATTTGGTGACGCGTCGCCAGCGTGCCCACAGGAAACGATCTTACCGCCTACAAGAGCCTACAATCAAGAATGACAGCACTAGGATCAAAGGGGCAGCTCGCAGGAAGAGAGCAAAGGAGACTCGCTTGCAATCTACTGGCCCTCAGACTTGCAAGTGGAATGGGTGCGGAGAAAGCATTCCCAACGGAAACCAGATATGGGAACATATGAAGACAGCGCATGGCGCGAGCCGGGACGGGAGAAGGCTGAGAACGACCAAGCAGATCAAGGAGGAAGACGAAGACATGGAGATCGATGAGCTAGTTGATGACTACAGCTCCTCGAGCGGTGCAGGAGAGACCTCTAGAGATGGATCCCACACTGGTGTCCAGCTGGCATCGAGCTGGTTCGATAGGGTGCGCTGCCAATGGGAGGGATGCCGGTCAGAGATTCAGTACATCGGGTTGCGACGTCACATCGAGTCGAAGCATATCCCGGTCCGAGGCGCTCACTGTCCAAGAGGTTGTGGTTATCAGAGTAACAGGGCGGACATGCTGGGGAGGCACGTTCGTAGATGCCAGGTTTTGGGGGAGGAAGTAGTCTTAGATGACTCCGAATGACAACAGTTTTGAGCTTGCCTGGCAAGCGTTAGCGTTGGAAAGCCTCGAGTAATGGCAGAATTAACCGGCCCATGTATTCGAAGGTTGATGTTCAACACGGTGCCAGAGGAGCTGGCGCATCGCGACTCAGCGTTGTGGATGGCGAGCAGGATAGCACGTGTTGGGTGCGACCTGGACAGCGCTTCGCAACCCGATGTGCTATGTGAATCACGATTTGAGCGTAGAACGAGATGTCGAATTGCACCGTACCTCGACAATTGTGACAGCATTTATTGATCAAGGATTGCAACCCGCGTAATTTCTGATACAATGAGACAGTGCATGTAAAACGTGTCTCTGACTATGATCACACAGTCCCACGGAGTGATTTGATGTTGACCGTTGAGACGGTTGAGTCGGCATTGACGCAGCTTTCACTCGTCCAGTGGCTGTACCGGTGTTTCGCCAAGAAAGGAAACCATGTATCTAGATGTAACTCCTAACCGCAACCTCGTCGGGCGATTGCTCACCTCACAAAGTAAGGTCGGTCTCATTGGAAAGGTATACAACACAATATCAGTAGAGTTTTCCTTTACAGCGTTCTCGTATATTCCGGGTATCAACAAGCATTAGCGGTGCAAGGACTGGCTCGACGGTGTGAGAATAAGTACTGATGGAGCTCTGCGCTTTCACGACAATTGCTCGAAGAATGAGGGTTAAGTGCATGGAATCAAAGAGCGGAATTGTGTGCGTCATCGCAGATGACCTAGAAAAACACACGTTGGGAGAAGATGGAATGGCAGTCAGCCCTTGAGCGACAGGAAGCTCGCTTTCTTCTCGAGACCGCTTCTGGCAGTGGCAGTAGAGACATTAGTGCAGGATGGTGAACGGAAGATAGCACGTGAAGGGCTCGCTGGAGGAGGCCCACGCTGCGGAGACAGAGGCGTCTGCGGAGGCGACGGGGGGGAAAGTTGAATATGAGAGGGATGAGTGGGGCCTGAGGAGTGGCTGTCCTCGTCGATCTTCGACAATAGAGGCGGAGGCGGAGTGAGAGTGATAGTTTTCGCGATTGAGTCTCTGCTTGCCGTGGAAGGCTGAGAAAGTGTCTATATAGCGCGTCGAATCAGTGGACATGATCCGGGTTGTAATCTTGGAGAAACTCACGGGAGTTGGCGTGAACAGGCGGAGATGTTCACGGCGCACTCTACATCGGCCGACGACGAAGTACACCACGAAGACCACAAGTAAAAGAAGAGTCGACGACTCAATCACGAGACTCGTGAGGGGTAACCCATGCCCGGTGTAGTCCCTCTCCAGCATGCCCAAAGCTGAGCGACAGCCATCTGTCAATATTTCCGCGGTAAGCACGATATGGTGACCAGGTTAGATGGCAGGACGGTCATTATCTCACCATCAACAGCGTCGCGCGCCAAAATGCCAAGTGGAGTGAATGGCGCAGCAGAGGGTTGGTGAGACGCACTGTCCACATTCCGGAGCTCGGCCCGAACAGGGTGAGCCATAGAGGATGCACTGGAAAGACGCATAAGAAAAATAGCGTTGCTGCATAAGGGTGTCAAGGGTTCAACATACTTGTCGGTCATAGAGTTGTGAGGGATCTCCTGGCTCTCAACCGACGTTTCATACCCATTAGAATATGACTCAGCAGTGGGCGGGTCTTCTTCCCATTGAACACGGGCACGGGCAGGGCCTGGAGTAGGGGTCGCTAGGGTGGGAACGGCGTACGTTGCAACGAGGATGACAAGCGTCGTTGAGCTAAATGGTCTCTGCATCGCTGTCTTGGCTGTCAGGGAAACTGTCTAGGGGAGGAAGATGGTGCTTACTTGACGATGCGCCATCCCCTTATGAACCTACGAAGGATGAGCTATCGCCCAAGGAGCACCGCATGCGACGGCGAGGGTCGTAAAGTCCCGATACTCAGATCCGAGTCGTCAACGCGCACTACTATCTGGATAGTTGGGTCCCCTAGAGTGCGAGAATCATAGCATGAAGCATGGCTAACCGAGCCCTGAGGACCAGTGTACTAGGCCATGTCCGACGGCGCTATTCACAGCCTATAAAGGATAGATTACGACGAAGCGAATTCTTCTTTCCGTATCGGCTATCTCTCATACTGTGCCAACTCCAAGTCGAGTCAGAAAGTATTATGGACCTAGATTGCAGCTATAACGCCGAAAATTCATTCTAGGCAGGCGCCTCTGAGCCACGGTGTCTGGATAGTCGAAAGCTATCAGTTGAACGGCGTCGATGCCACGAGATTTTCTGCAACTTCAGAACTTCATAGGAGACTCACAAGGCCATGTAACTGTTGAAGGCCTCGTAGCGGCGACATTAAAGCTTCAGCTATCTTACGCACTGAGCGTTTGATGCAATTGTTAGTTTGACTCGCCGTGGCCTCAGATGAGGGTGGCGCCGGCGATGTTGAGCGTTGAGTCGTTGAGTCAAGGGCTTCGATACCGAGCGGCGAGAGGGCACAGGCGCCGGTTGTCCGAAGAGGACGGAGATGGGCGCTTGACGCTAAGCTCACGTGAACTGATTGCTTGGCTCGGCTGTTGGGTGTGGATACAGAGTTTCTCTGCCTCTTGTTCTCGCTGCCGTACATCTTCTCTATAACCCTCATCTGCACCCCCATCTCCACCGTTCATTGTCGCTCTTGGTCTACGATGGCTCAAAGGCCGGGGGAGAATGGACACTACTCAAATGCTTATTACCAGATGCAGCCAAATCAGTCAGTAGTCATCCCAAATATCCCTCCGTCTCCGACTAGGAACTTACAGGAACGCCAGGCCCCTCATGTACGTCTTCACAGCAACCCTTTCCTCGTTTTACACGTAGCTTACTCCGCCGGAACTCTCAGGTACCTCCACCGGCGACACACATACCTACAGATGACGAATTCTACGCCTTCGATCCGCATACCGGTCGACATCGCCCGAATGTCGATTACCTGAAGAACCACTTCTTCAGAGAAGGGCGCATCTCACATCACCATGCTCTATTCATTTTGGAGCAAGCTACGGACCTCATGAGTCGAGAACCGAATCTCCTTGCTGTGTCGGGCCCTGTAACAGGTACGCTCCGCCTTGTTCCATGTTCTAGGCAGCGGTTCACGCGATTGTCGCGCCCTGTCAGTCTGTGGAGATATCCATGGGCAGTATGTACGTTCGTCCTCTTCGTCTTCCTCAGAATATCGCGTGACGCCTTGCAGTATGATCTCATGAAGATATTCGAAATTGGCGGATCGTTTGAAGAGAACAATTACTTGTTCCTTGGGGATTATGTTGATCGCGGTTGTTTCGGCATAGAGGTGAGTCTTGGCCCTTCTAGTTCAACCTGGACGGTGTATCAACGTTATGACTTGCGTCCATGACACTGCTGGCACTACTATCGTTGGCCATGCATTTTCGGAGAGCCTATTGTCCCTGACTTTATTTGGGCCTGGATGCTCGCCTGGCTTGTGTGCTGCCATAGGACGTCAACTCACCGTGCTAACGCTATTTTCGCCGCCAGTGTCTACTGTACTTGTATGCCCTCAAGTTATGTTACCCGAATCGTCTATTTCTCCTTCGCGGGAATCATGAATGCAGGCATTTGACGGAATACTTTACATTTAAACGCGAATGTAAGAATCTATATCCACTCGCTCCTTTTACGAGATATCTCACAGGTCTCGGAGCTAGGTCTGCACAAGTATTCGGCGGAAGTGTACGACGCTTGCATCCGTTCCTTCCAAGCGCTGCCTGTGACCGCATTGGTGGATGGGAAGTTCTTTTGTGTTCACGGTGGCATATCCCCGGAACTCGATACCCTGCAGGATCTGGAAAGGGTGCGTATAGAGAACTTTATATGGCAGACTTGCTAGAGTTGAACGTGATCTACGTATCGTGCGCAGATGAATCGTTTTGAGGAACCTGCCTCGAAGGGACTGCTGTGCGATCTTCTCTGGGCCGATCCGATCCCCAACTTTGGACATGAAGTAAGCAGAACTTGTTCGCTGCGGTTGCACACTTTCTCACGGACCCGCGTTCCAGTCAGATCCCCAGCAGGGGCAGTCCCCTTATGCGTATCCCGGGTTTCCCTTCATCGACAACCATACACGAGGGTGTAGTTACTACTTCACGTCAGTAGTTCTCGACGGCTGCCAGCAGCATCTAGCTCGCTAACACCTCATTGGCTGGCCAGTTACGAAGCGGCGTGTAGGTTCCTCGAACGTAACCAGCTATTGGGCATATTCCGTGGACACGAAGCGCAGGATGCGGGGTACACCATGCACCGCAAGACACCAACGAAGAAGTTCCCATCTGTCATTACGATCTTCAGCGCCCCGAATTACTTGGATGTATACCACAATCGGGGTGCTGTGATCAAGTACAAGAACAGGAATATCACTATAAGGTACGCCTAGAGCTGTCGAGCCTAGGGTTTTCGGTACGAGGCTGATGCTCTGGACATTTTTCCAGGCAGTACAATGCGACATCGCATCCGTATTGGCTACCAAATTTCATGGACGCCTTTACATGGTCGCTACCCTTCGTCGGCGAAAAGATCACTGAGATGCTTCTTGCCATCTTGGCTGTGTGCTCGGACCAAGAGCTCGAGTCGACCTCATCCGAAGAAGACGACTCAGAGCGCCTACGCGAGCTCGAAGAGGAAGACGACGAGACGCGTACCGTTGCGGATATTTCTCTGACACCAAACGAGATATCCCAGCGGAGGCAGGAAATTAAGAACAAGATTCTTGCTATCGGCAAGATGCAGCGTATTTTCCAGGTCTTGCGGTATGTATATGCCTTTCGATCTCAAGTCTTTCAAGAGTGGGTTGTTCACGCGTGTCTACAGAGAGGAAGCAGAGAACGCGACGGAGCTCACGCCCGCGGGCGTGCCCGTACCGACTGCATGGCCAGGCGGGTTCCATGCGCCAGGCTCAGCGCCCGACGCGCTCGCGGTGCAGGGCACACAGATGCGGCGGATGATCCGGAACTTCAACGACGCGCGCGCGTCGGACCTGGCGAACGAGCGCATGCCGCAGTTCGACTATACCGCAGCGCCAAGCATCCCGCTCGTGCCTGTCCCGAGCATGCGCCTGCCCAACCTCGCGCTTGCGACTTCTCCGGGCGGCGTGGGACCTGCGGGAGACGGCGCTCCGGGTGCAAGCGGAGTGGGTGGAGAGTTGGTTGATGGGCACAGCAGGCGGATCGAGGATTTGATTAAGAGGGCGTTGGAGGAGGAAGGGTTGGGCGATGGAGGGATGGTCGAGCGGTTGGCGGACAAGATCGCGAGAGGAAGTCGGGGTGCTCGGCCGAGAGGCTTGAAGAGGTTCGAGACGGCACCGTGAGCGGGATGTCGACGAGCTCTGTGCGACTACTAGTTGATTTGGCGGAGGTTTTGTTGTGTGTATGTGTGGTATACCCACTTGGTGATAGTGTTGTCTGCATGTAACACGACGCTATGTTTTCAGTAGTATTCAGGATATGATTCATCGCGTTGTTCTGGGGGACTCCGCATTGTGTGCTCGCAACGACGCTCGCATGTGCACGCAGTGGCTCTTGGCAACTGCTTGACGTGTTGCGATCGCCTCCTCAACGATGATCGATGACGTAGGACCAGTAGACGTAGCGAATTACCTTGAGGTTGTAATAGGTACATCTCAGGCAGAAACCGTAGAAGGGCAAAGTAACCGTATCATCACAACGTACATTCCAGCGTTCCAAGACTTCTAATTTACTCTGTATCCTCTGCGATCTCGTATCAAGTCAACACTTCCGTAGACGACGCGCGCAGCCACATTGCCATCGAGACGCATCTCCGGTCGCAGGAAGTCCCGGGGAATGGCGTTAGAGGCACAGGGCTCGAAGCGTAGGATAGTCGAACAGCGAAGTATAGGGCACTAGGCGTGAGCGTACTTCTCGGTCCATTCACGACTGACCCGTTGTGCGTCCGCCTCGTTCTCCTTGTAGTGCTTCGCAACGTCCGTCGCGAGCGGGTCGTCCGGGTTCGGCGCGGAGAGGAGGGCTTGGATGGAAAGGAGGACGGTACGGATCTGGAGAGCTGGGGACCACTTGTCTGCAAAGGAGATACGATGTAAGCGTGGGTTTGCTCCTGGAAAGCATGGGTCGCAGGCACGACTTCGGGCGATCCGGCACGAAGGGCATAGGAAGGAGGAGCAAGATCACAGACGCACCTTTCAGGATATCTAGGCAAATACGACCGAGCTTGTCTGTGCAGAGATATGGTTCAGATATGGAAACGACATGCAAGGAGGGATGTGGCTCACCGATATTCGGGTGGTAGATCTTGGTAAGGAAACGGACTTTGGGAGGGCTCATGGGGTACTCCTCTGGCAGAAAAAGCTCGAGTCTAAAGACGCCATCTGGATAGGTTCGAGAGGGGTCAGGGTACAGCCAGTGAGAGGATTTGGACGGGCGTGGAGATGCAGGGACCGAATGGGAGACGTACTCTGGAATGGGCTGCCATCGGGTCCTTGGATGGTGACATCAAAGTATCGAAGATTGTCGTCGTGAGGCGCGGCGGTGATTCCTGGCGCTGGATCCGCTACGAGCCGTTCTGTCTCCTAGAACGTTGGGGCAAGTAGAGAAGACAAGGGCGTATCGCGCGTAATGAGAATGATTGGTCGTGTGGACGACGGAAGAAGACGCACCTTGATGATGCGCTATTGAACAGCAATCAAGGCACGGGTTAGCGGATAGACGCAAAGGCTGTGTGCAGACTACGTACCTTTGGAAGAGACATTGAGGGAAATGGCGGGAGTCAGTGGCGGTGGTTGCGATTCAAGAGCTCAAAACGCCTTCCCGGATGGCCCAGATATTCCCTTTTCCGGTAGTCCGGCAACACGGCCCGTTAGCGCCGGCAGCCACAACGACCAACGACCGCGACCAGTGCAAGGAGGTTGGACGCGTACTACCACGGCATCTTCAAACAGTATCTCTCGGACCCTGGTCCCTGATTGCGCCACCCATCAGCCATGGCAGACGATTCCTCCAACATGCAAGTACGCCTCAACCTGTTTTCCTAGGATCCATGTTCCAGGCTCACATCCCTGGACCTTCTTGGCAGGTGGAAGAGAAGGACAAGATGAACGAATGGGTCCGTCTCACGAGCCCAGACGGCTACGAATATCTCATCAAGAGGACAGTTGCCATGTGTAGCGGCACCCTCAGAAACTCTCTCAGTGCTGAAAGTAGGCTCTTCCCGCGTTGTACCGCTCGTCGGAGATGTCTTACCGCATAACTTCTCAGGTAGCTTCTCCGAAGCCTTGTCAAATACCTCGCATACTACCGAGCGGTACGCGGCTCACAGTCGGCGACTGTGCTGTACCGGAAATCTCGTTTGCGAACCTGACAGCCGCTTCTTCGCGTCAATTACAGGGCGATTATCGTCGAGAAGCTGTGCGAGTACCTGACTTACAAGTCCCTCTATGAGAGCGCAAAGAAGAATGAAGAGATTCCAGACTTCCAGGAGCGCGTCTACCCAGAGATATCCCTGGAACTGTAAGTGCTCAAGTCATGGATCACACCATCGCGCTGAGCTCGGAACTTCTGTCTAGGCTTGTGGCTGCGGATTATTACGACGGTATGTGTGAGGGTATTATACGCTCCAAGATTCTACTGAGCCAGACAACGTGTCGTAGCCTGATGTCGGTATCGTACACCATGGGACCGCAGATGCGCTGCCACGGTACGTCCAGGCTGGCCCATGCAGTATGCGTTTCAAGGGCTCGCGGCGTGTTCAAGCACTTAGGGTTGGCATTTCGCCGAACCTGAGCTTGAATTGCTGTGATCGATTCACCACTTGTCAACTTGGTTCTGCCTCAGACCACATATTGCGAATCACAAAAGGATAACAGGAGAGCACAGAACAGCCCTTCTGGATGGCATCCACTTTGTATAGTGCCACTGTGACCATGTGATAATAGGTCCTATACGCTCATTGTCCTCCGATAGCATGTTCGTCCGACTCTGCCTTGCCTCAAGGCCCCGTACGCATCCACCTCAGGCCATGTTGTCTGACTACTTTATATCGTGAACCTGAATGATATGAGCGATGAGGGCCGCACGCAACGGGCCCTTAGGGGTACAGGTATGCATCATATACGTCATCTAATAGTTCTCTCGAACTTTCATATGATCGCACCATGCCGATGCGGTAGAGTTGCTCCGGCCGTAGCTGCTGTGGTTGATCATGTCCGCAGCCTGGTGACAGAGAAATTGTCAGGAATCCGCAGGCTAGTGTATCCACAGCTTTCCGCGCAAGCGCTCACCTTCTCCGCAATGGCGTAAATAGTTGACTGTATGTGGGCCCCAATGTGGATCGGGATGATGCTCGCGTCCACAATCCGGAGATTTGTAGTGCCGTGCACTGTCAAAGTGTTGTCGACCACGCCTAGGCCATCCGAGTCAGGGACTTGTAAGGGATCTTGGTAAGAGGGTTGTGTCCATTGAACTACTCACCACCGAAGTCCTTGGGCGCCATCGCAGCGGTACCTGGGTTTGTTCGTCGGCATGGAAAGCATGGCGGGTGTGCTGTACTGTACGTACCTACGGAGTGGTCCCCGATCTATACCAAATACCGAGCGTCAGTGTCGCACATCCACCCCTATTTATTCGCTACTCACCGAAGCACCCGAGCTGATGTAGCTATGCACGGCGGCGATGGGGTGAGTCTTTCATGCTATCATCGGGGGCACTATGACGGCTCACGATAACAGTTCCTCATCTGTCTGGAGCGATGGATCGGGATCCGTCTGAATCTGAACCAGATCTGAAAATGGCGCCTGTCCTCCTATCTTGATGAGGAACTTCAGTATCTGAAGGATGAGTTGCGTATCTACATTCCCGTGAATAGACATAAGGCTTTCCGCCAATTACGGACCGCGTACCGAACTCGCTACTGAGGAGGTTGAAATCGACCGCGGGTGCAGTAAGAGGGTCGCTGGATGCGATGTGCTACATTGGAAAAGGTTGACTCATGCTCATGCGGCTCTTCGTTACAGACGGGAGACTTACAACGCTGCCTTTACTTGAGGGATGCTTGCGACGTCGGGTGAGATTGCCATCCAATATAACGTTCCTCCGTAAAACTCACCACCATCCCACCAATGACCGAAACGTAGCTCTCGTTCGGCGCCGGGTTGACGAGTCCTCGAACCCACTCTATCAACTCGAGCGCTGCGGCGCTACCATCAGCAAAGTATTCGCGACGAAAGCGATTCTGCAACTTCGTCAATGGCGATGTCGCCTCAGCCGCCTCCTTGTCGAATATGTCTAGCAAGGCCGCCATCTCCGAAGACGAGACGATATCGCCAAGGGTCAGGAAGGCGAGGAGCGAGTCAGTCGCTGCCAGCAGGCCTCCTCGAGTCTCGTCGCTGTAAGAATGTGTTGAGAAACGGCATGATGTACTACCCAGTAGTGTCTGCGGATAGACTCACTATATCTTCTGTTGCTCGGCCGCGAAAGTGGCGTTGTTCCGCAGGAGATCTACATATGTAGCTCATATGGATTGCGAGTGATTTGTAGTGTGGCGTCGACGTACCGAATGTCTGGACCCCTGGTTTGACTTGCCACTCCGCGAGAACGAACAGGTGCTCCTATAAAGGTGTTGACTGAGGGTCCCAAATAGCTCTTGATGAGCTTAGTCTACTGTCTCACCTGTAGGTTTTCTCCGACCCCAGGGAGATCAAGGAGAGGTTTTACCCCGAAACTTTGCAAAATAGAAGAATTGCCTATGCCTAGGGCCGCAAGGTGTGAGCCGAGGAGTTACTGATGCGACTTATTGCCCACCGGAGAGCTCAAGTAGTTGAGGCGTTTGGATGGTACCGGTGGAGAGAATGACTTCTCTCCGTGCGGTCGCAGTATAGGTCTTTCCGCCGACGACGAACTCGACTCCAGTGGCGATTAGCGGGCTGCGGCCCTTTGCGAACGATACCTTTGTCGCCTACGATCATTGAATGAGCATGAATAGCGACTCTAATCGCATCTCCGATGCATACCTGGGCATTCAAGAGGGCCTGGTAATTCGCATCATTGGCATGCGAGCAGTAGTACGTGTTCGCGGCATAAGATCGCTTGCCTTCCGCGCGGTTGATGTTCGTAAGCGTGTTCGTCACCCCGCTAGCGTTGCCGGATTGCTATTAGCGTTCGTTAACTTGTGAAGGTATGCTGACCTCTAGGACGGCCTGCTACGTACCGGCTCGACGTTTGTGCCTATCCCCAAATCGTTCAACACGTCAACCATCTTAAAGGCCGCATCAAAGTAGACGTCATTGTGGGATGTCTAAAAGGTGCGAAATAAGCCTTTGACTGAGGTGTGTGCTACACCACGCGACATACGACAATTGGCCCTGCGAAACCATCGACGTGAGGAAGGTCGTGCAGGGCGCGCTCTCTGTCTTGTTCGGATATGCCTGGGAATGGATCGTGAGGAGGCAGAGTGTAGTTCTCGCATCTCTGCAAGTACGGAAGCAAGCCTGACCAGCCCCAGGTGCTGTCGGATGCGAAGGGGATCCAGGCGTCGTATTCAACAGAGGATGCACGGCCCCAAGCCATGCCGTTGATCCCGCTCGAGCCACCGAGCATCTTGCCCCTGACCAAACAAAGTGAGGCAGCATTCGAGGAAGTGGTATATGATGCTGTACCGAGGAATGGCGAAGCTTCTCTTGTTCAAATGAGTTTGCGGCACAGACGTGAAGAGCCAGTCGTAGGACGCATTCCCAGCTCCAGAACGCGCTGTAGGGCTTAGAGTCTAGCAGATTGATCTGCGTTTGGCTAACCATACGTACCTGGAACCTCGACGATAGGATCGTTAAGATGAATATTCCCAGCTTCTATGAGACCGACAGTCACAGACGGATCCTCCGCGAGTCTGTGGAGGGTATGTCAGAAAGCAACACTGTTTGAATACTCGGTTCTATGCATCACCTGGCGGATAATGCTACGCCGGCTGTTCCGCCACCTATGTGCGAAGTGATATGCGAGCTAACATCAGACAGTACTATAACGAACCAACTAGAAACGTACCAATAACGAGATAGTCGAAACTCGCCTTCGAGAAGTCGGCTGCGGTCGAGGTTCGTGGTACATTAGCGCACGTAGTAGCGCTGACGTGCCATCCTTCGAGGATGAATGCCACTGTCGCGAGAGTGACCTTCAGAACGCTCATGGCAAAGCTCTGACTCTGAGTGTAAGAGAGGTCGGCAAGGACAAGCTAGAGTGTTCGAGTGGCTTTTTGTACGACCCAAGACTGCGATCATGACCGGCGATGCTGAAGAGCGGCAGCGATGTTTCATGGCGAGTGGTACGATATGGCGCAGCTTTGGAGAATCAATATGTTGTTATGGATGTATTAGCAATGACAAAAATGAGGGTGGCGGATGGTGGCGTACGGCGCATGCCCAATGACAACCTGAGCGTACTTACTCCGAGTGCTGATCAGCGCTCAGCGCCGGATCGCTGGCGGCGCCCATCACCCTACGTTCAGCATTTACGCAAGACATGCTAGGTTTCTTCTGTTTGCATGGAATCGCGCCCTTGGAGCGCTTGAGTTTGGACAAAAAATCGTAAGTCAAGGCTGGACAACGTCCGACGTCCATCTTACGAGATACCTTCCGTGCACATCGCGCCGGCTCTTCAGCAGGATTCCTGCCGGATGTGCTGGCTAACTAGAGCTATTCGATGGGTCATCTTACCCTCCTTCTCAGTTGTTGGGCCTACGCCTTGACCGACATTTCATCACAACGTGACTATGGGGTCGTCGGGAAGCTGTAAGTAGTCCAATAGATAACATTGCGGGGTCGTGACATGGCGAGTGTAGACTTGTGGTAGTACATATGGTCTTCAAAATAACTGTAATGTGTGGCCTAGGGAGTATACGTAGTAAGATGCGTTGCCTGTCCATAGAAATCTGTGACCCATCAATCTTGGTGCCACGGTGGGCGGAACGGGTGACGGAACCGCGCTCTCAATCTGCCAGCGTCTTCTCCGTCCTCGCTATCCGAATCGTCTTCGCGATCACGGTTGCGCGTTCTGCTTGGGCCAGCTACTGGGGCAGAGGGCTCCTCCGTACGGGGCTTGCTCACACGGCCACGGCACACGGGACATGTGCGTGCCCCTTTGAGCCATTGCTGTGGTGCTGATGTGAGACACGTTGGTTCATTCATCGCAGTGAACGGACGCACCTGTAGGCAACTTTCATGGAACCAATGCGAACAGCCGCAGATGCGGAGGCAAGGGTCAGTAGGCTCATACTTCGAACAAGCGTTAGGATCGCGAATGTACAGAATCGAGGATATAGCACGTACGTCGTCAAGGCAAATGGGGCAGCGTTCTTCGGTTGCACCAGGACGCGCCCAATCGCCGTACGTTCCTCTCGGTAGAGCTGCGATGATATCCGCAGGGGTGCCGCGAGGCTTGACGTCTCCTAAGAGGGAAGACAAAGACAGAAGACCTTCGTACGAAAAATCGAAGTCCTCGTCGCGCTGCATCTCAATGACAATAAGGAAGGGATACTCAGCACAACGATGGACTGCTAGCTCACCACATAATCACCCATGTTGCGCCTGCGTAACTGCCTCCCTCCCGGCGGAACGTCAACCCAGACCATATCAGGCGGGAAGTGCTGTCCGAAAGCGCCGCGACGAGCGAATCGTCCGTTCAGGGGACCCGGACGGTCAGCATCTGCTCGACTTTCAACGTTACGAGATGAAGCTGTAGGCCCCGGGCGGAGAGTTTGCCTACTCGATGGTAGTGCACGTAATAGGGCCGACCTAGACATAGGATTACTCGTTGTTTGAGTGGCGTTTGTACTGCCGATACGGCTACTAGCCGGCAGTGGGTGCGTGATACTCCCGCGTGTATGCTCACGTCCCTGAGTCAGCTCTCGACGACGAACCTCGAAGCTCAACCGTCGCCAATTATCGGGGGCGTGTTCGCGCTCTAGGAGCGAGCGGTGTCGAAGATTGGGTCGCCTTGGGCTCTCGAAGGGGTCACGAACAGCAGAACTGCGCGGCGTTTCACTCGAGCCTTGTTGGGGTGTCGAACGAGGGGGAAGGCCTACGGGATCAACTGGGGAGTTCATTGTATCGTCCATGGATTCCGTCCTTTCCCACGGTAGATCAAGGAAGAGGGAAGGGTAGAGTGGTTGTTCTGGGGGTGGAAGCGTTTGTGGAGCTGCTGTCGGAGTGCTAGCACTCGTCCGTGGGTCAGTGCGGACACGATCAATATGGCCTCGGAGTACTTCTTGGCTCCATTGCCGCGTCCTGGAGTCGGTGGGCCTCCTGATGAAGGTTGTCGCGGATAGGGCGCCCTCCTCAGCGACGAAGTCGAGACCACGGCGTGGCATAGCCGTAACGGGGCTGGCTCGTTCACGGGCCCTTTCCTGCGAGATTTGACGCTCAATGGTGGACTGCTGTTCTCGAAGGGCGACGGATCGGGCGAGTGTTGCACGAAAAGGTCCGTCTCGGTATGCGTTGAGGTCGATGCCGCTGTAACGAGGAGACCTAGCCCTCTCTCTTGTGGATGAAGAGGCAGCGACCGGAGGGGAGGAGGGTTGGCGCGCGGAAGGGGGGCCGTCCATGAACGACTGCAGCATGGCGATATCTTCTGCGGTACGTTGCCTGCCTGAGCGGGGATAGAAGTCTGTGGATTCATTGAGCTGCCGTGATATATCTTCATCGGCGCGGCGTCCTATCCAGTCGTGGATACTCATGGAGCCTTGCAAATTTGGAGGATCAGGCGGAGATACGGTAGCAAGCGAGGGTGAACGAGTGCGGGCACGATGCCGAAGACCGCTAAGACCTAGAGATCTGGCGCGGCTATTCGCTTCCAAGGAGGACTCAACATGACCAGATGGGACGTGGTTGTCCAGCCCAGATGTGAACCCAGAACTGAAGGGCGTGGATCGTGAGGCTGTCCTCGAAGGTGATGGGACGCGGGGGAGACCAGTGCGACCGCTTTCCTGGGTTGCGTGGGCTCTGAGAGAACCGACATGGGGAGTATAACGGCCGCGAACGCGAGGGAATATGGAAGACGCTGCGTTGGGCTCATCCCATTCGCCATCGGATAGGTCGAGATATGATTCAGTCAGGAAAATATCGCGATGTGTGGCGACAGACGAGGGATGAAACGGATCGGTTGTAGGTTGTACACTTCTGTTGCTCTCGATCATCGAGTTATCGTCCAGCGCATGCCGAAGAGTAGAGTAAGAGCTCGTAGGCACGTGTGAGGCCGGCGTCGTATGTGCTGAGAGTGTGGGGGAACCCGGCAATTCTTCTGCGAGGAATGCAGCTAGACGTCGTTGATGAGCTTCGGACTCTCGCATGACGTGTCGCACCCGAGCCTCGTGCGCTCTGTTCCGATGGTCACTATACAATACGGAGGGCGCTGGTGCTGTGAACGTGGAGGCACGCGACGTAGGGCGTCGGGGAAGTGGCGGAAGATCGAACTCATAGACGGGCAATCGAAGGAAGGTTGAATCTGTGCCTTCTGTAGTGTGGTTAGCGTTAGCAGGAGAGGCTCCCATCGGCGATCTGGGCAGACGCGATTGATGATAGCGACTACTGTGAACGGCTGCCTGAGGGGCAGGCGCGCTGTCGCCGAATGGAATCGGGGCCGACGGGTCTAGTGATATGTCAGCGAATGCTTATGACACACGAGAGATATCTCACCGTAGGAATACGAAGACTGCGTTGTACGAGAGCTAGATGCATGGGCATGGGGCGAACTCCGGCCCACTGACAATGGTGCTGGCCTATTGGGTTCAGTAGAGCTGGAGACTGCAGGAGAATACGCTAGATCTGCCTCAGCGTAGAGCATTCTCAATAGTTGTCGCCTTGCATCTTGTTGCATCTCGTGCAAGCGTCTGTGTGAATCCTCGGCCCGAGAAGCAGCTGGTCGTACTCGAGCTTCTGCCTCCGATATCCCCATATCTGTGTGAACGGTTGAGGTGTTTTCCGCTCGACCCCCGGCTTCACGTGAGTGCAGCAGAGGATGCCGATAAATTTGTTCGAATGCACTTCTACGCGGAGGGAAATCTGGACAACATAACCATATTCGAACACATTAGAGAAAATCCAAAGGTATGACACAGACCATTCAGACGTTCCCGGGCCAAGGGGTCTATCGCGATAGCATGGCGATGCTGCTGCTCTTCGCTGTGATTAGTAACGTCGTCGTAACTCTCCGGAACGTAAAGCCCAGCTATACGGAAGTCATCGTCCAACTCAGCAGGAATCTCGACTGGGGGTAAGAAGCTGTTGCTCCTCAACGAAGGCGACGGGATATCGACGGGCGACAATCGTAACGGCGCTATCTCGCGATCGAAAGCAGTGGCTCGCTCAATGGACCTTGAGAATGTATCTTCGGCGGCAACATGGGATCCTGCTCCAGATGAAGTATGAGTTGTGCTTGCTGTAGGATACACGGAACTTCTTCGCGTAGAAGAATTGGGGTTAGAGGGCACGTCCGACAGGACATCCAGAAACAAAGGAAAGGAGGGCTGAGTGGTGGATGAAGGGCCGTTGGTATCTGGTGCGATCGGGTCTACGAGCATAGCATCGTCTTCTGTCGCATCATGTGAAAGCGTCGTCGACGAAGAGGGCAAGGCGGAGAGAGCGGAATGATAGCTTGACTGGCTGCTACTGCTGCCTGAAGGCGATACGGAATCGCCCGGGAGTAGAAGATCATCGACTTCGCTCGCGTACGAGGAGTCGCTCAAGTCGTTTCGAGCACGCTTGCTCCGTTCGCGACTGCCTTCTGGGCTGGTATGGGAGCCTGCGGGAGACAAGCCGCCGCTGCGGCGAATGCTATAGTCGGTGGAGCGATCAATACTGCCGTCAGGACGAAGAGCATCATAGGGACGTTTGTGTGAAGATGAGCTGGAAGAGCTTGTTTCTGAGTGACGCGAGTCCGCCATCGTTTGAAGGCTGGACGGGCGAAAGAAGGGATGGGAGTAGAGGAGATGGTGGTGGTTCGTGGTGAAGCTGAGGCTGCACGCAGTTGCGCGCTTCCTGCTACTTGAGCCTTCCAAGTCTTCCATTGTCCGCCATGATTAGATAGGCGCCCAGCATTAGTGGGGATAAGTACCTGGGTAAGTACCAGTAAGTCGTAGGTAGCCAATACTTACACGTCCGAATCGCCTCTCGTCCTCCGTCGCCTTGACTTCGTCTTGTGTTTCTGCAGAATCCTCCGCCCACCAACACCCAATAAATTAGGAGACTAGCACACAGTCATGAAGGTCTTTTCACTTGCAGTAGTACTCGCTCCGCCCAACAAGTCTTCCACGATCCTCAGCAGCGCATCTGACCTGTCCTCGTTCTCATTCTACCAACGTGGATCAGTTGCGGAGTTCATGTCATTCTTCACAAAGACTATCGCCGAAAGAACGCCCCAAGGCCAACGCCAGAGCGTGCAGGAGAATTCATACACTGCTCATGTCTACAATCGAGGGGGTGCCGAACAGCTTGCAGGTGTGTAGACCTGTCTACCTGTGATCAAGTTCTAGACGGTTAAGTCATGTTGGTTGCAAGCCGTTATTATCACCGACCAGGAATACCCCGTTCGCCCTGCGTTCTCCCTACTCACGAAATTACTGGACGATTTCATCGCCAAGGTCCCCCAGTCATCGTACAGCACTCCCGCCGCCATCTCCTTCCCTGAGATCAACACCTATCTACAAAAGTACCAGGATCCGCGGCAGGCTGACGCCATCATGAAGGTTCAACAAGAATTGGATGAGACCAAGATCATCCTGGTATGTTGTCATCCTAGTCATTACATGCGTCACTCACAATCAGTGCAACGTGCCTCTACTATTAGCACAAGACCATTGAGTCGGTACTCCAACGTGGAGAGAAGATCAATGACTTGGTTGATCGCTCGACTGCTCTGTCGGCTCAGAGCAAGATGTTCTACAAGACGGCGAAGAAGGTCAGCATCGCTATTCAATCCCCTAGCTTCCGCATCACTGAGAGTACTTCGCAGCAAAACTCCTGCTGTGTCATCATGTAGGGGCCACGCTACTACCACCATTTCCTCACAATTAGCTGCATGTCCGACACAGCGTGATGCTTATGACTTCTTACTATATACGACGTTCTGCACGTCATTTTCGGACCCAAGGTGTCCGTTTATTTGATGCCTTTGTAGATGTTCCGCGGATCGCTTGTAACATTACTTTCGCTTCCGAACTGATCCCAGTTACGGGTTATATACCACCTCATATCCAGGACGGTCGTGAATTCCGTGCTGTAATGATCCATCGGAACAGCACCCAGTAACGGATACTGAATGAGAATCATTCATTTCCTTCGTCAGTGGCGACTGACGCAGGGTAAGCTGAACACGAGCCCAGTTGCTCAAGCCGAGTGCTCGAAGCACTCGGACTTGAATTCGCTCGAACTTCGACTGTTTACCCCGGTCACGTGCAATGCTGTACAAGAAATTAGGCGTGTACCTGGCCCCGACGTGGCTTACGCCTCTCCACCACCACCGTCCTCATCTCGTCGTACGACCACCGTTTGTCACCGTCCCCACTCAATATGTATGTGCCATTCATGCTTGCCTCACAATTACCTGCAATCTGACACTCAGCTTAAGGGGTTCGGTCAAGGTCGAGTCGACCGAAATAGTCGGCGCGACATTGCATGTCGCTTTGCCCTGGTATTATCACCTATACACGGTCCCGTTTCTGTGTCTCTATCCCGTCCTCGCATATGCCTACTACGAGAGGTACGATGACTGGCTGCAAAGCGAAGAATGGACATTCCTGGCGTGCGTCTCTCTTGGGCTGGGGCATGCGTTGAGCTTCCTAGTCACTCGGTGGAATACTGGCGCACGGGCTTGGATCACTACAAGGAAGGTGTGTGAAGCGCAGTGAATGCGATGTTTTCAATCCATGTCCTGACTGCCTACACAGGCGCGCTCCATCGAAGACGCAGATTGCGTGCGCATCATCCCTGCTCCCCATCGTGGAGAAGGCGAAATTGTTCCTCTTGAGAAGAAGGATCCATCAAATCCTTCTACGTATACGTTCAATTACCAAAGGGACACCTATGTGGTGACCTCGTCTTCCCCCGTCACATTCTCGCGGTTGCCGTACCCCTGCTCTTCGCAACCTGCGCTTGGGTCATTCCTCTCGCCGCGCGGCCTCTCTGACAAAGACATTACATCACTTGGGTCGCTCTACGGCAAGAACGAATACAACATCCCGATTCCGTCTTTCATGGAACTTTTCGGAGAGCATGCCACCGCACCGTTCTTCGTTTTCCAGATATTCTGTGTTGCCCTCTGGTGTCTTGACGAGTACTGGTACTACAGCTTGTTCACGCTCTTCATGCTCATCGTGTTCGAGTGTACTGTTGTCTGGCAGCGCTTGCGTACTCTCACGGAATTCCGTACTATGTCCATCGCACCCTACCCGGTGTATGTCCTACGTAACGGCAAGTGGACTCAAATTCAGAGCGACGATCTACTCCCTGGAGATGTTGTTTCCATTGGTATGTGTCGTATCCATCGATCCACCGATATCATGGCCTCCCTAACGTGGCTACGCAGCGAGACAGCAGTCGGAAACAAACATTCCGGCCGATATCCTCCTCATCCAGGGCACATGCATAGTCAATGAGGCCATGCTGTCTGGTGAATCAACGCCGCTTCTGAAGGAGTCAATTGCGCTGTTGGAACCCACCGACAAACTCGATGTTGACGGCGCACACAAGAATGCTGTCTTGTTCGCGGGCACCAAACTTCTGCAGACAACCAACGGCGGAGTTGCTCCTGACAAAGGCTGTCTAGGTGTTGTCTTGCGGACTGGTTTTGGCACTGCGCAGGGGCAGCTCGTCAGAACGATGATCTTCGCTACTGAGCGCGTGTCGGCCAACAACACGGAGAGTTTCCTCTTCATCGGCTTCTTGCTCATCTTCGCCATTGCGGCGAGTTGGTACGTATGGGTCAAAGGTCTGTGGTTTGAATATCTCTAGCTTCTACCACATCTGAACTTCTCTGTTCCTAGGCATTGAACGCGAGCTCAAGAAGTCCAAGCTGCTGCTGGACTGTATCCTCATCATCACCAGCGTCGTACCTCCGGAACTACCGATGGAGCTTTCTCTCGCCGTCAACGCGTCTTTGGTGGCGTTGTCTAAATATGGTACGCGCTGGGCCCGATTCGCATGAATGCGAGTAACTAATACCATATAGCTATCTTCTGCACTGAGCCATTCCGCATACCTTTTGCTGGCCGCGTGGATGTTTGCTGCTTTGACAAGACTGGCACAATTACTGCGGAGAATCTTGTCGTCGAGGGTGTGGCAGGAGTCGAGTAAGCTGACTATCTATCAATGACGCTCGCATATTGACCTCTGTGCTTTCTCTAGCCCTTCGGATCCGCTCAAGTTGGTCGACGTCAAGACTACCGAACGTGAGACGACATTGGCGCTTGCTGCTGCCCATGCCCTTGTACGCCTGGACGATGGCACAATTGTCGGGGACCCGATGGAACGCACCACTCTCGATGCGCTCAACTGGCAGCTATCCAAAGGCGACAGTGTTGCACCAGCGGAGGCAACTGCTCCACATCGTACTCACCTCATCATTCGCCGGCGCTTCCAATTCTCATCGGCGCTCAAGCGCATGAGCACAGTGTCGAGCCTGCCGAATGGTCGGTGCATTGTGGCAGCCAAAGGCGCCCCAGAAACGATCAAACGCATGCTTGCGTCGGTACCTGCTCAATATGATCAGACGTACAAGTGGTACACCCGTCGCGGCAGCCGTGTACTCGCACTTGGCTTCAAGGAAATGGACAGTATGACTGTGGATAAGGTGCGTACACCCGTGAATGCATTCCAACGTGTTACTCAGTCCTCCTACTTGCAGATCAACAAGCTCCCGCGTGACCAGGTCGAGTCAGACCTCCAGTTTGTAGGCTTTTTAATCTTTCATTGCCCCCTCAAGCCGGACGCTGTCGAAACGCTGAAGGAACTTGGCGACGCTTCGCATCGGGTAAATCATGCCACACTTGTCTCCTACGCACGGAGCTGACGTTCTATCAGTGCATCATGATCACTGGAGACAACCCGCTCACTGCTGTTCATGTGGCTCGAGATGTCGAGATTGTGGACCGGGAGGCCCTAATCCTGGACGTTCCCGAAGGTCTTTCGACCAACTCGAGTGAGTGTTGTCATGATTCCTTGCACTTTTGTTCTGACCGAGATTGTAGGCCTAGTCTGGCGTACGGTTGACGAGTCAGTCATCATCCCCGTCGATCCCACTCAACCCATCGACACGCAGCTCTTTGACAAGTACGACATTTGCATCACTGGTGCAGCCATGAAGTTCTACGAGACCCATTCGTCATGGAACGACCTCGTGCAAAACACTTGGGTTTATGCGCGCGTTTCACCGGCACAAAAAGAGTTCATCCTGACAACTCTTAAGAGTCTCGGCTACGTTACGCTTATGGCTGGAGATGGTACCAACGATGTCGGTGCTTTGAAGCAAGCGCACATCGGAGTTGCGCTGCTTGACGGGACGGAGGAAGACCTGAAGAAGATAGCCGAGCACCAGCGCAACGAGCGCATCAAGAAGGTTTACGAAAGTCAACTGAAGATCTCAGCACGCTTTAACCAGCCTCCTCCGCCTGTTCCCCCCGCCATCGCCCACTTGTACCCCGACGTAGTCGAGGCGCAGAAGAAGGCTACCGAGGACATGCAAAACGCAAGGAAGAAGAACCCGATGGAGAAGGTGCGTCGCACAGTTCACGGCCAGTATGTTCGGTAAATTACATCAGTTGCAGTTCGATCTGGCGACCATTACCGACAAGCTCGCCGAGATGGATGGCGAAGACGAAGTCCCAAAGATCAAGCTCGGCGATGCATCTTGCGCTGCACCCTTCACATCCAAGTTGTCCAATGTCAGAGCCAGTGCGTACTGCATGCTATCAATCATCATCTGAGTATCTCATGCCACTCGCTAGTTTCGCATATCATCCGCCAAGGCCGCTGCACCCTGGTTGCCACGATCCAGATGTACAAGATCCTCGCTCTCAACTGTCTCATTACTGCGTACAGCTTGAGTGTCCAGTATCTGGACGGCATCAAGTTTGGTGATTACCAGGTCACGATCACGGGTATGCTAATGTCGGTTTGCTTCCTGTGCATCTCGCGCGCGAAGGTATGTGGATTACCAAAATGGATCGCAAGAGACAATGTTGATGGATTTGCATCAGCCTGTGGAGAAGCTTTCGAGAGAACGTCCGCTCGGCAACATCTTCAACTTCTACGTCTTGCTTTCGGTTCTCTTGCAGTTCGCTCTCCATATCGTGACCCTCGTCTACATCACACAACTCTCCCATAGCTACGAAGAACGAGGCGTGATTGACTTGGAAGCGAAGTTCGAGCCGAACCTCCTGAACACCGCCATCTACCTCCTCGGACTCTCACAGCAGGTGTCTACCTTCGCTATCAATTTCCAGGGACGACCTTTCCGCGAAGGCATCCGCGAGAATCCGGCTTTGTACTACGGTCTGCTCGGTGCGAGCGCCGTTGCGTTCTCGGGCGCAACTGATTTCATGCCAGAGCTCAACCGGTGGTTGCAGATCGTCGAGATGCAGGATACCGTACGTATCGCCAACTTACGAACAACTTGTGTAGCGGCTTACGAATGTGGTTTGCAGTTCAAGTTCAGGCTCACTGCATCGATGGTCATAGACTTTGCTGGATGCTGGGTCATTGAGAAGGTCTGCAAAGCGCTCTTTGCCAACCTCGAGCCAAGGCCCATGGTAACTCGTGGGAGGGAGCGTCGAGAGAAGAGGAGAGCCGAGGAGATTCAGAAGAAGGCTTAAGTTTGGATTCCTGTCGTGTTGCATACTGTAATGTCTTGTTGCGTAGCTTACAATCTCGACAATACACCGTACATAGACGACGATAGAGGATTGCGCGCATGATAGGCTTCGAACCCACTACGCGTTAGTACTCGCATCGGACGTCCGACTGATATCTACGCGTATCAAGTACATGGAAATCGGCGTGCAGGTTGTCCTTCGAGAGGTCGTGCCAGCCTGTTGTAATCGGAGGTGCGGTATGCGACCGGGTCTGAATTGGCACTATTGCCATGGCTGTGATGCCATATATGAAGGGGGGACTGATGCACCACCAGCCTCCCGAGCATCGAGCGATATCCCACCGTCACCTGATCATCCGTTCACCGCTTTCAAACATTGCCTTAACGTCTCCGGGTCCTCAACACCATGGCTACTGCTCTCAATGTCTCTTCCGTCATCCTCAAGACTTATCCCGAGGACTCCCCTTTGGATTTAGACGGAGTGTGCTTCCTACTACCGCCACTGAACTACTACCCGGTCGCCCCGTTCCCAGAAGCTCTACGCCGTGCCGCCTTGGACCACGCACAGAAGACGGGGTTGAATCCTTTCCATTTCTTCTGCTGGCATAAATTAGAATCCATTCATTCTCGATACGCCTGACGTGGCAAACGCACCTACTGCATCTACCCTCGAAGTCCTGATGCGATTACTCCACCTGCGAAGATTGATGGCTCAACGATGTCCCTTCCAGAGGGGTTGCGGCATTATGGGGCTGGAAATATCGTATGCCGCGTTCTCATTGCAGGCGTTGCGCGAGTTCTACAGCTGGTTGGTCTACGTCCACAAGTCCTGTTCTAAATGATATGCTGATGAATGTTTCGTGATAGTAGTTTCTCGGATGAAACGCTTCGACTCATTTGACAACGAAATGGCTGCATATATACGTTTCCTGCAATACGGCGCGGCTGCGTCCGGGGCGGGTCATGGATGGGCTGATGTTTATCACAGCCTTCTCAAGCACACAATGGGTGTTTTATACACTTCCCGAGACGCGATCGCCGCCCATGAGCACCGGAAAGTCCGGGGAATCGTCTTGGAGGATTTAGCTGGTAGCGAAATCCTCTCAATCAAGAATGTTACACTTGCCATCGCTGATCGGGCGCTGCGTTCTTTTCAGAGTATACATGCTTCTCTCGTCCTGCTTGGGTCTCTGCATTTGGCACAAGTTGTCGTCATACCGTCCGAACAGCGAGCGATTTGGGTGAACTTCAACCAATTTACGTCTTACGATGGCCGCGGTAACCTATCCCGCAAGGATTTCCTCGCGGAATTAGCCCAGGCGTGGTATCTGTTGTATAGAACGCTGGTGAGCTTCACTTCAACCCTACCGATATCCCGGGTATCTTACCGCTAGTAATGTCTAGTATACAGAATCCAGTTGAGCGCGAAGCCTATGCGCACCTGAAACATAATGGTAATTTCGCTGCCGGTGCAGTAGCTCAGTGTTTCGGCTGGTTCGAGCTGTCATCTGTCCACGTGTACGATCCCATTGCGATGGTAGGACGTTCTCGCGAGCGCGGTTTCCCCGAAGGCTCGGACCCCGTATGGGTTTTCCCAATTTTCGACGATGATGGAGCTCCTGCTATGGTCGTAGTTCTGGAGTACTTGTCCAACGCTGAACCCCTGACTGTCCACAACCTCACCTTGTGTCATGCAGACCTTGCTATGCGATCACTCAGTCGGATCCATTGCTCGTATGTGCAACATGGCGACTGTCTCTACAATCCGGACAATGTCTTCCTCGTCAAAGACGTAGAAGGTGGAGACGACCGCATAGGTTTCATTACCTTCGTGGTGAGTAGTTTGTGGCACTCGTAGGCAGCCGCTTACACTCAGATTCTACACCCTTAGCTGCCCAAGCAGCGCCTGCATGCTAATAGATGAGTCATCGAAGCCGAAAATTGTCCAGGGGTACAGGAAGGGATGGATCACATGCCATACCTGAGGTTATTGACCGGCGCATTCATGTCACGACGTATTGAGTAGGATTGCCTGTCTCGTAACGGGTCGGCTCTCAAACCAGAACGGAGCTCTCCTCCCAAAGCAGCTTTAGCCGTGATCCTTACCTCTGGCACCGTCTAGTATCCGAGCTCAGTCATCAGTCGCGACATGTATATGAGAAACGTTGGTGGGCGGGTTGCAGTCTGTCGTCCGAAGTCTTGCTTTGTGTACAGTTGGAGCCTTCGTGGATAAGATGCCTGTTCGCAAAGACATAGACAATACGGAGGGTCTCGGTTGTAGCGATCGGTGTTCATGGTGGCTGCAACTCGAAGGCGCCGCACTTCGTAATCGGGACTAGACTGATGGCAGTGGCTGTGACATTGCGCACTTGCACCACTGGGCACTCGACGTCGCCTACTTACAACCAGAGCTCGTCGCTCGAGCTTGGCAAGTCGCAGTGTCATGTCTCCAGCTGCTGTCAGCAGCCGTCTCGATGGTTTGGAACGAACCGCATTATGGCTTACCTTGTTCTGGGCGGCGTTGTACGGCTTCAGACATCATCGCCGCCGTACCCGGCGCAGATCCACTCTACCGTCCCTCACAGTTTCGACGCGGCCCACATCTACCGAGCTCTTCAAGTCGCCCACCACACGAATAACGTTGGAAAACTTTCACCTTCGGTACCAGTCTACTGCCTGGAATGCCCTACATCAGTCCTCGACGGCTAGGCTCGCGAAGCGGACCGAATGGCGGTTGGTACTCCAAGCCGTGTACGACATGGGAAGTCTGCTTGGGGGGCTAGGCATGCTCGGCTCTGTAACTTTGCTTCTGTGGACAACCGCTCAACTATGTTCGACCTTGTACTCTCCACAAAGCCATTCCGCAGAATCATCTCCCAGCCGGGTCTTCTCGAAGAGAGATGCGCCCAGTGACGAGATTATGACAAACTCAGTCAGTGGGGGGCATACATCACCCGCACTCCAACTGATTGTAAGGGCTCTTGTAGAACTACCGTGGCAGCACAGCTCATTGGCGTATCTAGATCCCAGGGTTGACGACGCCATTGCATCACCTCCCTCTACTCCTCGTTGCTCTCCTCATCACTCAGATCATTCATGAATGCGGGCATGCGGTTGCAGCAGCACTGTGAGTCGTGTCTATGCGTTGATAGTACTGCTTGCTCAAGTACGCACTCGGCGTCCCTCACCAGCGACTCTGTTCCGCTCACTCTAGCTGGATTTGGCTTGACAGTGGTCCTGCCTTCTGCATTTGTAGCATTCCCTAGCGACGAGACCGAAGCACTTCCGTCGCGAGCTCGAGTCCGCCTCATCTCGGCAGGCGCGTTCCACAACTTGATGTTCTGGCTCGCCTTGGGCTTCGCTTCTTGGCTCGGGACGTCTCGCATTATCTGGGCTACTATTGGATATTATGACGTCAGCCCGTACGGACGAGTAATAGTCGGTGTTGATCAGGTTTGTCTCGAGGTGTAGCAACTGTTGCTCGTTGACTTATCCCAAATAACCTCAGGAGTCCCCCTTATACGGGCATCTCCCTCCCGGTGCCGTGGTATACAAAGTGGGAGACGTACTGCTTGCCTCGCAAGACGGAGCACAGGCTCAATGGGAAGCGATCATGTCAACGGAGTCTGCCCAGCCTATGCCGAGTCTTGGATGGTGCGCAGACGAAGCGTGGTACCTGGGTACGTATAGATCCATACGATCTGCCAAGGTACTATTGACGCTGCAAGCAGAACAAGATACTTCGTGCTGCTCGATGCTCCGCCCTTCTCCAGGAAGCTCGTGCTTCAAGGCCCCAGGAGCCTCAATACTCGAACGCTGTATCGACCCCTTACGTTTTCTGCAGCCGGTCAATGGCGAGAACGCAAGACGTTGCGAGGCGGCGACGGAATGTGGGCATGCGCAAGTATGCATTCGCCCGAGGGGCGACCAAGAGCTTGTATCGCTTATTATACACATGCCTCCGTGGTTACGCGCGAACGATGCTGACACTGAGCGGACGATTGTCTGGCAAGGCGACAAGTCCGAGATCTTGGAAGAAGGTGAAGCATGCCATATCCTTCCGCTGCGAGCGAAGCTGAAGCGAGATGACAGTGGAAGTCGGCGATTGGCAACCAAGCTATGCGTGGTTACCGATGGGCTTGCCGTTTGTATGGGGCACGCTATATTCGTACGTCTATCCAGTAACAGGTTGGTATGCATCCGCTGAGGGCCGTCGCAGGTACCTCAAAATGCTCACGCTCTCGCTGTACTTCTTCAATCTCCTCCCACTGCCCTTCCTCGACGGTGGGCAACTCTTTGACATCCTCTCCGAGGAATGGGACACACGCCAGCCACGCATATCAGAAAATCTTCCTTTGCGTCGGCTGGAGGAAGGCGAAGATACCATATCACCTACAGAGGCGTCGCAAGTGCAACACATAGACCGCAATAAAGGAGCACTCCGACGAAGAATAGTGCATATGGTAGTGAGCGCGTTGCTCGTCTTGTGCATCGTGCTGAGTTTATGGAATACCTACTTTTGACTGACATGCGTTCGAGACGTACCTGGGGAGGCATCTTGAATGAGGAAGAATGAGTAGCACGAATAGCCACTCGTTGTAGGAGCGTTGATTCCGTCATATAACCCGAAGGTGATACACCCGCTAGAGAGGACTATGGGTACAGTGGGGTGCCATGCATGCATATTAGAATAGTCGTGGAGGAGCATACATTCCCATACAGCTGCGCCGCTCGCGGATAATGACCCACATCAGAGCAGCAGAAGACGACAGCCCGGCGACAGCAAAGCAGAGCGAGTCAAATGAGCCCGGGAGAGAATGGTGAGGTGGGCCGTTTACTTCTTTTGGGGAGTGTCCTTGATCTCCTGGACGTTGAGACCTGCAGAAAAGTGTTTAGAGCTTAGATCGAGAGTGACGAGTTGTGTATGCAAACACACCAGGGGGGAGACTCTGCTGGAGCTTGGATGCCTTCTCGGGGTCGTCGAGAGAGAGGGTGTAGAGGTAGCGAGAGCACCGAATCTTAAATTTGGTCTTGGTCTTGCCACCAGGAACCCGCGACGCAATCTTCTTTATGCGTGCCTCTGCGAGTAGGAAGAATAACGAGCTGTGAGTTAGAGGCGCACAAGTCAGAGAGAAGGCGCAAACGCACCCTTGGCATCCTTCCTCCGGGCGATGTCGATGAACTGCTTGATGTCGCGGATTTCCTTGGGCTACAAGAGCACGACAAGACGTGTCAGCTGGGCATACCAATGAGCAAAGCCAGGGCAGCAGTACGCACCATTTTGGCTGGATCTTGTACTCCCTGTCGGTGCCGTCGCCCTCCGCGTCGTTACTCTCACATTTCCCTCGGTGGCTGAGATCCAGATCGTAGAACTATACAGTTGTTGGTGATTGGCGCCGAAAGTGGCGCCTATCCAACAGCATAAGCGCCCATGGTTGAGACTCGAGTCTTCCTGCATAAAGGAGAAAATGCTGTATAGTTGGCACATTGCAAGTAAAGGAAAGGCAAACTGGAAAGAGGTGTCCGGTAAGATACAGATATGAGACCTAGTAGTGCAACATGCGATAGAGAGCAAGGGGCGTCATCATCAGAGGTCGTGAGCAGTAAGTAGTAAGATAATCCTCGTCCTCGTCAACGGGTATCGTGTCCTCGTCATTTCCTTGGTGAGCTCACCGGTGAACCCAGTAGCGTGCTCGATGGACGCTCTAGACGGGCCCGCAGCCGCTCAACTTCTCGTTCAAGTGCGAGGGACTTCTGCTTGAAGTCGGCTGCCTCACGCTCGGCGCGGCGCTTCGCCAATTGAAGATCATTCTCGGACGTTTGCTGAGCAGATGTGAGATCACAATGACGATGGCCGCAGGTGGAGCCTCGACTCACGAGTTTGTCCATGGCTTGGCGCATGTTCACAATCTTCGCCTCATAGCCCTTCACTTCTTCCTCAAGACGCAACCGCTGACGCTCGACTTCGGCTAGGGCCTTGTCCGTGGAAACGTGGATGCGAGAGCTCTCCTTGTTGGACTGCGTGAGCTGACTAGTGAGCTCTTCGATTCGAGATTCCAGACGTCTCGAAGTTGTCGCAGGCCGTGGAGGGTTGAGCGACTTTGTCTCGAGATCGACAATCCGCACATTCAAATCCTTCACTTGCTTCTCGAGATTGGCCTGGAAAGAAGTTGTAAGTGTACATCCAGATATACATGCAATGCCCTTTGACCTACATTCATCTTGTCGAGCTCAGAGTTCTCCACGCGAATCTTGCCAAGCTCTATCTGACACTCGTTCGCATACGCTTCCGCCTTCTTCATCCGCTCAAAGGCCATAGCAACTCGGTCACCTTGCTCCTCAAGCGATCGCTCGAGATCCTGCTTCTCCAGTCGCAGTCGTTGCAATTCCGTGTCGGACGACATACGGTTCGTGTCTGCGTGGTCAAGCTTGATGGCCTCTAACTCTGCCTGAAGAGCACGACGGGCTTTCTGGAGGAGCGCACGGTCCGTCTCGGCATCATTGAGTACACTGCGTAACTCGCGGACTTGGGAGTGCAGTGCGACGATCTGAGACTGTTGCTCTGCTTGCGCGGCAACGGATGCGTCGTAGGCTTTGGTGAGGTCTTGAATCTTGGTTTCCAGGCGCTCCTTATCCTTTTTCCAGGATCCTCCGTTGTACACCTCATCGTCGTAGCGCAGCTGGAGTTCGTCGTACTCTGATCGGAGCTTCCTGCTCTCCTCCCGCAGGCGGCTCATGGTATCGCGCTGGGACTGCAACTCTGAAATCACATTGTCAGCTTCAGTTCAGACAATTTGCATGATGATGTTGCCAACCTTCACTCAATTGAGCGAGTTCGGCTAGATTGACAATGTCAGGTTGGTTCATAACGAGGTGCAATTTGAAGCATACCTTGATACTTCTTACGTGTCTGATCAGCAAGGAAGTCGCGCTCAGCAAGGTCTTGTTGATGTTGCTTTCGCTCATCTTCCATCTCTTCAGCAAGACGTTGACGAAGTAGCTCGAGGTCGGAAGACTCGCGGCCTTCCTCTTCGATCCTGCGCTCAAGGTCCTTGATGCGCTCTTCTGCAGCTTGAAGTTTCTGCTCGACGACTTGACGATCGGCAGCAACCTCGGCAGCGGCCTTCTCCGCATCGGCAAGAGCACGACGAGCTGTACGTTGGGCGTGAGTGGAACCAATCGTGCTTGAGGGTGTCGAACATACCGAACGCCTCGCCACGGGCAGCTTTCGCTCGATTGATCTCAGCTTCTTCGTAGCGCTTCAAGTACTCATCAGTCTTCGACTTGTACGCTTCGATGGCTTCTTGCAGCTCTGTACCCCTGCATGAGCATTGGCGCGTGCTAATGAATAAGGTCAAATACCGGAGTGAATGGTTGCTGTAGCAGATGAAGTGATCTCGAGTTCCTGGAGACGCGCCTGTAGGCTGCGTTTGATGGCTTGATGAACGTTAGCAAGACTAAGCGAGACTTCGAGTAAGTATATCTACCGATCTCGTCATTCTTCGCGAGGACCTCCGCGTCGAGGCGCTCTTTGAGATTGGTGACTTCGGCTTGTAGCTGTTTCTTCGCAGCACTGAGCTCTTGCACTTGACGCCGCTGGTCCTCAACCTCAATCTGAGCAGCGCGCTGTTGCACGAGCTAGCGATACCGGTTAGCAACTTCTCCGACGGAACGATACTCGATCCACAAACCAGAGCCTTCTTTGACTCTTCCAAACGGGTGTAGCTTTCGCGCTCTTGGGTTATGGTCGTTTGGAAGCGCTCCCACATAGCTTGCACACCGTCCAGTTGAGCAGCGTGAGCAGCCCGCCGTGCTTCGGCTTCTTCTTGGAGCAGTTGCGCCAACTTCGCGTTCTCCTTGGCGAGACGAGCACGGCAGGCCTCGATGGACTGCTTCGACCCATCGCTGTTTTGCAGCTCCTCGGTCACTTCCCGCAGGGAGGTTTCGAGGTACTGACGAATGCGTTGTGACGCCGCCATCTGAAGTTCGAGGGCCTGCACTTGCTGGCGTAGCTTGTCGACCTGGGCATGACGATCGGGGGTGCGTGGAATCTCCGTGGGAGTGTCCTTGAAGCGAACAGTACCGTTCGACTTGGGCTTGCTGGGGGTCACGTTCGCCATGGTCTGCTCCCCGGTACGGTGCTCTGGAAGGTGACGAGTCTGCGTTCGGTGAGATAACTCGCGCTCCATCTCCTCATCTGCAAGTTGGAGCTCGCGCAAGAGACGGTTGCGGAAAGAGTCGTCCTTGGGACCACTGCTCATGATGAGCCTGCGGATCTCGGCGTGCTGGCGGTCGACATGCTCCTTGATTCTCGCCGCTGCAGACTTGGAGAGCTCACTGTCCTCCAGTTGCTGTTCGAGTTGGCTGATCTTCGACTCGTACTGTCGCTGCAGTTTCGCAATCGAGTTCGGGCTCTCGGTCTCGTCAGCGAGCCTCGTGAGTTCGATCTCCAGGTTGTCCTTGGCCTTCTGCATAGAGAGGTATCGTTGCTCCGCTTCGGCTGCCTGCGCCTGGGAGTCCTTCAGCTCGTTCTGCAGACGCCGGACGTGGACCTCAGCAGCCTCGCGCATACGGCGCTCGTTCTCTAGCTCAACGAGAGCCTGAGTTGCTTTCGCCTCCTGATCGCGAGCCTTCTTCTCCTTAGCGCGCAGTGCGACCTCCTCGTTCGCCTTCTCACGTGCAAGGTCCTCCGCCTCGGTAGTCAGGCGAGTCTTGGCCTTCTCAAGAGAACGAATGTAAGCGGCCTGCTTCTGCAACTCAATCTGGGCTTCAGCGAGTTGACGATCTGTCACCCGCTTCGCCTCCTCCAGGACATGGACATGTTCGACGATGGTTTTGTCCTGCTTCGCCTCGAGCTGTTTCACCTCCCACTCGCGGTTCTTGAGGTCAGTGAGCACCTTGTTGAGGTCTCGCTCGAACTTGAGGTTGATATCCTTGAGACGATTGGCCTCCGCCTTGTGCTTATGGGCGGTCTCCTCGAGCTTGCTGCGCTTGTTTGTCTCCGACTCGAGCTGCTTCTTGAGCGTTTCGACCTGGCGGTCGAGAGCCGACTTGTCGCGCTCAAGCTGGAGAACAGCATCCTCGAAGTCCGCATAACGAGACTGAGTACTGGAAAGTTGACGTTCGAGGCTCTGGTGGACGATGTCAGTAGTGATAAAGACACGCGTTTAAAGAGAAGCTTACCTCCTTCGCTTTCTGCATCTCCGCGAGTTGATTGTCGGTATCAATGGCACGCGAACGAACGGATTGCAGCTCAGATTCGAGCGAACGCTTGGCCTTCTCGGCTTCCGCTAAGGCGGCCTCCGCCTTCTTCAGCTGCGTCTGACTTGCTTGCGCACGATCTGAGAGAGATGAGTGGGAGTGCTGAATGTTCTTGTGTTCACGAGCGAGCGTCTCGAGTTCAACCTTGAGCTTGTTCTGCGTCTCGACAGCAGCCTTACGCGTCTCGGTGAGCTCCGCAGAGAGCTTCGCGACCTGAGAGCGGAGGTCCGCAAGCTCCTCCTCTTTACTCTTCGCGACCTCGCTGCGACGGGTCTCCTCAGTCGTCTTAGCTTCAAGGAGGGCGCGCAGCTCATCCAGCTCGGCTTGGAGCTTGACGTGAGAGCTCGCGTTACGCTCTTTGTCCTGACGCTCCGAGGCAAGCTCGGCAGTGAGCGTATCAATCTTAGCCTGGAGCTCCGCAGTCTCGCGGAGAAGCGCGTCGCGCTCGGCTTTGGCCTTCTCGACCTCCGTGGCGAGGCGGTCAGCCTGCTGCTCCTTGCCCTTGATCATGTTGGTATACTCTGTTGCAGTACGAGCCATCTCCGCAAGCTGTTCCTTCAGCTGCCGGACATCTTTCTCCAGAGAATCTGCCTTCTCGCGGAGCGCATCCCTATCAAAACTGTCAGTATGATACCAGATCAGACGACGCTAGGACGCACTTGTTCCGCTGCTCTGCCACAAGCTTGGTGTCAAGGTCAGACATTGTCAACTCCATACGCTCCTTGGCACGCGCAACATCCTCATCACGCTGGGCAACGACGTTCTTGAGTTCCTCAGCCTGCTTCTCTAGCATCTCTTTCTCCGCTGCAAGGATGTCAAGGTCCTCGAGGGCTTCATCGAGCTGCTTGCCTAACTCCGCCTCGCGTGCAAGCCATTCCTGCTGCTCGCTCTCCAGCCGAACGAGGTGCTCAGCGGCTTGATCGAACGCCTGCTGAAGCGTCTTGTGCTTCTCCTCACTCTCACGCTGCAGTTTGAGCGCGCGGTCGAGCTGCGAATCGAGCGTGTCTAAGTCTGCCTGAAGAGCCGCAACTTCCTCCTCGAGCTCGAGTTCATGCTTCTTGCTTCGCTCTAGTAGGGCATCTTTGTCGACGCCCAGCGCACGTTCTGCCTCGAGATCTTCCTCGACCTTGCGCTTCTCGGCCTCGAGGCGCATCTTGAGGCTCTCCAGAGCTTCACGTTCCTTCTGGTCGCGCTCGGCCCGCTCCTTGGCTAATATAAGTTCCGCTTCTTTCTTCCGGAGCTCCTCATCGTTCCGCGTCGCTGCCAGCAAGGGGCGCACCTAAACCTCGGCTTAGCATCCACTTCAATCAGAGCAATATATCACTTGCCTTCGTGTACAAGTTCCACCACGGCCAATCGCGAAGTTCGCCGTAAATTCGAGCATTGCGCTGAATGGTGCGGATGGCAACAGCACGATTGAGGATCTTCTTCATCTGCCGACGCGCCGTCCACATCCGCGCTACAGCCTGGAGACGCGAGAAGATATCGAAGAGTAACGCATCTCTGCGCTCTTCAAGATCGGCGAGAACACCAGCCTTGAAGAAGATCTTTGAGGTCCCGATGCGGAATATCGACTTGTCGAGCTCGAGCGCATCGACCATCCGCAGGCATGCCTTGCGGCCGTCCATGTACCCCGGAGGGATGATACCAGGAGTGAGGACCTCGTACCGTTGTCGGAATTCGACGAATGGGAGACGATTGGGATACCCAAGACGAGCGATACGAATACCCTCGAGGACACCGTTGCAACGGAGTTGATCAAGCACAAGAGGGACGTCGACGCGCCCAGGCTTCTTCAGAGTGTTCGGAACGATACAACGAACGAAGTGTGGCTGCGTCGCCTGCAATTGCCCCATGAGACTCGCGAGCTGCTCTTTATGTCGCTGGCCGACGGTACGGAACGCGCCCTTTTTCGTGCCGCGTCGGCGGCCGATTGTAGCCGCGTAGAGAGCATTGCTGCTGCCGCCGGTGCCGGAGGGTACAGGTGCGTCGCTATAGTCCGCAAAGAGCGAAGCGATGTAGGACTCGGAGGAGGCGGCGAGAACGCGGGTGAGGTTGTCGTTGAGTGGGTCCTTGTTCTTCTCGAGCCATCCGTCAGTGCGGTATTCGACGCGACCAGCGTAGTGGTGCACGATGAAGCCCTGTTCGAACCGAGCGGGCTCGTACTTGAAGGTGCCAGGGTGAGGCTCTTCACCTGCAGGCGGCTCGCTTGCCCAGATTGCGTGGAGCTTATTCGTGAACGTGAGATCAGTGGCCTTTGGCATAATGCACTCCTCGTCGAGCAGACTGAGAACACCAATCGTGGAACCGCTTGTCTCGATCAGGTCGATGGTCGGCTGGAGGTCGAGACCGAAATTGACGTAGTCCCATTCGATGCCTTCGCGCGTGTATTCCTCCTGCTCGAGCACGAACATGTGGTGGTTGAAGAACTGCTGGAGCTTCTCGTTGGTGTAGTTGATGAGCAGCTGTTCGTAGCCGTTAATGTCGAAGATCTCGAAGCCAGCTATATCGAGGACACCAATGAACGTCGACTTCGAGGATGGTCGGTCAAGAGCGCGGTTGATCCGATCAACCAGCATGCCAAAGGACTTCTCGTAGAGAGTCTTGCAAAGCGCAGACAATTCGTCGAGAGCCTGTTGCCTTGTACGAGCTTGTGTTACCCACTCGCGACCGGCAAGGACGCGGGGGCGAAGAACAGCCTTTGTGAATTCCGTCAAAGGAATGCCGAGCAAGTGGCACACTCGTTCCGCTTGAGATGGGTCGGGCATGACAGCGTCGTCGGACCGTGTAGACGTGATGACAATGTTGCCGATGTGCAGAATAGCCGCCACCACACGGAAGAGGTCGAGTTGCTCCGAGGCCGTGAACCCCACAGTATCAAACGCGTTCTGATATACACAATGAATGTCGATGTTGAACCAGGTAGGGTTCGCCGGCCTACCTTGAGAAGGTTCCACTCTTCGCGGTCATCGATGCCATCCACCTCTCGCCTACTCTTATTCAGGTATTCGTAATCCTCGACGCCGCCGTCCAGCAACAGCGTTTCTAACAGTTGTTAGCACCGAATTACAACACCATAAGATATAGTCGATACCTTTGAGGCTACCGCCGCCCTCCATGAGTTGGTAGAATACATGGAAACTCCGCTCAGCTTCGCTACGGACGACCACTCGACTCTTCTCGAGCAGGTACCAGTCAATGTTCGCACCGGCGATGCTACCATCTGGGGAGAAACTGATACGGATGAACTTTCCAAACCGACTGGAATTGTTGTTGCGCTGCGTCTGCGCATTACCAAACGCTTCGAGGATGGGGTTCGCTTGAAGAATCTGCCTCTCAAGAAGACCAAGGCGGCCTTTGGCAGTCAGGCTGAAGCCTGAACCCGACGCGCTCACGGAGGTACCCTTGCCATGCTTGCGGAAGGAGCTGCTGCGCGGGAGACCGACGGCAGGAACCACTGTGTTGAACGAGTTTGTTCCGGCCAAAGATGGTGACTGAGAATGTGCAGGCGTTATGGGAGCATGCGCGTCGGTTGCAATAGCGGCGAGGTATTGGATGACCTTCTTGGTGCTCTCGGTCTTACCAGCACCAGATTCGCCACTAAGATGACGTAGTTAAATTTGCGATGTAAGAGAGCGTGGGATGGCCAGACGTACGTGATCAGGATACTTTGATTCTCGCGCTCTTCACCCATGTTGACCCATGCACGCTCCGCGATGGCGAATATATGGGGAGGGTTCTCATCACGGCGCTTACCGCGATATTGGTGAACGATTGCGTCGGAGTAGAGTGGTAGTGGTTGGTACGGATTGATGGCGACCAAGAAGAGCCCAGAGTATGTCTGCGGTCGCGCATTTCTTGGTTGGCAAGCGTACGATTGTGTTAGTTGGAGGGGACTCACATAAATGGATCCAGAGCCATATCGTAAACGGAGATTATGTACAACGCTTGCTTCGTTGAGGAACGTGAGGTCTGCAATATCATCTACTCTGTCGAACTTTGGGGGGTTCATCTTGGACAGGGCATAGAGAGGTAACTTCCTGATCTACGAGTATGATTGGTGTGAGGGCTGAAGGGCGGGGACGCGCAAGATGAGGTGTACCTCGCCTCCAGCAGCCATGATGACTTCGCCCATATCGTCTTCCTCCTTGACGACCCAGCCTGCAAGGTACCCATCTTTGTCGTCCGGGACCCAGACCCATTTCTTCTCGTTGAATTCTGCCTGAGCGGCGGCGGCACGAGCCGCCTCTGCGCTCTGAGACGGTCTTGGAGCGGGCATGGCAAGAGCCCCCGGGTGTATTGCAAGAGCCGCAGTGCAGTAGGTGAGGGCGAGGGGGTGAAAGAGGGATAGGGAGGAGGCGGTCTCGGGGAATGGGAGACTGGAGTGGCGAGGTCGGAGAGCTCAGAGCGTGGTTCGCCTGCCCAGAGACGCGTCCTGGATTTCCTTATTTGGAACCCTAGGCGACCGCGGTGCGGTGTAAGCGCCCACTAGCACGACGCTCTCCATTCCACCGCCGTGCACGCACTCGCCTCGCCATTTGTTTACTGGCAGCTTGCGAAGCAAGTCAGGGGGAGTATACGGGAATGTTTGGCCGCACATGTCGATACAATGATGTCCAACACAGACCGATAGGATCATGTCCGTTGGAAGCTACCGCTTCGACTATAGTCGATCGGTGATAAGGACTGTCGTTTCTTCTGAACATGTAGCTCATATCAGGCCAGCATGCTGTACCCATCGAGCGATACTCTGTGAGAGGAAGAGAGAGATATGTTCCGCCACCGACGCGACGCGACGCGACATGGTCACGTGAGTGCTATTCATAGGCTGAGTGGCTGCTTGCCATTGAACTGCGTTGGGTCGACCCGCTTTCAGCGTTGGACGCGTTCTTTCTCCTCTGCGCTTTGCCTCCATCCCGCGAGCGTGCAAGTGGCTGGCTAGCTCGTCTGTTGTCTCATACTTCCTTGCGAACAACCAGCACCTCGCCCTACACTCCCAGCGCAATTGTCCGCATGATAGCAGAAGACCTCTCCGAGACATACCGTGAACCGTCAAGCTCTCAGCCATACAACATCTCCGAATGGCAGACCAGTCTCCATCCGTGCTCTCAACAAGAGGATCGCGTCAACTGGCAGCTTCCTGGCAACCCCGTGATAGAATCCCTCCGCGAGAAACAGCTACAAGACGCGGGTAAGCAGCCCTCTGCTCCCGAGTCTCATTGATTCCAAGCTGATCATCGTTTAGCTAACGCTTCTCCAACTCACTCTGCGCGGTTGTCCCGTTCGAACGATCCCCCTCTTGCGCACGTCATCGCACAACCCTGCAGACAGACCAACTCAGCCCATGCTGCCTATCGCAATCGAAACATGCTTGCTTTTCCAGAGACTCCAGACGTCCAAGAAGCTCATCGACAGCTCACCCGACAGATGCGCACTGTGAGGGTACAGGTAACGGATCGCTCTAGACAGTGGGTTCGCAAAGTTGCCCAGAGAAAGCTTCTCCGGAGTGGCACCACTACTGTCTCTGCAGGGGCTGCACTGCAGCGCAGGGATACCAATGAAGGTATCGGCCAGTCCTCCCGAAAATCCACTGACAAGGCGAAGGCGACGCTCAGGAGTAATCACACCGATCCCACTCTCGCTTCGAACTCTTGGAAAAGTAATGCCATGGATGATCCTATGGACGAAGACGGATCCATTGCTGGACCCTCAAAATTGGCTTCTATGTCATCAGCAGTATCGTCGCATCTCCATCACATTGACGACGAGAACGACGGCGCGCCGTCTAGCACCCCTACCCCTCCGCCAAAGCACCGAAATAGCTCTATCGCTGCTAGGTCTTCCTCCGCGTCCAAGGGCAAGTCTGCCCAGTACTCGGCATTGACAGAGTCGCCCACGAGTTTACATCAGACTTTCCTCATGCGCAGCCAATCTGCCGACGCGAGCATGTCGATCAAGACGGATTCTGCTCAGGTGCCGCAACCTAGTCCGGTTGTCCTCTCTCCAGTCTCCCTCGCTGTACAGCACGGACAGACCGTGGCCGTTTCAGACGGTCCTCCAGAATCTCTCTTCCCGCCTCCTGCGTCTTCTCACCGATCTCCGAGCCTGGCGCATCCACGCTCACAAGTGCAACCCCAAGCATCCTCGTCCCACCTACCTCCTGCTATGTCACAATCCTCCTCCCTCTCCAAGCCATTCGTGGTGCCCTCTCCAACTCCAGGAGCGACCCAATCTAAACCTGTTCACTCATCGCAGAGGCCTCCTCCCCCACTCGGGATGCGCCCGAATCGCCCGGGAGCGCCTGGTCAGTATCCCGTATCGAAGGAACCGCCGAAGGGTACAGGTGACCATCGGATCCCGCCGTTCAAGCCTCCTACAGGGAACGGTATGAAGAAAGCCTCTGGTTCCTCGTCCGGCTCTCTGGGCTCCCGCTCCAATTCGGGCTCTGGGAGTGCGATGCAGGGGATCGTTTCGCAGGCCGTACCTGACCCTCCGCATGTCGCTGCTATTCCTGTCCTGAGTCGTCCGCCCCAGGTACTGGAGATGTCGGCGCGTAGGCCGGAGCCTGGGGATGCCATGGATGAGGGGAAGGAAGCTGATTCTAGCTATGGCGATATCCCCTTCGACTTCGACAGGGAGGCACTGGACGAGGCGATGAGCGCCTACGATGCTTGACGAGCTCGCTCATTCAATGCTATACTCATATACTGTACGGATGGTGATTTGGACTGTTTCCGCACTATGGCTATACTTTCCTTCTTGGTTCTCGTTGCATACTACTCGCACGCGTATAATCTTCCGCATAATTACATATGTACGAACACGTCCCCTACCGCACATGCGCTCACTCATGGAACACAAAGCATCGCAACAGTCATCTTGGATGAGAGCATACGCTTGCATTATGTATATCGATACTTTTTGTAAAGGCTCCGGATAGCATTAGGATGTGCAACAAAGAGTCAGATCGTCTACGCGACAGGGATGCCAGCGAACTCGTCATAGCCAAGCGCAAGGTTCAGGTTCTGCAGACATTGTGTCGCGGCGCCCTTGAGCAGGTTGTCCAAGCCACCCTATGTTCACAGGTTAGCAAAGAATTGCAGCCAATGGGGAAACTACGCCACTTACAACAACGACGGCACGGTCACCCTCGCTGTGCACCTGGAAGCCACCAACGGTCCAACCGTGCTGGTTCTCGATGTCGGGGAGGGTCGGCACCTCGTTCTTGATCCGCACGAGCTTCTCGCCCGCATACCGCTCCTCGTAGAGAGCGCGTACATCCCGCGCGGTGACCTTGCCATTCAGCGGCATAGATAACACGCTGATAATACCGCTGAACCAGGGTGCCACAGAGGGGACGAAGGCGAGCTTCACCCCGGACACGCCGGCAGAGGAAGGCAGCAAGCGGGAGAGGTGGCGCCCGGCTTCACGCTCGTGAATATGGTCCGTGAGTGCGTAGGGCCGGATGGCGCCGTGCAGGCTCTCGGCGGTCACTTTGGGTACAGTGGTAGGGCGGCCGTCGGGGTCGGTGGGGCCGGTGACGGTGCCTGCGCCGCTGTAACCAGAGACACCGAAGACAGTGGGCCAGGCCTCGGGCTTGATGTGCTTAAGGAGCGGGGCAATGAGCAGCTGCGAGGACGTGGCGTAGCAGCCGGGGTTCGAGATGCGCTTTGAGCTACGGATGGTCTCGCGGCCGTAGAGTTCTGGGGATGTATTGCAAGAGAGAAAATTTAATATACAAGTGCGAGATACAACAAGATTCAATGTGCGGAAGCCTCACCCGGAAGACCGTACGTCCATCCGTCCTCGAAGCGATAGTCGGCGCTCAAGTCGACGATCACGCTTCCCTTCCCGTCCTTGCGCTCCGCAGTGCCACGGTCAACAGCGTCAACAAAGGGCTTGCAGACGCCATTGGGAAGGGCCATCACCCATGCATCGACTTCGCCGTCCTTCTCCATGCGCTCGACATCCTGGACAGAGAGGTCGCTGAATGTGACGGGGGCCTTGGTGTAGGTGGTAAGGGGGTAACCTGCGAGTTGGCGAGAAGAGACGTGGGTGAGGTTGAGGTAAGGGTGCTCGGACAAGAGCGTGGTGAGCGTCTGGCCGGTGAAGCCCCGCGCGCCGATCAGGGCCAGCCGCTTCTGCTCCGTCGAAGGCGCTGCGGTGGCGTACCCGCGCGTCGATCCGGGGACGCGGCGGTTGGCCCAGGTCGAGTAGGAGCGCACGCCAGACGCCGCGCTAGCCGCCTTGTGCGGAGGCGCAGAGGGACCAACAGGGAGGTATGTCCGAGGGATCCGGCCCTTTTCTTCGATACCCTGGATGATCTTCTCGACCTCCTTCACGTCCTGCACGCCGTACCAGAACAAGCTCTTGCCCGCGCGGGTGAAGCTGCCGTCTGCGCGCTCAAAGTGCCATGCACGGTTCTCGTCGTCCGCACGTGCAGTCCAGAAGAGACGGCGGTGGTCTTTCTTGATGGCGTTGAAGACGTTGTCGACGATACCATTCATGACACCGTTGCGCGAGGCGAGGAGCTTGGTCAGAATGGGGACCTCGCCCTCAGGGTGAGACACAATAGCAACAACATCGAGAGGCTCGTCGCCGTAGATAGTGTATGGAGTGTCCTTGAGGGCGTTCAGAACGCCAGTGACACTTTCCTCGCCAGAGAGAACGTCAGGGTCGCGGTCGTTGATGACCTGGCGGAGACGGTCCGCGCCAACCGAGTCGATCGTCTTGTGCCTAAAGAGCTTGTAGCCACGTCGGATGAGGGTACCGGCGCCGCTGTCAGTGAAGAGCTCCCGCTGGAGGGAATCTACCGAGATTACGGCGACGGAAGAGGAGCGCGGCAGGTGGTCAAGAAGCTCCTTGAATTCGCGAAGCTTGAGCTTGGTGCCATACTTGACCCACGGTTGCTTCATGAGCTCGTCGTACTCCTGCACCAATGGTCAGTATGAACGTGCGGTCCCTAGAGTGAAGGTGAACGAACCTCGTCAAGGTTGATGACGTCAAGTTTCTCGCCAGTGACACCGTGGAACATACCGCCCTTGTCGTTGAGGAAGACGATCTTGAGAGGTTCGAGCTCCTTTGCGAGCTCGCCTGCTGCGATGTCGGCATTGACATTGAGGATTTGACCGGCGTCAGACTCGGCTAAGCTGGTGAGAATGGGGAGGGCGCCAGCGCGGATGGAAGCCTCGATGGGACGCTTGTCAACCTTTGTAATCTTTCCGACGAGACCGTACTTGTCCTTGTCAAGGTAGTCGGCGGAAAAGACACCGGACGTGATAGGACGGGCGCGTGTACCGAGCTTCTCGAGTGCGGCGACAAGCTTGAGGTTCTCGTCGAGGAAGACGCGACGAGCGATTTGGAGGGTCTTTGCATCTGGCGAGAAGTTGGGTCCATTGTGTTCGAGTGGTGTGATGGGTGGCAGGACTCACCAGTGACACGAATGCCGTCAATGTAGTCGGGAATGACACCGGCGCTCTCGATGATGCTGTTGAGCTGAGGGCCTGCACCGTGGAGGACGACAGGATAGAGACCGACGCGGTAGAGGAAGGAGAGGTTGGTAGCGAGCTCCTCGACCTGGTCAAGGACAGCGCCGCCGACTTTGATGACGGCAAACTTTGCGGGGTGGGAGGCGTCTGAGGATGAGGAGAAAATGCGGAGATAACGCTCGACTTCGCGCTTGGTACCGATGGAGTAAAGGAGGCGGGTGATGGTGTCCTATGCAGAGGATTAGCATCAGGGGTAGATGGCACGTTGAATGGAGTGCAGAACGTACGCGGTCACTCTGGGCAGAGGCAGAGGAGAGGGACCGAACGGCAACTACGTTGGAACGGCGAGCTGCTGCACGAGAGCCAGAGACTGCCGAAGCGCGAAGAGCGCTCCGGAGGGAGAGCTTTAGGACTCTGCTGATGGCGTGCATCGCGAGCAACAGAGACGACGACTGCAAGGGCACTGAAGACGAGGAGGAGGATGTACAAGGAGGGGGAGGAGGGGAGGTAGAGAGGAGGAGGAGGGGAAGTCGGAGGACCGTTTAAGGCTGGGGGTGACTCGGATAAGATTAGGACATAGACGCCCAATTCAATCGCTTGTGCCTCGGGCGCCTAGATCAAAAGCCAATGACACAGACGAATCCGGTCTTGGCACAACACATCCTCGTCCCATCCGAGAACATACAGAGCGATTATTATTCTCGCAGAGCGATGACACACTCTGAATCGCAGGACATCGAACAGGCGACCACCTCCATCGCGTACCGTACATTCTCCCATGCCAAGTCGCGTGCACTCGCTGACTTGCTATCCCCAGGCCGTCCCAGCCAGACGACAAGACGCGTCGGTACGACCGTCAGCTGCGGTACGCGTCGCACTCCTACCCATCGCACATCCGCTGACTGATCCACACCAGAATCTGGGCTGCCTCCGGTCAAGCCGCCCTCGAAGCCTCTCGCATCCTCCTCGTCTCCTCCTCAGCCACATCCACCTCCATCCTCAAGAACCTCGTCCTTCCCGGCATCGGCCACTTCTCCATCCTCGATTCCACCATCACATCTCCCGCAGATGCAGGCAACAACTTCTTCCTCAACGCAAAGGACAGCATCGGCAAGCCTCGTGCCCAGGAAGCAGTCCCCCTCCTCCGCGAACTCAACGACAGTGTCCAAGGCGAGGCCGTCCTCAAGGATGTAAAGGAGCTCCTCAGCACAGACCAAGGAAAAGACTGGCTCAGCGGCTTCTCCATCGTCATTGCCCACAACCTCGACAAGAGCACCCTCGAGCAGCTCTCTACCTTGCTCTGGTCTAATCCGAATGGCCCCCCTCTCATCACCGTTCGCTCCGCAGGCTTCCTTGCAGAGTTCCATATCCAATACCACGAACACTGCGGTAGGCTCTCCTCGTCCAACTCTGATTCTGCGCGATTGACCTCCCATCAGTATCCCAGTCTCATTCCGAGACTGCACCATCGCTGCGCATCACCCGACCCTTCCCCGCACTCCTCGAGTGGGCCCGTAGCCTCGATCTACAGAATATGGATCCCACCACACACGGACATATTCCATTCGTCGTCATTCTCGTTCGGCTGGTAGATGAGTGGCGCAAGAACGTAAGCATGCTCTGATGCACGCCGGTCGTACGTAGGGCTCATTCAGTTTGTCAGCACGATGGCAACTTGCCTAAGACCGCCGCTGAGAAGAAGGAATTTAAAAACCAAATCCTTGCTCTCAAAATAAAGCCGGATGAGGAGAACTTTGATGAAGCGGAGGCGCAAGCGTGGCGCGTGTGGTCTGAACCCGCGGTTCGTTAGGCCGCCCGAGCTCTACACGCGCCTATAGCTGAACATGTGCCCAGATTCCCTCAGACATCCAGTCTCTGTTCTCTCTATCTCCGCCGCCATCAACCTCCGACTCGTCCGCGCCGACGAAACATACGACCTTCCATGCGCTCCTGGATACCCTCGTCAACTTCACAAAAGATCCGTCAGGCCCGGGCACGCTTCCGTTGTCGGCAACGCTGCCTGACATGAAGTCCGATACGGAGAGTTACGTGAAGCTGCAGAACTTGTACCGCCAATGGGCGGAGGTCGAAAAGGTGTGCGCACCCTCGATCTCAGCGATTGGCCTGCTTATTTAGAATGTCGTAGGCCAAGTTCAAGGAGCTATTTGCGAATAAGCATCCGGAGCTTGCGCAGACGGCGAACCCGGAGGAGGTGGACACATTTGTCAAGAATTCGCACCACCTCCGAGTCCTGAGAGGAAAGCAGTGGGGCGCGTTTGATCAGGACCGCGAGGCCTTGGGTAAGCCACGACCTACAGATTTACGTCGACGTTGAAGTCTCACTGAAGAGGGATTCTAGCGAACGCGTTCATGATGTCCCCCAAGGAGACTGCCACTCACCTCAGCTTATCAGCATTGACGAACCTGCTAGCCAAGGATCCGAGTAAGGAGTCACTGTTTTAGAAGTCTGATATTAACTGAAAGATTATACAGACGCGTCTAAAGTCACCGAAGACGCGCTGCGAGCGGAGGTTGTCTCGATTGTGGGCGAAAACGCGGACCTTCCCGAAGAATTGGACGCTGCGCTTGGAGAGATGTACGTCCTGCGTTCTCGTACGTGCCGTAGCCATTACTGACTCGTCCGGGTCCATAGTGCACGCGCTCCCACTGCGGACATTCCGAATATGGCGGCGTTCCTAGGAGGCCTGGTCGCGCAGGAAGCCATCAAGATGATCACGGAGCAATACGTGCCCTTGAATGGGTACTGTGTGGTTGATCTGGTCGATTCGTGGACTGGTGTGGTCGGTTGAAGGCTGGATAGCGTTAGACATCACAAGAAGGTTGGAATCACTGTAATTTGGATCTTGTCGCCGTCCGCTGTGTACATTGCTTTGCGTGCATTGCACTATCTTTTCTGCTCGATCTCGGCACGCTTTTGTTGTACGAAGATTCTCCGAACCGCAAATTCTAACGACACCGCATTGCCATAGTACATCGAGGGTTCCATGAATATTCGAATAGTATGCATGCACCAAGGACAACACTAGGAAGAAGTCGACGGCGCGTAACTGGACAAAAGGTCGATCACCAGTCATCCATAATCTCAACTCAACGTGGTTCAAGCCAGAATCGTCTGGCGGCACCCCGATCCTCTCCAACTGAGCTCTGACAATGGCTTCCTCGTCACCAATGAAATCGACGTCCTTGATAATATGCGGTGATAACCAGGATGGTGTCGGGACCCAGCAGTCGTCGCTGTCAGGTGAAGAGTCCTCATTCTCACTAGACACCGGCTTGTCGATATCTCTTTCGGTAATCTCTCGCAGTGCGACGTCCAACACTCTAACGTGCCCCCCGCGGCCCTTCACTGTCTCCCGGATCCGAGTATATGGCGTCTTCACGGAAACCGCCTGGTACCAGACCACTCAAGTCGCGTCTCCATCGCTCGTAGTCAGGTGCCAGTGCAGATGTCCTGCATATAAGGGTTGAAAATGTCGTGTGCCGAGTCCTTGTGGCAGGTACCACCCGAGTGCTCAAGCTGGTATGTGATTGATTTCAGGCCAGCGTTCCACTCAACACTAATGAGAGCATCGCGGCAGTTTCTGGGACGCGGCGCTTCTGCTCTATTCGACAATGAAGTCGCCGCTTATACACGCTTTCTGCAAAACCAGACAGCTGCGCCAGGGGCAGTACTACAGTGTCCCGGCTGGGTCGAAGTCGATGCGAATTTTCTCAAAAATGTCATGAACATGTCATCTTCTTTGCCAGACGCGACTCTTGTCCATGGTGAGCATGCTCGAGAAATCCTCTTGGAAGACTTGCCGGATAGCGAGACCCTTTCGATCAAGAACGTCACCCCGGCCATTGCTGATCGGGCGCTGCGCGCCCTTCAGAGCATCCATGCCGCTCTTGTCCTGCACGGATCTATTCATCGTGACAGAATTGCTGTCGTACATACTCAAGACCGAGTGGTCTGGGAGAATTTTAGCTACTCCACGTCCTATGGCGGCCGCCGTGACTTATCTCGCAAAGATCTCCTCGCCGAGTTGGCCAGGCTTGGGATCTTCTTTACAAGAGACTCGTGAGTTTATCCAGCTTTCCTCTCACAGAACCTTGGACTCTGACTTCCGCACCGTCTAGTATCCAGACTCACTCATTGGTTACGATGCCAACGCAGATACAATTGACCCGTTGAGCCTCTGCGACGCTTCCCCAGCAACGCCGATGTCTCCGTCACATCCCAGGCCCGGCAAGGAGGCGGTCAATGAAGAGGCTGCGTCTATCATCCTAGCGTATCCGGACATCAATTGCTTCAGCTGGGATCCGCCCCTTTTCAATCTCACGCCTGCGCCAAGGCGTGACGCTTTGACACTCCTGAGTTATTGCAAGCCGCACAAGCCGCTTACGAATCGGCGGATAGCAACCCATTCACGTACTGGTACGGAACCTGCCCAGTAAAGATGAACAATCGCGTTCTCGTTATGGAGTACGCCGCCGCAGTTGTCGCCACAGTTGTCGATAGGTACACAGCACCGACGCCGCTCCCTCAGTTGCCTTCTAGCGTCGTGGTGGAGTTCCGAGAGCATATCAATCCCTCAGGGAATAATCCCATGATGAAGGTTCGCATAGATGGTCAGCCTGCGGAGAGGCTCCTCAAGATCGTGAGTACATCTCAAGTTACCTGCACGCGCCACCAGACTCAACTGTTACCGCTGCAGTTCAGCAGCGCTAGACGTCAGGGCCCGGATGAACAGACAGATCCAAAGCTGCGCTTCGAAGCTGAACGGGAAGCTTATGCGCACCTCGAACACTACGGTGGCTCTGCCGCTGCTGTGGTACCTCGGTGCTTCGGCTGGTTCGAACTGTGCGGATCATCTGTATGGCTCCCTCGACATGATCAGGCGTACTCGCGAGCGCGGCTTCGCCTAAGGTGAAGATCCCGTATGGGTCTTTCCTATCTTCGACGATGGAACACCTGCGGTGGCCTTGATCCTTGAGTATCTCTCCAATGCCGAGACACTTTCCATGGACAACATCACTTTGCGCCGTGCCGACCTCACGATGCGATCCCTCAGTCGCATTCACTGTTCCTACGTGCAACACGGAGACTGTGACTTCAGTCTGAGCAATATCCTCCTCGTACGGGAGGGTGACAGCGAGCGCATAGTCTTTGTTGATTTTGACCATGCATTTTCTGGGTGTATTATATCAGATCGGAGTATGAGCCGGATCTGTGTGCATGGAGAATTTAGGCGCCTCTGGGTTCAACTGTACAACTTCATGGTCAGTGGTTATCCAATCATCATGTGCACTGGCCGCTCACTCTGTTCTCTGCCCTTAACTGCCCCTTCGGCGTCTGCGTGGCGACAGCATGAGTACGGCCAAATAGGACTTCGGTCATGTCAAAACTTGAAAAATAGCTGTGATTGGTGTGCGATCGGTATAGGGAGCGCCGTGAGTAGCAAGCGTTTCTCATATTCTCTGTGATTGGGTGCAACCGACACAAGCGAGAATCATGAGCATTCGTTGTAAATAGATTGAGTCTCGAATCCTTGAGTGAGGGCCATTCACGGCGAATAGGATCGCCCTGGCTTGATGGTAACGTTGGATGCTGAACCTGTCCCGGAGGTGACGCACATTCAAGTTGAACGAAACTGGTTGATCAGCATGCTTGTAGAAAGCTAACCATATGTCCATGGTACGATATGTTGATCGTACTCGTCGCTCTTGACTGCGTACCATGGAGGGATGAAAATCGTGTTGTAATTCGAGCTAAGAGCGGAGAGCGTGGGTAGTACTTTACACTAGTTCTGGAACTTACTATATGACGATTACTATGGTATACGAGGCGCTCAATAACGATGAACAGCATGTCCGAGTGTTCTCTGCACATGAACGTGTGACTGAGACCGGACGCCAGGGTCAGTATATGAAGTGCGAGCCATGCCACCTGCGCCTTCGCCTTGGGAGCCGCCAAGGCCCAGCTTACTGAGGACGGCTTGAAGGGCGTCGAAGAAGGCTTGATGAGGGGCCGGGTGGATAGAGTCGATATTGTGGAGATGGATGAGACCGGTATTTGGCGAGAACGTGTAGGTTGCGTTCCTGGAAGGTACGCGTGGTTTGGTGAGCGACATCTGGGGCTACATAAGTGGGGAGACGCGAACATACACTTCCCAGCCTCCCTCGGCTTTACTGACGCGATTGATGCCGTGAACGGTAAGACCGACAAAGAGGCTTTTTTCCCGGATGCTGCGGGTTTTCGCATGCTGCTTTGAAGGCGAACGGTCTTCTGTCGGATCGGAGGAACCGGTGCTGAGGCCGGAAGTGGATGATGAACGAGGACCGTGGACGCGAACGCGTTGGAGTTCGACTCTGAGGTCCGTATAAAGCGCATTGAGCGTATGCCGCAGAATGACAGAAGATGTGAGGTAGAGCGGTAGACCTGGAAACATGTAGGATGAGCTGCGCACGAGGCCAATACTCGAATAGACAGCGGTTCCATACCTTCGATCTGAAGGGTACGGGGGAATGGTGGGGGGAAGGGAGTAGGCGGCCTGTATACGAGGCGGATGTTGGGGCTGTAGATGGAGGTGTCGTCGTCGGTTGAGTTACCTTTGGCAGGTGAGCTGGAGGTGTCGATAGAGGAGATGAGTCCTGTGGAGAAGAAAGTGGGGAGGGTCTGTTGAAGAATGTAGATAGCGCGCCCTGCGCAGGTCGTTCAGTCATAGAGCAAAAGATGTAATTGAATTGTATAGCGAGGCACAGATAGATACACGGGTGGAGGCGGCGAGGTAGCCCTGAAGGAGGAAGCCTACCTGTACGGATTTCCCACTCCTGGTCTGAGAGTTCGCTGTGACGGTCTGGTCTCGAGCTAGGACCGCCTGAGTGAGGGGAGTTTGATGCCGTAAGGAGATGAGGAGACGGTGGGAAGGTGGAGGCCCAGGCGGCGAGGAGGGCTGGGTCAAAGTCGGGCGTGTTTCCGGGCGTTGGCGGGAGAGGTTCGTGCGGGGCGGGCGTGGAGAAGGTGCGCCGAGCTATACATACTGAGCGTCTGCCGCATCTACATGCAAGGGCTGAGCGAAAGCTGGTGGCGAGGGGGAGGGAGGCAGATGCGGAGATGGACGTGGACATGGCCGTCGGGGAGGAGGAGGTCCGCGCTGCTGGTTGTAAGCGGGGGAGACGGGCGCTTGTGGGCGAACGGCGGTTGACGATGCACTTTTCAAAGACTTATTCCCAGCTCCTCCTCACCCTCCCCCCAGAGCTCAGGCAGAGCGCAATTCAGTACAGGCAGCTCAAGAAGATCATAAATCAGATCGTCGCAGAACTCAACGCTCTCGGTTAGTTCATTGAACCGTATTCCTTACCGCGCGCCTCTCACATCTATATGACGTCCTTCCTCGCCAGGCCTCTCGCCAGACATCCTCCAGAACGTCGTTCAGCCTCCTTCTTCACTCCCAGAGGACAAGGGAAAACAGAGAGAGGATCCGGAACAGCACACCGGCCCTCGCATCATCTACGAATTCACCACCGTCGACGACCATGTCGAGCCCCGTCTTCGTCTCTGCCTGGATTCCGACGACCTTCCTCCGTCGGACGCACCAGGTCCCTCATCGTCTCCCCGTCACCCGGACGTCAATATAGTCCTCCCCATCCCTCCAGACGTTATCCGCACCGCGCTTGGTTCAGCCATCTCTGCCGACACTCAGGAGAGCTCAGAGGGACAGTCCGAGTCATCCGACGCCGAGTTAGCGCTTAGCTCCGCGGATTCCAGGTGAGGATGATCCGACCCTCTTCAATTCTCTTCGTCCAACCGTCTTGCTCTAGGGCATTACCCGGAGAACTAATTATCCCCCTCGTCTCCGATACCAACTTCTTCCGAACCCTTACGGAAGCCCTGAACTCTCTGGCCGCATACCTCGTCACCAAGCGTGAAGAGTTTGAGACGACTCTCCGTTCGCTCTCTCACGACATCTCCTCTGCTTCTCGACCCTCTTCTTCTACTTCCTCGTTCCATCCCCACTCCCCCTTCTCCTCTGACCCAGCCAATATTTCTGTCTCCTCTCATGCGCTTGCCATCACCTCTCGCTCGGATCTTGACACATGGCGCCAAATATTCCAGCTATATATGGAGGCCGACATCTTTCAGGGGCACCAAGAGAGGTTCCGGGGCGAGCGTGATATTGAGGATGCAGAAACGCGTCTACAGACGTTCAACTCGGAACTGAATGACCGGATTTCCAAGGGCGCTCTCAAGCTTCGGATGAAGCAAAGTCGGGTCGCGCTCAAGACCTTCATGGACCTAAATACATTCATATTGGATCTTCGAAAGGTTGGCCTGTTCTATCTGCTACTACCTGACGTATCTTTTCATGACTTTTGCTACACTACACAGTTCCAGCACGTCACTGCTGAGGCGACGCGCAAAATTCTCAAGAAGCATGCGAAACGCACAGCGCTTCCGCTTGCCCCCGATCTGACTTCACCTTTCATTATCAGGCCGGACAGCCAGGATCGTGCGCTAGTGCTCTCGCGATCCACCATGCGGAGCACCGAGACCTTGTCGCTATCACTACTACTCGTGCAGGCCCTCACCGAGACCCTGCTACCTATCATTCCACATATCGACGACTACTCGTGCGTGATCTGCACGAGTCTTGCGTTCAAGCCAATTCGTCTGCGTTGTAGTCACCTGTTCTGTGTTAGGTCCGTGTTCCATCGATTACGTCTAGAATGTGCATTCTGACGGTCTCGTAGGTGTCTAGTCAAGCTTCAAAAGCGAGGGGAAGAGCACTGTCCGATATGTCGAGCACCTACAGTGCTCTCAGCAGACCGATGTGGGTACTATAGTGGCCATTCTGCGTGTTGACACTGAAGTCTTTCCAGCGAATGTGGACTGGGCGCTATTGAATTTCATGAAGGATTGGTTCCCTGTCGAGGCAAGGAAGAAGCTGCAGCAGAATGAGCGGGAAGCCGCGGAAGAGGAGATGCAAGAGTTGGGCTTGGATATGAAGGGATGTGTAGTTATGTAGGTATATAAATCATTGTTTAATTGTGTGATGAGGTAGATAGACCATAGTAGTTATATCTCATTCTCACAAGAGGTGCTCAATGTGAACGAAACTGCAGAACCAGGAGCCAAAGGTGACACTTGAGGCATTCAGAGATGCAATAGGAAGGGGGGGGGGAAAACTTGAAGTACTGCAAACAGCACTGATGATTTACCCACCAGTGTTTGTCTCAGTGTTATGGTGATTGTACTACATATAGAACCTGTGCATTGCCATTAGCTTTACGGAAGCCCTCACTTAGTGCTCATCTGACCTCCGGTTATACTCTGACTCTGATCTTTAACAAGTCCAACTGCTGGAGCCATGCTGGATGGCATGGCCCCACAATTATATGCATATTCAGTGTTAGTATAAGGCACTGAAGTACTGAAGTATGTACTTTCCTTTTAGCCCACATCAGCAAAGTAGCAACATGATTTCCATACCACTCTAGGGTTTTGTAGCACTAGTGGCCATCCATGTACATCACCAGCTGAACACAGCTTAGTGAGTGGCGCATCAGGAAAAACCTCACTTGACAATTAGCCTAAGATTATAATGATGTGCAACTTACCCTCAATAATGTCACTAACTGATGCTAATCCTGTACTACAAGTCATTCAGTCAGCAAAAATGCTAATCATGTACTAATAATACCCTTACGACAGCTAAAATCTGAGCTTGTAAAAGGAGCAGAGTTGAAACTGCATAGTACTTGTATTTCTTTGACAGCTTAGGTAAGATGATGAAGATAGCACATATAGCATACTGTATATATCTGCTGTGTGTTTACTGACATCAGCTAACAAAACCCTCACTGGTAAGACTGGTATTCTTCAATTTGTTATGGATGTACAATATGTTGTTTATGAACTTTACGATTAGTCATGGACTTGCGCTGCATTCTCTGTATGATACAGATATGGCGAGCTCTAGGATTGTAGCTATGGTTCTTTAGGACAGGAATGTTCTCGTCTCAGCTAGGACTTTCTAGCACTTACTTTATACTTACCATATAGGGGTGCACAGTCGCTTCTGCGCAGCCACCCACAGTGCACAGCAGCACTGCCACAGTGGTACTAGGTTCAACTAGCACTGACTACGATGCACCAGAAAGTCCTTGTATACGCTAGAACATTCCTCTCTTTGGTCTATGTACATATATATAAGAGGCAATGCCACAGAGCGACCCTCAGCTTTCAGTCTCTTTGCGAATTATGAACTTGGATTGCTCATTAACTCGCTTTCACTGAACAAATTACTACGTGCTTATCTTTGACAAGCTAGGGCTAGTAATCAAATAGGTACAAGCTCTCTATTCATTGACGTCTTAAGGCTTGATAGTTTAGGAGTCACGCTTGAAAGCGTAACATTAGACTGAAAGCTTTACCCCTCCACTTATTAAAGTGCAAAGGTGACGTTGGAAGACATCAAACATTGGACACGGAGAATATCTTCTTTGCTCGAACACATAAGAAGACGGATAGTCAAGACGGCGGGAACAATATATCCCCTCTCTCGACCATCAACTAGGGTACTAGATGAAAGGAATAAAAGACTACGGACTCTACCACCACTCGAAATCCCAGAGAGTATTATTGCTCTTCCACATTCGCCAAGAGGATCCCCATTCCCCTTGGAGAGAGGTTTTAGGTTGGTTATTCCTGTCACAGAGAGTACTAGTACACTCTTGTCGGGTTACGACACTTGAGAATCGGATGAAGAACCCATGTATCAAAGGACATAAGACGAGTGGAGAGAATATAGGAATCCTCTGGCCATTCAATCAGAATTTGAGGTAGCGAAAGGTATACCCATTCCAGGAAGGGCGAGTCCAGGAATGGATAGCTCTTATCAATTGACTCCAGAAACAAGTGTAGAAGAAACATCCTTGACAGAAGGAGTATTCTATTGAAGAACACAAGTTCTGGTGCACACGATTGATACACTTCAGGTGATTGCAAACAATCTCGAAGTGTTGGGGCAGGAAGACTTCATGGGAAGATATCACAAGGCTCTTGAACGGGCACATCGATACATCTCTCAAGTCATCCAGACGCTTGAATTAATCCCAAGAGAAGTTGCTACACCTCCAAAGAGGGTACATAACTTTGCAGATTTTCTTCAAGACCAGATTGATTATCTACGAGCAAAGGCAATCAATCCAGAGAACTACGCGAATATAGACCTCAAATATAATCTAGGGAAACTCCGTAGTTGCCTCCGAGCTAGGGAACTACATCAAGCTTTCCTTTGAGAAGTGCAACATGTATGAGTTCACCCGAAACATACAGTTGTTCATGTCTATATCATCTTTACGACTCCAACAAAGTTTGGGACATTTACTATCGGGAATTAGTAAAGAAGTGGTCTAATTGCACACACGCATGGTACCCACTTCGATACAATACCAAGAAGGTCCCAAACATTGCACACTCCCCGGCTCTTATTAAAACCAAGGTCTCTCAGGAGAAGGAAATTAAGAAGAGTCACGGACAATAACCTGTGCTAATAAAGAATCCTCTACTAGCAGGAAGTACTAGTTGGATTATTAGTCCAAGAGCAGTGTCAGGATCATTTCCGACTTCAAGAGTAGGAACTCTGAGACTACAAGAGTCTAAATAACCCAGGGAACCTGATCCACCTTTACAAGAGAAAGGGCTAGAGATCGAACAGCCTGAGAAGAAGGATTCGGACTTTGACGAAGACAATTTTCAGACGACAGTTGAAGTACCTCATCTGGAAGAAGAAGAAACTATTTGGACAAAGGTCAAAGTATCTGAACCGAAGACAGAAGAAGAATCAAGTCATAGTACGACCCCAGAGTTTATACGAAAGTCAGTACCATTGTACATGTCTGGAACAATTACGGCGACAGGGGAATCCATTTTTGGAGCCCATAGATATGCCTTCACTCCAAGGACTACCCTCGGGGGAGGGACATCTGGGTCTTCATCCAGTGGACTGGCCCTAGGGGCAACATCATTCTTTGGAGGAATGGTTAATCCTTCTGGAGGCGGAGGAGGAGGCGGACCTAGTAGGCCTGGAGGCAGACCTGATCCTGAACCTTCAGATGGAGGAGGACCACAAAGTCCTTATTCACCAGGAGGAGGAGGACCACCGGGATAAGGCCCAGACCTGATCCACCTGGACAACCAGGAAATCCCCCAGAAAATAATATGCCACAAGAACAGAGACAAGGAAAAGGCAAGATCAAAGACCCAGAGGTCTTTACTGGAGACCGGAACAAAACTAGGTCCATCCTCAATCAATTGTTTCTTCTGTTCACGGCAAGACCCCACGACTTCGTCAATGACTACACGAAGGTGGCAACGGCCTTATCCTCCATGGAAGGGGACAACATAAACTACTGGAAGGATATTACTATCCAGCGAGCTGAAGAAGAAATTAGACCAGGAGAGTTTCGAGGATTCGACTCTTGGGCGGTCTTCAAGAGAAATTTCTTGCTCGCTTTCGCTCCAGTGGACGAGGTCGATGACTCTATGGTCAATCTCACAATGATACAACTCAAAGACTACTCTTCAGTCGATGAGTTCAATGCTCGATTTATGGATCTGGCCCTCAAAGGAAATATTCTGGACTCAGCAGTGCAACTCGCTCTCTACAGGAATGCGCTTCTAGAATATTTGTTGAGGAAGATTTCCATGTTGTATCCTCCATCAACGAACATCGAGGAGTGGATGACTCGAGCAAAGGAGATTGACCATAGTTGCCATCTTACAGAGAAAATTTTGGCCAATCGCAAAGGAAGAAAGGCTAAAACTGTGAGGACAAAGAAGAACATCAAGATAATTAATGTTGAAGACGACTCGCTCGACATGAACCAACTCTCTGTCAAGGAAAGACAAGAGTTGCAAGACAAGGGATTATGTTTCCAGTGTAGGAAGCTGGGACATATTCCTAGGGGCTGTCCTTCCAAACCCAAGAAACCTGGTAAACCTGTTAGTCAGAAGGTTCAACAGGTTACCGAGGAGGATTTGGAGGACGAGACTGAGGAAGTCTCAGACAAAGAAAGCGAAGATGAAGAGGACAATATTTCTATAAACGCACTCAAAGCTACAGATTTCGAGATGGGTTTTTAGGCAGGCAAGCAGACTCAACACCTGACTTGCCAAAGGAACTGCATGTAACTATTGTAACAAATACAGAGCAGAGACGGAGTGCTCTGCTTATACCTGGTTACATGCAAGTTCAGGACAAAGCCATCAAAATCAAAGGGCTCATCGACATGGGTGCAGACGCAGTCATCATCAATAGAAAGATTCTAGACAAGTACAATCTTCTGACAGTCAGACTACCCAAGACTCTGACTTTCAGGAACACGGACGATAGTGTCAATAGTATGGGAACCATTACCCATTGGGTGGAAGGAACTTTCAATATTCAAGGAAAGAAACTTCCGACCAATTGGTATGTTGCTGACATGGGACGGGACAATGTCCTACTCGGCATGCCATGGATTTGCAGATATAATTCTAATACTGACTGGGAAAGTGGCCAAGTCACTTTCAAGCCAGATATTATCAAGAAGGAACAGCGAATCCATAAATATTAATGCGAACATGACCCATTCGAGGGAATGCTATGGAACTTCCCAGTCAAGCCTCTAAATTAAGATTTGGTCATCTCATTTGTGCGTGCTCTACCGGATGAGGACAACAAAGACCCAGACTCTGAAAGACTTCCATTCAATCCTTCGAGAACCATTGAACAATGGTATCGCAAGAAGAAAATTTGAAAGATTAATAAGTCTACGGAGATTGCTATAGCAGCAAAGAAGGACCAGAAGGAAAGAACTTTGGACGAAATCCTGCCGGATTTTGTAAAGGACTATCAACAGGTCTTTGAGAAGAAGGCAGCAAGTAGATTTCCACCCTCGAGACCATAGGACCACACAATCGAATTCAAGAAGGACTTTGATTATAACACCAAAGGGTGATGGAGGGAAATCTACCCACTGACTTATATGGAACGCGAAGAACTTGACAAGTTCATTGCGGAGAATCATGAGAAGGGATGCATTCAAAAATCCAAGTCTCTCTTAGCCTTGCCATTTTTCTTTGTCACCAAGAAAGATGGGAGTCTTTGACCGGTGCAAGATTACTGTGCTCTTAATGAGGGGACCGTGAAAAACACATACCCTTTGCTGCTCATTAGTGACATTATTGACCACAATATTCACTAAACTTGATGTGCGAGCAGGATACAATAATGTTCGCATCAAGGAAGGTGATGAGTGGAAAGCTGCGTTTATTACACCAAGTGGATTGTTCGAACCGACGGTCATGTTTTTTGAACTGTGCAACGCACTGGCAAAATTCCAAAACATGATGAACGACATCTTTCAAGATATGCTCCAAGAAGGATGGATGGTTATTTACATGGATATCCTAATATTTTCGAATAACATCGAAGAACATTATGAAAGGACAAGGAGAGCCTTACAACTGCTCCAAGGCAGCAATTTATTTCTCAAGGCAGAAAAATGTGAATTTGATAGGCAAGAAGTCAAATTCTTAGGATCAATTATCCGGCCAGGAGTTGTCGCTATGGATCCCATTAAACTCAAGGCAATCATTGAGTGGGAGCCACCAAAGACAGTCAAGCAAGTTCAAGCATTCCTGGGGTTCAGGAACTTTTACCGACGGTTTATTTAGGATTATTCCAAGATAGTTTGACCCCTCATGGAATTAACAAAGAAGGACAAGCCCTTTGTGTGGTCTCAAAATTATCAAGAAGCATTTGAGACACTCAAGAAATGGTTTACAGAAGAACTGATCCTGCAAATCCTGGATCCGGATAAACCGTTTCAAATAGAGTGCGATGCATCCAAGGTTGCAACAGGTGCTGTACTACAATAGCAAGGAGAAGATGGACGGTGGCATCCATGTGCCTATTTGTCCAAATCCTTCACTCCAGCAGAACAGAACTATCAGATTTATGATAGAGAATTATTAGCCATTGTTCGAGCCCTTGAAGCATGGCGACATTTTCTACAGGGATCCCCTCATCCTGTGGAAATTCTCTCAGATCACAAAAATCTGACGTACTTCCGTACGGCGCAGAAGTTGAATCGTAGACAGGCTCAATGGCATTTATTCCTCTCGGAATTCAACATTGCAATCAAGCATCAACCTGGAAAATCCCTCACCCAAGCAGACACCCTTTCTTGGAGATCAGGGCATGAAAGGGGGGGGGGGGGAATGACAACAAGGACATTGTTGTTCTAAGATCAGAATTGTTTGTCAAGGCTATCAATGTCGAGCTTCAAGAGCACCTTAGGGATAGCAAACTACGGGATACCTTGGTAGTGGAGTACATTACTCTAAAAGGAAAGGCTACCAAACACCCAGAGTTCGGTAAACCAAAAAGCTGGTCCAATGATGATGGAATACTTCTGTACAAGAACAGTGTATATGTTTCACCAAATAATCAGTTGTACCATGATATAGTCAAGCTGTATCATGATGCACCGATTATGGGACACCCAGGAGTCCAGAAGACCTACGACTTGGTTAAACAGAAATACATGTGGACTGGCATGCAAAAATTCATCACACAATATGTCAAGGGTTGTGCGGCTTGTCAAACATGCAAGGTCAATACACATCCCCTCAAACCAGGTTTAATTCCCATTCAACATAGTGGGGATACTAGGCCTTTCTGGACGATCACCATGGATTATATTACCAATTTACCAGAGTCAGATGGGTTCAATGCCATCCAAGTGGTAGTCGACCATGATGTATCCAAGGCAGCGGTATTCTCTCCCTGCACAAAGAATATTATGGCTGAAGGAGCCATGGATATTCTGCAAAGAGATGTATATCGCAGTTTCAGATTACCCACAGAGATTATTTCAGATCGAGAACTGCAATTCATCTCCAAGACATTCAAATAATTGCACAACAGCCTAGGAATCAAAACTGCGCTCAGTACAGCCTATCATCCGCAAATGGATGGGGAAACGGAACAAGTCAATCAAGAACTCGATTTAGCACTTCGACTCTACTGTGCTAACAATCCGGACACCTGGGCCAAACTGCTGCCTCAATTCGAATTTGCGCATAATCAGTGGACACACTCTGTCACGGGAAAATCCCCTTTTGAACTCCTCTACGGATTTCAGCCAGAGGCTGTTGGGACAGTCAGAACAACCCCAAAGCATCCAAGCATGGAGCAGAGGCTTTAAAGTCTTCAAGAAGCCAGGGAGAATACAATTGCTGCGCATGCTCAACCGGCCACAGCAATGTCAAAAAGGCTCCCTGCTGCTCGAGTACTGCTGAAGCAAGGAGACAAGGTTCTTCTCAACACAGAGAACCTCAGGCTCCCATATGCCTCCAGGAAGTTAATTCCAAAACAAGTGGGACCATTCACAATTGTCAAGGTCTTGGGACTGGTCACATTCAAATTAAAACTTCCGGAGACATGGAAGATACACCCCATCTTCCACGCAGCGTTACTCACTCCGTACCACACAACAAAGGAGCACGGCCCAGACTACATCTGACCTCCACCAGTTCCAACCCCAGAGTCGACTGAAGGGGAGGAATGGGAGGTAGAGGCGAACCTAAGTCACTGCACTAGAGGTACCCAAAAGCAGTATCTCATGGCTTGGAAGGGTTGGCCTGCATTGGAAAATTCTTGGGAGCCAGAAAAGCATCTCAAGAATGCACAGACAGTCCTGCGCAACTATAAGAAGAGGCACAAGTTGCAGTGAAAGAGTCAACGCACTCCCCTCTCAAATATTTCCTCAAATTTTCTCAACAATTTTCATACTTTCACAATGGTTTACACTCGTACTTGTCTCACTGAATGTTGCTTCACTAAGACATATCCCTCACCCTCCCAACTTCATTCGTGAATGGTGAATGGTGTTCTACAATCATCTTCCCCGACACACGGTTTCTATCCATGACAAAGGTACCCTCGCCGATCGTATTGGCTGGGTTATCGTCCATCCTGACCTCTACAGCCATGTTGAGGCTAGGGTTTCCCATCTCCCCAAGGTCAAGGACCTCATTGACATCTACCACACTCTGGCTAGGGCTACTCCCTTGTATGCCATTCTCCTCAAATCCAACAAGAGAATGCCAGCGCCCAAGTCCGAGAAGAAGAAGGTGGTTCAAGTCGCGATTGAGGCCTACCAAGCAATGATCCATGCGGCAGAGTAAGTCATGTCTATGCTTGCTAACCCCCAGGTTGTGGGGATTCTCTTGGATCTCATGCTGCTTCGCAACCAGCATAGTACCCTGAACTGAGGACATGTTTTCTGGCCCATGCATCTCGACAACTACCAGAAGCCTTTTGGAGCGGATTCCTCGGATGAGGATGAAGACAAGGACAAGAAGCACTCTGGAGGATGGTCCACTCCCTCGACAGACCCTTGGAAGGTCTCCACCCTCGACCCTGAGGAGGAGGCTATCAAGTGGGGTCTGACTTCGGTCGAGGAGTCCACTCTCTCCCTCGTCTCTTCTCGTTCCAACTCACCTTGTTCTGAGGTTGAGTCTTTCGATTTACTCCTGGAGCTCAATCATCTTGAGCTTAGCACTGTTGATGAACTTTTGGAAGAGGAGTTCCACAATGCCCTCAAGGTCGCTGTTAGGGCTCCCTCTCCTCCTCCCCCTCCTCCGACTACTCTCCTCAAGAACATCGAGGGTCCTCATGGACGATGCATTTTCTTTCGAGAAACTGGAGAAGATCGACTCAGTTACATCAATTATAATGGCAACATCTTCATGGTCCCTAACAAATACTTCGGCACTTCAGTCACCCAAATCATGGCTTTCTACCATCTTCGGTGGCCGGAGGCTTCAATTAGGACTACCAAGGCAGCTTCCCTCCTCATTGACGATGTCATCACTCGAAGGGGGAATTTTTCTGCTTTCAAGGTCGAAGCAGAGTGCATTCCAATGACTAACCACCAAGCTATAGGTATGTTGATGATGGAGTGTATGCTGTTGGACCATATTCAGGTGGTGGGCATTGAAGCTGATCTCATTAACATCTCCTTGGACGTTTATTGCCTAGAGGTTGTTGAGAGAAACCCTAACGCTATATTAGATCTCTAAGGTCGAGAACAACCTTCAGCGGAGGGGGAGCTGATGTTACGAATGTACAATAGGTTGTTTACGAACTTTACGATTAGTCATGGACTTGTGCTGCATTCTCTGTATGATACAGATATGGCGAGCTCTAGGATTGTAGCTACGGTTCTTCAGGACAGGAATGTTCTCGTCTCAGCTAGGACTTTCTAGCACTTACTCTATACTTACCATATAGGGGTGCACAGTCGCTTCTGCGCAGCCACCCGCAGTGCACAGCAGCACTGCCACAGTGGTACTAGGTTCAACTAGCACTGACTACGATGCACCAGAAAGTCCTTGTATACGCTAGAACATTCCTCTCTTTGGTCTATGTACATATATATAAGAGGCAATGCCACAGAGCGACCCTCAGCTTTCAGTCTCTTTGCGAATTATGAACTTGGATTGCTCATTAACTCGCTTTCACTGAACAAATTACTACGTGCTTATCTTTGACAAGCTAGGGCTAGTAATCAAATAGGTACAAGCTCTCTATTCATTGACGTCTTAAGGCTTGATAGTTTAGGAGTCACGCTTGAAAGCGTAACATTAGACTGAAAGCTTTACCCCTTCACTTATTAAAGTGCAAAGTTAACGTTGGAAGACATCAAACATTGGACGCGGAGAATATTTTCTTTGCTCGAACACATAAGAAGATGGATAGTCAAGACGGCAGGAACAATATATCCTCTCTCGACCATCAACTAGGGTACTAGATGAATATTGGTAGTTGAATCATGGTCATTGAGTCAGAAATGGTGGAGATACAGCCTTCCCATTCAACAAGTGCGAAACATGGCAATAGTGTTGTAAGTCACTGTAGTCAGCATTCTCTTCTTTTGAGTGTTCCCCATTGTTGTCGCCGTGGCTGCTGTTATCTTCATCTTCTGATGATAGCGGTGGATAGAACTCAGATCCATCATTGTTATTGTTGGCAGGACCATTGTACTTGTTGAAGTTGTTGAAGTTGTGCTGGTCATAGTTGCCAAAATAGTTACCTTTGAAGGGCATAGTTTGCGGTGCTGGTGAATTTGGAAGACAGTCATTATCAGCAGGCACAGCCTGCTCCTGCGGGAGCTCCAGAGATGCAGCACGATCTGAGGACGTGTTGGGGCTTGGTGACTGATATGAGAGCCTAACTTGATGGTATCAGACGCAGATGGGGTTGGTTGTAGAATGAAGATGTCGGAAAAAAGCACTGTTGGCTTCTCCAAAGGCTTGAAGGTGTTACGACGAGCCTAGATCAGTCACAGCAAGCGACGTTCTAGGGATCGGACCAGAGGTCTCCAAAGGTTCGAGTCAAGCAGAGGTGCAGAGGAGTAGGCAATGGATAACCAGGTTGAGCTGAGGATCCCAAGTGGATCCTCTGGTCTTAAATACAAGAGGAGAGACATGGACACATCAGCGCCATGTAGGCGCCACGTACCGTGGGAGTCCAGTATAGCTACGTAGAGTCAGGGCTGGGAATACAGATGATGTGGCAGTGACATGTCGAAATGGGATAGGCTAGAAATACAACAACCATGGGAACTGGTGGGAAAGGGTGACGTGGCATGGAAAAGGATGACGTGGCATAATGGGAGCACAAGGAAAAGAGAGAAAAAGGAAACTACGTGACCGTGACATGCCGAGCATCGTAACAGGAGGCACCCCTCACAGATCGTAGATATGTAAGCAGTAGAACAGTAAATAGAATATCTAATACGGTCCCCAGGCCAAGCAATTGAGGTGGATGAGAGCAAGAACACAGCAGTGTGGAAACTCAGTTGTAATGCTGCAATAATCAATCCTTCAGAATGTTATAATTGGACTTCCAAAAGAGGCCACCTAAGACTAATGTTCCAGAATGTCAATCACTCTTCTCCAAGTCTTTGTTCAGTCACGTTGTCTCCTCGCTCGGCTTCTGCTTTGCTCCATAACCCTATGCTGCAGAGCAAACATCAAGGGCCTTCTCAAACTCAAGATGAAGATAACCACACTGAACCTGAGCCTGCAAGAAGAAGCACGCAGCCCCGGAAGTCAGTGATGTCTGCAGATTTTACTATAAAAGATGATAACCCACCCAAACAGGAGACCTTAGGTTGACCTGAGCAGGCCTTGAGCCAGCGCAGTCTGTTCATCCCTGCCTCTCATCCCTGTGAGTTCATTGGATTGTTATTTGCTACTAGCTCCATGCAAATTGAAAACTGCCGCCTTAGAGAAGCGTAGTAAGTATGTCATAGTGTAACCTGTCAATGGATGACTCACCCCTTTCATATGTAGTATGGACAGCCAATACACCCAAGCGCAAGGCTTCACAGCCCAAGGAACCTGTTCAGGAGCCTGACACTGATCCAGAGGGACACCCACATAAGTCTGCCACATCACATCAGCCAAGAATTGTGTGTCTAATGTGTGTACAATTTAGTCAATACAGATGAGGAGCGCCCAGTACAGCATCTGAAGATGAACTGTCTCGCTGCTGCAAAGTATTGTGCACCCATAGCTGAACGTTCTGACAACAAAGGAGAATATACAGGTGTTTATAAGTTTCACATATGCACTGCAGATACCTCTGACAACGAAAAGGAAACCTGACATGCCTTAAAGGCCTGCCCAAAAAACCCAACTCCTTGTCAGACTTGGCCTGAAGGGTGTTTTGTATTCACTAGCATGGCATCCAAATCAAGCACATCAAACCAATCACATGCAGCAGCATGTAAGGAACTCAGGGAGCAGGTTTGAGGATGAGATGATGATTCACCTGAATCAAGCTCAGGTGAATCAAACAGCATTGAGGGATCCGAGGCCAGTGAGTCATCTGAATTAAGCTCAGACAATCTCTGTGTGAAAGATGGCACAATTAACTGAACAGAAATTTATGCAAGAGGTATGTCAATATCACAGTAGCATGAAAGCAACTAACACGTGCACAGGTTCCCCTGTGTGGATATGAGTGACAAAGACAATAGGCTTGAGCAGCAGACTGCCCAGCTCAGCACTCACTCGAGTTCAATGTAAGCCTAAACACCACTCTATCCTCATGTTACCACTAATATCCATCTCTCTCTCTCTCACGTTCATAGACACCGTAGGCAGACCTCGGACAAACCACCCCTTTTGCCCAATCCCTCTACCTCTGAGACTGAGCAAGCCAGGCCATCCCAAACATGCAAGAAGCGCAGCACCTCTCATTGTACCTCAGACAACGAGGAGTCCCCTGCAGATATGGATACCCCCAAGACAGATCGAGCATGTTATCAGGATCAAGCTCATTGCACAAGGTAACGGAGTGTTTGATATTCAGCAGGTAGTACTAATGCCTTTCAACAGATATAGATTAAAAAAAAGAAATGTATAGCTTCCGACACTTCCAACAAGTTGAATGATGCACAACAGTGTTTAGTTCCAAAACAGCCTCACACAGCCATCAACAAAGGCAGTGCTGCTGAGCAGGAATCTCATGAGGACTCCTGAGGGTGGCACAGAGACAGTAACAATGATCATGTGGTTCCAGGAAGAAAGTGATCGTGGACCAACAGCAAGAAGGCAGTGAGTTGCTAAATTTGAGCAGTCTTCGACTCCACTAACTGGTATCCTTTCTGACAGAAGCCGTGTTGGTCTGATGGCGATGTGCCTATCAAACAGCTTCAACAAAGCAAGTCCAAATCACCAACCTGGACTTCAAGTGTGCCCACAAAGAAATTAAAGAAATGTGCTAACTGAGTCAATAAAGTACAAGTACTTGCTCACTATTACACCTGTACTAAACCTCTGGGATTGCAGAAGCTCGACAACAATGACATTGAGAGTGGCTCAGAGTTGAAAGATGAACACATCAACATTGTGTACAAGAACAGTTCAAAAATTGGCATCACAGAGCAGTGCCCACCCATCAAAAAGACCCTCAACACCACCAATTTCTCATGTCAGACCGACATCCTCCTCCGCAACATGTTTCCAGACAGGACTGAGAAGTACAAGGCCATTGCGCATAATGCCCTTGTCAAGTGTGCAGACAAACTTGGATACACAACTCTAGTCAAGCAGCTCAAGCACGCACCTACCACCTGTGTCCCAGCAATGTCGCGCACATCAACTGGTTGCAGAAGGGATGTCGATACATCTATCCTCACGATTACAAGGCCAGACCGATCACTTTGTACTCAAGAATACTGGAACTAGCAGTTGATTGGATTCATCAGAAGGACCAAATCTTCACTGATGAGCCATTCACACTGCCCATCTTTATTGATGGGCTGCAAGCGGCTTACTTTAGAACCCCCAAGAGCTTTGGCTGGAGGATTGTCGACAAGTTTACTTCATCATTCCCAGCAAAACTGGAAGAGAAAGAACTGCCCACAGCTGTGGTTGCCCTTATATCCACCATGGTAATGTGTATATCCCACCACTGCTAGTCTCTCTGCTGATATCCCGCAGGTCTTCGCTGTAATTGACAACCACAGATCAAATGCCTGCAAATGTAGCAACTTCACAACAAACTCGTACTCCACTGCATACAAGCGCAACATGGACATCCTCTCATTGTTGAAGGAGCGATCCCTCGAGGTGTATCATGTCATCATGCACGACCTCTTCAAGGCTCTATGGTATGGTGCCAGATTTACACTGTAATAGTCTGATTCTTGATTATGTGATTCACACAGCGGTAGTACCACTGGTGCTGGTGCACGTCCTGGCAATGACAATGATCATCTCACCTTGCTCCAAGTCCCAGCCCTTATCCACAACTCTGTTCACCATACTCCATTTGCACTTTGAACTTCCCTCAACCCCATAACTTACATGTCTCAGATAACTCTCATGGTACTACTGACATGAGGCCATTGCTTACTGAGCTATTGTCTACATCTTATCTCTTGGCACTTATTTTTCCATATTTATTCTATACCGGCCTATTCTGGACATCTCTCATTGTTTCTATCGGGTTTCTTACTTAGTATAAATACTGCCCCAGAATGTAGTAGCTACTCAGTTTGGAAATCTTATTACACTGACTTACTAGTTCGAAGTCCGACACTCAACCCCAATCTCCTGGTCTGACCAACCTTTGTTCTCTTCCTATCCTTCTCCCTTGACCCTGACCCCAAGTCTGTACTCTGACCCCTTTTTAGTCTGACCTCTGAGTCTGCAAATAGAGGGCCTCTGAGTCAGAGCCCATGCATAACTAATAGTTTTTGCAAAAGTCCTCACCTAGTGCTAGTCTAACCTCTGGTTATACCCCGGCCCCAAACTCTGTTGAAGTCCAACCACTGGAGTTGTTCTCCTGGGCGGCATGGTCCTAACAGCTTGTGTGAGCTTGTAGCAGTTGTCTTGTAGTGATGTACACAGTGAGGCCAAGGCTGTATCACCAACATGCCGACTTGTTGTACCGTGGTCATATTGAGTTTGTACTGTGCTTGCATGGTGTTGTTAGGCTTGCACTGTGCTTGTCATGTTTGTAGCTGCAGTAAATGTACCCATTCAAAGTGCCTCATGGCCTTGAAGATGCCCCAGCAGAACCTGTATCACCACTATGTGTGCCCATGAGGTTGCAGACATTGTCTGGCATTATTGTACATAACACAGCCAAGCTGGTACCAACATCACAGGGTAGTGTGTCAGTGCAAGTACATAGACATCCTCCTGATGTGCTGTACACGCTCTAAACGAGCTTGTGATATGGTCACATGTGCTTGTACCAGACTTATGTCAACATGTACAGAGATAGGCTCACGGACTTTGAGTGTGTATTGTTGAAGGGGGTCTCACAAACGCTAGAATACAATGGAGAAGGGCTAATATAATATCAACATTAACCGGCGAATATCTAGGAGTGTGTACAAGGGTGCATATGTCAATCTCATGGGCATGGCAGTGGCAAGAGCTAAGGTGCGAAATGAAAAAATGTTGAGAGGATAAGGTGCCACAGGTGGTTACCTAACCTACCATAAGGGAAATTAGTCACAGCATCTAATGTGGCCAGTGGAATACACTGTCGCGTGCTATGGGCACTTGTTGAGGCGGACTTGAGGGCTCGCATGCGGGTGTCTTGTGACTGTAAAGCGAGCTGAGGTAAGCCCACCTGGGACTGTGATTCTGCCTGTTAGCAGTCCCACTTTGTACTTCAACAGGCGCATCGACTTGACAAGCAGCAGCCGGTCATAGCAACATCCACGGCTGATCCAATGCTTGATCTCCTCTGGATGGTGAGCACTTGAGAGCCGGGCCTGACAACTTCGCAGTCAAGAAATCATTATCAATAGCATAGGGTGACTTACCTTACTCTCCACAGAGCCCATTGCCTTTTCAAAATCAATTCATGCCTTTCTAGAAGACATAGCCAGCAGGAATACAATGCCTTCATATCAAGGACTTTGAAGCAATTGAGTGGGTCGTTGAACCAATCCCGTAGGCCTTTAGGGACTTTGACAGGTACAATGGCCATCATCTCTGAAGCTGTAGACAGCAGGTTCAGTCACACTGCTTCGCCGAGCCCGAATTGTCTTCTTCATAGCTGCACTAGCACCAGCCAGCGGCAAATCAGTGGAGTGGATGTCAGAGGATGTGGGATTTTCAGGGCTCGGAGGCTGAGGTGCAATCCTCTCAGGAGAGGAGTTGTGGACAGGGTCAGCCAGGGTGTGTTGTTGGCAGCATTTGGCATGTTCAGCGATGCATCTGAATCATCGCTGGTTGAAGCCAATGGCCTGTTTGTGGTGGGCACTGATGAGCTTTCTCGGCACTCTTCTTCTCAGTCAAAGTGAGAGCGGGAACCATGTCACTTTGAGTTTGAAGCTAGTAGCACTCATCAAAGGCTTCATGCAGCTTCGCTTGCTTTGTAAGTTTGCTGTTTGCTGCTCTTTCCAATCCACCTTGTCATCCTTATCATCAGGCTCAGAGCCATTGCTGCTCTTCTCAGACCCGGACTTGTCATCATCTCTTTCTCTGAACACTACAACCCTCTCCAGCAGCCTTCGCTCCTTCATCGTCTTCGGTCTTGTGCTAGTAATAACAGCTTGAGGTTAGTACTTGCCAATATACGTAGCGACACAGGGGCCGAAAGACTCACATCCGGGCTCAATCTTGATCCTTCAGCTTCTTTGTTGTACGCCAAGTATGCGTTGTGGAGCTTCCTGATAATGTCTGGCTTTATAACTACCCTGGACCAATTTGGTTTTGAGATGGCATCTGTCAGAGTTTACTTCCGAAAATTGTACAAGTTCAGTGCTCTGTGGGTGCGCAGTACCTCCTCTTTGTGTATAGGTAAAACCTTTGTGAAAATGGCACTGTCAGGGTTATATGTACCATCCCAGGGAGTGGCTAGCTTGGAGGACCAATGCAAGTAATAGAAGGACAAGCATATTTCTTGTTCAATGTGAATGTCATTCAGCCGGTCTTGCGCGTGCCTGTCTCTATATACAACAGTAAGGAATTTGAACAATTTGTTAGAACATATCAAATGAGTGCTGTGATCTCACAACAAAGGTGATCCATCGACGATGACCCTAGAGCAGCAAGCGAGGACAGCGAGGCATGTACAGCAGCTTCGAGGTGAGCCCCTGCCTTCTCCACAGCATATGTATGCCGAGATGCTGCAATAGCAGCAAGGAAGGTGTCATCCTAGGATTCGCCCGTATAGCTGTGGGGACAGTTCTCGCACTCGGTATGCAAAGGATGCCAGCACGGAGTTGACTCTGCAGGCAGTCGTGCCAGCTTGGTTGGGCATTCATTGTCAGAAGATTGCAGTGAGGAACGGAGTGGTCGCTTGCCAAGAGCCTGTGCCGAAGTAGAGGGGATAGCATGTTGAGGTGTTGGGCGTCCTGCACTGTTTGGAGCGATGCAAGTTAGGATATGAAGGGGGAAGAAAGAATGGCGTGCGTACATACCTGTCAATATGCCGCAGACTGAGCGTAGCTAAATCATCATCATCAAGCGCGCTATGGACGCAGCACCCTCCTGCAACCTCGCAATGTTTGGCACAGAAGCCTCAGTTGCATTGATCAGCAACGCGGCTTGAGGCGCACTGACGCACTTGACACTGTCGGGCACTCCCGCACAATAGCATGGTATCCTCCGAACCATACGTTTGTTTGCTCCGCACGAGATGAATTGAAGGACCACGTGCCATCATCGTTGAGGAGCTCCGGGAAACAGTACGGATTGCAGTGGAAGGAGCACTCAACCTCTGTCTTCTTATGCTTTGACTTCCAGTGAAAAACATCGACGGGAAGACCAATGGATTCATGGAGATCTTCACCTGGCGTAGCCCGGCAGTGCTTGAAGAGGCCACAGTTGTTGTTGTAGTGGATGAAACACAGCATTGATCCTGGGACAGAGTACCTATTATTGAGCATCTTCTGCTCATGGTTAGTGAGCATGAAGGGTTACCAGTCATTGTAATCAACCTACCCGAACCTGGCTGAGTGACTCTGAACCATAGAATGTTTCCCGGCATGTGATGATTCCGCAAGGATGAACAATGAGTTGCTCATTGTGTGTGCGCCGCTGTCCGAACTGAGCATGTAGCCGGTGATTGCCCTCCGCAGGCTTCTCAGGGCACAGGTCGAGCTCAATCTCTTCATCAACTGGTGCATCAGGCATAACAGCGTCCATAGGATGCGCCACCTGGGCTTGCTGTAAATGTTTGTGATGTGGTGTTCTTCAATAGCAGAATGAGGCTCGCATGTACGATGGCCCTGGCGATGTGGGAGAGAACATCCCTCGACCGTGCAAAAGGATGCCTGATTTTTGTGTATTGCACACCAGTGATCCTGCGGGGTACGGAGGTCACCAGAGCAGCCGTGCACTCCGCAGCATGGACGGCCAATATCAATTCCATCCATAATGACATAGTCCACGTAACCTGATATCATGTTAGTTTCTGTCTATTAGGGAATAGAAGCTGCGAGCCTACGGGTAATACCATCCTCGTCATTGTAACAGCGTACGCAGCGGGTGCACCAATGAGCAAACTCCAGTTGTCCACTTCGCTCAATCCGCTCGCTGCGCCATCGCATTGCCTCTGTGAAGCGATCCTTTTGCAGGCAATCATTGGGGACTTCGAGGACACCACCATGACGTTCGGCATCCTGTATCAGGGCAAGAATCACAAAGCCATCCCATGTGTGTGAGGTACGGAGACGGAATCGGGGATCTGCAGCATCAGCGGGCAACAGCTTGGCCATTGACTGTTTATATATGTATGCAGCATTTGTTGCAGACGTCCAGGAGAGGACCGAGAGAGAGGTAAAGTGTTCTAAGACTGCCTGATCAACATATTTGTGGCCTGAGACCTGGACGAAATCTGGAATGCCGCCATAGTATTGACGCTTGCCACTACGAACAATGTAGTTTGGGTGATAGACTGCCTTGCAGCCTGCAGATAAGTCTGGTGTATAAAATATCAAAGAGACATTTGAATAAAGAACGTACGCCCACACGAAAGCTGGACAGCATATGCATCATATACACCATTGGCAGCTGTGAACACCTGGACACGAGTAGGTGCATCCCACAGACGGAGTAGAGTGCCGTGCCCTGGACAACTTGGAATGGTGCAGACATAGGTTTCTGGGTACAACATATGATCGCCTTTGCAGCCATCCAAGAAGAAAGCAGGAACATATATTGGCATAGACAACATACACAGGAATATGTCTCTATCCAACGCCTCTCCCTGTCCGTCCTCATTGATGCACTCAACCTCCTCCAGCATAGACAAACCACATGTCCAAATATGAAACCCTACAGCAAGCCATAGCTGGCGTATACACTCTTTGGCCACACCAATACGACAGCTGAGGAATGAGAGGATGTGAGGGGGTAACTCTACAGGTGGAATAGCTGGATTCCACTTGGAGGGAGGGAAGTCGGTGTAGAATCACTGGGTCGAGCTCGGAACTTAGTCGTATAAAGTTCAGCAAGGTACACAGCTCAATAGAAGCTGCCAAGGGAGCCGTAGACAAAGCCGACATCAGCATAGACAAGACCATGGTGGTTGAAACTCGAAACGGACATAGGTCATGCATCCGCAGAGCGGGTCAGTGGCACGGGCGCTACTATTACGGGCGCTTCCGAGGGGGGAGTGGGGGGGAGCGGGAGTTCGTGGAATGTGTACGTTCTCCGACCTTTACTGATCTTGACATTCTCCAAGGAGCATTTTTGGCCACTATCTACTTATCGTTTTGCAGGGCGCTGTAAAGGCTCCACAGGACCCCGAGTAATGCTCACAGAGGCCTATTACTGAGTCCAGACTACAACGATGGCCATGCCCCACACCGACCGGACCAAACTGGAGCCACTTGGGCGGGTTAGGCCACACAAGTCCGGACCAAAGGCGCCGTTTCACGGTGCCGACGCGCGAAATTGTCATTTTGAATAGGCCTCATTTCCTAATCTGGACCAAACCGGCCACTTTGAAGAGGATGCTTGGTGCAGAGTCCGGACCAAAACCACCTCTGAGACCCAAAATTTGGCTCAGACCAAAACATGGAAATGCGGGCTCCGCCAGAACAGGCTTCTTCAACCATTATCCAGGGTCCTGGCTCTACCCGCACTCGGGCAGTGGTCTCGCTCAATAGTGTTGTTCCTGCAGATCGAATGAGGAAAACTCGAGCTCTGCGAGTCGGGTTCTCGAATTGACTCGCAAGTTGTGAGGTAGGAGAATTGCCCCAAGAACCAACCTCTCTTGAATTCCAGCGGCGAAAGTCCGAGTTCATCCCTTCCACTGGCATGGCTACACGAAGCACAGCACATCAAAACTTCGTGGAAAACATGATTAATGCTAAACCGCGAAGGGCTTCGGTGATGTATGTTCATGCAAGTCTACCATTTCCATCCAAGTTCCAGGCTTATGCGAATGCAGTCCTTAAGCTCTGCATGACCATACATCCGCACTAATCACGGGAAGCAACTGAATCGCACAATCCCGTTCGGTTTGTATCAAGTGAGTACAAGGTGCAGCGCAAGTGGAAAGGCACGGTGCAGGGAAGCCACGTGTGACGGACTTTGAGCGGATCTACCGAAGGAGCTGTACTTCTCCAGGATAGCGGGTACATCACATCTGCATCATGTGGTCTCGTTTCACGCTGAGTGCCGACTTCTTTGTCCTCGTACACCTTCTTTGGTGGCCTAGTGCGAGTGAAATACAGAAATACAGCCTCTTTCGCTCGTACGCACCCCACCAGCCATCATCCCATCTACTTCCTCACCTCGTCCTGATACCGTCATGCAGTCTGATGCTGGCTCAACGCAAGAGAATCAAAGCCCCTATGTCGAAAAGGTGCAAGACCATAGTTGTATTCGGTCCCATGGCCGATGATGACCACGCTTTCAGTCATCCTACCTTCACACAAACTTCTCGCAAAGTCCTCCTCTCAACCTACTCTCAGAATCGTGGTTTTCGAACGAGTCTGACTTGGACTCTGGTTGCTTTCCATATCACAACCCTGTTGGGCTGTCCGAATTGTCGGCAGACAACGGTAGTATCCCCATACACGCACCCTCTCCTGTCTTGCATTACACCACCTCAGTGCTTGCCTTACTAGACTCCTCAAATGACTCTGGCCTATGTCCTGTTGACTCGGCTAGTCTTGTCGAAGAAGTGAGGTATACAGTGCAGGGGAAAAGCAGTTTACGCGAGGGACGAATCGATGCATCCCAGATCATCTCTCGCACAATTTCAGGATTCCCCACGGACCTCAACTCGGGCGGGCCAAACACTCGAGTCGAGGGCGAAAAGGCGCCGTCCAGGGACACCAGCCGCACGCCGACAGGTCATGCAGTGCTGAATCTTGACGATCGGCACAATGCATTCCTCCGATGTGTGTCCGAGACTGTCGGTTTCACTGTCATGAATCCGTACGTGTGGTTTTCCATGCCGCCATAAGACGACCATTGATCTGCGCATCTCAAGCAACGAGAGCAAACCATCCGCCAAGGCACAGTCGAGAGACACTAGCCGCACGCCGACAGGTCGTGCGAAGATGAATCTATGGGACATACACCGACGATGGGCAATCAGAGACATACAGACATTCGCCGCACAGTTCACATGAAGCTTCATGCGTCAAATAATGCTCTGACTGCTTGGACAATCCAACCGCATGGATTACATATTCAATCAGCTGAATACATAGATTCGATCGAAGATGTATGATGCGCATAGTGCCTGCCTAGGCTCAGAAGAGCAAACTCGCACCTGTGCTGATGCACCCTCTACCTGCCTCTTGTGCTGGCAGCTTTTGCGCGAAGACTCTTCCCTCTGATATATTGCCTGGCGAAGTCTCTATTTCCTCCCATGTGACTCTAAAACTCCCTTCAGCAACTCCCCCTGTGCAACTTCCTTCCATTCTGATCTGGGGCCTCTTGCAAGCCTATCCTAGCTCATTGTGACCATGCTACTCCTTTCGTAAAGACGCCGCCTCTCTTGTGAACACTCTGCTTTGCTTGTGAACTGCCTGCCCTCCTTAACGGATTATAGCAAGGCAGTGAAAGTCAGTGAAGATAGCACTATATCATTTGCGAGGCAACCCGAAGCCTATATATAGGAATGTGCTAGAGAGTTGTACAGTTCACTAGCCTTGTGATGCACCCACGGAGACTTGATAGGTGCTGGTGAACTTGTAGCACGGGCCAGCCATGTAAAATACATGTGCTGGGTGTCTGGACATGACAGAGAACTTCATCCCCTTCATACCACACATGCCCCTATCATTAGAGTCTTTCAGCTGCAAACCCTTTTTTCACAAATACATTCTTTACTAATCTATAACTTGATACCCACTGCTAACCCTGTGACTGCGAACTCTGCGACTGCGAACCCTGCGACCTTGTATCCTGCGACTGCGAGCCTTCAAAATCTGCGAAACTGCGAACTGTGAACCGCGAACTGCAAACTATGAAGACAGCGAACCTGTGGAACCTGTGACCCTTGCAAGTTTAGGGTGGAAGGTTGGGAGTGCTATGTCAGGAGTTGTTTGTGCAGAAGCTAGCTACATTCCCCTCTTTCTCCCCCCCCCCCCCCCCCCATACTCAGCAAAGTCCACAAACCTGCGAACTGCAAACCTCCAACACTTCAACACTTCATGGTTTTAGGTGCGCTGAAGCGCAAAAGTCCTGGTGGTTCTCATAGGACCTCCCACAAGAAGCCTCACATCAAAGCAATTTCCGTCTCGGATGGCTCTCAAGTTTTGCAAGTTGTCCAAAATGTATCTATATCGAACATTTCAAAGGGACATATTGGGGTGCGCAAGAAGACAGAGGAGGTCACTCTACGACCTGAAGATATCCCCTGCGAGGATGATGTCCGCAATGACAGCCCCGTGCACTCCACCACCATTGTACCACACCCAGACAACAGGGGGCTCATAGGTGTATTTCCCTCTGAGTCGGCATTCAGCAGGCGTAGAAAGAGGCAGGGCAACCATCATGGCATCATGAGGTTAACCTGCTCACTACATACCACATAGGATAAAATCCGAGTTACGCTTCCGTTCATACCAGTTTTCCTGGACGACCTTTTGCATTTCAAAGGTCCTAGCGATTGCTTGGATGCAGGTCCGGTGCCATGCCGACGTTGCAGAGGTGCAGGACTGTGTCAGAGATCGCCATGGGGAAGAAGGGCTGGTTCTGCATTGGGTTGAGGTACGACTCAATGACTTCGGCCTTTCACAAGCTATCATTACATCTTGTGTGGATAGGGATGGGCTCTGCCAGGCCACTTTGTGCGACGGTTGCTCTGCGACCTTGGGCTGATCATTCAGCTCGGACATCGCAGTTCTCCCTGCCCCCATCCTTGTGACAGGACCCGCCAGATTGTGATGGGAGACCTCATCCGCTTCTGTGATTGTGTGGGTGACGACAGGGCCATCTCCCACCAGTACATCTAGTTATTACGGGACAGATGGTTCCCTGCTACGACCTCCGTCCTGCCACTGCATTCACCTTCGACCTCCTCAGCAAGTTTCTAGAGCTCAATTTCCAAGCCAAGACAAATCTGCATGACTACTTGAAGAACCTTGAACGCTTTACAGACAACTCAGGAGGATACACACCTCTGGTGCGTTCAGATATACATTTTCAAACTTGGTTATGGATGCTAACGTGCATACATCTACAGTACCGTTACAAGCAGTTTTTGCGCTGCATGCATCTACACCAATATTTCACAATGCTGAAGAGATCCAGTGGCCATGACCCCTCCGGCGTCATTGGAATAGCCAATAGAGATCTTGCAGTGGAATGCCCGGTGTGCCCACATGCAATCAGGTGGAGGTAAGTTGAGGTCACAGAACTTGCTCAAGCGCATGCACGAATTGACAGAGACAATGCAACTTGATCCGGATGCAGCCCTGTACATCCGTTACTTGATTTCCCAGAAACACTACCATGGGCCAAATCACTTGCAATACTCATTGAATTATCAGCAAAATCTTGGGAGAACATACAGCAAGGGTATTTGAATCCCAGTGGTCACACCTCAACCCAATCGCCATCAGCAAACACGAGATGAGCCCTGGCGCGCGACACAAAGTCCTCAATGACACCTGGGGCACCTGGAACTGGCAGTCATCGTGCTGATCCCTGTGACCACCACAGGTACTGATCTCCTGCACGCACTTCGGGAAGCATGAGAGATGTGTGCCATTCAGAAGCAGAATGTTGAACGTTACCCCAGCACGTTCATGCCCGACCTTATTGCTCAATGGAAGAAGATGGTGGAGAGACATGGAATCAAAATCCATCCAAGCCAGACCCGTACGAGGAAATGTCGATTTGTACGTTATTGCCACCACTTGCACACTGTGCATGACCCTGATCTCGCCCTATCTTCCAGCTAACTCCATAAAGCATGCCAAACTCGAACTAGCTATGGAGGAGGACAAGGAGTATGCACAAGGAACACTTCCAATACATGAGGTCACTCCCGGCATATTCGTGCAGCTAGGGCTCAAGCTCGAAGAGCAATAGTAAGTGTTTTGGGATACTACTACTTACAGGAGCTAATCACGATCTGCAGACTCGCAGACAAGGCGAGAGCACCACATCCACCACTGCGGAGATTCAAGAAAAGTGCACTGCTCTGCTACACCGTATAGAGCTCTGGCAGGCTATTCAAGACATTCATATGGCAATGGTACCTGCGCTGTGGAACTGTGAGGTGTCCACGGGCCTTCCCTCTGGCAATCCAATACCCTCAACCCATGTCAAAGATGAGTTCATCAAGGTTTGGCTACAATCCTCCCTGCCAACTCAGACCCGCGTTCTCCCTGCTTTGTCAGGCCTGGTTCATTAGGAGGCTGAGTTATGGTTGGCACAACTGTCCGATAGCCTCGGATAAATCCGCTGATATCTCCGGGTGCTCACCGGCATCACAGAATTCAAGTGATTGAATGTCTCGGGTGCTGGGCAGCACATGAGTACTTGCATCCAGTCACTACAACAGCCACTTCCAAGACAAAGTCGCATGAGCAGCTGATCGATATCATGCAGCACGCGTGGCACTCGAGAGCCTCGATCCACAAGGCAACTGGTCGACCTGCTTCAAGCCGCTTTAAAGTGACAAATCCGGGGCCCCGTACGTGAGGACGACAACACGAGTGAAGGTCAACATCAAGTATCATGGATATCTCTTACTCCAACCGGCGTCGGCCCTCAGCAACCTTTGACACCCCTCGCTACTGCAGACCCTCAGGAATTCATTGAGAGCTTGCGCATGGAATGGGCCCAGTCCCGTGCCCGTGTGCAGCGTTGGGCTGAGGAGGACAAGCTCTTGGTCGAAGAGATGCACCGGGTACTGGTGTACTTTGCGTGGCAAGCTTTGTGGTGGCATGAAAACAGTCTCAAGCGGACATATCCCCCCAGCTGTGTCTCGGCCTGCAAGCTTAAGTTGAAAAGCAGGCCGCGGTGCTTGATACTCTGAGGTTCCAATTTGCCTTGATGTGGGTCCTGTATCTTCAGGACACGTGTTCATTAAGGACGGGTTGAAGCCAGTCCCAGCGCGGCGTCAAGACACTGCTGGTACCTCAGTGTTGAAAGAGAGTTCTTCTGATCCGGTGAGCGACAGCAAGTGCGACGATGAGGGCCAGGGTCGTGAAAACTAGTTGTACTGCAATTGATAGTCTGATTCTGTGGTTGCATTGCAGTACTTGTATTACATTTGTGATGTTGATGAAGGACACTGATTTCCATGAGAGTATAGATACTGCCCCAGAATGTAGTAGCTACTCAGTTTGGAAATCTTATTACACTGACTTACTAGTTCGAAGTCCGACACTCAACCCCAATCTCCTGGTCTGACCAACCTTTGTTCTCTTCCTATCCTTCTCCCTTGACCCTGACCCCAAGTCTGTACTCTGACCCCTTTTTAGTCTGACCTCTGAGTCTGCAAATAGAGGACCTCTGAGTCCTGTTACAATACAGCATGGACATGTACAAAAGCCAGGCACTATATTTACAAGATCTTTGAACAATCTCTACAAACTCCCACTGACCTAGTACAAATACATACTACAATGGACAGGCAAGGGTTACAAGTATTGTAATAGTGATTGTATTGTATAAAATCCACTCCCAGATATACCACAATGGTTTGAATGTGTTGTGTGTCACTTGTGCTACAACAAACGACTACATGTGTTTGGAGGACTTTGGATGGTGCCGGGATCAGACTTGATGCACACAGAGCCTGCACGCAGAGTATCATTGAAGGGTGGGATGAACACAGGGCGCACAGAAAAATTGAGAAAGTGCAACAGATCAATCAATGCTGTACAGGTTCCCGCAGACGGCTTGCCCTGCAGGATATTGAAATGTGTTGCCCATTCAACTCAAGACAGCAGGTTCACCAAAGATTCGCTAGGGCGATCAGCAAGAGTACCCCAATAGGCCACGGCCTCCTTCCAGGTTAAGTGGTGTTGAGCCCATAGTACAAGCGGGCAAAGGAGCTGGCGCGCCCAAGCCCATTAGGCTTGTACAGGAAGCCAGGCAGAGCTACTAGCAGGTGTGAAGCACTCTTTGAGCTGTCCAGCAACAACAAGGACCTGTACATCATGTTTTGGTGTTGCAAGGAGGTACTGGACCTGCAATCAATTGAGCATAAAGCCATCCAACGGCACTCGTACCAGGTTATTGAAGGCTGCCTGCAGTATCTCCTCTTTTGAAGGCCTAGTATGCACGAAAATTGCGAGCAGATGGTCAATGGCATCCCCAGGCATAGGATAAAGGAAAGCTGGATCACGCACGGGTTCAGAAACTAGGTTGAAAGAGGCCATGACCATGAATGGTCAGGATTTCAGTCAGGGGGAGGTGATGAGCACCACTACGAGAAACCGATATACAAACCTATCCCATGGTCATACCAGCAGCTCGATCCTGCCACACTCGCACTCAATGGTCATCCTTACAATCCATCTCTAATATTGTGGAACCATCGACACTGCCAAACCACATCTCTTCACTCAGATTAGCAACACAAACCCTCTGGAGTCTGTTGGATAGAATTGGAGCTAGATTACTATATAATCCTGATAGTAGATACTGGAGAAAACTTTGGAATCCCCTCCCTATCGGCCCAAATCATGTGAGCTCAGCTCGGTTGGCCAAGGCGGTTGACCAGACTGCCTGTCGAATCACATTCATTCCTATGCTCATTCTCTCTCTTGGTTGCTCACGCTTCTCTTGATTTGTATTCGCTTTTCTCTAACACATCTACTCTACCCATCACTATCTATCTTTACAGGAATCCGCTGGCTCACATCCCTCTGCTGTTCAATCATATCTGTAGTGCTGACCGTGTCACAGGCCACGCCTGTGGAGAAGACATATTGTTGCTTACCCACATTGTGCGACAGGCATGAGGGTCTGAGGTGACAACCTAACAGTATGTCAGGTTGGCACAACACTTGACACTGAGGTGGGGGCTCTCAGGAGTGGCAGCACTGGTCAGTGTGCTAGACCCAGTGGAGCTGTCAGTATTCCCATTGGCAGTGGGTCGGAACTCACCAATGCTGTTGCTGCCCGCAGAAGGTGGCAAGGTCACTCGAGGCTGTCAGAGGTTCTACCAAGAGCACATGGGTGTTAGAGGTAGAAGACTAAAGAAGAGAAGAGGGAGAGAGAGGAGGATATCCTCAGTGGTGGGGCTCATGCTGAAGTGCAGTGTAAGTCGACAGATTGTGCATGGCATGTGAACAAGTGGAAGGGGTTGGACCAAAGGGAGGAGAAGGTTCTAGGGGAGAGGAGAGTGTGTAGCAAGAAGATGGGTATTGGGAGGGTGTCGGATGACGGAGTTGAGGACAGGGGTGAAGAGCTTTTAGGCTGACCTCCTCGATGTCTTTGATAGGTCCATTGAGGTTGGCAAGTTCTGCTAGAAGCAGGTCGATTGTCTCAACCACACTTGGGGATTGTCAAGAGGACTGCCTGATCCATTAGGCAGGTCAGCAATATCATCCTCCCCATTGCTCTCAAGGTACAGTTTCAAGGCTTCCAGGTGGCTTACTGACAAACATGGCACCCAGATGTGATTGCCTGACTTCCATTCAGCTTGGAACAGAGCCTGGACACCAGACCCATGGTGAATAATGAGCTTGCTAATAGCCCGTTCATTCTCCTTATCCTCCAGGTCAAAAACTTGTGTGTCCAACCTCCCAGGGAACAAACAGTTGTTATTTGGTTCAGGGACTTGAAGCAATGAGGCACAAAAGATGTCACTCACAGATGCCTTATTGTTGCAACAAAGGCAGCAGCTTGAGCTAGACCAAGCTATTTCCGAAATTGCGCAGAATCCAGTAGGGTCCAACATACTTAGGAGTTAACCTGCATGCTAACCCTTTTGGTAGGGACATGTTCTTAGTGGAAACATATACAAGATCACCCTTGACAAGTGGCGCAGGGCACTGCTGACAATTCACATTGCAAGTTTACTCCACCCACACTGCTATGAAGCTGCCATGCACAGTTATGATGGCAGCTTTCACTTTCTGTGTGTACACACACACACCTGAGTACACATTGGGCTAAGCATTTTCCAGATTGTTGGGCGCGGCATCCATCTGCTATTCAGAATGAATGGTGTATATACTGTTAAGTCAGATTGCATCCAATTTAAAATGAATTCAATTATGGGCAGTTTGCTGACCCAATCACACTGGTTAGTACCAACACATTGTTGCAGCATTTGTGAGATAATGTGGTTTGCCTGCTCAGTTGATCTGTCTGACTCCAGGTGGTACGTGCTGGACATGCGCAGCTCAATGCCTATGAGCTTATGTAGGTGAGTTCAAAATGAACTCTTGAAGAGGACATCATGGTCACTAACAATCACTTTTGGCAGACCATGATGCTTATAGATCTCTGAGAAGACAAGTTCCACTATGTCATGCACCCTGTAGTTGGTGAAGAGTCATGCTCTAAAGTATAACATTAATGATCTCGAAACCTGTTAGGACCGTGCTGTTCAGGAGTACAACTTCAGTGGTCAGACTTGGATGGAGTTCAGGGTCAGGGTATGACTGGAGGTCAGACTAGCACTAGGTGAGGACTTTCACAGAAGTATTAGTAATGCACGGGTTCTGACTTGAGTGTCCTCTATTTGCGGGCTTTGGAGTTCGGGCTAGACAGGTTGGGGGTTGGACTTGGGGACAGGGTTGGAGGGTGAGAGAGGTAAAAAGGGAATGAAGCTTGGTCAGACTAGAAGTCGGGGTTGAGTGTCAGACTACGGACTGATTTCTGAACTGAGTAGCTACTACATTCCAGGGCAGTATTTATACTAAGTTAGAAACCCAATGAGAACAATAAGAGATGTCCAGGATAGGAAGGAATAAAACAAATATACAAAAGTAATTGCCAAGAGATAAGATGTCGCAGATAGCTCAGTAAGCAAGGTTTATCTGAGACATGTAAGTCATGGGGTTGGGGGAAGTCCAAAGTGCAGAGTACGTAGTTAGTGCAAAGTGCAAATGGAGTATGGAGAATGAAGTCGGGGGTATGGGATACAGAAGAGCGGAGTATGTTACAATGGTGTGTGATATACAGTCACTGTTACAGATACGTTCTGGCCTTGTGACTTGTCCTATGCTTATGTATCGTGCTTACACTCCGGAGGCTGGGCCTGCAGTGGCCTATTCATGGTGTTGTACAGTTAGCTCTACCTTCCCATGCCACGTCAGCAACATGTCGATTATTCCCATGATTCGTCACCCACATTCACATTTACAGTCAGCCCCAGCTATACTTAGCTGTACTGAACATTCACTTACCAATCAGGTCTATTATTAGCCTCAAATCATGTATATATAGCCAAGGATCTTCTTCAAAGAACCTCAGCTCGATCTGGTTATCTATTGCCTATTCACTGAACCCTGACTTGCCTCTTCTCAGAAGATCTTTAATTCCTGACTTGCCTCTTTGTTACCCCTCGAGGCGACATGACCCCTAGCTTTGTCATTGTGTGACCGATCTAGGCTCGTCATAACAGGTTAGGGATGGAGTACAGGGGTCCAGGGCTCAGACTTTGGGGTTGCAGTACAGAGCATAACAGCACCCTATGTATCTGGTAACTGACTTGTCTGTGTTGTAGGCCCAAGACCAGTGATTGGACTATGTGATGTGGTCTTCTTGCCTCCTCTCATTCTACACAGGGACTGTGAAGAATAAGACACTTGATCCGCTTGGAGAACTCTTTGGTGGTCTCAGGACAACCTGTCTTTAGTGGTTTATTGTCAGCCCATCGGTCAATATCCTCACTATTATCCCAGAGATGCCCTCCATTCTCAGTCCTCAGCTGCTCCAGTGCCTTGCATGACTGTCAGTGTAGGGCAGCATGTGGACATGGTTCACCCCTGGCACTTGGAAGTGGTGCTGCTCAAGGCACTGGAGCCTTTCATATGCACATCCTTTGGCCTGTCTCTGCATTCACGAGCCTGTGCCTCAAGGTCAACAAAAACAAGCATTAAGATTGCCTGTGACTGCACAGCAGGCAATAGGTCAGTATCACCATTGTACTGTGTGTATCCAATGCAGCCTTTACAGTTTCCAGATGGTCGTTGAAATAGACACAGGATAGGGCATCTACAAGGACATTTTCAATGCCCAATATTATACTCAATACAAAATTGAATTCTTGTAAATGTTCTAACCATTACGCTGTTGTGAGTGGGGTCGGTCTACAGTCCTTTACTTGGTGGGGCTGATGGGTGCATGTAACACACTCAAAAGCGGAAGTATGTATGTAGAAAGCACAAAGGGTCGCACCTCACAGAAGTAATGAAAGACCTTCTTACTGACTACTGACAAACTACCTACAGACTACCTTACTCAAAAACAATCAAAAATCTTTGACTGAGGGTGGTGATGCCAACAATCCTATGAAGATTGAATGAAAGAAATGAGGGATGACACAGAATACGCTTCTCGAAATGAGTCTCAAAACGATTGAACCAAAAGACCTCACGTTGCCGCAAAGCTTGTCGAAGTATGCTATTCATAGAATCTACGGAATTAACTAAGTCTATCGAACCTAGTAAGATCAGACCTTTACTTCCCAGGTCATAACAATCTCAAAACCTCCCAGAAACCTCCAGTAAATACCAGAAAGCTTCCTCCACCTACTCTAGAACATATCAATAGAGCTGGTAGAGTTTCCCCTAACTAACCCACACGGCATGCAAGCTCTCATCAACGGTCAACAGTCCAAGAACTGCCCTATCCCATTCTTCCTTCGATCTATCGATGTGTATCTGCACTCAGGCTGGGGAACCCCAGACTTGGCTGTGAAGGTCCAACCTGTAGTGACTTACAATATAACTTGTGGTTCTACCGAGCGATGGTAAGGCCTAATCAAATGTGTTCCACATGGGGAACTATTGAACAATTGCCCTACGATGACTCATGCAGAAACCTTCCCTGCTGCTGTACTTGCTGAGAACTTGATGGTGATTGCTGGACTTGCTGACTATCAACTCGAACTTGCTGCCTTGCTGGTTTGCTGGTACTTGCTGATACTTACCGCAGCCTTGCTGGCTGGCTTCAGATCTTACTTGCTTGTGAGAAAATCCTACTATAAACTTCTTGTTCTCTATGTTCTCCAGGGCCTTGCCAGTCGGGTATATACACCCTCCCAGAAAGCTTCCGGTGCATTCTATCAACATTACTAACTACTTACTAATGTATGACTAAGTAACCCCTTGCATCTTACAAAGCATTCTAGGGTGTTCTACCAAGGTCTGGGATGCTCCAGGCTCTGCAAATTACCCTGCCAAATGGCTGTGTACACTGCTTCAAGGCTGTGCAATCACTGCCTCCGAAATCAAGTCCCGGAAGATTTTAGGCTGTGAACTGCCTCAAGAACCTTCTAGTCCCTCCTGGTGTGTTCTAGTATCCTCTAGCATGTGCTAGAACATTCTAGAATGCTGCATGGCTGTGCTATTGGTCATCGCATTTGAGGCTGTTTATAGCTATGCATTATCGGCTTCATAGCCTTGATGGTAACACTGTACAGCCTTGCACCACCTCGTTGCTGTTAGTACTGCCTCAGATATCTCTCTAGGTATGCCTCTGGTGTGAATCAGGCAATGGAGAAAAGTGAAGAATGTCCATTGGAATCAGGAAAGGAGTGACTGTCAGAAAAGAATGGCTGTGTCTAAGAAGTCCGTGTCTGTTGCCCATTCCCTCAGCTTGCATGCAGATACTTGAAGTCCCCTTGGATGTGATCATCCAGTTCCCACTCTTTGATGTTCAGGGACTGTCCAACCACTGAGATTCCTATCTGTACATATGAGCAAAAGAAACGTGCCCAAGTTGTGTCGATTGCTGTCAGGTTGCAACCCTCTGAGCCAGCTCTGCAATCAAATGTACCACCACCGAGTCCCTTCGAAGAATGCATAGGGGACTGCCAAGGTGACACTGGCAGGGGAGTGCGGGTGTTCTACCCACAGGATGACACGTGTCTGCTGGTACTCAATGATGCACGTGATCTGCCCTGTGAAACGTCATTGGTCAGGGAGCACTAGTCGGCAGTAGCTTCCCACCCAGGGAACAAAGTGCACCTCCTTGCTTGTAGGCTCAACATTTACCCACACCTCTCGCTCCTTGACTTCCTCACCTAATGCAACTGGTCATAGCCGATGCGGGAAAAGGCTGTCTGGTTAGAAAAGAATGTGGTGGTCCAGGCCATAGGTAATTACAGGGCAGCGGGGTATTTAGTCAGGCTGAACGTCTTGTGGAATTGTATGCTGGATAGCCAAGGGAAGACTAAATGACACGTCAACTATGATGGATGACAATGAGAAGTTGACTGACTGCGCGTCTGTGCCACGTTGATGATCACGTTGCCGCTCAGTCATCCACTTACTCAGGTCTGACATGTGATTTTTAGATAATCCTTTCCCACCCGGCTTGCACTGATTCTGCCATGTCCAGGTACCAATCCAAATTGGTGCATAACAGCACAACCAGGCCTTCTGGCATTGGACGCAGCTTGACATCCGTTTGCCTGCGCAGAACCGGCACGTGATCTGCTTGGCTGTGCACCAGTCGCACTTGACCCTGTAATTCCACGTTAGTTGTACTCCATACTCCAGACAGGCTTACCACGGGACTAGCAACTCCGCGTCATTCTTCTCCTTGTCCTCCGACTCTGGCTCCTTGTCCTCCAACTCCAGCTCTTCGTCCTCCGCGGGACGCTTGCTTCCCCGTGCAGAAGACCCCACTTTCACCAAGGCAGCCGGGCGGAACAACACTGCTGCCTTTTGCGTGGCTTCATACTCCGCGTGCTCCTTCTCCTCCCGCACTCACTCCTCCTCTGCCTTTCACGCCCTGTAAAAACCGTTAGTTTGAACCCCGAACTCAGAACCCCGACAACTCCGATACTTACGCTTCGGCTGCTGCAGCCTCCTCTGCCGCCACCTTCATCCAGAGCTGTGCAAGGTGCGCCTTCAAGGCCTGGATGTTGTCGAGGGTGCTGGACATGGTGTTGGTGGTGGTGGTAGAGGATAGAGAGTGAGGAAGAACTGGCTGAATCTCACCCCCGTCTTACTGTATATACACCTTTCTCCATTGATTCTGACCCTACCCCGATTCTTGATCTCCGTTTCCTGGACTTATTGGATTACCTTTTTTGGACAGACTTCAATTTCCTTTCACTATAGGCCCTCAAGAGTTTGGGCCTAGGGGGGAGGCACTGTTATGCTCCATGCTGTAACCCCAAAGTCCGAGCCCTGAACCCCTATACTCCATCCTTACTTCGCATTATGTACTCCTTCCTCCATTCTTTCATACCCCGTACCCCCGACTCTGTTCCCCATACTCTGTTCGCATATGTACTCCACACTTTTGGACTTCCCCTGACCCCATGACTTACATGTTTCAGATAACCCCTCATGGCGCTACCTACATGAGGCTTTGCTTACTGAGCTATCTGCGATATCCTATCTCTTGGCAGTTACTTTTGCATATTCGCTCTACTCCTTCCTATCCCGTACATCTTTTATTGTTTCTATCGGGTTTCTGACTGAGTATAAATACTGCCCCAGAATGTAGTAGCTACTCAGTGCAGAAATCTTGTCCTTCCCGTCTTACTGGACTTCTAGTCCGTAGTCCGATACTCAACCCCGACCTCCCAGTCTGACCAACCTTTGTTCCCTTCCTACCTTCCCCTCCGACCCAACCCCCATTCCCAAGTCCGACCTCCGACCCGTCAAGTCTGTACTCCGTAGTCTGCAAATAGAGGACACCGAGTCGGAACCCGTGCGTTACTAATAGTTTCGCGAAAGTCCTCACACAGTGCTAGTCCGACCTCCGGTCGTACTCTGACCCCGAACTCCATCCAATTCCCATCCACCGGAGTTGTACCCCCGGACGGCATGGTCCTAACAGTATTTCCGAACTCACCGGGTTTCACTCAATATGTCCACTTGAACTGTAGTCCGCACTCAGACCCAATCTCGTGCCCTAGAGCAAGAAGACCCCGCTCAGAACTGGAGTGGCTGGACGGCTCGCCGAGGCGACTCAGCGACGCAAGAAGAAGCTACTCTGAGCTGCCATGGACAGTTCGCTCAAACAATCGTCGAAGTGTCCTCCGATGGGGACAACGAAGGTGACCAGCCTTAGCCTTTGGTCATCTCTATTGCGACTGTCCCACAGGTACCCTGAGAGCCATCTCTGTGGAATCCGTTCTCCAAGGGTCAGCCTACAGGTCCAAGCCGCGGGCCTCCAGGCCCGCCAGGACCTCCGGACAACGACCTGGAAGATCCTCAAGGACCTGGTGATGACAACATCAGCTCAAGCTTAGACTCCTCCGACTCCGAAGACTGAGTTCAGTCGCAACTAGCGACCGCGATCTCCCTCATCGCGCGTACCCTCAAACATACTATCGCTCCAGCTCCGGCCATTACTCAACCTTCGAACAGCGAGCGGCACAATGTCCGCAAGCCGGACCAGTTCAATGGGTCTGATCCCAACAAACTCCAGTTGGAACTGGTCTTCAAGGCCTGACCCCGAACCTTTGACTCCAATGAGAAGAAGGTAACCTATGCCATCTCCTTCCTCAAGTGCACCGCCCTACAGTGGTTCGAGCCCTACCTCCTCGAAGGCGACTTGGACAACCCCCCCATTTTCTTCACATCCTACAACCACTTCCAGGAGGAACTCCGAGTGAACTTCGGGCCATACAACGCCTCCGGAGCTGCGGAGCACGAGCTGATGAACCTCCAGATGGGCATCAACCAGCGGATAGCTAAGTACATCACTCAGTTCACCCGCCTCGCTACTCAAGTCCGCTGGGGTAATGCTCCGCTCTGGTACCGGTTCTACAATGGACTTCCAAAACATCTCAAGGACCGCATCTCCAAGGTCAGCAAGCCTGAGAACCTGGTGGCCCTCCGCGACCTCGCGCAGTCAATCAACAACCACTACTAGGAGTGCAAGGCCGAGGTCTTGCGCGAGTCCGGGCCTTCCAAGTCCGGCAGCAAGCCGACCTCCAACTCCAAGTCCTCCAACTCTGGCAACAAGTCCGGAGGTAGCAACTCTGGACAGGCCTCCTTGTCTAACCCGTCCAAGTCCAGCAACTCCGGTACTTCATCGAAGTCCCCTAAGACTCCAAAGACTCCAGCCAAGACGTACGCCGACAAGCTCGGCAAGGACAGAAAGCTTACCCCCGAGGAGCGCCAATGCCGTTTCGCCAACAACCTCTGTCTCTTTTGCGGCGGAGCTGGTCACACCGCAAGAGCTTGTCCGAAGAAGACCTCGTCCACGGCTAAGGGTCGCACTGCTCAAGCTAACCCTGCTCCTGCTGCGCCAGCTCCAGCTGCAGCCCCGAAGGAGACAAAAAATTAGTCCACAGTCCTCCAAACTCCGTACCCTGTGAGGACCGCATTGACTCCTCCGGTATGGAGATTCTCAGGCTCAACGTGTCCGCTCTTTCCGGCCCCCATGCACTCTTCCTCGACTTGTACTCCGATCCTATCCCAACTCTGTTCCGCGCCCTTATCGACTCTGGTTCCTCTCATTGTTTCATCGACTCCAAATTCGCGACTACGTATCAACTCCCAACTACTGCCGTAACCCCGCTCCATCTTCAGCTTTTTGACGGTACTTCTAACCATCTGATTACTTCGTTTACCTCCCTGCCCATACATTTTCCGTCTGGAGAAGTCCTCAATATAGATTTCTATGTTACTCCGCTCGACAAGTCCGTGTCTGCCGTTCTGGGATACAGCTGGCTCTCCGCCTACAATCCGTTGATTGACTGGAAGAAGCGCAGCATCCAATTCCGTTCCGCACCCCCGCCACATCCTGTTTCTGACACCATGGTACCCCCGCCAGCTCCGGCTGAGCGTACTCCGTCTACTCCAACTACTCCGGCTACTCCGGAACTACCAACTTCTCCTACTCCGACCTCCGTACCCCAGATTTCTCTCGTGAACGCTGCTGCATTCGCTCGAGCTTGCAAACTTCCGGGGTCCGCGAGTTACACCCTGAGTCTGTCTACTCCGAACTTGGCTACTGCTCGGAGTTCGTCCATCTCCGACTCTCCCCTGGACCTCACCAGAGTTCTGGCGGAGTACCACGAGTTTGCAGACGTCTTCAGCAAGACCAAGGCCAACATCTTACTGGAGCACTGCCCCTACGTGCTAAAGATCAATTTGGAAGAGGGGGCTACTCTGCCACTCGGACCTATCTACTCTCTCTCAAAACTCGAGCTCAACACGCTTCAGGAGTACATCGATGAGAACCTCCAATCGGGGTTCATACGTCCGTCCAACTCCCCCTGCGGAGCTCCCGTCCTCTTCGTCAAGAAGGACGGATCTCTTCGCCTCTGCATGGACTACCGGGGTTTGAATAAGATCACCCGGAAGGACCGCTACCCCCTTCCTCTTGTCTCGTACTTGCTGAACGCGCCTCGGAAGGCCCGGATCTATACCAAGATCAACCTCTGACACGCCTACAATCTAGTCCGCCTAGCTCCTGGAGATGAGTGGGAGACCGCATTTCGGACCCGCTATGGGTCCTTCGAATGTCCGTGCCTTGGCACTTCTCCAAGGAATGTCGGATTTTGTTCAACGCCCTCAAGAAGGCGTTCACGACAGCTCCGGTACTACACCACTGGATGCCCGACTGACCTCTCACCGTCGAGACCGACGCCTCGGACTACGCCATTGCCAGCATCCTCTCCCTTACCACCGAGTCTGGTGAACTCCACCCCATCGCTTTCCACTCCCGCACCTTGACCAGCGCGGAGCTGAACTACAACACCCATGACAAGGAGCTCCTCGCGATCTTCAAATGTTTCAAGACCTAGCGGCACTACCTTGAAGGTTTGGCAACTCTGATCGATGTTGTCATGGACCACAAGAACTTGGTATACTTCGCAACTACGAAGTTACTAACTTGCCGCCAAGCCCAATGGTCAGAGTTCCTCTCGCAGTTCAACCTCGTATGTAGTTCGGTTCTGACCAGGTAAGCTTGGAGCAAAGCCCGACGCACTGACACGCCGTTGGGACGTCTACCCAAAAGAGGGGGGCAGTGACTACTCCATCGTCAACCCACACAACTACCAACCGGTTTTCACCCAGGAGCAGCTTGCCATGTCCCTCTGGGCTACCTACCTCCGACCCTCTGTACTCCGAGCTTCCTTCATCCTCGACTCCGAACAACTCCTCTCGGACATCAAGTCCGCTCAAGCAACCCTGACTCCTGACCCCGAACTATCCGCCGCACTCAAGCTCGCTTCTGAAGGCAACTCCTGATGGTCGCACGATGAAGACGGACTACTCCAACTCTCAGGTCGAGTCTATGTCCCAAACTCCGGCGACCTCTGCCTTCACATACTCCGAGCTTGTCACGACCATCCTACCGCCGGACACTGGGGACAGAACAAGACACAAGCCCTGGTTTTGCGGGACTACGCCTGGCCTGGACTCCGACTCTTCGTCCGGGACTACTGTAAGTCCTGTACTACCTGTGTGCAAGCTAAAGTTCCCCGGCATCTCCCCTACGGTACTTTGAAGCAACTCCCGATCCCCGAGCGACCTTGGAACTCCATCTCCATGGACCTCATTGAGCAACTCCCGTACTCTGCCGGCTACACCGTGATCCTGGTAGTAGTCGACAGGCTCACTAAGCAAGGTATATTCATTCCTACCCACGACACACTTACAGCCTCGGAGCTAGCGAACTTGTTTGTACTCCATGTGTTCTCCAAGCACGGAGTTCCCTCGCACGTTACCTCCGACTGGGGCTTGGAGTTTGTGTCGCACTTCTTCCGCTCCTCGGTAAGACCCTCGACATGCACCTTCACTTCACCTCCGGTTACCACCCGGAAGGCGACGGTCAAACCGAGCAGGTCAACCAGACCCTTGAGCAGTACCTCCAGATCTACTTGAACTACCGGCATATCCCCATTCTTTGCGAACAAAGGCTACAACCCCGCCATCTCCATCTACCCCGAGCGGGACCTCACCTCCGCTCGAGCCCGCGACTACGCTGTCGACCTCAACAAACTCCACACCCAACTCCGACAGCAGATCTCCGAAGCCCAGGCCCGATACCAAGTACAGGCAGACAAGCACCATCTACTGGCGCCGGACTTCAAGGTCAGAGATCAGGTCTATGTCCGAGCTCAGCACATCCAGACTACGCATCCCTCCAAAAAGTTGTCCGAGAAGTTCTTAGGTCCGTTCACTATCATCACGCAGGTCGGAACTCACTCCTTCACCCTCTGACTACCGGACTCTATGCGTGCGGTACACCCTGTCTTCCATGTCTCACAACTCGAGCCTGCAACTCCGAACACCATCCCTGGCCACATCCAAACTCCGCCACCTCCGATCTTGGTGGACAGAGAACCGGAGTACGGGATTTCGGAGATCCTCGACTCCAAGATTGACCACCGGCGTCAGAGTTGCCAACTCCTATACCTAGTCCGATGGGCAGACTACGAAGGTACGGATGAAGAAACTTTGTGGATTTTAGCCACGGAGCTCGGACATGCCCAGGAGCTAGTTTTGGACTTCCACTCGGCTTACCCTGACAAGCCCGGACCTCTTGCTAAGTTGTCTTGAGGATCACACGCGGAGTTCTCACCAACAGATTTTTTCTACTCTACTCCGTACTTGGACTACAAGATTCTACCTACGATGTCCGAGGTCCAAAGTCCGTACTCCGCCCTACTCCGCAGTGTCCATGTCCGTTGGTCCCTCCGGACCCTTCCCCTCCTTTGCTCCCTCGCCCTGCTCCTCCTTCTCCTCCTCACCAGACTTGCCCTGCATGGACTTGTCCGCCAACCCTGTCCCATCCTCCTCCTCCTCCCAGTCCGACCCCGCCGCCCGCTCCAGCGCATCCGCGATCACGTCCTCCTTGTCCTGCGATGTGATCTGCAGGATCTCCTGCAGCATCCGCCCAAACTCCGATGCAAGTTCGGACTTCACTGTGTCGCAGACGGCCTCGCCGATCGCGGCCTTCAACTCCTTCTGCACGATCTTGGCGATCGCGTCACCAAGACCCTGGACTTCCTCCCACATCATCTCCTCCCACTGCTTCTCCTCGTCGACCAGCAGGTTGATGACCCACCCTGAGGTGCGCCGGTTGCGCTGCACCGCGACGAGCAGGTGCTCGAGGAGCTCGCGGTCAGAGAGCCGCTCTGGGTCGTCCGACCACCGGAGATCAGACTTCCCAACCTCCGGAAGTCCAGAACTCGCGGACACCCTCGGGGCCGTCGATGAGCCTGCGATGCTTGGACCCCAGGCTACTACCATCCGCGCTGGTGGGTTAACTCCGGGCGGTGCTACGAAAGTCCATCAGACCTCACCTGGCTGCAGAGGCTTCTCCGCCGCCTTCCCTGCTGCCTTGTCCTTCTCCTTCTCCTTCCCTTTGCCCTTGTCCGCCCGCACCTTCTCTGAACTCTGTACTCCGGTGGGGGCGGGGGGTCTCGAATCCGTCGTCGTCGTCGTCGATGGTGGCGGACTTGACCTTCTTGCGCTGTGGGCTTGGGGCCTCTTCCTTGCGCGCGATCTGGGCCTGGATGTCCGTGGGCAATCCGCGAGCCCCAATGCACGCGCGCAACCGGGCCTTCTGGCACTGGACGCAGCTCGATGTCTGCTTGCCCACGCGGAACCGGCACGCGATCTGCTTGGCCGCACACCGGTCGCACTTCACCCTGTGAACTTCACGTTAGTCTGTACCCCGACCGGACTTACCGCAGGACCAACAATTCCGCACCGTCTTCCTCCTCCTCCTCCTCTGGCTCTTCGTCCTCCGTGGGACGCTTGCTCCCCCACACGGACGTCCCGGCCTTCGCCAAGGCAGCCTGGTGGAGCAGCGCCACTGCCTTCTGCACGGCCTCGTACTCCATGCACTCCTTCTCCTCCTGCGCTCACTCTTCCTCCGCTTTTTGCGCCCTGCAAACCACTGTTAGCCCGAACTCCGACAACCCCGGTACTTATGCCTCGGCTGCTGCAGCCTCCTCTGCCGCCGCCTTCATCCGGAGCTGCGCGAGGTGTGCCTCCAGAGCCTGGATGTTGCCAAGAGTGGAGGACATAGTGCTGGTAGTGGTGGTGGAGGACAAAGAGCGAGGAAGAACTGGCTAAGTCTCACCCCCGTCTTATATACACCTTTCTTCATTGATTCTGACCCTGCCCCGATTCTTGATCTCCGTTCCCTGGACTCATCGGATTACCTTTTTTGGACAGACTTCTATTTTCTTTCACTATAGGCCCTCAAGGGTTCAGGCCTAGGGGCCTAGGGGGGAGGCACTGTCACGCCCCGTGCCCCGTGCTGCAACCCCGAAGTCTGAGCCCCGAACCCCGTACTCTGTTCCTACTCCACATTACATACTCCATTCATCCGTACTCCACTCTTCCGTACCCCATACCCCCAACTCCATTCTCCGTACCCCGCACTTCGTACTCCATACTTCGGACTTCCCCCGACCCCATGACTTACATGTCTCAGATAACCCCTCATGGCACTACCTACATGAGGCTTTGCTTACTGAGCTATCTGCGATATCTTACCTCTTGGCAGTTACTTTTGCATATTCGCTCTACTCCTTCCTATCCCGTACATCTCCTATTGTTTCTATCGGGTTTCTGACTTAGTATAAATACTGCCCCAGAATGTAGTAGCTACTCAGTTTGGAAATCTCGTTATCTCGTTAAGCTTGTGACCTTGTCTCACGGACTTCCAGTCTGTAGTCCGACACTCAACCCCGACCCCCCAGTCCGACCAACCTTTGTTCCCTTCCTACCCTTCCCTCCGACCCAACCCCGTTCCCAAGTCCGACCTCCGACCTGTCAAGTCCATACTCCATTAGTCTGCAAATAGAGGACACCGAGTCGGAACCCGTGCGTTACTAATAGTTTCGCAAAAGTCCTCACACAGTGACAGTCTGACCTCCAGTTGTACTCTGACCCCGAACTCCGTCCAAGTCCCGACCACCGGAGTTGTACCCCCAGATGGCACAGTCCTAACATACTCCACCATTCCAAGGGCTGGAACAGATTGGCCCTAAGTGCCTGCCAACCAAAGACCTGTTATGCTTTCAAGTGTGGCTCTTAAACTATCAAGCCTTAAGACATCAATGAATAGAGAGCTTGTTTCTATTCAATTACTAACCCTAGCTTTTCAAAGATAAGCATGTAGTAACTTATTCAGTGAAAGTAAGTTAACAAGCAATACAAGATCATAATTCATGAAGTTAATGAAAGCTCATAGATCTCAAAGTTCAAATGAAAGCTGAGGGTCACTCTGTGGCATTGCCTCTTATGTACTGTACATGTACAGAGAGTAAAGAGAGGAATGTTCTAGCATATTCAAGGACTTTCTGGTACGTCGTAGTCAGCACTAGTTAAACCTAGTACCACTGTGGCAGTGCTGCTGTATACTGTGAGCGGCTGCACAGAAGCAACTGTGCATCCCTATATGGTAAGTATAAAGTAAGTGCTAGAAAGTCCTAGCTAAGACAAGAACATTTCTGTCCTAAAGAACCATAGCTACAATCCTAGAGTCTGCCATATCTGTATTGTACAGGGAACATAGCACAAGTCCATAATAAATCATAAAGTTCATGACCCACCAATTGTATGTTTGTAACAAGACCAAAGTCAACCCTAGCATTGGGTTTACAGACTTTTTGAGCCACACATGACCTGTCATTGGTCCCTTATGTGGAGCTCCACAGGCTTGAGTACTGTGTTCAGCATTGGTATGTTGACATTGCAGCACTGGCAAGTGCTTGAATAAGTTGATACAGTGACTTCCAAAACTATTTCCAGAAATCATAGATTTGCATCATTTTTCAAATATCTCTGCAACAGCTCAATGAAATATTATGATTCAAATTATGTTCAGTAGCTTGCCAAGCAGGATTGCAGCTGTGTTGAAGGCCAAGGGAGGTGATACCAAGTACTAGATCATGTATTCCAGTGTGCCAAACTGCCTGTTACAAAACTGTTTCCAGGAGTTGAGGTCAAAGAATGCCACATTGAGCAGGCAGTTCTGGCTCAAATATTATGAAACATATGACATTAGAAAGCTGTGAAGTATAGCTACTGAACATAATTTGAATCATAATATTTTATTGAGCCATTGCAGAGATATTTGAAAACTGATGCAAATCTATGATTTCTGGAAACAGTTTCGGAAGTCACCGTATGTCTATGCTGGAGGCTCAAGAACTGCAGGGATATGGCAACTGTAAATAAGTTCACCTAGCACTGTCACTATATGTCTTATGGAATCTATAGATTGTGGCGGCACACTGCCGCGAGACAGAAAGTCTATCTAATAGCAAGTAATTAGACTTTTATACTAAGCTCTACATCTTTGAACGACCGTGCAGTAGCTATGAGAACATGTTCTATCATGCAATTACCAGCACCCATGTTGTACTAGGTGGCGGCACGAGCCACCAAGAAACTGGAGAATTTCTCACAAAAATATGCTCAAAATAAACAAGAACATAGGTAATATATTGGCCATGAGGACATGATAGGGTTTGGCTATGCTTGGGTAAGGGTGCTTGACATGTGAGCTCGCACTCCCTTAGAGCGCACCTTTGGTGCATGCGAAGGCCACCACCCTGGGTGCCGTATATGGGCCGCTGCACGGCCCGCCCCATCCCGAGACAGCCCTTGGAATGACCAATTTGCCGGGGGACCCATCTTACAATGATATATAGCACGTGATCCCGCAAATACTATACAGCGCTTATTCGTATTGAACCAGAACTCTCGCCCCTAACATTCAACCTGTACTCTGCCCTCTAAAATTTCGCCCCTCAACTCGACAGTGACGGTGGGTAGGAGCCTGGCATAATGCATGGTTACAGCTTGGGTAATTGGCTCCAAGTCATTGGCTATAATTCTACAAAACTGATCTACTTCACATCACACATTGTTTGCAATATTGTTGGAACATAGGAAGGTTTGTCAACTACGTTGATTGACTTGGGCTATTAGTCTACACTGATTGCAGTACAACTCTTGCAACAAGGCTGCTACCTATTCGCTGAACCTCAGCGCATACCGCATCCCGGTTCAAAGTGACAAGGCCCTTCTCCTTCTCTTTTGCCTTGGAGGCATCCTACAGCGTGAACATGTATAGTGAGAAACTATATGAATCAATCACGTAGATGCCACTTACCTTGCGCACCGGCGTGCTCGAGAAACCCCCGAGCACCCTAAACGGTCTAGCATCCCGCAAGTTCGGTTGCCATACAGCACCAATGCGATCTCCGCCAAGGGGGTCGTAAAAGAGCAGAACGGTATCGGCATACACGTACTGTAATCTCGTCAGAATACTACCACGAGGCACAGTCAAGGGCAGCTACTTACCGCGAGATCGTCGTACAGCAAGGCGACCGGGTCGAAACCAGGCATAACGGGCGTTGGTGTCTCCTTCGAGACTGCATTCGCGTACTTGGCCTTCGACGCCCATACGGAAGAGCTAGCGTCGATATTTTGGTGGTAGCGCGTCAAAAGCGCCGGATTAAGCTCGATCACAAAGTCATAGTGGTCAACGGGATGATGGAAGATGCGCTGTGCAAAGGAGCCGTCAGAGCTGTATATGCGCAATAGCGCCACGGCCACTGACCTTGACACTAGATACTCCAGTTTCTATGCCCTTGAGACTCTCCCACGTCGCCTTGGCAAGCGCAGTAACACGTCTCGCAACGACGGCATTTGGACCCGAAGACGTCCACATGTGGCCTTGAGGATCGAACGGTGTCGCTATTGACCATGCGACATCTGGAGAGGCGCTCGTTGGCGGCGCGGATGGGACCGCACTGGCGCTTTGGTCCGCATTGTCCAGCGGGACGACGAGGCCAGTGGTCCAATCCCAGTCCTTCAAGAACTCCACGACTTGAGCAAATCCCCGCTCCTTCGACCCCGGTGCGGATGACGATGGGACAGGAGAGGCTTCGCTGGACCGAGGGGCACCCGTGCGAAGGAAGATATAGGCACAAAGTAGCTCCACGGCCTCTTCAGAGACGTGCCCTCGAAGCAGCCAATGTGATGCGAACCACCGTTTCGTCAACCTGACGGTCCCAGCGAATGCTGAGAACTTGTGGCAGAGCGCCGCAATTGCCCGGTGATGCCGAGGGCCATGGATAAACCTCCGCGTGTAGACCTCTCGAGCCTGCAGAGCAAGCTGGCGTTCGCGCGCGTCTTCACCGCTCGTGTTGCGACGAAGGGCCTTGGGAAGGTGGGGTTGATCGTTGATGATACGGTCCAAGAGCGTCGCCTCACGATCGTGCCAGATGCGTGCGCGGAACGACCAGCCGTCAGCGGTGATGATGTCAAGCGCAGCTTCGTCTTGTATCTCCGTCCGCTCAGGTCGCTCGCCAAGCACGACGTTGGCTTGGAGTCCTTTCACAGCACTCATGAGGATGGTGGCGAGGCGCTCGAAGAAGGCGAGCTTGATCTTCTGGATGGCCCGGAGGTCGTCTGGCCATCGTGCAGATTTCTCGAACTCGATGATGACTTCGATAGCGGGCAGATACGAGGCGGGCTTGGGCAACATAGAACGAGCGCCGACAGGCACTGCGAGAGGGACGAAGACATCGGTGTACCGCAGGACGGGAGAGACGGGGCTGACATTGAGGACAGCAAGAGGAAATTGATCATCGAGCGCCTTGATATGCTTGACGAGGGCATCGAAAGCGGCGAGGGCGGTTTTGAAGCCGATAGCGGCACCGGAAGATTGATACACGGAGGTTATAGACTCGGGGAGCCTGACAACGTTGTCGAACTGCGTCTGCCATGTCTGCACGGCGTCTCCATCAATACCAAGATGTCTCCTGAGCAAATGTCGAACGATCATTGACGGAATATGTGCGCGCTCGTCCGAATTCTTCACGTCCCAGACTACACTTTCGACGATCGAACCATCCTTGAATCGTCGAAGTTCGGCCTTCTCTCCCCAGAACTCCCGGAATTGCTTCGTCCTCTCGCTTTCAGTCTCCTCCGCCGGAGGACCATGGTCAACCAATCGGAAGGCATGCTCGCAATCAAGGACGATCCCAATATGGACCACGGACGGATTCATGGGATTAGCGTTCGATGTCGGTCTAACGTCCGACGTCGGATGTAAAATAGCGATCGCTTTCGCCCGGTTTCCAAGACCGCGGCGCAAAGTGGAGATGAGCGTAGCCATCACTGCATTGTACACAGAGCCGTAGTCAGCCACAAGGTGGGCGGACGCTTTACGCATCTCTGCAGATGACACGTCTACCCTACAGGAATAGATGAATGAAACCGTAAATTGATGATTGGAAATGTGCTCACCGTGCGACGACGTCGAACCGCCCCAAAACGTCTCGGCATTCCTTCAAAAACACAGTGTGAAACGGATCTTCCGAGATGGTGGAGTGGTCCAATGCTTCTAGCGTCGCTTGTGCGTCGTGTCGGAGCTATAGATACGTCAGCCGTATGGTCGATGACGCAGTCTTAACAGACTCACGAGGTCGAGGGACGATAGGGGAATATCGGCCAGTAGATTAACCGAAGAGGTCGAGTCCACGAATACGGCTTCATGACTCGAATAAGCCCCGGGAGGGAACTGGCCATCGGATTATATTGTTAGCAGCGCTAACTAATGTGGGTGCATGGGCGCGAACGTACCCGATGCCCATCTTTTGCCTTCACAAACACGGCTTCCGCGTCGAAGTTATGCCGTGCTGTGTCGTCTTTCAGTACAATGAAAATTGTGTCTAGTGGACTACACACCTAGGAAATCCAGAGCAGCCTTGAACAACTGATACGAACTAAGTCCCTTGCCAAGAGGCTTGCGCTTCGATCCAGACTTGCCGAGACTGACAGGTGGCGGTTCCTCGCCGTGAATCACCAGGTCCAGGACAGAAGCCCACCACATCCCCTTGCCCTCGAAGCCGCGTACGCACATACGGCTACCGAGACCATAGCCTCTCTGATTGGCCCACACCCGTAAAAGGGCTAACGCATCGGCGAAAGCGGGCACGCTCTGTTTCAAGGCATGCACAGATAGTAGATGCGCCTTGGGCGTCGTCATCGTCATGAGCGCGGTGTTGTATATCGGCGTCGAATCCTCCTGTGCATCATCATTCCGGGCAGCATTCCTGATATTCGACTTGGAAGGCGAGAGACGTTGCAAAGGGATAGCGGTATGACCGATGTATGGGATTATCCGGACTTGCGCGTTCAGTTTACTAAAGTCAAAGGGCGAGTCATCTAGAAGATATGAGGGCTGATCCGTTTCAACACAGCGCTAGTCACATACCACCCAACGGCCGAAGGACCAGAGCGGTGCGACGCGGGTCGTTACATGTTGACTGGTAGTAGACTTCGCAGTGTAGAGAGGACCTTGCCTGTTTGATTGCGGCTGCAATCACGGCGATGTAGTATGCCCGCTTCTGGAAGGCTCTGGCGTTCAGATAGTCTTTCTCCTGGAAAAGAGTCTAACTCGAGAGGTTGAATACAGGCTGTACACAAATATATGGTAAGCAGACATACCGACGGCATTTCTACAGCGACATCGACCTCATACTTGGCGGAATCCTTGCCCTTGACGGCGGTCTTGGTTGCCCAGCTCCCTGCGAGAAGAATCTCGGATGGCTTTTCAAACGAAACTTTCCAGTTGGTTTCCTCGGTGGGCAGCGGTCGGACGTATGGGACGTCTACGCCCCTTTTCGTGAGCGTACGTGATGCGTGTAGGGGGTGCTGAGGCGAAACGGCAGGAAGGTCCATGAGGAATTTGTGAAGGGCCATGAGGAACGCCTCCAGAGCTTGCGCGTTGTCGTATTTTGGTCGGACGTTGGGGAGCAACGCGTCAATCTAGCACAAGCATTGGTTCAAATTGTTGGGTACCATGACTGCGGCCTACTCACCTGGAGCTTGAAGGAGGTAGACCTGTAGAGGTCGGTTGCGTCCTTGATCTTCCTGAGCTCCTCTCCGGTAGGAGGTTTTGATATGTGATTGGTGGGATGCTGCTCGGCGTCCACATCCATTTTCTGCTCCTGCTCTGATTCCTTCTCTTGCGAACTCTCTCCGCCATCAAGACCCTGCCAGTCGTCGTCCCCGCTTTCGTCCTGAGCGCTGCTCTCCACCCGCTTCCTCTTCAGGTTACTGGCCATGGTTGCACGGGTTTACTGAGACAAGTGCAGCATAAACAGCCAGATATGGGCCCCAGGACGAGAATGAAAGCACAGAGCCAGCAGCGACCAAGGCGGAGACGCAGGGACCGAGGAAGAGGATAGCTGCAGACTCTGGTTGTGCCGAATTCCAAGTTTTCGCGGAGCGCCTGCAGCAAGCGCCCATAGAATGGGGCCACGCGGGCGACAGACGCCCAAGATTGAATATGCACCGATCGGGGACGGTGTGATCGGCGCACCTCCTACAAGCATTACGACCACGACTACGACGGCCACTACGCTTCTCCGCCTCCATTCTTCGAACATACTAGCAAGTCTTATCGCTGACATACACGGCGAGTCCGCCCTCTGCAGGAAACCTACAGAATCGTGTGGTATGTGTAATCACATAGGTGATCTTAAGAGAATCGCATTTGGAGACCCGTGTGCGCAACACAAGAGGGGCCATTTCTTAAGATTTTCTTAAGAGTGAACCTCGGCAACGCTGTGAGATTGATGCGAGATGCAAGGCGCTACCGAATATATCCGAACAATTCCGATTGATTCCGAAATCTATTCACACCCACAGCATTCCGTACAGGATTCAGAAATGAAGTATATTCAGTACCTGCAATATCTACTCTACTCTACATACAAGCTGTGGTATCTATCAGAGGAGCTGTGCTGAGTGATCAGGAAAATAACGTACCGTAGAGGGAACACGTACCTCTGAGCTTAAGTGGTTTAGTCGCTCTTGGCCCTTGAGATACGTGCGCATGCGTACACATGAACGAGCTGACACTGACATCCACAGATTAGCCATGGTGTTTGCAGGCGAATGGGGCGCAAAAGACTCACCACAGGGCTTGAGGATGCACAGTGACTAGAGCAATTTGTGACGTGGCATCCGTTGGCGATGCTGTATGGCGTTCTCGACGATGTTATGTTAGTTGCCTAGCATGATGGGCAGCAGTATCGCTCACCTTGCAAAGCCCAATGGGCAGATAATTGCACATCGATTCGTAGCAAGGCTATGCGTCAGCTATCAGCGATGACTACTTACCTTAGGCTCTCTTGTTTTGGCACGAAAAGTACAAACGCGTAGTGAACAAGTCACTAAAGAGAGTCGCATGAGGGAGACTGGCGCAGACTAACGCAGAGAGACCGATGTCGAAAGGATCAGGGTCAGAAGTCGAGGGGACCAAGCTCAGTCATGGTGGTTGGAGTTGAACGTTGAAGACGGTTGCAACAGTGGGGTCAGCGCAACCTGCGTGGAAAGAGCTGGAAAACGTGACAGTTCGTCACAATTTGTCACATGTTCACACGGTCACTGGGTCAGACTGCCGAAATCGTGCCGGAGGGACGGTAGTGTTGCCGCGAGTCGAGCGAGGCGAGGCGAGCTGGGAAAACTCGGAAAACTCGAAAAACCGAGCTCCGCGAGTCGATTTCCCGAGCTGACTCGCGAGTTGTCTAAGAAAGGAAAGTCGTCGAGAACATGACCGGGAGGAGCCAGTAGCACACAGTAGCTCGTATCGTTGGAGGCCAACGTCCAACTATACAAGTCCAAACAATGCTTTGCGAAGCTTCTTTGGTTGGTGTGCAGACACAAGCCAGGTAGTGATTTACATGTGAGCGTGCACTGTCAATGGAGCGTGCGAGATGCAACCGCAGCTCAGGGACGTCATAGTGTGTAACTCTACGTGTGTATACCATACAAGCTATGTGTGTACTCGAGATGACAGCATACGGCATGGTAGAAATACGATGTACGTGCCGGACACTGCTAGTTACCTAGTGCCAATGGTCGGACTTGGTGAGGCGGCGAATGCGTCCCCAGGCGCCCCCAGTGATACAAGCGCCCATCCCCGTGACCCGTGCGGCGGAGAGCTAGACGCCCGCTCCTAGCCAATGAGCCTTGCTTATCTAATTATGGGGGAACTCGCGAGCCACTCGGTCAGCTCGCCTCGCTCGCCTCGGAAGGACGAGTTTGATGGAACACGATTCGATTCGAGCGAGTTCCGAGTTCAGCTCGCCTCGACAGCAACACTAAGGGACGGGGCTGCCGTGTGAACCACCTGCCCTTTCTTGTCTCCCCTGCCGACGTTGCCAAGGGCCAAGGAGATTAGCGCCTTCTTGACCTTAAGGATATTTGAGATCACTCTGCGACGATCTCAATTCCTGCCCCACATAAGATAATCTCGGTTTGACCTGCAATCCATCACAAGAAGTCATCACAGACAATTTGCAGGCGGGTCCTCTCTTAAGAATCTCGCAGATTCCTCCCTGGCCGTGTAGTTTGAACCGGCCGTACAAAGTGCTATCACCCCTGGTCCTTGGCCGATGAGGTGGAAACATCAGGAAACGGCCTCATGCTTACGCAACCCCTTCTACGGCCATCTGTTCCCTTCGGCCATTTCGGACTGTAGGTTTGTTCTAGGCTCCTCCATCCAACTCGCGTCGACAGCACGCGCGCCTGTAGATTGTAGGATTCCGATACAACATGATGTGCAGGAGACTGGGCGGGTGAAAACAATAATAGCAGGTCTACGCGCCCAGCTTTGAGCTACCCCTGATCCAAATGAAATATACCTACCTACTCTCTTTCCCGCGCACAAGCCAAGGGACTATCTCGTACATTGTCCTAATGTCCAGGGTCCATCTCTCGGCAGCCTAGGTAGTACCTCCTCAGTGTATCCGACGGGTGCTTTCCGCGGTGGGTGCTTTCTACGGTGGGTGCTTTCCCATATGGGTGCTGTCCAGCTGGTGATAGAAGAGGATTAGAACTGCACAGCGTCACGGTTTGTCCCGCCGTACAAGGTTTGCAGCAAGCAGCATGTAGCTGCGATCAACTCATGGCCTTTGTTAGGATCCACGCCCACCCACGCACGTCACTTGGAACGTCCTCTCCGGGTCGCGCTGATTTCGTGGCTCGTCGCCCTGAACGTCGTGCCCTAGGGGCCGTCTTGGCCACTGTCCTGCCTAGAGGCTAGAGGACGCGTCGTGGCGAACGAGGGTTGCACTGCATTTCTCGGCTGGGCGTTCGGAAAAATGGCCCAGTGGCCAAAAGGGGCAGGGCAGAATCATATCCGATGGAGACGGGTCGGTGTCTCTCCCGGACTGTGGGCGCAGGAAAGCATCCGGGCTTACCGTTTCCTTCTCTGTCAGCACCGTCTATCGTCATCCCCTCTCGGCATCCCTCAAAATATTATCTTCCCGACATGCCCTTCCTTCTGGGCCGACTATCCTCGTCTCCCCCTTGTCCCAGCGCCCACCACATACTACCCACGCGCATCCCGCATCGCTGACCGCAGTGTCCCATCCCGAGCCAGTGTCTCGCCTTGTATATATACGCAGACCAGCTCCCACACTCCGCCGCTCGACCTTATTGATCCCCCTCTACCATTGTTTTCGGCTTCTGTGAGACAGAGACACCTTCCCGCTCGTCGCCATGTCCATTTTTGCGGCCTCCCCTGCCGTCACGAACGGCACTGTAGTAGTTTCCCCAGTGGACGCTCCAGGTAAGTTACTCCGTTTCTCGGTGGCATCCGGTGCTCAGTATTTTGGCAGTTCCAGAATCAATAGACGAGTTGAGCCCGTACGGATACGTCCCTACGCAATGGATTTGTATTCTCTTCATCGTCCTTTACGGCGTAACAACCGGTAATTTCCCCTCATGCGTTCTTGCCGTCGACAGGCTAATTTACATGTCTCGCTGCAGGGATTCACGCCATCCAGGCCATATGGTCCCGTCTATGGTGGCTCTTCCCAACGCCTGTTCTCGCGGGCCTCATTGAGATCATCGGTTGGAGTGGCCGGCTGTGGTCCAGCATATCGCCCACCCTCCTCGACCCATACCTCATGCAGTAAGTACGCTGCCCACATGGATTCCCGCTTGTGCTCACCCGCTGCATCCGTTCTTAGGATTGTGACGACTATCATCGCACCCACACCGCTCATCGCCGCCAACTTCGTCATCCTGGGGCAGATCATCCGACGCCTCGGCCAGCAGTACAGCCGCCTTAGCGCGACGTGGTGTGCGTAGTCAAACGTCTCACCTTTGTTCCACGTCGAGCTCGGCGATTGATCGTACCATACACAGATACAATCATCTTCTGCTCCTGCGTATGTCCGATCAATGCAGCGTTTCATCGTTCCGCTTGCTGACTGTCCGCCAGGATATTATCGCGCTGGTCGTCCAAGCCGTCGGTGGAGCCAAGGCGGCAACCGCAGTACAAGACAACCAAGACCCGAATCCAGTAAGTTCCGCAGCGCGTTCATCAGCCTTGGCCCCTGTGCGTGCATTAACACGTTCCCGACTGTAGGGCGGAAACATCATGTTGGGCGGCATCGCTTTTCAGCTAGGTTTGTCAGCTCCACTCGGGCATTGTGTCGACTAGACACCTCGACTGACCGCATCCGCGCCCGTTCAGCCGCCGTGAGCATCTACCTCGTGTTGGCGACTGAGTTCCTCCTGCGCTATCACTACGACAAGCCGTTCCACCGCAAGAGCGAGACCATCATGCCGAAGAGTTTCGCACTCGACTGGGGCGTTAAGCTCATGATCGTCGGCCTCGCCTTCGACGGCGTCTTCATCCTGATCCGGTAAGTCCAGCGTCATTCTTCATTGCCCCGCAATGCGCCCACTCACCGTCTCACGCCATTTCTGCTGACGCGCTCCAAATGCGTATTCAGTTCTATCTACCGTACGATTGTAGGCAGCGCTTCTCGCATTCTTTCGTCATCTTGCCTTATTGACCCGCCCGTTTCACCAGGAACTGTCAGATGGTTGGAGTGGTCGAATCATCGAGACCCAGGTTTATTTCAGTGCGTCGTCCACGACCGTGTGCACGCCGAACCATGACTTACCCCGTTCTTGATAGACGTCCTCGATGGGGCCATGATTGTCCTAGCGATGTTTACCATCAACTTTTTCCATCCTGGCCTTCTCTTGGGCAAAGCCGACCGCTGGAACGCGAAGAGTCCGAGCGAAGCCGACTCGGAGAACCCGGATATGAAGCAACACAGATCATGATCATGCCATTCCCGTTTGTTCCGCCCTGTATCTGCCGACCATTCCTCGTCGTTCATTCCATCCCCACGCTAGTCGTCAGATTGTTGTCCTAATTAATAGTCGCATTGTTGTTTTGGACGTCAATCCATCTAGTGTACAACACCTATAAGTACATAGTTCACGAATTTGAATGTCAACGTAGAATTACAGCCCTATGATTGGTGAGCAGACCCACCCACCAACTACTGTGATGCGATGCCACCACTCCCCTGGCATTGCATGCCCTTCTCAGATGAGCGCCAGGTGAGATTCAATAGCATATATTCCCAGCATTGTCCACAGCATCCATTATCCTGCATGTGAGTGGCTCCGGTCCCAACTCAATCCTCTATCACAATCACCTCGCTCGACCCTCCTGTCCTTGCCCCAGACGTCGACGTACCTACTCGTGGTCTCCTCGCTGGCCGTCCCGCCGGGCTATCCTCGACCGTCAGGTCCACATCCACAGTGCCGTCTGCACCTACGTCCCTCTTTCGTTTAGCTCTCAGCGCTCCTCTCGTGGCCGCCGCCCGTGCTGGCCGCTCATCTTCAGAGTCCTCTATCGTGATCGTCTCTGCTGGCGTAGCTGTCCTCGAAGGCGCAGCGGGCCGTGTAGACGAAGACCTACTCGGCGTCGCAGACTGTAAACGAGGCGCAGTGGCAGTGGCAGTGGTCGCAGAGGCCGTAGAGGCTGCTTTCCCTTTGCCATTCGCGGAGTTCGACGCGACTGAAGAGGGCGGGCGGGCGTAGAGCTCTGTCCACCGCCGTGCGTTGGAATCATGCTGAACTCGATTCCTGACGTACTCCGTGGCTATACTTGGCACTGTGGATGGAACGTTGAGGGTGCGCCTAAGGTAGGAGACCGAGAAAACATACCTAGCGGGTCCTCTGCAAAAAGACAGTCAGTGTGAGTTCCAAACAAGTAGTTGTATGAACATACTTGGATTCGGGTCGGTTAACAGAGAGGAAAGGGAGAGAATGACCTTGAAGAGGGAAAGGGCAGGGGACCAGTTGTGCTTGAGAATATCGATACATATGCTCCCTCGTTCATTGATGTTCATGTGGTATATGCTAACAAGGGTCAGTACAAAGACAACTGTCATGTTTTGAGGGGCACTGACCGAGTCTTGAAAGCGACCCGAGGCGCAGAGAAGCTATGGCGGGGGTGAGCACGCGACCAGCGGCGGAAACTACTGCGTACTCACGGATAGTCGTGTCCGAGCACAATCTCGACCTGAAAGACACCCCCCTCGTAGACGCTACCTTCTGGCCCAGGAATAGTGGCGCTCCAGTGAAAGAGGTCGTCGCCGGAAGGAGTGAGTTTGATGGCGCCGAGGTCCTCCTTCTTGAGATCGGCAATTTCGCGGTGTATGCGCTTGAGGGTAGTCTTGCGGAGCAAATGAGCGGCTAAATAGGTCATAAACAAAGCATGAAGACATACGGAGGTAACGTTGGGAGGGGCCATGGCGAGAGTTGGGGCGTGGAAGAGGGATGGAACGGAGGACGGTGTGGCTGAGGCTGAGTGAGAGCAGGCCCAGACAAGCGCCTGCCGCCCAAACGAAACAACGCCCGAAAGGACCGGAGCCAGTAGACGCCGTGTGTGCTTACGTAAGCCATCCCAAAGGCGCACGTTCTTGACTCGGTCGTAGTACGCGGGGAGAGTGCTGAGTGCACTTTACACGGACGACCACCACGACCATGCCCCGCCTCTGAGATCTGACTGACTCTGCTTCTCAGCCCTGCCCCGCGCCCGACTGCAAACGTTCTCAGACTCGTCCAAGGCTGTCTCGCCGTCCTCTGTGCTTTTCTTCCTCCAACCACCACGATGATCACTCGAATATCCGTCTATTGAACTCGCATCTCTCCCCGTCTATCCTCCAGTCGTCCGTAAAGTAACATTGACAACATCCCAGCGGCCACCCGCCCTCCCATTCATACGTACCCAGACGCACCTCCCTACCAGCCATGTTCGGTGAGCACGAATCAGAGAGCCCCCGCGTCCCCAGCCCTTGGGACCCCTTCCTGCCTTCCCCACCAAACGGCACTCCGCCCCAGCCTAACTCAATCCTTCACAACGGCATTCCCAAACTCGTCCCAGAAGTCGAAGAGGTAAAGTCGTCATTCACGTGTAGTCCGAGTGTTCTCCGTCTGACCTCCCGTAGGGTAACGTCGAGTACAAACTCAAACTAACTAACATAACCAACGCACGCTTCGCTCGCCTCGTCACTCAGCTCAAATGGCGTCTCCTCGAAGGCGGCGGTCAGGCCTATTACGAGCTCGGCGTCGCTGACTCGGGCGCCCTCATCGGCCTCTCCCGCTCAGACCTCGAGGAGTCTCTCGAGACCCTGGAGATGATGGCCGGTGAAATTGGCGCCTCCGTTATCGTCGTGAAAGAGATCGAGGTCCCGCCCACCATAGTCGCTCTCGCTGATAAAGAGAGCGGCTATACCAATCCTGACACGGGCGAATGGACGCGCAAGATGAAACGTCGCCCAGCCAACGCAGTCTGCGGGGACGTCTCTACCACCAGCACCGAGGCCGAGACGGACCCGACCACAGACTTCACCGACTTTGAGGACATCGCATCCTCTGTCTCCAGCGACAATACCCCGGGTCTTGCTACTCCCGTGTCGGTCTATGTACGGAGCACGGCGATCGTTCATCGCCCAATCCGGACCAACCCGGACCGTCCTACTGCCCAGTCCTCGCCATTCATTGCTCCCATCGACGATGTCCTTGCTCTGTTCTCCATGGAGCCAGAGCCCGCGTTCCGGGACGACGCCACGGGCGGTGCCATTGGCGACGACGAGCTCGAGTTCGACCTCGGGCCACGTCACTCTTCCTTTGCAGGCTTGGAGATCTCCGCTGTCTACAAGCCGCGCCCTGTCCGGCACCGCACCCGACCCGGAGGCCTGGTCGCTCTAGGCTCGACGCAGGGCAGGCACGGCAAGCGGTACAACAAGCCCAAAGAGAAGAAGGTCCACCCGTGGCACCAGAACGCGAAGGGGCCGGATGTCCCCGGCGGGAAGGGCCCGACACCTGGGGGAACCCCACAGATGAGCAAGGAAGAGAAAGCCTTGCAACGTCGCCTCGGGCGCGATAAGAAACGGGAGGAGAAGCGGGCAGCCCTCATGGCGCTCGCTGGAGCTGAGGTTGAAACTAAAGCTCAAGCAGGAGCAGAGGGCGAGGTGCTGCAATCGCTTCCCACGGAGGACGGCGCTGATGCTGTGTCCGCTGGATTGGCAACCGCCGCTCTTGCGGTTGAGATCGGACAGGAAGCGAACATGCTGGCGGAAGGCGCGAGCAAACTGCACGCAGCGGTGGACGTTGTTGCTACAGGTTGCAGCGACGGCCCCGCGGTGTCGCCTGTGCTAGAAGCGCGAGAACTCGCGGAGGAGGTGCGCGAAATGGCGGCGACGAACGCTGAGCCGCGCCTTATCGTTGAGGCGTTGGTAGTGCGGAAGATGTCTGTCGAGGAGGCGACGCTAGACTTTAGCCGGCTGTCCCTTGCTTGAACGTTTTGTTCTATATTTTGATCTGTCTATGGCATGGATAGGCGGACCGAGGTGTCGTATATGCCGCCGTAGTAACTCCCTACCTTTGACCCTCCTGTACAAACCGAATTTATCAAGGCCTGTTCCCAACTTATGCTTTGCAGGGTACAGACGGAAAAAACGGTGGCTTATCTGCAAGAGAAGAGGAGGACCGGGTATGTGTACGCATGCAGATCTTTGGCTGCGGGGAAACTGAGAAAAGGGAAGGGAAGGAAGAGGGTGCTGCGGGGGACGAGAAGGGAGGGAAGGTCGTGTGCCTGGGGGTGCGTGTGCGGCGGGTTTGGGACGGAGTCACCAGGAGTAGCTGACGCCATCCGATGCCGACCTTGTGTGTTCTCACCCCCAGGCGAGCTCGGCGACATACCGTTGAACGTGATAAATCCAGCCGTTGTGAGTACGGAGCGGAGGAGAATGACAAGGGGACAGAGCCATGGCCACTCGGACTGCGGTCGCTGGCTCGTCGTGTACAGCACACGATAACTCGCCGCGAGCACGGAATTAAATACAGCGACGGCGGTGGAGACGGTGGTCGAATGAGAAAGAAAGACGTCGGAGGTGAGAGAGCGAGTGCAGCCGGGGTGTGTTACTTTCTTGGAGGGGCTTATCGGTTCACGTGCACGTGGTCTGGAAAGTGGCCGCTGCACTCCCTCCGCCTCTCCTCCTCTGTCCCCTGCTGCCCTCGCCTCCCGCTGCCACCTCGCTCTCGGTCCTTGTCCTCCCCAGTCCTCTCAGTCCTCTTCCTCGACCCCTGTATCGCGCGTCTTTTCTCAGCCTCTCCCCACTGTCGGATCCTACTTCCTAGCATCTTGACAGTCGCGCTAGCTGACGTCCACTGCCTCGCGTCAGCGTAACCTTCCGTCCGGACGCCTGCCAGAGCCTCATCAGCGTCCTTGCACCTTCATCGTATCTTCCTAAGCGTCGTCGGGCTCTCTCTTGCGCACTGTTCTACTTGCGACACACTGCACTTACAAGGGGACCTCGTGAACAGCTCTACGGCCTCTCGTACTTTGCTGCGTCGCGCGCGCAGCCACCCACGCTTGATAAACCCTTGTCTTCCCCCTCGCATTGGCATGAAATGTCCGCAGATGTCGAGGAGGACCATCGCGACTCCGCCTCTTCAATAGCAGACTCGTCCTACTCTAGCCCCTTTGACCGAGAAAAGTCCATACGTGCGCACAGTCCCCTTGACCTACCGTCTTGCAGCGTACCTCTCATGTACATCCCTGTAGGCCATATACAATATGATTCAGAATCTCTTTCATCACGGATCACACCTCCGCCTGATTTCTTCGACCCAAACTATGATACCGACATCACTTGGCTCGGTATGCCTCTCCTCTTCTCCAGCATATTCTCTTGCAGCAATCTGACATGTACCCCCTTTCAAACTCATTCTCTCCTGCACAGAAGATGATTCCCCCTACCCCGAAGTCCGCTCCGCGGTCGCCAACTACGACGACCCCTCTATGCCCGTCAACACACTCCGCGCTTGGCTGCTCGGCATCATTTGGGCCATGATTATTCCGGGAGTCAACGAGTTCTACTACTTCCGGTATCCTTCCATCATGGTGGGCGGGGTAGGTTCCTTGTTCGATACATGTCCGCTGTGGAGTGGGATTGTGAACCTATCTTTGCAGATCGTCGCACAGCTTGTGAGCTTCCCAATAGGTCGCATGTGGGCAAGATGGGTCCCGAATGTCAAGATCCTCGGCGTGTCTCTCAATCCCGGTATCTTCACAATCAAGGAACATGTAAGGGCGCATTGTCCCCAACTACGAACGATCTAACTGAGCCTGGTAGGTTTTAATTACTATCATGGCCGGGGTTGGTGCACAAGCAGCCTACGCAGTAAGTCTACCCCTTTCCACTGTCGGATAGGTCACCAAGATTGCCTTGAAGACCGAGATCATCGCGGTGCAACGCGTATGGTACAAGCAGAGCTTCAATTTCGCATGTAGGTTGTTTCTCATTACGATGACCCGTCCAATGCTGATCCGCAGTAGACCAATGGATGCTGGTCATGTCGACACAAGTGAGCACCCCGCTAACCCCACATGTTTTCAACCCCCTGACAAGCCACTTGGCAAATAGCTTATTGGCTTCTCCGTGGGAGGTTTGGCACGCAGGCTGGTATGATCTCTTTCTAATCCTTGGGCGCGTTTCCCCGATCTTCACTGCTCACCGTGTCTCTGCTCACGTTCGCTATGCAGCTAGTGGCCCCAGCTTCCATGAGTACGTCCCTCCCTCCGTTCCTACTCGCTCCGCTACGTCTGCCCAGCGTGCTGACTTGCCTGCCACGGCAGTCTGGCCGAACACGCTCGTTGTTTGCGCCCTCTTTAACACGCTACATTCACAGAGCTATGCGGGTATGGGCACCCGCAACGGGCTCAGCCGGGAGCGGTTCTTCGCCTATGCGTTCATCTCCGCCGCCCTATGGTGTGAGTTCCAGCGCTCGAAGTTTGAACTGGTTTGCGCCGCCATCTGATATACGTCTGTCATGACCAGACATTGTGCCTGGTTATCTCTTCCAAGCGTTGAGGTACGTCATTAGCCGCCATTTTTCATGCCTGGCTTTGTGCTTAGGATGGTAATGCGGTTTAGCGTGTTCACATGGGTACGTCTTCTTACTCGTTATCGCTGACCAATATCAAACGAGCCATTTGAACAGGTCTGCTGGCTGGCTCCAAACAATCTTGTGAGTAATTACTTAGAAGTCTTCGGGTGGGATGGGGGCTCACGGCGTTGGTAATGTAGAAAGTCAACGCACTTTTCGGGTAAAGTTCTCCTAGAACCGTCGGGCAAGAGCCACCGCTCAATCACCTTTAGTTATCACAGTGGCATGGGCTTCTCCCTGCTCTCATTCGACTGGAACCAGATCGCTTTCATCGGCAGCCCGCTCGCAACACCCTGTATGCCTTAACTCCACTTAGATGTCGATGGTTTCAAACTCACATTGTCGATAGGGTGGGCAGAAGCAAACGTCATTGCCGGCTTTCTGATATTCTATTGTGAGCGTTCGTCGTTTCGTCATCCGTCGAACATCTTTTAACCATTAAAACTGCAGGGTTTCTGGCACCGATCATCTACGTAAGATTCTACGAGTACTTCCTGCGGAAGTAGCCTGATCCATGGACAGTTCACGAACACGTGGAACTCCCAATTTATGCCGTACGTCATACGAGATTCTCTCCGTTGCATGGTATTCAACACCCGAATAGAATATCTGCACTAGGACCATACGATAATCATGGTACGCTTACATACGACTTTCCGTCTTGATTCGCCGCCCTCATTTCTGGATGTTCAGGACGACCGTACAACCTATCACGTATTCTGAACTCCGACGCAACGTTCAACGAGGAAGCGTACAAAGCTTACAGCCCACTCTTCCTTTCGTGCGTGAACTCTCCCTTCGCAGCTGGTCCATAGAGTTCACCTGCCTATCAGTGCAACATTCGCTATCTCATATGGGCTAGCCTTCGCATCAATCACAGCAACGATCGTTCATGCTGCACTCTACTTTCGCAAGCCCATCGCTGTGCACCTACACCGGTCACTCGGCGAGCAGCCCGACATCCACGCACAACTTATGGCCAAGTATCCACAAGGTAACAGGCTATACGCGGGCTTCGTTGTGACGTTGGGTTCTCACTGCCATCTCTCTCCCCGCTACAGTCCCCGAGTGGTGGTGAGTCTGGATTCCTATAGTCGTTGATGAGGATCTGCACCTGACAAATCATAGGTATGCTTGCATACTAGGTGTGTAATTCATCATTGTGAAACTATGTACATACAAATTCAATCACCCTCATAGCTGTGACCTTCGTATTCGCATGCCTCTGCATCAAGCTGTACCCGACGCAGATGACTATATGGGCGCTGATAGTCGCACTGCTGATCGCCCTGGTGAGTGTACTTCCTCGATAGGCTGAGTCATGCCTTAACATGTCGTTACAGGTGTACATCGTCCCAGTCGGTGCATATCATTTATTCTCTCACTTTCCTGCTCGTCCCATGACCGTTTGTGCCTCGTCGTCCGCTATCTAGGAATGATCCAGGCGGTCACGAATCGACAAGTTGGACTCAAGTACGTTACCTACCTTCTTATGACGACGTCATGTTCTCAACTATTCATAACCCGCACAGCGTCATCACGGAACTTATTGTAGGATACATGCTTCCTGGGCGGCCCGTTGCAATGATGATGTTCAAGGTACGCTTACCATCATTACGATACAACCATAGTCTCAATTGCTCTGCTTCCGTAAGACATGGGGATACATCACGATGTCGCAAGGTGCGAGTATCCGTGCTACTGAAGCGACACGGAGCCTCACGGGTGCCGGTAGCAATGATCTTCACGTCTGACTTCAAGCTCGGGCATTACATGAAGATTCCACCACGACCGATGTTCTGGTGCCAGGTATGCAGCTGTCATCTCAATGTAGCAATGCGTGGCGGACTCATTTCGCGTTCAGATTGTTGCGACTATCGTTGCAGGAACGGTGCAATTGGGCGTTGAGAACTGGTAAGTTCATCGTCCCTACAGGTAGTCTTGTGTCATACTGATGGCGCCGTAGGATGTTCTCAAACATTCCGTGAGTTCTTTGATCTTTGGTGCGAGGCCTTCGGCTCATAAGGAACAGACAAATATGTTCTATCGCACAGAAGGATATGTAAGGCAGACACTCTTCCCACTGAACCAGCGGCTAATCATCTCAATAGCGCCGGTTTTACATGCCCGAATACCCAAGTGAGCAGAGCGCCTGTAAAGCATAAAATGCGACCTCTTACCCTCCCCTTTCCTCTCCAGGTATTCGCTACAGCGTCTGTGGTAGTAAGTGTCTCTCAATCCCGCTCCTTTGAATACCATTATTCACACGCGATTCCATAGTTCGGTGTCATTGGCCCTACTCTGCAGTTCTCACAGAACCAGCTCTACTATCGTTAGTCCAGACCTAGCTCGATCGCGCTCAGCCCAAACTGACGATCGTGCATTAGCCCTACTATTTTTCTTCATCTTGGGTGCCATCTGCCCGCTGATAGTATGGTTATTGACCAAACGTTACCCGGATTCATGGTTAAATTATGTGAAGTACGTATCCCGTACTCTCTGTGTCCCGTTCGTCGCTCACATTCTTGCCCAGCTTCCCGTAAGTGTTTGTGGTGAATCACTTTGTAATACCAACTTAATCAGCGCAGCCTCATGTTCACTGGTATCGGACTCATCCCGCCCGCGAGCGCGGTGAACTACATCCCTTGGGCTATTATCGGGTTCCTGTTCCAGTATGTCATCCGGAGACGACATTTCCCGTTCTGGGCGAAGTACAATTGTGAGTCGCTTCCAGTTCAGCATATTAGGCGTTTAGTTGACCTGTTATGCAGACGTGCTCTCCGCGGCACTGGATGCAGGGACAGCCATCTCGACGATATTGGTATACTTTGTGTATGTTTCGGCCGACATGTGGAGTGGCGGAGAGCTCACAAGTCGGTTACAGCCTTCAATATCCCAAGAACGGGGAGATAGGGCGGAATACGATACAACAATGGTGGGGAAACACTGTTTATAAGAACACTGCGGACTGGCGTGCCGCACCATTACGCACGGTTGCGGAGGGGGGTCACTTCGGGTAAGTTCTGTTCGCGTTACAGTTGGCGGTGTGGTATGCTAACTATGAGCACTTTAGTCCGGACAATTGGTAGAATATTTGCTGTTGTATCACTAGATGTACTTGCTGCTATCATCTGCTATCGTGCTTTGAAGTTTGAACACTTGTGGATTCGAATAATTTGATCCTCGTGCTATGCCGAGAGTGAGCGCTTAAACTAGCGGACGATCGAGATCGCAAATTTAAGTAAGCGCTCGTAGTAACTGCAAACGAAACCCAGACTTGCGCTCCTTGGGTTTCCTCCTCGCCATCGTCCTCGTCTCTCTCGTCCTCGTCCTACTCTATGGACTCACTAATTGCGAAGGCAGACGCTATAAAGCCTCTCAATAAGAAGAGGAAGACAGATAAGCACGACTCGCGTGCAAAACCCGGTCCCTCGACCAAGAAGTCCACAGACGCGGACCCTACAGCCACCTCGGTCGCCCAACACACTACTCTCCCTCGTTCACTCCGTCCCTCCTCGCCCCCACCAGAAGATGCAAAGAAGTACTCGCACATCCCGAACAAGAAGCTGCGCACACACTTGACGCGCCAGTCTACACAAAACGCACGCTCCAAGAAGCTCCTGAAAGATGCCGAGCTGTTACTCACGGAGGAGGCTGGTCTCATGGAGGTGGAAGGTGAACTGGAGAAGACATGGAGAGTAGGTCAGGATGAGATTACTACCGCGGCCGGCCAACAAGCGGCACAAGGTCGGCAGGAGTGGAAAATGGACGGTGGGCCATACCGCACGCGCTACACACGGAACGGCAGGTTAGTTGGCATGTCCTGTTTCTCTGCACCTGCGCCTCCTCACGTTACAATTTGCTATAGACATATTGCTGTCGTTGGAAGCAAAGGTCATGTCGCAACATTTGATTGGCAAACCGGCACAATCCATGCAGAACTTCAGTTACGAGAGACATGTAGGGATATAACGTGAGTATGAGCCTTCCCTCTGACGCGGACGTGCCATGACCCATGTCACAGATTCCTCCAGGACCACTCCCATTTTGCTGTAGCGCAGAAGCAATACGTCTTTATATACGACCGGGACGGTGTAGAGCTCCACAAGCTCAAATCGCACATCGAACCTACACGGCTTGAATTTCTCCCATACCACTGGTTGCTAGTCAGCATAGTATGTCTCTTCCTTTTCTCATCTCTCCGCCATAGCCTGATCCCTTTTCTAGGGTAATCCAGGCTACCTCAAGTACCAGGACACGTCCACTGGCCAAGTAGTTGTCGAGCATCGGACAAAGCTGGGTGCATGTCACACCATGTGCCAGAACCCTCATAACGCCGTCATCCACCTCGGCCACCAAAATGGCACGGTAACTCTCTGGACTCCCAACTTGCCGCATCCCGCCGTCCGCCTACTTGCTCATCTAGGGCCAGTCGCCAGTGTCTCCGTCGATCCTAGTACCGGCGGACGTTACATGGCGACTGCTGGTCAGGATGGCACCGTGAAAGTATGGGACTGTCGGAATTGGAAGGGCGCGGTGCGGACGTGGAACGCACGAGGTGGTAGCGCGGTGTTGGAATGGAGCCAAAAGGGGGCATTAGCAGTTGCTACTGGCGGTAGCGTGAACGTAAGCTCCATGAACGACTCACCGACCTCTCTTATTAATATGGCCTGCAATCTAGGTATACACCAAACCGTCTATACAAACCCCCTTCGCTGCATCTGTCTCCCCGCCCCTCTATCTCACACATCCCGTTCCTCATCGACCCCTCACCTCCGTTCGCTTCTGTCCTTTCCAAGATATCCTCGCTGTCGGCCACTCGGCAGGCGTATCGACCATCCTTGTACCCGGCTCTGGCGAGCCCAACTTCGACAGCTCCGAAGCGGATCCGTTCGAGAACAAGAAGGCACGTCGCGAACGCGAGGTCAAGAGTCTTTTGGACAAGGTTCGTCGATGCGTTTTATTCAATTCAAAGTTCGTCAATGACATTCCACTCAAATTCAGATCCAACCCGACGCGATCACGCTCGACCCTTCGTTCATTGGCTCGCTTGCTCCAGAGCCTAAGCTCAGCACCGCTGTCGATGGAGGACATGACATTCCGTACGCGCGACTACCTCGGTACGAGAGGCTACGGGTGTCAGGCAAGGCCGACGAGACCGAGGAAGACAGACGCGACGGCGCCGGTGCCAGTGACGAGGAGGGCACCAATGGACAAGGGAGAGGCGCTCTTTCCAAAGCGGAGAAGGAGAAGAAGAAGATGCGTGGGAAGAACAAAAGCCTCAAGCGCTACCTCCGGAAGCAGCGCAAGAACGTCGTTGATCCCCGTGCGGTACGTCACCCACCTAGTGGGCTCATGCCGCGAACGGAGTACTAACAGTCCGATGTATGTAGCTTGCCGTGCGGAAGAAACTTGAGAAAGAGAAGGAAGAGAGACGCAGGGCACGAGCCATTGCAAGCGGCCAGGAAGAACCGCACAAGCCATCTGCGCTTGATCGCTTCAAACGCTCGAGCTAGCTACGTACTACGTAGTGCGCTGTATTCTTTCTGCTCATACGCCAGTGACTTGTATTCTACACTATTCTTGCCCTTCGTTCTGGTCAGATGGCTGACATGGCGCTCCGCGCGGTCTCTGATGATTTGCGATCCATCAACGGTGGGCGGCCAGACATGGTGCGTCGGATCGCTCATAATGTCCCAATACGAATATCATGTTATTCGACGACTCCAGGCTGAAGTGTTCTGCGATGCGCCTTTCCCTGGCAACCATGGAAAATCCGCATGGCACCGATGCCGTCGCCTAATAGCGAACACCCCACATCCATCCATCCAATCCGTACTCCTCCCCTGTGCCAATTTTGTCAGGTACTGTGTCCTCAACGAATGACCTCCGTTCACGCATGGGCACGATTCACCGTCGTGAGTTGCCGTGTAACGGCACATTGGGCAGCTGTTCATTCGCGCCGTTCCTAGAATGTCCATAGCCCACATGCGCGTGTCGTAATTGCTGACTTCCGCGATGTCGCTGGCTTTTGACAGGCATATATACTGCGGATGCTCATGGTCTTTCCGTCAGTTTCATGTTCTCCTCTTTCACTATGGCACCCTCAAAGCGCTTGTTCTTCGGTCTAGCTTTGATACCCTTCGCTCTCGCAGGGTCTAACTCGCACATTGCACGGTCTCTGCAATACCATGAGGCCCGTTCATCCACACCATCTGGCTTCGTGGCCCTAGGGCCCGCTTCTCCAGAAAAGACTTTGACGCTCCGCTTTGCCCTGTCGCAGACTGACCCAGAAGGTCTCATCAGTGCGCTGTACGACGTGAGCGATCCCGCTAGCCCCAACTACAGTAAACACTTGTCGAAGGCCGAGGTATGTGATGTACAAATCGATACTCGAACCCGTTACTGAGTACAGACAGACCGAGCGGTTCGTTGCACCGAAGTCTGCCTCCGTGAACGCAGTCGACGCCTGGCTACGTGAGCACAACATCAGCGGATCCGCCTCCTCGCCCGCGGGTGATTGGATCAGCTTCCAGCTCCCCGTGAACCAAGCGAACGAGCTCTTCTCTGCAAACTTCAGTACATTCAAGGATGCTCGTACGGGCATTGATGTGATTCGAACCCTAGCCTACGCCCTACCCCCAGAGCTCCAGGGCCATGTTGACTTTGTCCACCCAACCGTGTCGTACGTCTTCTTATTTCATTCGCTAGATGCTAGTCACGATAGAGAACTCACTCCACCATACTACGTCGACAGGTTTGCTACCGCTGCAGGTGGCCACAAGAGTATCCACGCCAAGCGAACTTTGGTAGATGCGACGAAGCGGGACAATGTGCCCGCAGCATGTGTCAACGGTACCACCCCGGCATGTTTGCAATATGTGTACAATATTCCAGCCACACCTGCGGTCAACAAGGACAATCAGCTCGGGGTGACCGGACGCCAAGGTGGTATAGCTGGCTATTCATTCCTAGAGGTACAGAGATATGCAGTCCTTGCGAGACGAATACCAGCTAACGATGACCATCTTTGCAGACTTTCCTTGAGACACTACGTCCAGATATAGATCCTACGACGAACTTCACTGTGATCGGCATCGATGGTGGCTCCAATAACAACAGCCTTCCTGGAATTGACGAAGGGGTGTGTGCAACTTAAATGGTCTGAAACTTCTTCGCCAGACACTGACCTCTGCTACGCCGTAGAACCTCGACATTCAGTACACCGTAGGCATTGCAACCGGTGTCCCTGTTGTCTACGTTTTTGTAGGAGAACAAAACCAAGACGGCGAATACGACGGCTGGCTCGATGAAGTCAACTATCTACTCGCTCAAGAGAACCCACCTCAAGTCATGACTAGTAGTTGGGGCGCTTACGAAGAGAGCCAGTATTCGCAACCAGTCACCGAGTTGCGTCTACCTTGTGAATACCCTCGTATTTGTAGCGCTTTACTGACTTGTCTGCAGGAGGCTTTGCCAGGCATATGCGCAACTTGGTGCGCGCGGAGTGAGCCTCCTCGTAGCATCATTGGACGAGGGTGTCGGATGTTCGCCAGCCAATATCACCAACTTTGAAGCCACATTCCCTTCCAATTGTCCTTAGTATGTGCATCCCACCCACTGCTTGTTTTCTCACACTCATATCTTCCCAAGCGTGACGTCTGTGGGGGGCACTATCAACTACGATCCCGAAGAGGGTTGGTTTGCGTCGTCAGGCGGATTCACCAACTACTTCTCCACGCCTGACTACCAGAAGTCAGCGGTCTCTGCGTGGCTAGAACAGTATGGTTCTCAGAACGCTGGCCGCTACAATGCTTCGGGCCGTGGTTTCCCTGACATCTCTGCTCTGGCATCCGGCTACCCCATCTACGAAGGTTTTTGGTTTGACACAGCCGGCACCAGCGCCGCAAGTCCAGTCATTGCTAGCATGCTCGCGCTTGTCAATGACAGGCTGAATTCCGCTGGAAAGCCTCCACTCGGATGGCTGAACCCGCTGTTGTACTCTGAGAAGGGTGTCGCTGCGCTCACTGATATCGTCAGCGGGAATAGTTCTATCACTTGCACCGAGGACGACCCGTCACCTCGGGGTTTCGACGCGGTGCCAGGATGGGATCCTGTACGTATTCCTTGTGACGTTGCGTCAAAGAAGTACTGATCTCCTTCACAGGTCACAGGCTTGGGTACACCCAGCTTCGACAAACTGCTTGAGCTCGCAGGGCTGTAGCACAAGCTCACGTCGTCAGTCTATGTAATGTCATTCTTCGTGTTCTGACAAGCAAATGCCGTTACGTTGTCTACCGCGCGAAATTTGTTAGAATGTGAAAGAGCTTCCCTAGCGCCATCAGCATTGAGCGACTTTGTTCAGCCTGCTCGTCGCCATTGAGCCCTTGAGCAAAAGTGGTATCCACCGATACCGTCAATGCAGAAACCTTGTGAGAAATACAACATCATTTAAATTGCCATTAGCGCAAGCTAGTTCAATATGCGTCCCAGCGGTGGCTGTGCAGCTAGTAGGACCTCAACGTCAACCGCCGTCGTTCTCACTGGGGCTGAGTCACCGGCACATCCCTCATGTTGCTCTGTCTTTAGCACGGCTACAATGCTGCACGAACTGTACTTTCACGTATCTAGATATGCCTTTGTTTATAACAGGAGACAACTACGTTGATCCGGCGATCGGCGCTGTTCAGACCGTTGCTGTTCACCGCGACACTGATGCCACTCGCACGGGCCACTGGCACCCTTCAACCAAGGCACGAACGTGGCTAGCAATTTCCAATGATGTGTCTCGCAAAGGCCGCAAAAGCCCAAAGACTGGTCGCTTCGAATGAAGCACACACCTCTAGCATGGAAAGCCAATGGTAAGCCTCCTCTCCCCGTGAGCGATAGTTGTGTTTGGAAGCCATTCATCTGTCGTTCGATCACTACAGCATGTTCACCATACGAATCTTGCGGTCCCTTTGACGCATGCAGATGCCAATCGTTATGCATGCCACAGGTATAGTATATATGTGCGGACACCTGCTACCTGCTACCTCTGCTATAACCCCCTCTTCTCTCTGCACGCCTCCGATACTGTCATGGACGGACAGCATCCACCGTCTGGACCTGATAGAGCCCGCGCCTTCCCCCAGCGAACTCCTCCAAGGTCTAGATGGGGCTTGCAGAGGGAAAACCACACGGCCAATGCTAGCTACACTCTTCCTCTAGCTATCACCTCCAATGATTCCTTCCGTGGAACGATCCTACAGGCCCTTCAAGCGACCACGAGTGACCCATGCTTGTTGGGGCCTTATGCATGCGACCACGGCAGAGAGTCGCCTTCCCAGGATTTCCTTCCTTTGCCTTCCGGCAGTGAGACAGGATCAGACAATTTGCGCCGTCTTGGGTACGAGAGAGACGACGACGATGACGAATCCGACTTAGACGAGGAATCCGAGTCCGAGGAGCACCGTGACTCACGAGGCCAAATCGCCCTTCCTGAATGGCTTTTTTACGATGAGATCCCTACGAGCCTCAATGGCATCTCTAAGACTCCTTCCGCCGAGTCGACTTCTCAAGGTGGTACAGGAAGCAGCGCATCCTGCCCAATCACCGGGTTATTCTTGCTTCCTACGCCTGAGGAAGTTGAACACTACGCGATCATTAGGGATCCATCTCCGACCGTGCATGCCCCTCCAGTACCTGAGCTCGAGCTGGCCACAGATGGATTGAATCTCCCAGAGGCTGTCAGTGTCTCCACGACGCCTTTCACAAAGGAATCAGACGCGCCAGGCTCGCCCGCACCCAGCAGTCACGACGCTACACCCGTACTGTCCGATTCAGCGTCCACCTCAAGCACTTTGGATGAAGCCGCAAAAGACCTCATTGCCTTTGTCCTCGATTTACTCAGGTCTAATCCTTTACCAGAGGACGAAGGCTTGGAAGCAGCACCAACGTGGAGTGATTGGCTCCAGAGCTGCATGCTCGCGCCGGACCTAGACGACGAGTGTCAGACATGATCTGCCAGTGTTGCGACTCCAATGGGCCATCTGGCGAACACCCATCCTACATTAACGCTCCTTACGACAGGACTTACGTTATTCTTACATTATTTCCCCCCGACCTTTCATTGACCCTCTCACTCATTGACACACTTCAGTACTGTATGACACTTACTCTTGACAATCCTACGTTACGACCCGCCCGAGTGCGCTACGTTATACTATACACGCTCAATGCAACGATATATCACACTCTGGGTTCAGGCTAGCTACACGGAAGCGCAACAAACAGTGAATATGGAACCGGCTTTTTACGTCCAGCAGCCTGTGATTTCGGCAAGCTGGGACTTCGAGAGTTTCGTCTCGCCGACGTGCAATCGTCCGAAGGCCACAATTAGAATATACCGTGACAATCATTAGATGCATACGACACCAAATTCTACGCTAAACATCACACCGTCCTAACCCAACAGCACACCCGAACCTCCCAAAGACTGCACGCAACGCTCAGTCAACGGTGCTTCATGGAACACGGGGTCAGTCCACTGCTATTACGCATGGCAAAAGGTCGACGTACAGAATCTCACGCTGAGGGTGAACATGGATCGAGGTGTGGCTCGGGACGCCGTTGATACGGGGGTATGCGTTCAAGTTCTTGTGGAGCGTAAGCTGGAACACAGACGCGCTGCCTTGGCTGCAATATGAGAGGACACGATGAGTGCATTGCTCATAGTGGCATTCGCTTGATAGGAATACTCACCGAGAGGTGATGGTCGAGTACGCGAGGAAGAAGACCCAGATGCGGTACCAGCGCTCGCCGTACTTCTCGATCACCGCGTCCTTGTTGCTGATCCAGTTCTTGTACCAGCGCCAGATAGTCGCGGAGTAGTGTACACCGAGGACATCGATATTCTTGACCTCGAAGCCGGCCGCTTCGACCTGCTTGACGACCCATCCGAGAGAGCAAGACGCATCCGCACCAGGGAAGATGTACTTGTTCATGAAGAGACCCCAGATGAGGTCCTCGTACTGCCATGCGGGACGGATACCAGCGACCTGGAGGACGAAGATTCCATCGTCCTCGAGCAAGTCATACATCTGGCGAAGGAAGGCACCATAGCGACGAATGCCGACGTGCTCAGCCATCTCGAGGGATACAATCTTGGTGTAAGCCGCGCGGCCGCCAGGGATTTCACGGTAGTCGAGGCAAAGGATGCGAGCCTTGGAAGGGTCACCCCCGTTCTTGATGATGCGGTCGTTGCCAAACTTGGTCTGGTTCTTGCCAAGGGTGATACCGGTGACCTCACAGCCATAGTTCTTGTGCGCGAACGCGCAAAGGGTACCCCATCCACAACCGACGTCGAGAAGACGGTCATTAGGTTGAAGGTTGAGCTGCGGATGGGCAAAAGGGTGAGCGTGGTTCGCAGCACACTTGCCAAACTGTGTACCTTTTCGCAGACGACGGTCAACTTGTTATCCTGGAGCTCCTCGAGGGACTGCTCGCGAGTGATGTCGGTGACAATACCAGAGGTGTAAATCATACGGGGACCAAGGAACCTGCGCAGCGAGCGTCAATAGCCCATATGATAGCGAGGACAACACTGTGAACAGTACCATTCGTAAAAGTCGTCGCCTCCTGCAAAGGACAGTGAGCGACGCGTAATGACGCGTAAAAACGCGTGACGTACTGTCGTAGTGGTCGCGGACCTGCTCCTCATCTTGGCTCTTGGAGTGAAGGATGACCTCGGGAAGCATCTGGGTGAGCACGTATTTGAAGAGCTCAGGAGTGAAGACCATCTTCGCCCAGTCATGGCGAGCCTCCATGATTTCGAGAACATCGCCTGGGAGGAGGGAGACGGGATCAATGGCTGTGACGTTACGGGGAACACGACGAGGCAGCGTACCGTTGAAGTCAACCTTGTCATCAAAGAAGGCGTCGTGGAAGACCTGCATGGGGATCTTCTCCTTGCCAAAGTACTTTGCCTTGAGCTCAGGGTCCTTGATGGTGATGTACTCCTCGATGTTACGACCGGGGAGTTGGACCTTCTGGTTCTTGCGGGGACCGTACATGCTCATGACGGTCCAGTAGGCAATAGTAATGGGAATGCCCATGACGAGGACAAGGAAGAGGTAGGTCTTGAAGCCGCCACGACAGAGGACGGGGAGGGACCGCTTGACGACCCATGGGACGCCGAGGACGAGGGCGGCGAGCTGGGCATTGGAGAAGTAGCCGTTGCCCTCGGCGAGGCCGATGAGGGGAGCGTTTTTGATAGCGGGGGTGTTCGTTACGGTGACAGAGTAGGACGACATGGCGGTCGATGTCGTCGCTGGCTGTCGTGTGCTCGTCGTGGGAGGTGTGTCGTGGCAGGAGCACAAGCCGTCCTCCGTCTCTCGCGCGCGTATTTGCCCTCCAGCGCGACCGGCGTCTACGCGCCCACTGCCGCATTTGGCCATGTTGGCCCTGTTTGGTGCTGATGGGAACACGTGACGACCACGTCCTACTCTCCGCTAGTACTACGTCTTGCTCCTTTCTACCGAGTGTGCCAGTGCTTCGTTTCTTCGTTCTCATCTCACCGCAACATGGCGTACTACAACACAAACACCAGAAGCCCTCCGCCACTCCAGCACCCTGTCCCCACCCACCCCGCCTACATCCCAGAACCGCCTGCCACACCCATGTCTCCTCAAGGCTACCAGCGGTACACCTCCTCACCGCCTGTTCCCGGTCCTGCTCAGACATACGCTCAGCCCATCCCAAATGCCGGTCACCCAAGCCACATGTCTCCCCCATACGCCGCGGCGGGCGCGTACCACCAACCATTGGGCCCTGGCTCTCCTCCACGCCAGCCACATCCCTCCGCAGTCGGCCCCGGAGGCCCTGTCGACTTCTCTGCCTGGGGACTTGACAATGCGACAGCCGCATTTGGTATGCAGCTTGGCCAGAGTGCAGTCGCTGCCGGTCAGGAATACGTCCAGAAGAATGTATGTCCCGTCCTCCCATCTCCGTCCTTGCCTGCCATGCTCACAAGCCGCTTCTCAGCTCGGTGGATTCATCCCCATCTCCATGCTGAAGCATCACTTCAATGTGTCCAACTCCTATGTGATCAAGAAGCTCCGTCTCTTGCTCTTCCCTTGGAGGCATAGGCCCTGGTCCCGTCGCGTAGTACGCCTCGAGAACGGCCAGTCCGAATGGTCCCCTCCACGAGAAGATATCAACTCACCAGACCTGTACATACCTCGTCAGTCTCTCGTTCATACTACTCTGACCCTCTACTGATGTTTGCATGCAGTGATGGCGCTCGTCACCTACGTCCTCCTTGCTGCTCTTCAATCCGGTCTCAACTCCCGCTTCCACCCCGAGATTCTCGGAGTAACCGCTTCAAAAGCCCTCGGCGTTGTTCTCGTCGATTTCTTGTTCGTCAAGGCCGGCTGTTACCTCCTGAACATTCCGGTATGCACTACATTTGTGCAGCCCTGCAATCTGTGCTGACACTAGCGCAGGGTGGTCTGTCGAGTCAAGTCCTCGACGTCCTGGCATATGATGGATACAAATTCGTGGGGTAAGTTTACATGTTCAAATTCGCCCCTTTCTGCGTCATAGCTGACTTTTTGACCAGAGTGATCGTCACCCTAATAGCGGGCCTTCTTCGCCTAGGGAACACGCTCTACTTCCTTGTCTTCATCTATACCTTCCTCGCCACCGCCTTCTTCCTCGTACGCTATTTCACTCGCACTTAACTCACCAATCACTAACACATTCTTGTCCTTAGCTCCGCTCCCTCCGCTCGATGGTCCTACCCGACGCCTCCGCAACGGCAGCAGCGGTGAACCCTTCCCAACGCTCCCGCCGTATCACCTTCCTTTTCCTTGTCGCGGTCAGTCAGATCCTCTATATGGGGCTCCTCGTGAGAGTTTGAGGACATGCCGGAGGGTTAAAGTACACTCGTACGGACTGGGTGGGACGAATGTAGATACCACGGAACGATTGCAAATGCGACAATATGTATTAATGACGCCTTTCCGTCAGCTCTTGAGTCCATCTGCAAGGTAGATTCAAAACTCAAGGGTAGCGTCGTAAGCACCAATGGACAATCAAGTAGGTGTGCTAACCTTGGCCGACCTATACTAGCCCATACTGCCCAGAGGAGCAAAAGAATACTAGCCCACCGCGAGGGTCGAACTCGCAGCCTTCAGATCACCCGCTAGTAAGAGTCTGACGCTCTATCCGATTGAGCTAGGCGGGCGTTAGGAGACAACCGTTGGTAGCATTTATAGCACCTTGCAAGGGCCAGGATGTGGACGGGCCGTCTAGAGCCCTTCACGATCTGAAGTATAGATTTAGATATACAATGTGTACAGGGGTCAAGTCTAGGAATACTGTACGAGTGTACAACCAAGCAACGAAGCGGCCGGGTTCATAGAACACAATGAGAAGCCATCATCACGGTGCAAAGTGCGGTTCGGTCCAGGTCATTTGTGCGCGTTCACCACATCTCGCAATAGCGGCCGCCCCTTCAAGATACTCTCTTCGTTCGCGCCTACATTCCTGCTCCTCTTCGTACCTTTCTCCCCGTTCTGCTTGATCTGTGCAGAGCCGAGGACGTCACCATCCTGGGCTATCTCTTCGGCCGGCCGTTTTCGTGGTGAGTTCAGGGAGAAGTCATGCATGAGGTGGGCGTCGGGCGGCAGAGTTACGATCCAGCCCCGGCTGTCCATGAGCTCGAAGAAGTCAGAGAGCAACTGCGCTCCTTGCAGCGTCTTCCTCGAGCCGATGATGATCAACTTCGAACGCGCACGGGTGAAAGACACGTTCATCCGCCGCCAGTCTTTGACAAGTTCGCCGATCTACACCAGGCGTTGTCAACACGGAGGTCCCGTAATCCGAAAGCAGCAGGACAGCGTACCAATCCATCATCATTGGAGCGGACCATCGAGATGATGATGCAGTCCTTGTCGCGCCCTTGACTTCGATCCGCAGTGAGAATCTCCAGGCCTTTCCGGTCTTGGAGCAGGTACGACAACAGCTTCAATTGTTGTCTGTAAAGCGATATGACGCCAATCTGCTCCTGCGTGACGCCACAACCTAGGAGACATTCTGTGATTTGGTAGACGAGCTCGGCTTCCACCTCGTTCTCCACCAGATCCCCGACTCGGGAATCACGGGCGGGAACCTGATCAGTGTCGACAAATACGGCCTTGCAGCTGCCATTCAGTGACGCATGTCAGTAGCCGACTTATTGTCTCGAGTTCCATACTTGCCTTTCGCTCATTAGCTGTTTCAGCCAGCAGCACTGGGAGGTACGGCATGTCGACTTCGCATGGAGGAATTGCAGGAAATTCGCATTCGGTAGTTTGAGGATCTGGTTCGCCACCGCTTCCGATCCGCACTTTAGGCGGTCGCTGTAGATGAGCTTGTTGGAGAGGACCATAATGTCCGAGTTCATGCGATACTGGTGAGTCAGGTCGACAACAGCTGCAGGATGCGCGTCGGACAAGCGGCGGAAAAGAGAGACCTCTAAACCACCCTTGCGAGCCGCTCTGTTCTTCACCTGCAGTTGACTTAGCAAAAGACTGATCAGACATAAGTATTGTAACGCACTAGGGGCGGAAGTTGGAAGTGATCCCCGACAAGGACAAACTTTTCCGCGAACCGCAAGGGGCCGAGACACGTCGGCAGCGTGATCTGAGAGGCTTCGTCGACAATGCAGTAGTCGAAAATACGCCTCGAAAACAATGGGCTGAAACTAAGGTATCAGATATATGTTCGTTGTTCAAGTGAGAGAGACTTACTGATCTATGGTCAAGCAAGTCGTGGCGACGACCGGTGGGGACATGACTTGCTGTTCTAGCTGTTCAATAGTCTTCGCAAGAGGCCTCGCAGCGAGGGTATATTTTTGGATAGCAGGATGGATCTAAGCATGGAGAAGCTATCTTCAACAATTCGGATCTCGTCGGTGCATGTCACGACATACCTTGTCTAGGTTACCCAACCGGAGAATGCTGAAGTCGGCATCGTCGAGCTTAGAGAGGATGGTATCCACTGCGGAGTGCGTGTAGGAGGATAGGAGGACGGTCTTCCCAGCTCTGACTAGTTCCTTGATGATGGCTGCGATGACCGTGGTCTTCCCCGTTCCAGGCATTCCCAGTATGAGAGCGTAATCCTGAGCGCATAGGACTTTACGAACAGCGTGTCGTTGGTCCTCGTTAAGGCGCGAGAGCGTCTCCACCGAGTCTACGTCAGCGCTTTCTTCTGTGAAGCGCGGCTTCACCAGGTCCACAACAAGCTCGAGTCGTCGAGGCTCATTCCCGGCGTAAAATAATTGTGCGAGGTTATCGCGCATCCGCGCCATGCCGCCGAATAGTTCGTCCTTGTCGATGCGGTAGATGATCTTATCCATGAACATCCCACGCCGGCTGTGCAGTCGATCGACGATGAGCTCCTCGTCGAGGTCGTGGTCAACCCCTACGACGACTGCGTCCGGGGAAAGATCGACGATGAATCCACGAGAGAAAGCGAGTAGCTCCGGTTCGACAGAGATAGTGACTGCGTCTCCCACCGACATGTGCCCGTTCAAAAGTGACGTGGAGCCGGAGAGAGATTTGACGAAGCGATAAGTTGAGCGATGGATCTTGCCCTCCTTCTGAGTGGTCGGCTTCAAGGACGCCTGTGGGCAATACGACGCATCTAACAGCATGTTGCCGAAACATCTACCCTTCTCTTCTCTCTCCTCTGCAGACATAGTCCAAAGTTCTTTCCTGAACCGGATGAGATCTTTCTCCTCCAGTGATATGAGCGCCTCCCACTTCTTGAAGAAAGCAGTCTGTTCAAAGGTCAGATGTCCCGTCTTCAAGGAATAGATGTCCGCGATATCAGACGTGTCGTCTTCTACCTCCTCGACTGCCTTCATTACGTATTGTCAGACGTCGCATGCATGCTAAGACACGATACGCACCTTCCGGTACAACATGCAAGTATCGAGTGCGTAACACTTGCCGCATGTCCTGTGATCATCTATTGTCGGCGGCAAGAAAGGCTCAACTCCGGCAGCCACATCGTGTTCCTCTGCGTCCTCGTCCTGCAGGCCTGAGATATATGCCGTTGTCCGAAGTCTCCGCATGATGTAGCCAGCCATGTCATTCCGCAGCACAAAGAGCGCGCGGATCTCGTTCCTGGCAGCGGGAACACGCACAACCTCTTCACTCTGCGTATAGTACAGCAAACCACTGGGAACGTCTACGCCGTATCGCTCGCCCATCAGGAGCGTATACAGCATAGTCTGTGCGCGATGCTCCATGCCAGCGACAGCACGACCTGTCTTGATCTCGAAGGGCATCGGAGACGAGTTTTTCTGCACCTTCGGGGCAGCTCGGGCAAATGGTGTGCTGTTGTCGTCAATGTCGTACACGACCGCTTCCACAGAAGCATCGATTTTACCCTTGAGGCCATATGTAGGCGACCAGATGTCCTCCTCCACATCGTATAGATGCGGTATGGCAAGAAGGGATGATTCGCCCTGAGCTGCGCGAGTGTTTGTGAGGAACGCGTTGGGCTGCGAGGAAAACTCTGAGTGACGGGGGCATGGTCACAAACAGAGGAAGACCGACTTTTGGGGATTGGCTGATATATTTTTCGGCAAACGCCTTGAGACCTTTGGCCTTGGCCTTGACCTCGATGATAGCTTGATCAATGCCCATGTCAATTCGCAACAACTCCCCGAGCCCACGCTGGGCGACCTCGGCGATCTGTTTGTCAATGAACTTGTCGTCCCATCGTGCGACGCTGAGACATGTCTGCATGACTTCGTGGAGCATATTTCCCCACACAAGCGCTGGTGTCACGTCGGAGCTCGAACGAACCATATTCGACAGGAGAGGTTTTCGTAGGCATTGCGACGCGTTCGAGAGCGAGGTAGCCGTGAGGAGAACATCTGGATGGTGGACGAAGAGGTTGTGCTTGGAGGATATAGTGATACTCATAGACGACGGATGACTCGTAGGGTTGGTCGTCTCCCATTCCCCAATCACGTTGACCGTGTCACCTACGAGTGTGTGAGAGAGCGTGTGAGAAGCAGCGCGTTGTGTCGAGGAGCGAGGCACTAACCGACGTGGACGTCTGCATGAGTCCAATCGTCGCGTAACACTATTTGGCGGGTGTCCTTCGTGGGCACGACAGACACCAACAGCATCTAGAAAAAAGCAATCAGCACGGTGCATCAAACAAGGCTATATTGGCCAACACTAAGTTGACTGCAGTATCCCATTACGCACCTTTTCCAGGCGGCCGGAGGTGAACCTCTGTTCGATGTTCTTCACGATACATCGAGTGGCAGGGTCGCCTCTCCGCTTCTCGTGAGCCACGCTGAACCTGGAACGCTATATGACATTTGTTAGCAGTGTTTGCACAGATGTTGTAATCAGTTCTCTACCTTTGGTTTGACAGGACTGCTTTTTCGGGGACTCATGCAGTCTGAATTCATATCGTCCCAGTCCCAGTCTTCCACGCCCTCCATCAAAGCGTCATAGTCGACGTTGTCAAATGCTACAGCGTGAGTGGCATGGCTCTCTCTAGCGGAGGTTCCATTTGACGCCCCTATTTTTGATGTATGTCGAGGCGAGCTATCGAGTCTCGCAGCGCGAAGCGGTGTGCGTGGTTGGGGTCCGGTAGCGCGTTTTGAACGCGACGGAGACGCAGAGGAGGCCGCAACCGTCGGGGTGCTGTCGAATTCTGCGAAAAGACTTTCGAGGAAGTTGGACTCCTCCGCTTCTGAGCGCGTGACAGGCGGCATGCTACTAATAGCGTAACGAAAGTGGTGATGGTGGTGGAGGACGCGTCGCTCTCAGCGCTTGCGGTCAAGACGCGTTCTTTGCGCGTGTTGTTTGATATGGGCGCGATCACGTGGTTTCGTGGTCGATTTCTAACGCGTCTAGCTAGTTTTCCAAGCGACGCAGGTGTGGTATTCTAGCGACTGGACAAGGAACGGAACTAGGGCCACGCTCCCTAGAGTTACGAAGACAAGGATCATACGTGGTACTCCTAGTTTAACAATACATCTTCATATCCTGGTACACTTGATTGGGGGTGGAGTCCACCGCGGACGTCAAGGAGTGAGTAGTGTATCCCCGGGCTCGATACACTCATCTACTACAGTAGGTACGTAGTTCGTGATCAACACGGTTGTATGATAGGTGATAAGACTACCATTCCGTTCGAAAACGGCTCGAAAGCAGGTAGAGCACAGATGCAGCCACACCCACTTGCACACGCCGGATCTTCTCGTGTTCGCCAGCACCTGATATGAGCGACATGGAAACACTTCGAACATACATGATATAGTCCTGGAGAATGTAGGTTCAGATATACGAGACCAATGTGCACCAAGCATGCAGGCATACCCTTGACAGAAAGGCGACAAACGCAACAAGAAGCAGGTAATTGGTTGCCGCACGTAGTGCACATCGCGTTGCCAGGCTCGGTCTTACGCCCGCATCGACGACAAGCGTGATGGTAGGCTACAAATTGGATCAGCGCCACGTTTGATGACCTGCTGCAAGATGTACCGACCTAACGATGGCGAGTACAATGTTTCGTCCAATTCGACAGTATCCAGAGAGAACCTCTGCATGTCGCTCTCAACAAGCTTCAATAGCTCGCTTCGTTTCTCGGGAAGTTCCCATGCGAGTAACATCTCCCCATAAGCCAGTATGTGGCATAGAAGCTGGCTTCGAAGCTCAGGAGATAGCGATGGCCTACAGAACAATCAAACCGAGTACGTTAACTTTGGGGACCCCTGATATAGATCGTACTCACGCGGTAGGCCGCATTTCCGCGGCAGGGTGGAAAACAATACGCCCCCTCTCCAACACAGGCGCCTTTCCGGAGAGTGCTCGCGAGTATGTCAGGCGCCTACTGGACGAGTGGCTCGCTCCTGATAACATAGGAGATTCCGACGTCTCCCATGAGGATTTTGCCATCGGTGAGCTTGAGGAGTGTCGAGCTGGCTCGCGTTTGATTGCCACACGCCAGTTGCCTGAAGACGTGCTCTGCTGCCTAGTGTTCTCTGGTGTAGTCGCAGACGCTCCCCTGACACCTAGTAGGCTGTGAGAGGTGCTCATACGGCGAAACCAGGCGACATACTGGATACTAGTAGCTGTCGCACAGCATTCGACCATGAGCCCTTGGAGGACGAGGGCGACGCCATAGGAGGAGCATATCCTCCAGGTGTATGCATTGGAGTGGTGGATGTCGAAGCTGAGGGTGATAAGGGGCTCCCTTCTCTGTGCCTCCTAGTATCGAAGTATTCGAGACTGATCTTGCGGGACGCGATGGGGCCACCAGGTGAAGGGGATACAGAAGAGATGCGTGTTCGCCCACTGGGCGGTTCATCCTGCTCTATATTTGTGCCAATAAATGAGTGAGGATGCAAGATGAGAATGCACAAGTCACACCTAGAGGGAAGGTTCGCAAAAGCAACACAGCCACGAAAACTAGCAGTTGTATGTTCTTCTCGGATAAGAGTTCCTCATAGCTACGCTACATCAGTCCGACGTTGGATCTGGCAGTGGTTGTTCGACTCACAGCTTCAAACCCAGCGTCAAAATCAAGGACTCGACAACACCATGGGTCATCGCGAGCTGGTCGCCCGGCTTCCGGTTGGCGAGAACCTGCAACATCTTGAAGACTCTCTCATGGTCAGTTCTACCCAATGTCCGTGCCACGGCTGCGTTCATGGTGTAGATATCCAGCAGGGGGCCCTTCAAGACATAGCCTGCAGCCGCATCTATGTCGGGTATTCCTAGGAGACCCTCAGCGTTGCGAATATACACGGTATAGACGCCGCTCCGCCTTGCTGGCATCGGTGCAAACTGCGAAGGAATGTCGTCCGTCTGACGCGAGTGTTCGGATACGCGCCTAGGCTTGTTTGGATATTGGGATGCCTGCGACAACGACATGAAGAGATAATCCATGATCCCGGGGATCTTGTCTACGTCGCTTGAGTTATCTGTCCGCTTGCGAGAACCTGACTCTTCGTCCTGAATGGCTGATGCTAGCCGATTCACAGCACTTTGTACAATCTTGGAGGCGACATCTTGAGGTCGGGAAGGGATCGAGGGCGAGACGGAGATCTCGCGAAGGGAACTGCCCATGATTCGCGGTGGTGCATTGTCGAAGCAGACCAGCTGACCTACATTATCCTAGTCAAATAGTAGCACGGAACACGTCTCATTTGGCACGTACCATTGGCGCTGAACACACCCTGCGAAGTCCTTGGTTCCGCCAGATTTTTGTCTACTCGGGAAGAGGAGAACTTCGTGTCGCCTTTCTTGGAGTCGGGGACCTCGTCCTCTTCCGAAGAGCCAGAGTCAATCACGGCATGACGCTCACTGTCTTCCCTGTCGCCGAAAACCAGGAACCTAAGACACTTCTCTAGACATGGCCGATCTCGTTCCCGTATGGCCCGAAGCCTGCGTGAGATGAAGGCACGCTGTTTGACAGAGATCAGAGGACTGCGCTCCAGGTCGACGGTCGGAGTACTCTTCGGGGCAGTACTGTGTGGGTATTCGCGAGGGAACGTGAACGTGACCCGTAGGAATACAGATGTCGACTCGCCCCAAGGTCCTTGAAGCCCGAAGGTACATGTCCGTTTCTTGAAATCAGCCTGAGCCAGATTTGAGTTAACATTGTCGTCACGTATACGTGAGTGCTAAACATACCTTCTCGAGCTTCAACTTCGGTGAGCTCAGCTTGCTCACGACGGAAGTGATCCTGTCCTGTATCAGCCGGCCCGTTCCTGCCCCGGAAGGATATACAACTCACTCTTCATTGAGAGAAGATATTGGATCCGTATGTTGATAGTCGAACCTATCAATACTCTCACTTCTCTCCCCTCGACTTGAGACAGCTTGAGACATGGATTTGTCTGTCGATGAAGGTCGACGAGACGTAGACCCATTCCTCGAGACATTCCCGCTGTCGCCCCCGCTTCCCCGGCCAGTACTCCCATCGCGTGTTGTAACTTTGACCTTTGAGATCCACTGTCCTTGCGACATACGAGTCGAGCGTCCACCGACTAGGGGCCCGCGACTCATTGTGCCCACGTTTCCACTGTCTTTGACGCTCGCTGCCATCGCGGGAATGTTCAAGGGTCGAGAACGTGTGAACCGGTCTGGACGTTCGTCCCGACCAACGTCCGAGTTCTTCCTTCGTCCAACAGTATCGTGTCCGGCGTAATGACCAGGAGGATGCATCGGAGGAGCCCTAACGCCTGCTAAGATGCCGCGATGACCAATAGGGGCAGAGAGCGTAGGCGCAGGCGCGTTGCCTATAGGCGGATTACTGAAAGACACCTTCGAGTCCCGCCGACTCGGTGCGACCGTAGTCGTCCTCGTTGGTGTCCTTCCGGCTTTCTGTGATCCTCCATCAACATGAGTTCCTTGGAGCAACACCCAGCATTGAGTTCACCTCTATCACTTCTGTATCTACCCGCCAAAACTGTAGCATTTTATCCTTCGACCATGTGATGAGCTGGAATTCAGAGTGATCTATTCGGCGCAATGAGTGGCACATAGAGGCGGTATAGTACAATTGCTGACCTGTTCCACCCCTCCGCCAGACGAACTCCTTGACGATATCACTATGTCCCTCGAACTTGGTGATGGGCGCTGTTGGGTCTTCGTATGCGTACATCTCCAGAGCTGTTTCTCCGCGCTGGGGCAGACTAAGAACACCTTGCCCGAATGGCAAATCTCTGGCACGCCAGACTGGGTAGGAAGTGTTGATCACGATATTAGGCTGGGCATCGTGGGTATCCCAGATCTTGATTGACTTATCAAGGGAACAAGTGACAAGCTCGTTGCGTCGGTCATGAGCCCAGTCGATCCCATATATCTTGGCAGTGTGTCCCCGTATCTGCTTCAGCGGCAGCGATCCTTTCTTCACACTAAGCATGAGCAGAGGTAAGTCGAGGTAAAGCTGAGGCTTACTCGTCTGTCCCATATCAGTACTTCGTTTGAGTGGGACGAAGCAAGGATATTCCCGTCGACGCGGTTCCACTTAACCTGGGTGCCCCCAGCTGAACGTAGATGTGGTTAGTATATTATATTTGAATGATGGCGTAGCCAACATACGACCAAAAGCGCAGAGTCCTGACAAAGTAACCAATTAAGCCATGTTTCCTCTAGGCGTGTTCAGTCTGGCGCACCCATGATTGGTTTCTGGGCTGTTCGCAGATCCCAGGCCCAAAGCCAGGAGTCAATTCCGGTGCTAATGACGATATCAGGTTCTAGAGTGTGCCAGTTGATGTCTGTGATGGCACGATAATGTGAGCGGAGAACATGCTCGATGGATGTTCGTCCGCCGAGCAAGAGGTTCCAGATAAGGCTACGAAAGCATGGCTTTAGGGCGTTCGGGAGGCTTTCAAGATGCGACGTACAGCTTCTCGCTAGAGGTAGAAACTATGTATTCATTATGTGACGCATGGGGGTTCCACTGCACATCGGCCACATCCCAGGTACCGCCTTGAGGGAGGAAACTGGGGAATTCTATGAGCTTTGCAGATAATACGGGAGCGACGTGACATACCGCGGAAGGTCGAAGGGTGCTTCAAGGTCCATTATAAAGAGACCTTTCCGACTGAAGTACGTCATATGTGAATGGGACATCGAGACGTTTGAAGAACGATTGAGACGTACGAGGCAAGCACAATATCCCTATAGTCGGGACTGATACTCATCTAGTGCACCTTTAGGCGAGGAGCAATGGAGAGTCGCGCAGGAACACTCACATTCCCTACTGCGTCCCCCATTGGGATAGACATGTCGATACGAAAGTCGCGCTTGAAGGTGGATCCATCCTCAGGGGAGGATGGTTCTACAATGTCCGGGCGGATGGTGGCTGTCGAGCCGGGCATCCCTGGGAAGGGATGTGACCCCATGAAAGACCTCTCGGCCATCACATCTCAATATTACGTTGCAAGACGCGACGAGGTACGACAGCCTTGCGTAAGGACAGGAGGAGCCAAGCAGTTGACCAGACCCGGTGCTGATGTTCCGTAGCAAGAATTCTCAAGCTATAACCGAGCAGACAGCGGCAGATCCACGGAGTGATGGCTTGGTACACTGGTATTCAAGAGTTGACCGCAGGTGTAGTTTCTAGACGTGCAAGCAATCGCTCTGGGCGGCAGAGCAAGTGAGGGTGCAGAGGGAGGCTGAGATTCGTCCGAGTCGTTTCTCAGCCAATGTCGCGGTCTAGCGCCCGAGTACGACTTGGATTGCTTCCACATCTACCTCCATTCTAGCGACCAGTTTTCGCCATGTAGGTATCGTAGATATCTCGAACGGCTGCCTATTGACAAGCATAGGCCGCCCAAAGGTTCAGGCAAGCGAAAGAACAACACAGTCTACAGCGATGATTCCCCAACTCCACCAGTGCCTGTGAGTGCATGTGTGTAAAGTACATTTCAGGAAACTAACAAAGACTCGGAAGACCCTGGCGGAGCAGCTATCATATCTTCACAATCCCCGTCCGTTCAAGAACCCAAACTATACCAAGAACGTTAACCGGCGAACCAAGAACCTGAAAGCCGTACTCACTCAGGAACGTGAGCGCGAGAAGAACGAGCGGGAACGCAGACGGCAGGAAAGGGAGGAGAACATGGATGTTGATGGGAAGCAGGCCGAAGGCGTACCGCCAGAGGAAGACATGCCCACCTGTACGTTCTTTCCCGGTTATTACTCTTCATATCCCTCGACTTAGTGATTCTTCCAGATGCTTCCATAGAGGCACCGCCGTCTGTCCATCCGCAACGAAGATATTGTGATATCACAGGGCTGGAGGTAAGAGTTGAGCCTAGGCTCCAACGCTATCGGCTACTGATGAGCTACCTGTACAGGGCCCTTATACCGATCCAGCCACAGGGCTCAGGTATCACGACAAGAGCATCTACGAACTCATCAAAGGACTTGTGAGTCTCACGAACTCGCTGCTCTTGATTCAGCAAAGTCTGACGAATGCGCAGAGTACTACAGCCGCAAAGGAGTATCTCTCCGCGCGTGGTGTAAACCCGATTGTGAAGTGAGCCTGGACCCTGGTTGTCGCGTGCGCGGTGTCCTGTCTTCCAGTCTCGGGGTGTCTGAGCATGTTGGGTTGGGTTGTATTTGTACTGTACTGTATGTATACTATTACTTTATCTGAGAAACACTTCTATTTGGGGCTGGGATGAATCAATTCGTTCATGATGTCGCGACTTTCGAGCTTGAATACTCCCGCGTAAAGTTAATAGCGCCCATATCGCGGTCCCTGCGATCGAAAGTTTTGGTAGACGCCCGTGCGCTCGTCCTCTCTCAACTCTGCCTCAGCACTAATCCTTCTCTCCCCCCCTGCTGCGGTCTCAGCTTGACTTTATAGTCCACGTCTGACATGTCTGCTGCGACGTACAAAAGCACGAAAAAGAGGCCGGCTACATCCCAGGCTGGCCCGAAGTCCAAGAAACCTCATATCGAGAAGGGCAAGGCGTCGGAGACCAAGGCCAAGAAGCGGAGCAGGCCTGTGACCAGCACCGTCAAAGACGATAGTGCTGAAAGCTCAGAAGATGAATTCCCAGAAGAAGCTGAGGAGCAGGAAAATGTAGAGGATGCTGAGGATCCGATGGACGTTACGGACTCCGCCAAGAATCCGAACGGTACGCTAGGGCCTCGCCGAATAAATTACATCGCGCTCACTGACAACTGTAGCCGCGCGAGAGTCGCATAAAGCACAGAAGGCCTTGCTCGAGCAGCGTAAAGCTGCGAAGCCCCACTCCGCCCTGCTGACCGAAGCTAAACGCGCATGGACTCTCGCTCGCCAGAAGAATCTCTCAAAGGAGGAACGCACAAAACACATCGATACGCTCATGGACATCATCCGCGGAAAGGTCAAGGACATCGTGTTCAAGCACGACGCCAGCCGTATCGTACAGACTGTGGTGAAATACGGCGGTCAGAAGGAACGTAACGAGATCGCAGAGGAGTTGAAGGGGAAGTACCGGGAACTCGCCCAGAGCAAATATTCCAAGGTATGTCTTCTCGTAATGTTCTTCACGGCTTTATATTAACAACGATCGGTGTCCTTCTAGTTCCTCATCACGAAGCTCATCCGTTTCTGCCCAACGTATCGAGCTCAAATCCTTCGCGAGTTCCAGGGCCACGTACTCCGCATGCTCCTACACCGTGAGGCATCCGGCGTCCTCGCAGATGCGTTCGAATTGTACACAAACGCGTACGAACGGTCCCTTCTCCTCCGTGACTTCTATGGTAAGGAGGCCAGCCTCTTCACTGTCACTGCGGGCAGCGACGAGGAGAAGGAACGCTCCAAGAAGGGGCTGCGGGGACTCATGGAGGGGTTGGAGGGCGATAGGCGAAAGCGTGTTCTGGCCGCACTCAAAGATAACCTTGTCACGATGTGAGAAGACCTTGCTTTCCTCGACCGTGTCGAATAACTGACTCGTCTTGAAGCTTTAATAACCCTGACAAAGGTGCTGTCGCCCATGCCATCGTGCATCGTGCAACGTGGGAGTATCTTGCATCCCTCAACGATATGGAGGAGGCAGAGGCTGAGAAGCTACGCAGAGAGATCTTTGAGAGGTTCGTGACCGAATTTCCTCGTATTTTGTCTGTGTGTATTAAGTTTGAAGTAGCTGTCAGGACGTCCTTGCCGAAATGGTACATACGAAGGACGGTAGTCGCGTAGTCCGCGAATTCATTGCATGGGGCACAGCCAAAGTATGTCCTTGTGGCAACATAATACTTGCTGAATTGCTCTAACGACTCCACCCAGGACCGGAAACAAACGGTCAAGGCCATCAAACCCCATGTAGAACGCATGTGCAAAGACGATGAAGCCCAACTGGTTCTGTTCAGTGCCCTGGATATCATCGAGTAAGCGTGCGCCCTCTTGCCAGTCGACCGACCACATGCTAACTCTCCATCAGCGATACCAAACTCACCGCCAAGTCCTTAGTATCGGACATCGTCGCGTCCGCACCATCACTATACACATCACCCCAAGGCCGGCGCTCCCTTTTCTACCTCGTCGCTCCCCGCACGAGGCGACACTTCACCCCCGCACAGATTGCCACACTCGCAGAGACCGACCCAATACGTGCCAAAACAAGTAAAAAGGACGATGCGCTCCGTGCTTCAGAGATCCTCAAGGCTGCTAGCGATGGCCTGCTACAATGGATTGCGGATAACGGCGCCGAGGTATCTAGAGACACGGGTGGCAGTCTGGTCGTGCTCGAGGTCATGCTCGAAGCCGAAGGCGGTATGTTGAGCATCTGTTATCCTCGGTGGCTATAGTAGCTAACGATTAACCTTCAGATAAATCTGCTGCTACCAACACTCTTCTAGGAGTCATATCCTCCCCCTATCCCTCCGCAGACCCTGCCAACCCGCACCCCATCTCCCTTCCTCATGTCTCCCGTCTGTACAAGACCCTCCTGCAAGGCGGACACTTCTCGCATAGCACGCGTACCGTCGAGAAGTCGCCACGATGGTCAGCGCGCGACTTTGCCTCACGCTTTGTACAGCTCGTCGGCCGCGATGTCACCGTAGCGATGGCCAAGGGCGAAGGCGCGTTCGTCGTTGCTGCGCTATGCGAGCAGCTCGCAGAGCACGAGGGTTTGGAGGAGCGGAAAACGGTGAAGGGCTGGTTTGGGGAGAAGACGCGCAAGGAGATCCAGGATGCGAGTGGGAAGGGCGTCAACGTCCTCTTGGAGAGCTTGAAGAAGCTTTGATCCTTGCTCTTGTACGTAGCACGTTTGGGTTACCAGTGTTCAGCTAATACGGATGTCGCTTCTGTCGTCTTGGTCTTATTGGACATAGGACTCCCTGTAGCCCACGCGGACGTAAGTCACTGGGTTTGTTCTTCTTCCGAGTTTGCGTAGGTGGTGTTCGTTGTCTTTCGTCGAAGCTAGGACTCTAAAGAAGCCCGGAGGTCCTGGCATAGCTTCTGCAGCTAGTGCAATGCTGGCACCCTGTGAGATGGCTCATACGCCGTAGAGAGGGCTGAATCATGCAACAGCCCAACCTGACCACCGGCCATATCCTACCAGCGTCTGTTACGGCCATACTGACGAACGTCAGCTAGACCTCACATACTCACTGCAGGTCCAAGCGGTTACTACAGATGGCCATCGTTGGACGCAACTCGCAGGTACAGTCCAATGCGGTGGCTGTGCAGAAGGATCAGGGCCGCTGCGTGCAGGCGTGCCCGTGAACTTTGCCTTGCCTCAACTGAGTTTGCTTTGTCCCACCATGTCTTCTGAGCCACCGCGCCTCTCGGCCTCCATTACTGGCGCTTTGTCCTCACCAAAGCGTCCAACAGCCTCGTGTGCCGCGCATCGACCTACTACCCACTGCCCACTGGTATAAAGGGCGATGGTATTCTGCCCGTCAATGTCATAGCCTGAGCCTCAAGCCACCGTGACGCCAAAGTCGAACGAACCTTTCACGAACCTTCACAGCAACACACTCGTCGCCATGTCGGATGAGTACGAGCACGACCCGACGCTGCTCACAAACTACCTTTGTCAAGCGTACCTCCCGCCGCTCGTCCTGGACAGCAACCTCCCCGCCGCGCCGCAATACGCCCAACCATGGCCGCGGATCGACGAGTTAGATATGGATCGACCCCGGCTCGTGCGGCTCGTCTCCGAGATTCCCCTCGCGGCGCTGCAGAACGCCATCAGGCTGTGTAAGCGTCCCCTCGAGCTCTCACCTCCCAGATGACCTTGCTCATGCTATCCTTAACCCTTTCTCTAGACTACGCGGGCTTCGAGAACCGCCTCCGGATCGACTGGGAGAACACGCGCCTTACGCTCCCCTGCCCGGGGGTCACCGTGCTCGGGCCGTCAGCGGTCGCGCGGCTGTCCGTCTGCTGCGAGCACGACTTCCTCGCCGCGCTCGAGCACTTCGTCCTGGGCACGGCTGCGGAGGCGGTGCGGACGGTCGAGCGGCGGCAGTTTGATGAGGACGAGCTCGAGTTCCAGCGCGTGCTCGTGTCGAGCGCGCGGAACGCGAAGAAGCTCTGGACGCTGCACACGTTTGGCCCGCAGGCTCCTGTGAGTGGCACTTTTGTGTTGTCGTCGCTATTTTGTATAGCTCACCGTATGGTTGCGTCGTAGCCCACTGGCCTCACGCGGCCTGGTATTGTTGTTGTGTCCATCCCACCATGGAAGTTGGGTCTCGGTAACCTGCACGAGTTCTCGTGCCGTAGGATGGTGAGGTCACTTGCTGACTATGGACCCATTACTATATTCACTCTTTGACGCGATCCTAGTTTCTACCGGGCGAGCTCGACCGAGAATATCCCAGTAACACTGTATGGTCCAACGACACGAAACTCTGGGCCATGGTATGCCATCCGCCTTCTCTCCTCCGGCCAACCGCTGACCTGCATTATAGGTATATGACTCCTGTCGGGTCAGCGGCTACCGATGGTTCGTCGTTACGACCTACCAGTACTGGGTGTTCGGCACTTTCAGTCTAGGTACGCCACAGATCGCATGTACGAGCCTATACACGCTGAGTTTGTGTCCACAGATTGGAGTGGCGCAGAGGCCACCCCACCAGTGCCTTTCGACCGAACTCGAGGCATGAGCATCGTTGAGATGCTTACCTTCTGGATCGAGTGCTCACGAGACAAGACAAAGTACTGGCATATCTCCGCTGTATGTGCCCGTCCTTACCCGTATCGTGTTCTTGAACTAACTTCCATGTTGTAGAACGCCCAATGAAACTAAACCTATGCCCCCTTTACTCTCCTAGATGCATCCTTTGCGTCCGGTTCCCTTTTCTATGCGTCGTATGATTACAGAAACAGCGTATGAATCAACATGCAGTCTCCACTCCTGATGTACAACAGTATATGACACAATTTCACGACATTTTCCTCTATACCTAGTCCGTGGGGGTCATCCAAATCGCTAACTGAAATCAAGCAGCCAACGCATGTTGCCAAACGAACCGCGCGCACTCCTTCACCATGGCGGGAGAGAAGTCGTGTCCAATTCTCGGCTCGACGATCACCTTCTTCACGCCGTGTTGACCTACGTTCAAGTTCTCCACGAACTCCTTCGCCGACGTCCACGACACCTTCTTGTCGTCTTGCCCAGAGAGCACTAATATCTTCTTCCCCAAGAAGGGGTTGGACGCGTCGGACGCAGCGTACGGTGCCGCAGCAGGGTCAGCACGGTGGATGAGGTCAAGCAGCGCCTTCGGGAAGTAAGGCGGGCCGACAGGAAGCTTGTGCGATTTGGCACGACGGGACATCAGCGCGAGGTAATCCGGGCATGCTACGGGCCGACGTCAGCTTTGTCCTATGTCATCTCGGATCGTAGGGCCTGTACCAATGATAGGGACGGCGATCCTGATCCTCGGTTCTGCATCGGTCGTGAGCAGATGTTTGCCTTCCTTAGCGAGACCGAACGCGTACCATTGCGTAACACAATCCAGGTTGCGTGGCCTCCGAGGCTCTTGCCGACGCACAAGAATTGCGATATGGTTCGTTCATCGTTGGGGAACAGGTAGGAAGGCAAGAAGTCGATCAAATAGGACACGTCTTGCGCCGTCCCAGCTATAAATATAGGGATCAGTAGGCTGCAGAACATGGCAAGAAATGTAACGCTGACTTTGAATGGCATACATGTCGATTCTGCATAATGCGATCAATTAGTAGCTGGCTCCATTCAGCGTCCACCAGCACTTACGCATGGCGTACGTTGTTCTGCTCAGGATCGTCGAACCAACCTTGGTTGGCCTTCTTGTCGACGAGCCTCTTCCCGTGGTTACGTTGATCCTGAACAAAAGCATGGCGAAGCGCTCAACCTCTGTATCTTCTCGACCTCCATCCACTCAAACTCACAAAGGTCGCGATATACAAATCTTGCGCCTCCCCGCCGTGCTTCTTACGGTGCGCGTGCACCTCGTCAAATATACCATTCACGAACTCGCCCATCTTGAGCGCCGACCCGTTCCTGCCATGCAAAAGAAACATGACCGCGACGGGCGCGTCGGGCTTGGTCACCTTTGGCTGGGAGTACACGTTGACGGTGATACCAGCGATGACGAAAGTCTGCCGCTGGGGCTCAGGAGCCTTCTTGGAGAAGAGCATAGTTGTAGACAGATTGAAGTGACACTGCTAGAAGCCGAACAGCATTGTTAGCAACCGTTACTGCCGGTGAAACGGTCCAGGTGGCTGAACTTGGGATAGAATCTCACCAGGCAGCTAGCTCCGAATCCTCAATCTTGCAAGGAGCACGATGAAAGAGAAGAGCAAGAGACGGCATTCACGAACGGGAGACACGAGCTACGCCTGCATTCCAATGACGCGTGCGGATGCATCTGAGCGGATGGACCAGAAGCGGCAGGAGACTTACCACGAACAGAAACCGCGCTACATACCGAATCTCTTTTTTTTTTTTTTTTTTTTTTGATTCGATTACTTGTATCCCGCCGTACTTAGTACATGTGGCGGCCTACTATTGTTCTAATCCCAAATAGGGTTATCGTGCGCAGTGGACGAGTTGCCTCTGTCCATGGTGCCGACATCTAAGGGCTCTTCACGCGTACATCGCTCGCGTCGTTTCCACTTGTCTGCGCTCTCGCGCAACTCCGTTCTACACTGGCGCGTCCCCGAAGCTGAACGCGCTCTCGTTTTCACTCAAGAATCCCGCTAGGTCTTTATAGGCCCCCAGGCGCTGTACGAATTGTTCCTCGCCTCGTAGTCTCCACCACCGGCGGTACCGTTTGCATCTGAGCAAAATGTGCTCACGATCCTGTAAGACTCCGCATTCCGGGCACTCCGTTGGTTGATCCGGGAAGAACCTCCGGCGGAAGGATCCGATCGGTGCGTGGTCCAGGATAGCGCGACAGTATCGCGCCATGGCCGTACGTGAGTGCCCAAACGCTTTCAGCGCTGGACTACTGATATGGCTCGGTGGGTCGAAGGCCCGTAGCCTGAGGAAGTTCCGGCCAGCGTAACTCCTCATGGCCCGATATTCTTCACGCCAGTCTGCACAGAGCTGTACCTTGAGGAGGTGCCTCGCATGGGCTAGCGAGCATTCGTCCCTTTCCAGTGGTAAGTTTGCCGCCTCTTTGGCGTCCTCATCCACCTGCTCATTCCACTGTAGTCCTTCATGTGATGGGCACCAGTGGAACTCCACCCGCCGGCGAGCGTCCTGCTCGAGCCATTCCCGTATGTTCTTGCAGGCGACTACTGAGACGAGCTGCTGACTGTGCATGCTAGGGTCTAGCAGCGTTTTCAGCGCTGCTTCGTTGTCCGCCACGACATGGATGGTTTCGCAGGCCTGTCGTGTCGCAAACGCCAGGCCCATGCCCCCGGCGACCATCTCCGCATCATACGACGTGCCTCTTCCGCACGCAATTCCACACCGTCTCAGTAGCCGTCCCGCACGATATGCGCGGTACGCCGCTCCTGTCCGGCACCTTGGCTTGGGGTACATTGACCCATCACAGAATATTGTGACCGCGCTCCGGTCGTTGACCGCATCGGTGAGCCGCGGTTTGAGTGTTGTGCTTATCCACTCGCTCATGCCTTCTGACCCTTTCTTAGGGTGATCCATGTGCCATTTCAGCCTACTCTCATAGGTGTCCACCACGCGCCCCCCAGGCCGTGCCTCAATGTGAAGCGGTGCGAACTGTTCGGTGCATACGCGGCCGGCGAAGTCCACCGCGACCAGTGGTGATGCCTCTGCATCGCGACCTGTGCCCATCGGGAAGGCTACGTCCGGCGCTAGGTGGTTGCAAATCCACGGGTTCGGAAGCGCAGCTAGTATAGGGTGCGATGCCATCAGCGTGTTTGCGCGCAGCCCCGTCCGACTGACTAGCTTCTCTATGTGTAGCCGAATCGGAGGGAGCGCCGCCAATACCTCCATGCCGCCTATAGGCGAGGTCCGAAACGCGCCTGTGATCCACCGTGCTGCGGTGCTCTGCGCCTTCCGTAAGTAGTCAATGTGCCACTTGGTGCCTTTCCGTCTGTACCACAGCTGACATCCATACGTCATCAGTGGTAGTATGCACGACTGGTATAAGCGCCTCCGCTGTTTTGGCGGCAGGCCCTTCACCGAGTTTCCCAACATCAGCATGGACTGCGCTGTGCTAGCAGCCCGCGATCCGTAAAAGCGCACGTGCGCACGAAAGGTGAGCTTCTTGTCTAGATAGAATCCTAGATGCCTGAGGACGGGGACTGGTTGTAGCGGTGTGTTCCCTGTGTACGGCGCTGCCCCCAGGTCGAGCGGCGGGTCACTTCTTTTACGCGAGAAGTGGCACGCCTCGGTCTTGTCATGTTCGATGACTAGTCCGATCCGTTCCAGCTCATGTACTGTGTGCTGGTACACCTCCTGTAGTATGCTGACATTGTGTTCTAATGATGATCCAGACACCGACCATAGGCCGTCGTCCACGAAGAACTGCAGCCACGGATGGCCGCTGGCTCCTGTGCCGTCTACAGGGCATAGCCGGTGGATCACTGGCGCGATGTACAGGTTCGCAAGTGGTGGTGATAGGGCGGACCCCTGGACGACCCCCACGTTTGCTGCCTCGAACATCGGTGACTCAAAGACGTCCCATCGGTACGATGTTGCACGCCCACCCAGATAGTGCTGGATGAAGTTGACTAGCTTGCGATTGAAGCCCTGCTGCTGCATGATTCCCAGCAGCATGCGGTGATTCACCGAGGGGTAGAACTGCGCTACGTCGAATGCTAGGACTGAAGTGTCCAGTTTGCGCACCCACCCTTGGCGTATGCGATGGACGAGGATCATCCCTGCATCCACTGTTGAGTGTTGTTTCGTTCCTCCAAATTGTGCAGGATGGAACGCTCCCCACTTCTGACCCTCGTAGTGCAGCCGCGTCGCTATGACCTTCTCACATAGCTTCCCTAGGCAGCTCAGCAGTACGATTGGGCGATACGCCTTTAGCCGTGAGTAGTCGTCCTTTTTGGGTTTCGGGATGACCACTGATACTGCCTGTTTGAATTGCAGCGGCCAGTACGCCAGGTCTATGCACGCGTTGAATAGCTTTCGGAGGACCTCACCGCACTCGGGATCCTTCACAAGTGCCGCTACGTATGGCCATCGCATGTGGTCGGCGCCTGGTGCTGACCGCCCTGACACGTTGGCAACCGCATCGCGGAGCTCCTGGGTGGATATCGGAAGCCAGTCGCGCTCCTCCAAAGTGGGCATGTCATCCAGGAATGACATGTCCACTGGGCGGTTGGCTGCTGCGTTATACGTTGCATTGGCCGCCCGCCACAGGTCTTGTAGTTCCACCAACGGTTGACCGTTGTGTATCAGTGACTTGTATGTAGGTAGTGATCGCGGTTTGGTCCACGCTACTACATCCCACACCCGCTTGCCCTTCTCGCAGGCTGCTGCGATACGCTCCTCATAGTAGTCTGCCTTGGCTCTCCGCACGGCCCGCTTAAACTCTCGTCGTGTTTCTCGTGTTCGGTTTGCACGTAGCGCTGCCCGCGCCTCCGTGCACTTGACATTCCACCACCGCTTTGAGCGGGATGTGACCCGGGGTTCAGTCGCATGTGCCTCCCATGCTGTCCGAATGATGGTGGAGATGGTGTCGCAGGTGCGCTGGATGCCTGCTACTGAGTCTGTCTCCACCTGCACTCCAGTGATTCCCTCCAAGATGTCCTGTATGAATTTGTCTTCTGCCTCCGACTTGCGTCGTATGGTCGGAGCTAGTCGTTGCTCCCACCACCCGACCTGCAGCGTCGTGTGCAGTATGGCATGATCGGATAGCCCCCGGCCATCCAGGTCCACGTGTACCCTCGCCTCATTGGCTGCTATTCTGTCTACTGGTGCCCAGACCAGGTCAGGCACCGTCTGTCTCAGTGCCGAGTTGTGTGGGCGGTGGGTAGGGTGACCCTCACTGTTTGCGAGGCCCAATCCCCATCCCGCCATCAGGTTAATCAGGTCAGCTGCCTTTGCGCTCTCATGCGGGGCATCAGGTTCCCACACAGTTGAGTGCAGGTTGAAATCGCCCACGACCATGTTGAGCGGCGGCATTGCTGCTTCGTGATCCATGAGCCACTGCAGTGCAGTGCTCCGCTCATCATTGTACACGTTTAGGATGTAGTGTAGTGTGCCATCCACTGTCAGAGAGATCAGGATCATGTCCCGGTGGTCCACTATGTGTGAGCATAGTTGTGGGCGGAGCGGTGCGAGCTCCCGATTCACGTATACACACACCCGCGCTGGTGTCCTAGTCTCTATTAGGAGCCATGCAGGGTGCACTTGTGTGCCCTCCATCACGTCCCCCGAGGGTTTCGTGTTGGATGTGATCGTCTTGATAGGTCCATAGTACGGTTCCTGCACACATATGATATCACACTTGCCTACCAGTGATTCAAGAACAAAGTGCGTCTGGCTTGGCGTGTGATTCACATTATGGGATACAAGGCGTAGTCTACGCATCAGTTCTCCTCGCCCCGGTCACTGTCCTGCGTCCCACGGGTATCCTTTTGTTTCCCGTTTCTACGCTGCCCAGACCCCCGCTGACTGCTTCCATTGCTAGCTGACCCAGTCGGTTGATCATGCCATGGCTGCAGATGGGAGGTGTTAGTGCTCGGTGACCTGTACTCCACATGGGGCGAGAAGCGCACCATTCTCGCATCCCCGCGCCCGATGTGCGTGACGATCACCTCATTGTTGCTTGTCGTAGCACGCCGCCCCCGGGTTGCTGCCGGCGGGTGGGCTTCATGCCATGCGAAGTCGTTCCGATGAATGTAGTATGGGCACTCTCGCGCAGTTGCACGGTGGCCCTGCCCGCAGTTGATGCACACGGGTGGGTGCTCGCATGTCGGTGTTGTGGATCCCATGCAGCACATTGCCAGTGCACGGTGGTGGCGTACATCGTGAGGTCCCCCGCAGCGCTCGCAGTAAGCGATGTGTGAGCGGCACCGTCTTCGCACATGGCCCCAGCGGAGGCACACCGTGCATTGAGGTACCTGCTTCCGGTCTTCCATTGCTTGGGCCGTCCGAGTGGCGTTCGGAAAGGTGGCTTGAGTCCCGACCAAAGCGCGCTGGCGTGCTAAGGTGGACGTGTCAGCGATTTCGACGACCAGCGTGGTCGTCGAGGAGCCCATCTGGGGGGGAATGAAGCTCACCCGCCTTATAAGCGGTAGCATCTCCTGCCACACTGGTGAGTTGCGGAAGGCCGCTTCCGCGACCTGACGCGCGTCCAAGGGTTGGTTGTCGTCGCCGATGCATGCGACGCCTCTGAAGCATAGTTGCGACGTCCGAATGTGTCGCTCCACCGTGATCATGTTGAGGTCGTTGCCCGGGCCCCAGTTGCGGGCGTGCACGAAGTTGCGTATGATGTTTTCCGCGCCCTCGCGTGGGACGTCGAGGAACTGGAAGATGATTTGGCCAGCCGCTGTCCAGTCGGCTGACATGGCACGCATCTGCATATTCTCGTCTGGGTGGTTTGCAAACGCGTCGTTGATGGCGCATATCATGGTGAGTGGGCTCTCACGCGCCTCCCCCATGGGAGGACGGGCAAAGCGTACGTACAGGCGCGAGGCGGCACCGCGGGGGGTCCTCACCCTGCGGCGCTTGTGGCTCTTGCGTTTGACCTCAGCTTCGATGCGAGTGCTGTTGCGTGACGCTGCTCGCGCCGACCCTCTCGAGCTGGTTACATACCGAATCTCTGCACAGCCTCTCCCTCTCCTCCGATGGTCGTCATCGTCCATGGCCATCCGCAGCACTCGTCCGCACACTCGCATCTGCGCAGTCCGGTCAAGGCTCGCCGGCCTAGCTGCGCCTCATCTCCATTAAACAATCAGCAGAAATTGGTCGGGACAAATTGCAATCGCTGCTGTTCGCCGGGAGCGCAGCATCTAGGACTCGGCTCAAACTAGTTGTATTTTGGAGATCAGCGACAAGACAAGATCGAGAGCACTGGGGCGGGGTATGAGGCGTAAGGGCGCGAGGTGACTGACAAAAAATAACCTCAGGGCGTCGTCATTCACAGTCAGGAACGCAAACGAGGAACTTGGACAGGAGTCAAGACAAGTGCGGAACACGGACAACCGGTGCGCAAGGATACAAGTACGAGGTGACACTACAGTCGAAGATTATGAAAATGTGGGAGCCAGCATGAGAAGATCATCGCGTTCATAAAAATGAGGAAAGGAACAAGAAGTCAGAGAAAGCAATCCAGACATGGACGTAAGACCAACCAGTCATAGCTGTGTCTATCTTACCGATGCTCAACGCCGAGACTTAGCTACGTGATAATACGACAATGCCGTCGAGATGGCGTACGTACGAACCACCAGCAAGCAGAGCGAATAACGATGCCGTCGCATGTCCATGCAAGATCCAGAAGTGTCCATTTTGCGAGTGCACAAAGAGAGCTGCGCAGCAACCCGACAACGGGCCATCCACAGTGGGGGACGAAAACGAGTTAACGATGCTGCGATAGCGTGCTTGTGGTCGATGGTAATGGGTGGAAAAGGACAGATCAGAGTATATGTGGAAATGTAGAAACCGAAACCAAGGTCCGTGCGTCCTCCTCCGTCATCGTACTTCATCCTGTATATCAACAATCTCTCCATCCAACAGCTCTCCATCAACATCGGAATCGAGGAAAACATCAAGGCGTCTTCAATACGGCCCTCGCGCCTGGTTTGTTGACATCCTTGGCGCGTTCTGGTGATAGGGGTCGAACTCCGCGCTCGCCGACCTTGGATCGTCGTAGTATGGCGAGTTCAGGCTGAGCGAGCTCGCGTTCGCGCCCCACGTCGTACTCCCATTAGCCTGTGATAGCGGCATAAACGCACTCGAGTCAGAACTCCGCAAACCACCTCCAGCGGCACGCGCTCCAGAGGCGACTCCGCCCGCACCCCCAGGCGCCGTGCCCATCGGGTAGGAGAGCGACGACGCCTGTTGGGCGGCCGCGCGCCTCCGCCGTGCCATCCAAATGCCAAAACCCGCACCGAGAATGCCGACGGCCGCAATCGCCGCGATGATACCCCCTACGATCGCACCCGTGTGCGACGTCGCTCCGTTTGTTGAGCCGTCAGCCTTGCCAGACGACGTTGTGCTGCTGCTGCCAGTGCCGGAAGCGCCGTCCAGACGCACGCTTGCGGGCAGGACCGAAGCCGGCTTGGTCGGCTGCTGTTCGATGTTGCCAGATCCGACGATGACCCACGAGCCGTTGCTGGGAATGCCAGACATGGTGACGAAGAGCATAGCAGGGCCGGGCTGGAACAGGTTCGGGTTGGGAGGAAGCTGCGAGACGTGAAGAGTGATCGAGCCATCGCTGTTGACGGTGTAGGTGTTGTTGAGCTGCATAACACGCTGGCCCATGTTCATCGCGTGAGTCGTCCAGCCACCACGGATGAGGACGACGGTGGTGTTGTCGGCCGCATCGTTGGCAGCACCAGCGTACGCAGAAGCAGGGACCTTGAGGTCGAACGGATCACCACCGTAAGTGAGCGTGGATGGTGCGCCGGTGAACGTAGGACGAGTAGCAGCACCGAAGTACGACGGGTAGAAGATCTCAGCCTGGTAGGTAGTCGGGAACGGCGCAGTAAGGTTAACGTCGACATTCGGGTTAGACCCAGCGATCATGACGGAGGCATCGGGGAGAAGGATGGCGGACGAGTGGTAGAGACGGGCGATCTTGGAGGTGTCGAAGCCAGCCGTGGACCAACGCTGGCCCTTAGGCGCACGAGGGTTGTAAACAGCAGGCTGACCAACGGGCTCGGCCGCGAGAGACATTCCGTACGGCATTTGGAGGGTGTTGTAGGTACGAGTGGAGTAGCCAGCCGTACCGTTGGCACCGCCGTTGACAACGAGCATGGTGAGATCGGGGAGCGCGATGAACTGACCCATCGTGCGACCAACAGGAAGATCGTCGTCCTCAACGTAGTCAACAGTGGATCCATCAGTGGGCTCAGGGGTGATGGTGTGGCACTTCTTGGAAGCAGGAATCTCCCAAGTGTCGGCGAAGGGCCAGGAGTAGTTACCCCATTGCCAGTCCGTCATGTAGATACCACCACAGAACATGACCGTGGGCGTGTAATTGTTCTCAGGCGTGAGAGGAAGCATCGCGTTAGCACCAGAGGCAGGGTAGACACGGACAATCTGGCCAGGCATGTCGGGAAGATCGGTCTCCTCGTTAGTAAGGGGATCCCAGAGGACTACAGAACCAGTTAGCAGATGTCGATGTGACAAGACACTGACGTACCGGTCGAGTAGTTCGCCTGGACGAGCATCTTGCCAGAGGGCATGAGGTAGGTGAGAGCATAAGCGTTCAGACCGGAAGTCTTGTTCATGAAGTTCATGAACTGCTGCTGCCTGCCGTTGGCGGGGAAGAACTCGTAGGTAGGGTTAGCCGCACCACCCTCGTAAGCCGGGTCGGTGTTGGGGTAGTTGCGGTTGATGTAACCACCGTTGGAGAAACCACCGATGAGGACGATGGTACCGTCACCCATGGGCTCCGCAGCCGAATACCAACGCTGAGACTGCATGGAGAGCAGCGAAGCGTTATCGAACCACTGGCAGTTGGGCGAGGTGAAGTCGTCACCGTCCTTGCAGGGGTTGAGGATACGGATGGCCTTGGTACCATCGTAGTCGCCGTATTGGGTGTCGTAGAGACCTTGCCAAGGGTTGTCGGGGTACTTGACATCGGAGATGTTGCCACCCTTGCCGACGGCACCGTTACCACCGAAAGTGGCAAAGGAGCCGTTAGGGAGGTGCATGCCGGAAGCACAGAAGACGTTGGTCGTGACAGCCATGGTCTCTGCTTTGCGGGAGGCGATGTCGTAAACGGCACCCATGGCGGGGTAGTCGCCAAACTTGGCAGCGTTGCCTTCTGACTTGTCCAGGATGTAGACCTTGTCGGTGTTGCCAAGGAACATCTGCAGAGGGGGCGGGCGGTGAGACCGAGACAAAACAAGGGCGACATGGACGTACCATCATAGCGCTGACGAGAGTGTCACCACCGTCCTCGAAGGAGCCTGGCGCATGCTGAGCGACGACTGCCGACGCCGCGCCGAGCGAGGCGGCCAGCAATGATAGCTGGCTGGGGATCATCGTGAACACGTCGTGTGTGCAGTAGAGTGATTACGAGGGGAGTAGCTGAGAGAGAGTAGGCTAGGTCGGGGGCAATATAAGGACTCTGGGGAAGATGTTGGCGTCCCTGGACGAAACTAAAGGAGAGTGTAGGACGGCTAGACTGCCTGGGCGGAGAGGGGTTGGTGGTGAGGGAAAGGGGAGGGGAGGGGAGGAGGGCGGAGGCGGTGGTAACGGATGAGTTGGGCCAGAGACGCCAGCAATTCGACTTATACAATTCTCTTCCCGCGTGGCATCGCTTATGTAACCGTCGCTGCCGAGCGCGCATACATCTCAAATTCGGTAATTCACCGCATCCAGCATGCCTTGTCGCCCTTCAGCACCTCTCTCGCCCGGCCGCGACCAGAGCTCGACCGTACGGGACCGCCTTCGCACCAGCCGGCGTCGTCCCACTCTCGCCTTGCGCTCGCTATGCGAGGGTCCGTGCGCACTGTGTGGCACAGCGAGCTCGTTGACAAGAGGTTCGAGTTCCATGCAGATTGGTCGCCGACGGCCGGCATGGCCCCAGTCGAACTGGCCGTGAACCGCTCGGTGTCTTGGCCGTGCTCGGCGTGGACAAGGTATATTTAGACCGCGTGTGGATATGAATAGTTGCACCCTCCTCGTCAGTAGCTGCTATGGCTGCATTTATCGCATCAGTACTCTTGGAACTACACACAGTGCGCATGGAGGCTACCCTCTGCCCAAACCCACATTGAATGTGTATTAGAACGATATAAAACCACCTCCAGACCGTCACCCACATGTCGCGCTCATCAACCTGTCCAATTTAACACACCCGCTTCCTCGTATCAACGCCCAGCCCAGTTAGTGTCCACAACGGCCGGCGTATGTGTGACGGCATGCATGCAGCAGCACGGATCGCTCCGACAACTACCGCCCGTAAAATGCCACCCTCACCGAGTCGACGGTCGGAAGGATGAACAGCTCTGAAACTCGGGGCTCGCGATCGGGGGCGACGGAGGTTGTTTGTTCTCCCTTCGCAACGCCCTCCTCGGCGCGGAGTAACGCGGAGGGTACACACACGGAACTCTCTCCCCGTCTCGCGTGGCTTCGGAACGCGCCTGCTCTCTCCCTCGCCGTCCACGGCCACCTCTCTCTTCCTGACAAACGTCTCCTTCCGGACTGCATCGACGTCCTCCCATCATTGATCCTTCAGGTACACGCACCCGTCTCCTGCCAACGTCCACACCTCCCATGGATCCGCTAATCGTCCGTGCTTGCCGCCAGTCACAGCGCTCGCCAGACCCTCACCTTCAACCGAACTGCTCAAGTCGGGCAGCGCCGGTGTACTCGAACAAATATACATCCTCCCCTGCCACTGTGGTATTCTTCCCTTCTTGGCTCTATTCGTGGTTTCTATCAGGACTCGTGGCGTCTCAAATCTGCTTCCTTCAGCTGATCCCAGTCCGAAGCCACTAGCTGCGTCGTTTGATTCAGCACAGTGTTCTCAACCTGCAATCTACCTCCGCAATCAGCGGCAATTGCAACTAGTCACTTCCGGTCGATCTCGCAGCACCCATGCATCAACTGCAGGCATCGACATCGACCGCGATGCCAGTCTCAAAGGCAGCTCATTGCGCTCTGCTCCATTCGTCATAACCTCCGCAGAAATCACCCAGAGCATCTTTGGTGCTCCACCATTTAGCGAGTAAGTTTGTCTACCCGTCTTCGACTACGCACCGTGTCCCGTCGCCGTAAACCCCGTACAGCTGCTTGCCATATGAGGGGCAGTAGCTCGCCTCCGCCATCAGCGGGACCTGCCCGTCCGTTTTCAGCCGTCTCAGTTTTCACGATGTTGATGCTGAGAGAAAGAGACGTGCGGAAGCTGACCGCGCCTTGCGCTCTTCGACATTCATAACAGCAGGAGCCTACCATCGGTTCTCTGCTATGAGCGATAGTCAATGGTTCCCAGTCCGTCGTATGTACGCCCTGAGATGAACTCCAATGCGGAAGCCCGCCTACATGTCTGAGTTGTGCTCTGCCATTCACACCGGCCGATGCTAACATCACTGGCGACTGAGAGGCAGATCTCGCTAGGTAGGTAGATCGTTTGGGCTCATCTTCTCGTTCCACATCATGCTGTCGTCCTACTTGCCATATTGGCAGCAGCAACACCCTGCAACCTCCGTCACGGTCCCATCCGTAGGTGTGCGACTCAAGCTTCTCGCACGCCCTTCTAAGTTCTAAGTTCAATGAGTTGTGGGCGAGAACAAGCTGCGTCCCGACACTAGTCCCTTCACTGGCATAATGCCTATTTTTGACAATCGAGGTTCTCGATTCTGTTGTGTCTGTATCCTACCACCTATGACACACACTGCGACTACTTACGCCTTCGGTCAGCCGCACTCCACGTCTCGATCAAGAATCCCTACGCCTGAGTAGACAGTCGGTCGTCACCACGAGCAACGCAAGTGCAAGTAATATTTCTTGGCCGCTACCGTAAATCTAGTACGCTGTAACTTGAACATCTGTATTGAGACATCTTCTGAAAGCAGTGGTACATCTTCTGAAAGCAATGGTACATCTTCCGAAAGCAATGGTACATCCTCCGAAAGCAATGGTACATCCTCCGAAAGCAATGGTACATCCTCCGAAAGCAATGGTACATCCTCCGAAAGCAATGGTATTATAACCTGTACCCTTCCTATCGTACATTCTCATTAGCAAGACCACAGCGAATGCACAACTACTCCAGAAGCGCAATATCATCGAACCCCGGCATCCCTCCCCTCCCCTGCCACTTCTCCCCGTTGATGTTCCCATTCCCGGTCCCATTAGCATTCACATTCCCCCCAGTCCCATTCGCATTGCCGCCCCCATTCCCTCCTCCCTTCCCACTCTCGTTCCCATTCCCCCCACTCGGCAGGCGCATCAGCACCTCCGCCCACGCGCAGCACATCCCCGCGACGCCCTCATACAAGCTATACGGCCTTTCGGGCACCGCCATCTGGCCCTTCTGCGTCATCGCCTGGTAGCCTATCGCGAGGTCCGCCAGGTGCACCGCGCGCATCAGCCACGGCTTGTGCTGCAGGAGCTCGTGCGCGTCGACGGTCGCGCCGGTGTCCTTGTGGTGTAATGACAACGAATGTGAGAGTGAGTGCGAGTGCGAGACTGAGGCCGCGGGTATCGGTAGTGGGCTGTCGAGGACCTCCGACACGGCAAGCAGCGCATAGACGCTCCCGCCGACGCCGTGACATAGCCCGACGCCCTTGCGAAGGAGTCCCCGAGTATACACGAGTTCGCCTGCGCGCTTCATCGTCGCTACGATAGTATCACGAAGAGTAGGAGACAGGGGACATGTCTCTGGAGACAGCGCTGCTCGTTGCAGGAGCGCGGAGAAGAAAATGAGGAATCCAGTTGCGCCATGGCACCACCTATTCGGGATTGCGTGAGACAAGCCTATAGAGGGAGACACAGAGAGGAGAGACGTACTGTACCAACGCGTCATCGCGCTCCTCGTCCACGCCTAGCCGCTTCGACTCCTGGTGCGTCGCAGCACCCCCTGAGATGGATGGCATATGTCGACTGGCCTTTGAGGGCCAATTGCCTAACGGGTCTTGGATGGTCAGAAGCCATTCCACAGTCGATACGATCTTCGGCCAATGGGGCGCTATGATCTTGGACGGCGCATGCAAAAGTTCGTGCAGGATTCCAACTGTACGTCAACGGAGTCAGACGGAACGCCATATCCGACACGCCGCATCCAAACGCACCTACTCCGTGTGCCGCTCCGAGGTATCGCGACCCATGCCACTTCCACATGAGCGGCGGTGCTCTAGACCGCTCGCTTTCCTCGAGTTCTTCCTGGTATTTCCTCGCGCCGAGTTCACCACGTTTCATGATGTCATCCACGAGCGCCTGGATATTCTCGTCCGAGCACAGCGCCTCGACGTCGCGGACGACCTTGTCTTTGGGTTTGCCCGCATGAGAGAGGTAGCTGGTCGTAATGAGGAGTTCAGATCGGAGCAGGATGAGCGCATACAGCAGCCCCGCGCGTCCATAAAGCACTTCGCAGCCATCCTCGTCGAGTTCCTCCGCGGTGGCTGTCTCGACCGCGCCGCTGATCAGATTCACAGCCGCGCGCCAAGTTTCTTGAAGCTCAAGCTCCTCGAGCACCTCCGAGTCAAGTTTACCACGGCGCGCGTGCTTGTGGGCGTGGGATTCCGGGCTCTGGCGGAGCCGTAATTGACGGACTATAACGAGGGTTGCGGGGCCGATGCTGGTCTCGAGGTAAGATACATGGTTCCCATGGCGGGGCTCGTGGAAAGGGACTGCGATGAGCGAGGAGGTAGGTGTGTTCGGGAAGGGATGGGAGGGAACCGCAGCGAAGGCGCGCATGTCCATGATGATCTCGCCTGCGCGGATCGTGGTTGAGACGTACTGTAGAGATCGGTGATAACGCGGGTATGCTCACCTGCGCTGCCGACATAGACTCTCGGGTGAGAGGATGGGTGCCTGTGGACGCGCTCTACATTGTCGATGAGAGCGTCTTGGATGCGATGTCTTAATGCCTTGAGGTCGGTGGGAGGTGCGTCTGGGTGGGGTATGTAGCGTGCAGGAGCAAATGGCGTGGACATGGACCCAGGAGGTGAGGGTGAAGACTAAGAGAAGGCGGCAGGGACATGATGGGCGAGGAGAGACTGATATAGGGCTGGTCGGAGGACTGAAACGGCACCGGGCGCACCGAGGGCGCATGAGAGCGAGCCTAGACTGACGTCAGTCCTCTCATTCAGATCAGAACTTGCTTACGGTCCTAAACTCTAGTCATGCCTCCCTCATCCTCCTCCAACAAGTCCGATCCTGGCGGAATGCGCGTGTGCCGTGTACGATGAACGCGACCATTCGGGGCAGCCGGAGAAAGTTCGACACAGGGATCATAACCGTGTCTTTGAGGATTACTCAGGAGGCAGCGGCGCCTGACGCAGCCAATTCCGAATTCATGCTCAAAAAAGCGTCCAATAGCCTGCAAAGAAGGCGTGCATACAGCATGACATGAGTGCAGGAGAGCGATGGATCGGTGGTAACAACATATGGCCTCCATCTCCGACTCTGAGGCGACTCGGTGCAGCACAAAGGCTTTGGGCGCCTGTCGGCCCTTCGGAGATCGGACCTAGGCTTCGCACACGTGGCTACCGTACACTCTTCTTCAAGCAATGTGTTCGTCCGCCTCTCGCTCTCTGCCAATAGCACAATAGGCCTCCTTTGAACACCCCAAGTGGAGAGACCAAACATTCCCAGCATATATCCATCGTTCACCAGCTTTCTGCCAATGTCCTCAATATGCAGGGGTTCCAGTACTGACAACCATTGACTGGTACTGTAGCATACTGTTGAGTGAACTCAACGACGGCTGGCATTAGAACACCAGACGTGCTAGAGCTACAAGGTGCGTAGGAACAACTTGATTATCCGCTATAACGCTTCTCACGGCGAAACAAGGTGTAGGAATGTTCTTATGAAAGCTATGAACGAGCGATGCAGCATATCTGCGAGTGTCCCTTGACACGCCTCGAGCAACCTCAGGTTACGCCGCATTATTAGTTCAGAACCCAGACATACAGGCATGGCCCGCAACTCAAATATATACGGTGTCTGCGTGGCTCTTGCTCGGAACGTTGCAATAGTTCTGCAATTCTGTCAGCCTTCCGTCAGCCACCGGCTCACTCAGGTTGTCTCACCGCATGGATCCACTCGCCACTCGCCATTCACCCCACATTCTGCATTTCTATTTGACTGTAGATCCCCCTTCCTCCATTCTCCGCCGTCTGGTCACGGCGTGCTATTTAACTCGTCTCTCGTTGCTTCGCTGCTGTGTCTCAGCTCTCGCGCTATGGCTCCTCAGTGCACCTCTGGTTCTGCCAGCTTTGGCCAGTATGGGTTTATCAGCCTCCGGAAGGCTGCTCTGTTCTCGCTCATGTTTTCTTACCGTCTCGGCGGGGGCATGCCAGGCGTTCTGGGTGACGGCAATCCCTTCGACGAGATGCTGAAGGACTTAGAGCATGACCTCGGCATTTCTGATAGCAGCCCGTCCTCTTCAAGTTCGTTGTCGTCATCCAGCTCGCTATCTGCGTCGCTCTCCACATCTACCTCGGATACCATCTCTTCCCTGCTCACCGCGCATGCTGTGGGATCATCCATATCGTCTCCTGAACTACCTACTTCGGACCAGTTGCCTATCTCCAGCGTCCTTGCATCGGCAGCCCCTGCAATTCAAACGCTCGTTCCCGCTGTCCAGAACGCGACCGGTACTGGAAGTGCCAAAACAAACAGCACACAGTCTCCAGCGGTGTTCGCACACATTCTCGTCGGCAACACGTACAACTACACCGTCAGCACCTGGTCCAAAGGTTAGAGCAGATGCCCTTACTTATTGTCGCGGGTAATAGTTAATAAGCGCCATCGTACTCAGACATCGCACTTGCTGCGTCCAAAGGTATCGACGCTTTCGCCCTCAACGTCGGCGGAGACAGCTGGCAGCCATCGCAGGTCGCGAACGCTTTTGCCGCCGCAGGTCAATACAACGCGAACCGGACCACGCCCACGGGGTCTACCTCCAACAGCACCAACAGCACCGGCAGTAGCAGCGCTGCGCCGTTCAAGCTTTTCCTCTCCTTCGATATGTCCTCCATCCCGTGCTCGAGCGCGAGCGACGCCCAGCGGCTGCAGACGTACATCAAAACGTACGCCAACAATACCAGCCAGATGCTGTACAACGGTCGTACGCTCGTCTCGACGTTCGCGGGTGAGGCGTGTACGTTTGGCACGAACGGCAGCCTGAACCAGGCCTGGACGAACGCGCTGAAGCCGGCAAATTCTTCGTTGCCGAGTATCTGGTTCGTGCCCTCGTTCTTTGTCGATCCCCAGACGTTCCAGAACATGACCGTGATCGACGGCGCGTTCAATGTAAGTCACACTCCCTGCCCTCGCATAGTTTCCTTCTGATTCACGAGCTGCAGTGGAACTCGGCGTGGCCGATGGGCAACTATAACATCAGTTTCGCCCCCGACCTATCCTACATCAACAACCTCAACAACCGGACCTACATGGCATCCGTCTCCCCGTGGTTCTTTACCGTAAGCTCTTCCACGCCGATTCCCACATTCGCCTCATGACCCACCTCATCTCGCATTCACACAGCACTACGGCAAAGACACATACAACAAGAACTTCATCTACCGCGGCGACGACTGGCTCTTCGCCCAGCGGTGGGAGCAGCTCGTCCAGAACCGCACGCTCGTCCCGCTCGCCGAGGTCCTCACCTGGAACGACTACGGCGAGTCACACTACCTCGGCCCCGTCGACGGCATCCAGCCCATGTCGCAGGCGTGGGTCAACGGCTTCGACCATCAGCCCTGGCTCGACCTCATGCAGTACTACATCACCGCGTTCAAGACCGGCACGTACCCCACTATCACCAAGGACCGTGTATTCATGTGGGGACGGCTCTTCCCTGCGAACGCGACTGCGCCTTACGATGCCGTAGGCAAGCCCGATAACTGGCAATGGGTGCGTGCACCGATTCCCCCACACTCACGCATATCTTCCAACATGTGTGTCGCAGACGCAAGACTACCTCTGGGCCGTGACGCTACTCACCGCACCCGCGAACGTCACTCTCTCATGTGGCACATCCTCACAAACGACACAGGTCCCCGCGGGGCTCTCCAAGCTCAAGCTTAAGCTGTCCACCAACTGCGCAGCCAAGGCGACAGTCATGCGCAACAAGGCCACAGCACTCAGCCTCTCGCCGGCGGGCTTCAACTTCAATGTGCATCCGCAGTCGTACAACTTTAATGCGTTCGTGGCTGTATCCCCGTAGTACATACGGAACCGTGCTGTACCCCATAGACACTGGATCTCGTGCGATCTACCATTGACACGCAGAGAATCGTGACACCTGCCTCGTTCAATGCACTTTGATGCAGGATGTGACACTCGGGTGAGTATGCCAGGAAGCGAACGTATCGCATCGTATACCAGAGTAAGTAACTCGACACTATCAATAGCCCCCAGGTTCACTACTTCGACTCCTTGTTCTGCATGGAGTTATTGAAATGCACGGTTTCTCAGAGGCCGAGAATACGCACGTCGACAGGGGATTTCGGGTCGCTTCTATGTTCACACCAGGAAGAGATTCATCGTCCGCCTCGAACAGATGAATGCGGCGGGATCACAGATACACAGGATCACTAGAATTTGGCCGTCAGCGATACACTCAATAGCACAGAGTACGGTGTATCCCTTACTTTCAACCCCGCAGCGCAGCCCGACTCCACGGTCTCATGAAGATACCTCCGAGTCCGAGCCTGAGTCCGAATCCTCAAGTTCTAAATCATCATCGTACACGGCCTGCTGACGATCATCATGAGTATCACACCCAGCGTGGTGTCAATAGAACACGACACTTACCCCTCCTCTCCTGACCACCCTCTCCCGCACATGGCACGCCGAGCACCTACTCAGCTTGAACTCATACCGCCCCGCACGCAACATCGACCCAATCACCGTCCCCTCCATGAACGGCGTCTGCACACGGTTCCTCTGCACAACGACAATCCTCTCTATCCTCCTGGGGGCAACATCCACACTCGGCGAGGGCAACGGCACGCACTCTGAGATCACATGGAGCTCTCCCAAACACAGCTCGAGGACCTCCAGCTCCGGCAATACGTCCTTGTGGCGGTACAGCGCGCCGACGACGTCCTCCGCGGTCCATTGGCTTCCGACGAGCAGTCTCCGCACACGTACGAATGGGGCCAGCACTGCGAACCAGTCGGTATGGAAGAGCAGTATATGCGGCGCAATATGCAACTCCAGGTGGACGAGCGAACTCGGTCGGACAATCAGGGACAACTCCTCGAGCGCCGTGGCCACCGACACGGGGAGGATGTCTCCGCAATCGGGCAGCACGACGCTCCACACTGGATCTATCCCCAGAGTCTGCACGTTCGTCCCGCCCGAGAGCGTCAGCGCACCCTGTTCGGTGTGTCCCGCAAAGAGGCGCAGCGCGGTCGCCTGGGAGATCATGGGCAGCGTCTGCTCGCGGTTCTCTGGGAGAATGGTGAGAAAGACACCGCCGACGTCGGGCTCCCACATGCCCTCCGCGACGCGCGCGACGACCGTGAGGTGTGCGGACGCGGGGAGAATGACGTGGTGTAGGAAGACCTTGATGTCCTCTATCGTCTCGTACACGTCCATGGCACGCATAGACGGGAGAGAGACAGGCTCCGTCCGTATGTCTGCCAACGACATGCACGGGGGCAGAGCGTCGCGCAAGATGAGCCATTCTACGCCTGGGAAGCTGCTCAGGGCTGTGAATAGGTCGTACTGCTCGGCACCGTCCTCGGAGTCGGCGAGAAGCCAGAGCTGAATGAGTTCGAAGAATGTGACGTTGTGGAACAGCGTTTGGCATGGGCGGGGCAGAACCTCGATTACCCGCAACGACCGAAGTGCGGGCAAAGCGGTCGGCCAGAGAAGCAGGCGGGGGGCCTCTGAGTTGAGGCAGTGCAAGAAGAGGTCGACGATCGACCCAGAGAACTGGGGGTCTTCCAGACATCTCTGGAGGGGACCAATCTGCGAAGGCAGGAAACTGACGGAGAGGGAGCGCAGCCGGGAAGAGGAAGGACGGAGGATGTCGAGCACGGCGTCGCAGTCTTCGTGTTGAACATCCAACAAGATATCAAGTGGCAACTTAGCAGAGCGACGAAGGAACTCCCGGAAGACTTCGCGCGAGTGGCGTTCGTCGAAGGAGAGCTTGGTCCACAAAGCGGGCGCTGAGCAGGCGACCTCGTACCATCGACGGCAAACCGATAGAACGTGAAGCCATTGGGTTGAAGCCTCCTCTTGAAGCGCAAGAAAGACGTAGACCAGGAGCTCGGTTGGAAGGCGTGTGATATAACCCATGGCAAGAGAGGCAGGCGAATGGACAGAAGAGAACTTGCCGATGAGGGCAGCCGAACCTATGTACGCGCACATCCAAGGCTATATCGAAGAGGGCGATCCAATCATTCCAACCAGCTGCCCGTCCACCAGCTAGGCAAGCAGTCGATGAGCAATGTGTCCAATAGATCGAAGCCCGCGCAAGTGCTGACCTTGCACCGTCTCGTGTAGCCGAGTATTTCGTCGTGGAGGTCGAGAGCTGCGATGGGACGTGAACCGACCAACACCAACCGTGCAGGGCTATGGGGGGTTTGTCCAAGCAACGATACGGGTGCATCCGCACCTGTGCCCAACACTAGCCCGTCGCTCCCCAAACGTTCTCAAACGCGTCATTACTTACCTACTTCATCCTCCGCAATTCCCTGCAGCCCATAGAACCCGTCATTGCTGAACAAGCGGACCCTAACCACTCGCCGCCCACCACTCTCATGTCCACGGTCATCACGATCGCACGATGGTCATATCTCGGACAACACAAGACGTATTTCATAGTCCATGTCCCAGCTAAAAGTCCATAGATGCGAGCGAAATGCGTGCACAACTGCACGGAATAGCAGAACCGTCCGTCCAAGTGACTTCAGATCCCAAGCACCGACAAGAACTTGTCAAAGTCTGGCGTGCCGAGACCAGACACCTGGAGAACCCATCACCCGTCAGCACCTACGCCAGACTGACAACCGTATTCATTAGGCATGAACTTACCGGATCCCATCCAGCAACGGCTTCAAATCCAACGTTCTCCCCGTTGCACTCAATATCACTCTTCCCACTAGTGATATCCGTCAACGTCTCCACGCCCTTCGAGTACAACCACGGGTTCAAAAACCCGAGCGGGCTCTTGCCCTTCTGCGCCAGCCGGTCGTTCAACAGCGCTATCACGCTCCCAAACGTCGGGCTCGCTGCGCTTGTGCCGTACAGGCTTGCAGTCGCGTTCTCCCACACCCGGAAGTCGTCCGCCTTGGCGGACACGTCTGGGAACCCGCGCCCGGTTGCGTTGAAGCGTCCCATGGTCGTGTTTGCCGACGAAGAGTTGCCGAGCTTCGTCAGGTAGGCGGCAATAGCAGCGGTCTGGTAGGACGGCGCCGGGTAGTAGTTAGAGAAGCCACCAGAGGAGCCTTCCCAGGCCTGCTCTGGCGCGAATCCTTGTGTGCCGCCGACAGACGTGACGCTAAGGAAGGGTAAACAGGCGAACTGTAGTATATTGAGTCAGACGCTTACTATGGGCAGTTGGAGGGGAAAGTCGGTGAGAAAGATGTGCTGTTGGTGGTGCACCCAACTCCGCTGTCGCCCGACGCATAGAGGATAGATACACCTCGTGCTCCGAGTTGGGCATATGCCTTACACAGTTTGCTATCCAAGCGAAACCCGTGGTCAGCCAGGGCCTAGACGTGATAAATAGAAGGACACGTACTCGGTCAGTTCGAACGAGAGGCTATCTTCCGACATGCCGTAGCTGGTGGTGAGGACCTGTGGAGGGCTGTCCATAGAGAGCAGAGTGTTGACCTCATCAAGGTAGCCCTCGAGGGCACCATCCTGCCACTCCACGCCAACCATAATGTACTCGACAGGCACGTCGGTGGCGAGTCCGACAGTGTACTGGATATCCAACTCCTACAAGATGCGCTATAAGCTCAAGGGTTCCATTTATAGTGCGTTCGCCTTACTCCTTCGGAAACGGAGGGCACGTCTTGGTCATTGTTGCCCCCGTCGATGAGCGTGACGGAGAAGTTCGTCTTGGGGTCCATGTCGGGACGGTACCTCTCCAAAAAGCCCTGTTCGTGACGAATCAGCAATGCTCATTTAAATATCATATACGCGAGAACGAACCTCCAGGAAGTCATAGTGCGCGTTGTTACCAAAGCGTCCCGTCACACCGAACCGGTTAGACTTGACAGTAGCAGGCGTCGTAGGGATGTGGTATAGCTCCTGCAGGCAAGCCGGAGTAGTGCCGTTTGAGCAGTTCGACGAGGTCGCGCGGGGCATCATGGGTTCGTGGAACGCGCGCTTCTTCCCCACCGACACGTTGGAATCGACAGGCACAGGGAAGCTGGGAGGATGTTAGCCTGATGCACGCTGTAACCGAACGCGAAACGCGAGAGTCGACGTGGTGAACGTCACAGTGGCGAAGGGTGCACGCGCGCAGGCTAGAGCAACAATGTGGTGGCATGCAGCACTCACGTAGTAGTAGGATGGACCAAGTCCACGTGACCCTTGAGGCCGGCGGGGATAGAGTAGGATAAAGTGCGGACCGTCTCGAGGCCAGAGCTTCCATGCGTGAACCGAGAGAAGTTGGCCGCGAGGAGAGTGTTGGCCTTGCTAACGTTCATGTTCAGCTCGAGCCAGTCCCCAGCTGGTGTAACGCTGGACGCGTTCAAGCCGTGCTCTGCGAGCCAGGCGTTGACCGCATCCACACTATCCGGGTTTGGTGCAGCAAGTTGTGCGGCCTATGGGGAGCGAGTGTCAACACGACGCGTCGCGCGAGGATAATTTGGGCGTACCTGGTCCTTGGAAAGGTGCTGACCATACTTCTCGCTCGACGGGTCGCTCACACTGTACAACGCGTCTACGACCGCGTCGGAGTTCTTCTGGACAAGCGCGATCCGGAGCTTCAAGGGGGTATCGGGTGTTGCGGGGCCAGCGAGAGAGAAGCCGGCAGGGAGGACGTCGCGTGATTCATGAACGAGCAGGTCGCGAGAGAACTTTGGGACAGTTTGAGAGAGCGGCGTAGCGAGAGCGAGAGCAGTAAAGAGCGAGAGTGCCAGGAGGCGTGTGGGGACGACCATCGCGGTCGTGGAGGTGGTGGTCGTAAGAAGGGTGCGTGTGGATGCGGAGGACTTGGGGAGGACTTACTTATATGTTCTACGACATGAACATGACTGGAAGAAGTCGGCCAAGTGGAGAAGAACCCCAGACGCAATCAAGCTCATCCGAGTCGCCGCCCTCGATTTCCTCATCAGTCTCAACGCTCTTCCTCCTCCCTCCATCTCCTCCCTCACTGCCACTCACGCACAGGGCTGTCCCCGCGCTCCATTGCGGCGAGTATAGTCATGCATCGTGCACGCTACTCATGCAGCGGCATAATACTGTCTTTCCGGTGCGTAACCTTTAGCATATAAAGTTTAGCGCCTCGGAGTTGCACCTCGGGCGACAAGAATATGCAACGCACCTTTGATCGAGCTTCGGACTTTGTCATCCAAATCTGCATCACTGCATCGGCTTTCGGTGCACGAGCGTTGCATCGCTGCGGTGCTTATGGAAACGTGGCAAAGTGAGCACGTACCAGTACGCTCTTTCTCGCAGCCCACGACACATGTCATCTACCAAGGCCCTAAGGAATCCCAGCCACGCTCTGGCACAAGGGCACATATATCCGTCATCTATAGGCTTCCCGCGAAGGCGCTTTCACCGACTTTCAGTTTCGACACTCATAATAACAATACGCCACAATGTCATCTTGGACGTTGTCAGCCCGGGGTCCTAGTGACTGCCACGCGTCGCTACAGATTGCTATTGTACGAGGACTTGCTGACACAGTGGTTGAGCTGTGGTCCAAATTGTTACCAGGCAAGCAGCCCTGGGAACCACAGGGCCAAGCTTCTCACAACCCATACGAACAAAAGCGCCACCCGGGAGCTTCTCGATTCAGTACGTTCACTGCCATGGCATGTGGCGAAAGCGTGCGCCTGAGCTTTGACTGAACTCTGCGACGTTTAACCATCGTTTCCAGCATCGGATAATATAAGTGTCCCCAGTTTGTGGTTTGAAGCTTCAATTGGACCCTCTCTCTCACCATCGTCTCTCCTTTCCTTCCCGCAGACTATCAAAATCTGTACATAATGCCTCCCCTCTCGCGACAGACGTCGCAAGATGACTTACAGAATAGGTCAGTGTGCTCGGCTCTATCGCCTATTCGAGCCTGTACTTCTCCCACTCACGCACTTGCCAGGCCTCCATCTCAGCCCCTGGCTCTCGTACATGCGGCATGGCCCACCCGTACTACAATTGCGAAAGTGCCTCAGGATGTTCTCTCGCATATCTTCGTAGCGCTCCAAAGGGCAGCATCGAGGAACTCGGAATGGCTGGGCATCCTTCAGGTGTGCCGACGCTGGCGCGACGTTGCGCTAGCCACACCTCCGATCTGGAGGGAGCTAGTCCTCGACGGGTGGATAAGCCCTCCCATAGTGGACTTAGTCCTTAGCCGGTCAAAGAGAGTCAAGCAGTTGACCCTCAGCGGCTTAGGTACGGATGCATTTTACCTGCACACCCTAATACCCATCTTGGGGAAGCACGGGCATTGCAGCGAAACGCTGCTCGTTGAAGATGTGCAGGGAATCCATCGTAGTCAACTGGACGTCATCCTCCGAGCCGGGCTCCCAAACCTACCGCAGCTCGTGCTCAAAGCGCCTCCTCATGCGCACTCGAGCACTATGGTCGTCTCGGCTGACGCGTTGAGACATCTGCGTTTGCTCACGGTCGCAGGCACTTCAATACAAATCAAGGGCACACTGCTGGGATTAGAACGCCTCTTATTAATCAACTTCGGCGGTGACCAGAAAAAGAAGCGCGAGCCTAGCATCTTCCGCGAACTGCTCTTGTCGTGCCCTGATGTCCAGCAACTCCTCCTCCATGAATCTATCCCAGAGTTCACCCTTATGGGCAGCGACGACGGCACGCGGTCACTCATACCACTTCCTCCTGATCTGCGTTCCCTTCAAGCCCGCGATAGCGCGCCCGAGGTCCTGTCCTTCCTCTCCCACGCCATCATCTCGCCAACGACATTCTTGACTCTCAGCCTTGACTACACTCCCCCCAAGGATGTGTCATTGCTTGGCGGATGCAACTTGGAGGATCTGCTGAATAGCTCGGAGACGCTAACGGACGTGATCCGCAGTTCTGGCAAGGCTGCGCTGTACCTGAACCTACGCCTCAGCCTGGTCACCTTGCGCGGCTGTGCAGAACCCGACGCTTCCCGCCTGGGCTGGCAGATACTTATGAAGAACGGCGGTCCACAGTGGTACGACACCACCGCGCGGCGTCTTTTCAGTATGGTGGCATCTCGCCTTTTCGCCCCTTGTCTGCGGAATCTCGACATCCACTTCACTACGGGCTCAGTTGTAATAGGTCCTATGGGTTGGATCACACTACTCAATGGCCTCCCGACTCTCTCATCCTTTGGCGTTGGTGGCGGGGAATGCGCCAACATCTTCCTTCTCGCGCTGCACGAGCACACCAACACGAAGGCGTCTAACCCCAAGAGCCCCGACGTCCGGCTCATACTCCCCAACCTCCAAAAGCTGAAGCTGTGCTTCAACGATACTGGGAGTGTGCGAGTGGATCGTGCACGCTCCGGGATCATGCGATGCATACGGAAGAAGGGGCTGCCCGAATTTGCTACTCTCAAGATTCTTGTGTCCCGGTACACAGTAGTCACAGATGAACCCTCGGATCTCTTGGAGATTGGCCCGCAGTACAGGCTGCAGGTCAGCGTGGAACGCTCGAAATGCACCTTCTGTGAATCCTCCACCTCAATGGTAGCGTATCCATAGTATATGTAGAGCAACGCCACGGACTAGCAAATGCATATTCGTCCCAATGTGCCTGGTTCGGGGCCTCGAGCTTATCTTCCGACAATGCAAGGTCATCGTAAGCAGCATAGCATATCCAGACTGGACCGTACATCACAGACGAGAGAATCCACAGAAAGAAGCCCATATCAAAGTGTATAGTAATCAAGCGAAAGCGAAGGTATTAGGTATCAAAAAGCTGTAAAGGTGACTCTATGGGGTATCGGGTACTAGTGTACCAGGGCCGAGACTGTATCGTACGTACCAAGGAGAGCAGAAGACAAAAATCCGAAAGCCCGAAGCGTACAGTAGAGGACGTCCGTGTTTTTGTGCTTTAGTAAGTTTGACCTGTTGTAGAGGATTTTCGTAAGGGAAGAGTCCGAGAAGAAACCGGAATCGTATCGTAAGCAAAGGAAGAGATGCACTGAGAGCCCAAAGCGTATCGTAAAGGACAACCGTGTTTTTGTGCTTTGTTAGTTTTGACCTTTTGTAGAGGATTTTCGTAATCAAGGGAGCAAGGAACCGAGAGCGTAACATCAAAGCGAACAGAAACAGACCTGAGACAGAGTGGCAAGCCGAGACAGAGACCCTCTATGGCTAGAAGCGAAGTGAAAGTGGAGCGAAAGATATCCTCCTGGGAGAGGACTGCCTGAGCCAGAGAACCCGGGAACGAAGCACTGCAGAGCGTCCAGGGAGAAGCGCGCAGCGACTTGAAGGGCAATAGCGAAGGCAGAAGGTTGAAAGCGACAAGCGCGATGCCAAAGGCAACGAAAATGGATGCCAGAATGATCGCCGGCGATTTGAGTGCGACGAGAGCCAGTTCGAAGCGATGAAGGGGAATCGCCAGCGATAGCAGCGAGTTGGTGGGTATAGACGCGAGCACGAGCGTATGGACAGGCGCGAGAGCGAGCACCGAGGTGGGCGCGAGCACTCGAAGCCATTGCGAGCACCAAGAGCGGGTGCGATCGTGAATGCCGCATAGACACTAGGGGCCAAAGCAAGCACTAGGGAAGGAGGGCGAGCACTAGGAACGAGTGCACGCCCAAGTGCGAGCGAGTGTGCATGTGCGACGAGAGCTTGAGTGCGGGCGGGTGTAAGCGTAGTCCGTACGCGGGTCTGTACCTGTGCGAACTTGACAGCGGTAACCAACCAGGGTTGCGATGTGTGTGGTGGAATGTGAACTTGAGCTGCGTTGAAGCATAGGGTCGACGAGAGCGTGCCCAACGTGGCAGGGCGGCCGATCCGAGCAGAACGAGCGTTTCTTGACCTTTAACACGAGTGCATTATCTCCTCCTTTTCTCTCTCCTTCCTCTCCTTCCTCTCCTTCCTCTTACCTTCCTCCTCCTCCAACACCAACACTCTCGGTCACGCGACCGGAGAAACACATCGGCAGCAGCGGCAGCCAGATGAGAACCCACAGGAGGCAACACATGCGAAGCAGGGGGAAAAGCCGTGTCGGGTGGTGACCTCCACGCCGACGAACAGACTTAGCTAAGCGGTTGGGCTCCAACTAGACGAAGGCCCAGGGCGAGCGTTCCCGAGCACGAGGAACCAGTGCTCGGGAGGCAATCCCAGACGACTTCGGGGAAGGCGAGACGACCCGAGTTGCATCCGTCACGGCCGACTCCACGGACGAGTCGGCGCAGACGGCCGCATTGAGACGATCGGAAGCACGAGGCTTGATCGCATCCACAAGGGCATTCGTATCGCGAGGGGCATCCCGGGTGGGGGCATCCATATTGACGGCGCCTGCAGCGTCCAAATGGACGGCAGCAGCATGCGCGGCGGCAGACGTGTGCTTGGCAGCTTCTCCAGCCTGGGCGGACTCCAGAGCTTGGCCATCTTCCACGAACGTGGATTCCGTAAAGAGCGAGCAACCGCGCCGACGAAGGACCAGTCGGGGGGCGGGGTGCAAGGCGCCCCGGTTCGGCGGGGACAGGCGAACCGGGGCAGGCGATGTGCTCAAACAAGTGACGGAAACCGAAGATGTATCTAGAGTGGCCGGGGCGGGAGAAGGGGACACGTCCGCAGCACCGCGCAGCGTCTGCAGGACGGGGGACATTGCGGGCGCATGGGATGCGGGGATGGGCGACGCGAAGAATGCCGCGAACAGGGCAGGAACAGGGGATGCGTTGTGCGCCGATCGGGCGGGGGGAGATGCGGGGGGTCGTCTTGCGGAAATCGTCTTGGTCTTGCGGGAGACCTTCTTGTCCTTGTCGGAGGACTTGCTAGCCTGCAGTCTCGGGGAGACCCACTGGTACCAGGGATGGGGGGCGTCACCCTCCAGGTACGGGGTTCCGAACGTGACTTCTCTAGCTTCCTGTGTCTGAGTGTGTCTAGAAAGTGAGCAGGCAAAGCAAACGAGAGATAATGTCTGCAGTAAGAAAAACGAGAACGGGACGCACTGGCTTGAAGCCTTCTACGGGTGAGAAGGGCCTCGGCTGCTTGCGCTGCGAGAGTTCGTCCCAGTCACTGCAACGCTGTGAGTCTGAAATAGGCATGATAGATGGCATCTCACATACATTGAGGCGAACCAAGGGTGTTGCTTGATCTGCTCCAGTGAGGGCCTTCTTGTCTCGTCCCTGTCCAGCATCTAGAGAAGACGCAAAAACAAGGTCAACCCCAGAAACGATGGGGAACGTGTGTGATACGCTTACCTGGACGAGCAGATCGCGCGCGACCTCATCTACATCATCATTCACCTCCACTGTACCATTGCGCACCCGTCTCATCATCTCGTAGTTCACGATGTCCCGATGGCGGAGACCAAAGGGCAGCTGCAAACAATCTCAACGTCAGACTTCGCCTTCCAAAAAATAAGAGCAAGACGCACCTTTCCGTTCAACATTTCGTAGAACAGCACACCGAGGCTGTAAACGTCCGCCTGGTACGAGTAAGGGTAATTCTCCATGATCTCCAGGGCCATGTACCCTGCTGTCCCGCAGCGGTGCTCGGTGAGGTCCGGGACCGTGCCATCCTCTCGTCGCAAGCGACCAGGGACGTACGTCACCGGGCGTTCGTACCAATATTCGCGCTCTGTCCAGGGCTGGGTCTCCGGAGATCGGCCGAAAGTGTGTGCGAGTCCAAAGTCGGAAAAGACGGCTTCGCCGTCCCTGTTAATAAGAACGTTTGCGGGCTTGATGTCGCGGTGGAGGATTCGACGACGGTGGAGCTCGCCGAGTGCGATCACCTGATATCAACGAGTTGGATCAGGTGGCAGACAGGTGAGGAAGGGTTGCACGTACCAATTGCGCGCAATACAAACGCGTCTTAGAAGCATCGAGCTTCTTGCGATAAATCATATCTACAAGATCACCGCCTGGGTAAAAGTCCTAGTGCGGGATCATCATTGTCAGCCACTCACGCGGAGGTTGACACATAGTATGCGCGATACTCACGGTAACAAGGTAAAAGTTCTCCTCGTCTTCGAAGCTGGCCCGAAGTTGGGTGAAGAAATAGTTGCCGGCAAGCTCCTTCATGACGTTCTGCTCCTTGAAGGGATGGATGTATTCCCTGAGGAGGGGCTTCTTGATCGTCTTGAGGGCATACAGGAGACCGTCGCCGCGGTACTGCACGAGGGACACGCTGCCCTGACCTCCGCGTCCCAGGACGTGGTAGACGCTGAAGTCGGCCGTAGTGAGAACGGGTGCGAGGGCTGCCGGGGTGACGACCCGTGCGGCGGCGGCGCGCTTGAGTTCGGCGACGGGGACCGCCTGAGAGAACGCGGGGAGGACTGGCGAAGGCGGCTGGGCCAGTTTCTTCTCGACGAGCGTGGAGGTCGCCGAGAGCCCGACAGGTGCTTCGGGCGTGTAGTGCTCGACATTGCAAGCCACCTGAGACAAGCGTCCGGTGAGATGAGCTAATGCAATATGCGATATAGTACAAGGGTGGTGCGGCCGCGTACCATCTCGCCAGCCTCATTGAAGACCATCTTGACCATGACGTTCTCGTCGGCGGCGACATGCTTGTGAGCGGCATCGGCAACAAGCTGGACGGCTTCGATTTTCTGAGAGCGGGAGTGTATCTAGTCAGCTAGTACAAGGAGTGAAGATGATAAGAGGACGTACCACGAAGTCGGTGTACTCCGCCCGCTTGGCTTCGCGGACTTCCGCCGCGACCTTGGAGGCCTTGGCCGCGGTGGCCTTGCTTTTGAAAAGGTTGAGGAAATTCTTCATTGCTGCGTTGATGAAGAAGGGTTTGAAGTGCGTTGAAGGTTGGTTACTGTTTGATGGCGATAGTGGGGGAAAGCGAAGAGGGACTGAAGAGCTCCGTGTACCCAGAGCGGTATATGTTAGAATCGGCGTTATGATCACGACTAGTCAGCCTCTGTGCTGACCAGTCGACAACAATAACGTCGAATTCCGGACATGATCCTGCTACTCAGAGGCGAGAACTCGCATCCTGAGGCTGACAGTGCTGTCATCGACAGTCACAGGGGAACGTTTCGGAAGGAGACTTCACCACCCGCACTCCCACCTTCTCGCTCTCGGGTAACATCTTGTGATGGAACATCCTAGCGTTGCACGAGTCGTTAAATGCAACTATATTCCTCATATATGATACATCCGTCAGCTTCTTCGTACGTTTTGTTCACTTTGCCTCTGCCACAGTACCGCATTCAGGGCACTTCCTGATGGACTCGTCGCTCATCCAATTCTGGATCACGGGCTTGAGCTGAGTACCAAGGTCGGTACAGTGGAACGAGTCCTCTCGGATAATGGTTGGCTTGTCGTGCGCGCCAGATTTGCAGTACCAGCGGAGACGGTCTAGGAGGATTTGGAGTTATAGACCGAAAAGTCGAGCAGCGATGATGATATCATTTACCTATCGAACTCTCGGGCCGGACGCGCTCAACAACGAGCCCAATGGTGTCGGCAAATCGCACAGGGTTGTGAGGGGTGTTGGCTAAGTGACTGTCAGATCTACCGACCGAAGTGTTGTGAGTCATAATTCGTACCCGGAAGGAGGAACATCTCCCCCTCTTCTATCCGGATGTCCTTGAACTCGTCCCCATCCACAACGCGGAGCAGCATGCCACCCTTGTGTTGATAGAACCATTCCTTGAAGAACTTGTAAGCCTGCGAGTGATCTCCAGGCATACACATGTAGAACGAACCTCTGTTTCGTTGACATGATAGTCGTTCCGCTCGTTGGGACCGCCTACCACCATGACGATGAAATCCTTGCCGGAATAGAGACAGAAGTTGTTCACAGGGGGTTTTAAGAGATGGCCATTCTCAGAAAGCCACTTGTGAAAGTTGAGCGGAGGTGCAAGAGGCATACTGGATCTTCTAGATATTTGATAGACGAGTAGGAGGCCAAGAGGACTGTGTCTGCCGTTCAGCACGACCGTCGGATGAGCCTTACTCAGGACATCGGCAAAAGCCGCTATCGTGTGTCGTCATCGCGGCATAGATGCAGAGACTAGGGGACATGTTGCCGAGCACTAGCGGAGGATTTGGTGTGGTATTCAAGAGAAATGCTGCATTGTCGGACCAACGCAAACGAGAGATCGCTTAGACGTCGTGGTGGGCTGAGGATTGGCACACTGGACGACCGATTGCACGCCGTCCTGAGCGGTACTCATCGTGGATGTGACACTCTCACAGTCGCGAGCACATGACCGTGACCCGCCTGCACTTCGCGTGGGGACGCGTCACGTCTCCGCGTCGTCCAGCGGCGTGCCCCGCTCTCTCCCTCTGCCTCCGTCTCGTCTGCTTTGCTGTCGCCAAGGTCTCTGATATAGATACGTTAGTCGGCATTAGGCTTTTGAAGCACATGGCTCCTAGGAAGGCCTCCCAGACGTCTCGGAAAACAAGTGCTTCGTCCCGAGCCCATACTCAATCACTCCACTTCGAGTCTTCCCCCGATGAGCCTCCTAAGAAGAAAGCTAAAACCAAGCCTTTGTTGTCCGTAAGTAAACTGACTATACAAATGCAATCATCTGGTGACATTTGCAAATCTATAGATCACTCGGCCACCAGCCTTTGATCTTGGCTTCACCCAGATCACTAGCCAGCCTACAAACTCTAGAAGTAAAGGAAAGGAGAAGCAAGTCGCCTCCGTTGAGGTGGAAGATGATGAAGTGGATGAGGGAAGCCTCTGGGTGGACAGATACGAGCCCATCAGCGAGGTACGTATTTCTCTGACATACGCTCGCCATTCGGCACATGAGCTTCAGTCATGATAGGAAGACCTAGCTGTGCACAAGCGCAAAGTGCAAGACGTCAGACAATGGCTTCTAGAAGCATATGAAGGCGGTCCCTCGGGGAAGCTCAGGAAATACCGAGTGCGTCTATACGTCTTCTTCCGCACTTGTGCTGTATGCTCATAATCTGTTGGTAGCGCGTCCTTGTCCTAACGGGTCCGGCAGGCACAGCGAAGACTGCGACGATCCGTGTACTGGCTAGGGAGCTGAACTACGAGATCCTCGAGTGGCGAAATAGCATGGACGAGCACTTCAATCAGGACCTCAATTCCTCGTCGACAGGGGTTGAATACGAGGGGCTCTCTGAGAAATTCCAGGCGTTCCTAGCGAGAGCATCAAATTGTCGCCCGTTATTCCCTTCAACCTCCTCCTCCCAGTCATTATCGCAATCGACCGCTTCATCGTCCGCCCCTCGCTCATCACCGTCGAATTCGCAGCTAATCGTGCTAGAGGACCTACCCAATATCCTACATCCCGCCACGCAGGCGTCTTTCCATGCAGCGTTGGAGTCCTTCGTCGCCTCCCCAGGAGGCAGCGTCGCTCCCCTCATCATCATCATCAGCGATGCGGGCCTGAGAGGGGAAGTTGAAGACGAGAATGCACGTTGGAAATCCCGTGGCAAAGAGGCAATGGACGTGCGGAACGTCCTCCCACCTAGCCTGCTGCATTCCCCATTTGTGACTCAGATTAGGTACATCTCACGCTGCTCTTCGATTATCTACACGCTAAGACTGGACCTGAAGCTTCAATCCCATAGCATCCACCTATATGCGTAGCGCCTTGAAATCCCTGCTTGATCGACATTTCGCCGTTTCCAATTCAGGAACTAGGCCAACGAAGGATGTCTTGGACGTCATTGTCGAGTCGTCAAACGGTGATATTCGTAGCGCGATCATGGCATTGCAATTCGCCTGCACCGCTGACAATACAAATACATCGCGCAAGTCGATCAAGGGATCGAAGAGGACGGGTGCAACCAAGGGCCCCTCCGCGAGAGTGATGTTAGAGGCGGTTACCCGACGCGAGCAGAGCCTAGCGTTGTTCCATCTCCTCGGGAAGATCATGTACAACAAGCGTATGCGATTCTTTCTGTCTCATCACATGGAGCACTGACCCTCCACACATACAGGTAAGGGCGATCCTTCGGCATCCTCTGCGTCAGCTAAGGATATACGACGAGATCGAGAAATTGATGCTGGTTTGAATGATCCACCACCACTTCCTGTGCATTTGAGAGAGCACGAGCGAAGAGCAAGCCGAGTGGATGTCGAGGTACGTCTTTTTTGGTGTTGCCTTACGTTACAACCCTAATCTTGACTCAGTCGCTGTACGCGGACACGCCAATCGATGCTTCCCTCCTGTCCCTGTACATCCATCAGAATTACACCCAGTATTGCAACACGCTGGACGAGTGCGAAGCTTTGATGGATTCACTCAGTTGGGTAGACTCCAGCGGGGGCGAAACTGTGCGTGTTCGGCGCCATCAACGCGGCGATACTCTACTTACGACCATTGTCAGTGGTATCAAGCGAACCCCCACCAGTTCCACTTGGTCGTCCTTGGAACGCTACATGCTCTACCCACCCCTGTCCCCCGACGCAACCAAAAGCCGTTCAAGCCTAGCTTTTTTGAGGTGCTACGGCGACAAGGCGAGGCTGAAGACGGCATTCGAGACGTGCAATTGTGGCTCCAGCAGGTACGGCTCTACCCCCTTGCTAGCTTGCCTTGTTGTTGATCTTCGCGCAAATGCAGAGTAGCGGTATAGCCGTCCCCGGTTGGAGCCAGCGTGACGTAGCCCTAGGTGTCAGCTCGGTTTTGCGTGCCCGTGATAGCGGAGGAGCGTCGCGCAAGGCCCCATACACACACCGTCTCTTCTCCGCACTCGAGTTCTCACGCGACGACGTTGACATCGCTGAGCTGGCGGACGAAGGGGATGTGATAGCGGACGTTCCGGATGTTGAACGCGAGGTTCGCCCCTTCAAGCCGCCTGTGGTCGAAGATGATGCACCGACAGGAGCGTGGCTCTCTGATGATGATATCGAGGAGTGGTGAACATCCTACCGTCTCCTGGACGTGCTCACTGCGGTGGCCCTACTTCTTGTCTCCTACGCGAGTTGCGGGAATGTACTTGCTCGGAATCCTCGGAGATCTCCCTCTTTTTGTGCGATCTGCGGCTTCATCTACGTATCACTGTGCTCCGGGACTGGAAGGTCATACATGTACGTATTGTCTCGTCTAGGTGCAACCACACTGATGCTATACGAGAAGAACTCGATTCTCTACATCCACATATGAAATGGTCACTCTACTCTGATTGGCTGTCCTTCTGGGCTTATCATTTGTGTTCTCCCGACGTGCTTCGCCGCACTCTCGAGCAACTGCTGCAGAGTATGAAACAACGGACACGTGAGCACCTCCTGCTTTGACGGGCCTGCAAACACCTCATCCAAAGCTCTTCCGCCTCTTGCTCTCCCCAGAGTCCACTGCTCCAAGGCCTCGGCACTAGGAGCCATTTCTACGAGATCCAGGAGTAGCGTAATTCTGTTCAAGGAGGGCAGCAGCCGAGGATTAGCCTTGAGGGTGTCCACAACGTGGCGCGCGACCAAACTGCCTTCGATGGTCATTGAGTGGACGCTTGTGAGGTGCTGGAGCCACTCCGCCCACTTGACGTCGCGTGATATGAATGTGGTCGAGGGGATGCTGAGACGAAGTTCGGTGGGTTGCAGCGGCGGTACCGCGCGTAGCGTCTCCGCCAGGACAGTCGAATAGCATCTGACGAAGTGTTCGAGAACCTCATCCTCCCCACCATAGTCGTCTCGGTCCTGCGAATTGATCAGCTCCCTGGCATTGATCTTCCATGATGGGAGGTCTCGCGATGGGGAGCCTATATATCCTGAGACGCTGATATGTCCGTTTTGCTCCACGGCGATGTCGAGCATGGAGGTCGGTCTGACGTGGACGAGAGGGTCGCGATCGTGTGGGAAGATGTCGTTGAGGATAGTTGTAGGATCCGCACCGTAGAAATTTCCCGTGATGACGAGGCGCGCGGTTGGGGGTATGCAGATCATCTCGAGTAGTATCGGAATGTCGTATGTGAGTTCGGTGATCTCCAAAACCTCCAATTTGCGCAAGACGACGGGGGTGTCATCTACGAGCGTCGGACGTGTGGACACGATATCCGGGTCGGGAATGAAGTTGTCCAAGTCTATACGCCTGACGTTCGGCATCGCTTTGAGGATATCTTTGAGGACCTGCTTTTGACCGGTGATCTCCGATAAGCCTCTTCCTTGGAAAACCTCCAAGTTTGTCATCCGACCGACGACATCCAAGGCTACATCATCGACTTCCAAGAACTGCAGAGACGGAAAGGCGCTCGCATGAAGAGTGATTATAGGGAATTCTGGCGCATTCTTGGGGTACCATGGCATGCGTCCCTGGTAGCCTGAGAGCGAGAGTCGAGTGAGAATTGTGCCCATGTTCGGCAAGGCCTGAATGGCTTGCGTCGTCGAGAATCCGTCCTTGAGATGTTCGGGGCTAATTTTCAGATTCATCGATCTGACGCGATGGGCGTAGGGCTCCAATACGTGCAGAACAGGAGCAGTGACTGCCACGAGAGTCAACGGCCGAGGTGACGCACGTTTTAGCAAAGTGCGCGCCCCCTCGAAAGGATCGCCCGACGGTCCTGGATATTCCACGATCGTAGTTGCAGCCCACAGCGCGGAACACCGAAGTGCGATCTGGCGCCACCGCCGGCAGACCCAGGTAACTTCGATCCATGCCGCGTCAAAGCCTGCATTTCCGTTAGGGTCACTGAGCTTCAGGTGCATGAAGACGAACTCGAGAATCTCGGCCGGCAGTCCACGGGTATGGTCCATCGCTCTCGGTATGATAGCCCGAGTTATAGGAATCATACTGGCTCTTGCCACGGACATGCGCTATGTAGAGTCAATAGTCCGATTGAGAACTAAGCAGAGCGCAGGTGTAGCAACGCTTCCCGGATAGACGGTTCGCAGGCCAAATTCTGAAAGGGGGCTTCAGACAGTGAGGTTCGTTCTCGTCTCACTCTCATATTATATCATCGTCCTATGGTCTACGCTTTGACAAGGCAGCATAAACCCAACAGCAAAGAAAAGTGTTCTGAGAACACGGTGGTTACTCGAAGCCCAAGCGTCTCATGGCGACAGTCAAAGCGCACGGATCCTTGCAGTTGTCGGACTCACATACTTGACGGCTTACTAGCGGATATGGACGATCTTCCGGTTTAGATTTTTGCCGGCGGAGAGGGTACATTACGGTCAAGAAGGTTTGAGTACAAGAGGTCATAGAGAAAGCTAGCCGAAGCTATCAAATAACGAGGCTCGGTGCGTAAGAACTTCCAACACTGCAAGACGCGACGCGTTCGGCATGGTCACGTGATCGGGTGCGCTGGACGAGGGAACAACATTCAGAGCTGTATATAAGCTGCACTAGTCTCCCGTAGGCAGACGACCGATATGCTCTACTGAATGAGGGGAGGACGAGCACAACGGACGTCTGCTTCATAACGCGCCCCTCAAACCGTAGGTCGAGGAAATCGCGTTCGGATCAGCGAAGTAGCCTATGCCGAGTGATGGCAATAATGCCGGGTGGCTCAACTTTGAAGACTCGCTCGTTTCCTACTGCAACTCTCCTACGATCGAAGTACAACGAGCTCATATATCCCATAAGATCTGCAGCGTGAAGGTACTACGATACTACTTGCGGGTCTTCGAGGGTATGTCTTGAACGGACCAAGTGCCGGGCTCATAGCTTTGACGACTAAACTGCCGTGTTGCAGAGGAGGGCGCTTGTCTCTGCACCTGGTGGGGGTGTCAGTATTATGAGGAATGTGTCTCCATGTAATACGAGGCCATTGGTGCATTACACGGTACGCAAACCAAGTCAATAATCAAACACAATATAACAGTAGAAGGTGGCTTGTAGTGAAGTCGTTCGTACTCACGACGCGCGACGCGTTGGGCGTCGAGATCTCGACGCGCTTCGGAGATCAAAACCCTGCTTACATACGCTGATTTCCTCGACCTACGGTTTGACCCCCTCATTATGAAGCAGACTAAAGCTGCACTACAGTACATAAAACGTCGCTATCATGTAGAAAGAGAGGATAAATCAAAACTCTGCGCTACCAAGCTCACTCCTTGTAGCGGTGGCACAAGGGGTGTGCATTTTGAACATGCCTCGCGGCGCATCCGACCAAGCGCTGCACAACTTCAGTCATTGCGTGCGTATCAGCCTGCGGAGAACAAGGGCCAAACCCGATGTACATCAATCGCATGCCGCGTTGCGCCCGGTTCCAGAGCCACTGCTCCAACGCCCTAGCAGCGCCGGGAGCCATATCTGGTGTGTCCAACCACAAGAAGGCACCCCTCAGTGCAGGGAGTAGGTAGACGTAAGCTTCGAGGACCCCTATAATGTCGCGTACCAACGCGCTCCCGACGAGTGAGATTTCACGAATGTTCTTGAACGGCTGCAACCACATGGCCCAATTGTTCCAGAGAGGGATCGTTGTCGGGATAGCGATGCTGAGGACGAGGAGTTGCTGTGGAGATACGAATGTGTGCACCTCGTGAATAATGGCTTCGCAACAATCAGCGAGGTTCCTGGCCGAATCGACAGCAGTGAAGGGAGGATCCATGTCCACCAAACCCTCGGCAGAGAGCGTCCATATCGGAATGAGGGAGTTTGTGTTGTTGTCGAGGCGACTACCGAGCATAGAGACATTGCCACCAGAGGGGATCGTGACAGCGAGCTCAAGGGCGTGAGCGTCGCTGAACTGAGCCAGCGGGTGGAGATCATATGGGATCATATCCCTTCTGAACACTCCCCTCGCGGTCCTCCTCCCTGAATACACACCACCGTACTGGCCACGGAGAAACAAGTGAGCCGTAGGAGGTATAGCAATCATTTGAAGTACCGGCGCGATGTCCCATGCAAGTTCACGTAGCCCCAGGTGCCAGAGCTTTGGTAGATGGACGGGATTGTTGTCTGACAACGGGTAGCGATCTCTCAGATTCTCCACTGCGGGAACGGAGCTTCTGAACTCGATATGGCCGATATTGGGCATCGCTCGCAAAAGGTCTTTTATGTCTTGGTGGCGAGGCATACACCCTTCGCAGTCGGTCGCCTTGAATGTATCCAGGTTGAGCATGCAGCCGACGATCTTCAGAGAAACGGTCTTGATCTCGATGACCCGCAGGACTGGAAAGGCGAATGCGTGAAGGGTAATGATAGGGTTTCTCAGCCCTGTAAAGAAATTACTGTCATGGCCCACGAGTGAGAGGCGAACGAGGATCGTGCCCAAAGCTGGTAGGGAGCGAATTGCGTCTGTTGTAGAATAACTCCCAGAGTAGTGAGGCGCGACCAGAACCTCCAAGGATCTGACACGGTGAGCATTTGGGCCAACAACATGTAAAGCGGGAAGGGTAGCCGTAAGGTCCAACTCCCGAGATGACGCCCGTGCTAGGAGAACGCGCGCTGCATCGAAAGGGTCCCCAGAGAGTAGTGAATGTTCCGCGAGCGTTGTGGCTGACCACAGCGCCGAGTATTGTAAGGCGATCTCCCGCCACCGGCGGCACACCCAGGTAGCGCGGATCCAGGAAGCCTTAAAGCCGTCTTTGCTAGTAGGGTCGCTGCTCTTGAGGTGCACCAAGATTAGCTCGAGGATTTCAGCAGGTAACCTCTGAGTGTGATCCGTTTTGCTTGGCATGTCAAGGTAGTACACGCTGTGAGGTGTGCTGTCTACCGTGGCTCTCGTGGACATCGTGAGGCTACAAAAGATAACCCGTCAGTGCATAATTTCTTACAAGACAACGTGTAACGTTCAGAGCTTACTTTGCTCGTAGTTGAATCAGAGTTTGTTCTGGGCGTGGCAGCACCAGAGAGTTGGAAGGAGAGAGGTAGACCGACGAGGGCTCGTATAGTCCTGCTAGATATCAGAGCCCAGAGTGTATAGCTCTACGCATTAATTGTGGAGTTAACAATACAAGACTTGAGCTTTGACAGCCTATGCATGTAAGTGGTGGTTCGAGTCAAGGCTCGTAGGATCCATAGTCTCGGGCCTGTGCCTCAATAACGGCCTCCCTAGCCACTCGCTCATTGTGATTAGTACCTGTCTCGGGATTGTATAAGAAAAGGAACACTCTGTGAACGCTGCGACTAGATTAAGATTCTATGATTAAGGCCAGTGAAGCTAGTGAATTTCAGAGCAGACCAAGACGCGAGTCCGACGTGTTCAACACGACCACGTGACCGCGTATGCTCCAGTTGCTCACAAATTCCCCTTACACTCGCACTACACCGTGAATAAGGGTATTAACCCTCTTTATATAATTTGCCGCATGCCCTAGCGGAGAAGCTAACTACATCCACTACCCATGTACAGGAGTCGCGAAACTCGGATGAACGTTATGTCCGTGATGATATGAGATGGATGGCTTGGGTTAGAGTTACGTCGGGTGGCTTGCTTAAATCTTTACAACTGCAACAGCCCCCAGGCGTGATTTTCAACTGCAACAGCCCCCTACCATATCGCGCCCGTCCTTGGAGCCATCGTTCTAGCGCTGAAGCGCAGGGGACCGCCTCCGGCGTATCCAACCACAATTCAATGAGTTTGAGGGAAGGGGGTAGGTGAATGTCGAATTCGAGAGCCAGTATGAAGTCCCGCACACATGCGCTACCCAACAGGCGGATCTTGAGAAGTTTTTGATGAGGTGAGCGCGGTGTTCGCTGAGTTTTCAAAAAATGCCGTAACTGATGCCTTTTCTTTTGGAGGTCGTAGCAGCGATAAAGTGGACCACAAACTTGGATGGGCTAGTCCGATCACGCGCCATCGTCTGCAGGCCCAAATCAGTCTGATCCACGGGGCCTGGAAAGGTTGTGCATTCGGGCCTTCATCTCTCTTGACTATCTTGAAGATCTCGAGGAGCAGTTCGGCAAGTAAGCCATCTATCCCTGTCGCGCTTGTGGGAGGTAGATCAGTATGATGCTCGGCGAGAGCCAAGCAGCTCTGTAGATAAATATGGAGGACAGCGCCCTCGCCATTCGCAGCTCAGTGTGGATTGTTTCCGGGCGGCCGTGCGTCGAAAACAACCCTCCCTTGAGTGACATCGACGAGCATCAAGGGATACGTTCCTACAAACCTGCAAAAGTCTAAATGTTATATTCAGCTAGCACAATCGTGCCGTAGCGTTATCTGCACGATGCGCATTCCGACGACTCATGAAGGAGAGCGAGATCAACTCACGAACGATACCAAGCAACGCGTTTTGACCAACGCGTCACTTCTTAGTGCCACATCAACACGCGCGCCACAACGCCAATAACGTTATCAACGGAGCCTGGCGCATACATCCATGGCTCTGTGCTCATGCATGCTGCGATGTCATAGCCACGGAAAACACCATGCCTCTGCGAAAGGCGCTCATTGGCACAACTCGCGGCCTGGATCCACGAACACGACCTAGCACACGGCGCTGCGACAACGTCATTGTCGCCACAAGAGCACTGCGTTAAGAGGAGTATCGCAGCTCACGAACGCGTGTCTCGTCAAAAAGACTCCATCGTTCGCACGGCAGAGCGATATGATGTCAACGTCTTCTCAAGGGATATAAACCCCCCTTGCGAGACGACAAAGAGCCCTCAAACTCATTCGTCCTCTCAACTCAACCAATCAGTCACACGCACCCTCACACGCACACCATGTCCGACAACTTGAACAACAATAACAACATGCAGGGCGGCAACAACGCCCAATTCGGCCAGGGCGGCCAGCAGGCAGGGGAAAAGCCCGATTGGCTCGACAAGGGCATTCAAGATGCCGGCGACAAGGCTGGGGTGAACGTCGTATGTATCGTCATAGTTTCAAAAGCAGAGACGTACTCACAGATAGAACAGAGCCAGAAGAACGCGGATACCGCCGGAGACTTCGCCAACAAGGAGCTTGAGAAGAAGGAAGGTGAGTGGCGTGAAAGGGGCCGGGATTCAACTCGTTGCGCAAACGTTGACTGTGCATCCGTGTAGGATTCGGCCTTCCCGGTGTGCACTGAACAATAAGACGCGAAAGGACACTTTGGATGTAGTAGTACTGTTTGTATACAAGCATTTTCCAGCCGTATTTTTGCCTCGGAGATCGCAGTATGGTCGCGCGTGGCCTTCAGGGCTGATAGTAGCGTCTGGGATCATACGAGAATGACGCGAGAAAGCATGTGGGGGTGGATACTCGCCCCAATGTCGACGCTTTCGTCTGCACACGGACCATTGTCGTCGCAATGAAAACCAACAGAATCCAGTGCATCCGTCCTTGCGGCCTAGAGCGATCCTGCATGTAACTTATGTAACTTGGATACGTTGTCCGTGAAAGCACAATGCAGTATAGTCTAGCAAATACAGAAAGAAGCGTTCGTTGTCTGACTTGGAAGCATACTTTGGGCAGAGCGGCAAAGCAAGACGGAGGGAAGCGGCAGAGGCAGAGGCAGAACTGAGTCGACTGGACGCTCGTCGGGCGCTCAGCACGTATCCCAAATTGGCAGGTGTAGTGGTTGTGGAGCGAGCCGATGATCTTGCCGCTGCGCCGTGGTTGCTCTTGCTCAGCGTACTGTGAGGAAGAATAATGTACGCTGCATTCACATAGTCGATATTATGTGACTTTTAAGTGATAAGACATAATAAAATGCGGTGAGGGCGATGGCGAGCCAGAGCTGGGGGAGGTGGGGCATTGGCGGAGCGACGTCATAGTACTCCCCACACTCTACATCCCACTTCAGCCATTCCCCTGCCTTTCTCACCGCACTCTGCATATGATGTCACCACCCGCCCATATATAACCCTCGAACGCAGCATCCGTCGCCCTCACAATCGACTCATCCTTCCTCATCGTCCCCACTCACGACCACCACAACCGTCTCACTCATCTTCCTCCCACAATGTCTGACTTCCTTGGAAACACCGCTTCCTCCACCGGCACCAACTCCGAGTACACCCAGGGCCCCGGCGGCGGCACCCACTCCGAGGGCTTCAACCAAGGCCAGGGCCAGGGCGGCGCATACGACGAGATGCAGAGCTCACAGTCGTCCGACATGGGCGGCGGCCAGGGCGCCATGGGCTCCGGCGTCGCGGGCGGCTACACAGGCAATCAGAGCCAGTCCCAAACCACCGGCGAGAAGAAGGATTGGCTCGACAAGGGGATCGAGGCCATCGGAAAGAAGGTCGGCGTGAACATTGTCAGTACTCTCCAAATACTAGTCGTATTCAATTCTATAGCTCACCTTGCCAACGCTAGAGCGACAAAAACGCTGACGCTGCGGGCGATTTCATCAACAAGGAGGCGAAGGAGAGAGCGGGTAGGTACCACGCTTCGCATGGTATAGGCATTGGCTTATCATCCACCTTCACCCCAGGTCGCAACCTCCCCGGAGTGTACTAAGCGCGTTCATACGGACATACGGAGCATACATTATCCATTGTAACATAGGCACTGTATAACATACATTAAACACTCTTCTGAACAACGGCAGCACTGTGGTTGCCGGGACCACTCTACCCACTGGAAAGCACCATGAGTCCTTCCCTCAATCGCCCACTAAGACGGCGTATCTATAAATGAATGTCAATACGATTGCATCGTGGTACCACTCGCAAGAAACACTCACGTTGTCTCGATCGAATACGGAGAAGTGATTCCCAGGAATATCCAACACCTGCAGCGTTGCTCCCAATACTTCTTCCCAGGAACACAGGGTCCACTCGTCGTTCGCTTTGTCGGTGAAGAATGCGCGAGAGTGCTCGTCTAAGCCTTTCATCGCATCGCGCAACAACACTTCCGCCGGATCGGTGGCTCGCATATACACCACACGACGTCGTGCATCCTGCGTCTGTATGCTCACAGGAGGGATGTACGCGGCCAGGGCGCGCGACGCGCATCGCATCTGTGCAGTGAATGTGCTTCGGCGCGCACTCGGCCCATGATGGGCGTCGTGGACATTGTCGCTACTAGACCCTAGAGGCCGTCGCATGATAGTGTCGATGAAGCCGTCTGGTAAGAGGCCCTTTGTCTGGGGCGAGGGCGAGTCGATGAGGACGAGCCCCTTGATGACGATCCCCGCGCGAGACAGGTGCGAGGCCATCTCGAAGGCTACAACACCCCCAAACGACCAGCCTGTATGCGCGAATCCCGTCAGCTAGACAATAAGACTACGAGGGACGATGCACTTACCTCCGAAGATACACTCCTTCGTCTTCGTATCGGCACCGTCCCCTCTCATATCGAAGACTGCGTCCACGACGCCGCGCGCGTACACGCGAGCCATGCGAACGACGTCCAACGCCTCTCGTCCCTCCCCATAAGGTCCGCAAGCCTCCAAAAACCTTGCGATATCCACGTTCTTGACCGCCCAGACCTCGCGCTCCAACGGCCCGAGACGCGCATATCCTCCGATGCACCCACTCCCGTCGTGAACCAGAATAAGCGGTGGTATACGGCGTGTTCCCTCAGGCGCGCGTTGCACCCGCACCAACTCGAAGCCCTCGGGGAACGCCACAGCATCTCCTCGGTTGACATCGTGCGGCTTCTGCGTAGGTAACTGAGCTGCGTCCCCGGACAAAGCGCGGACGACATCCTGCACAGTCTGACACGCAAAGAGCGCTTCCTCGTCAACCTTCACTCCAAAGCGCGTCAAGAAGGCGTGCCGCGCCTCGATGGACGTAAGCGAGTCCAGCCCTAGACACCGCAGCTCCGCGTCATCCGCGATATCGCCCACGGGAATGTCTAGGACGGAAGAGAGGACGCCCTTGACCGCGCTGCCATCGAGGTGTGCATGCGGAATGTGTTCCAGTTGCCCGTCGCGTTTCGCGCCCTGCGGTGTAATTGGGGGAGGCTCGCGTCGATCTGGCGAGGCGGTCTTGTCCACCACAGAAGATCGCGTACCATCGCGACACGCATCTTCGACCAGCTTCACCAAGTCGCCCACCGTGTGCGCCTCCGCGAGTGCCCGCGCATCCAGTCCCTGCGTTCCAGCATGAGACCGGGGAAGTCTCGCACGGAGCTGCGCTGCAACCTCCCAAAGCATTAGTGAGTCCACGCCCAGATGCGCGAGCTGCACGTCCTCTCGTACATTGCCTTCCGGGATTCCTGACGTCTCCGCGATGAGCCGTAGAATAAACCGTCTGAGCTCGTTTTCGCAAGGGGCCTCTGATAGGCTTAATGCAGGCGTTGCGTGGGCGGTCACGGATGTTGCTTGTGCAGGAATGCGTTTGACGTGGGATAGTGGGTCGGCAGCCGCGACCTGCAACATCTTCCTGAACCCTTCCAGGGCCACTCGGCGAAATCGCACCCTCTTCAAGCGCGCGACAACCCTCCGGCGCGATCCATCGAGCTCGACCACATACACGTCCACTGCAAGCGCTTTGACCAAGATCGCCTCTCCTCCCGTGCCGCGTTCATATTCCTCGTGCGTCACCACTGCGTACACGCCGTATCGCGCTGAGAGATCCAGCACCTGTGGTACGAGTTGCACGGCATCGACACCGCCACAGATGTACGCGTCGCGACCGTTCATATCATGCGTGAAGTTGACGAGGAAGCCCGCGACGTGGAAGAGAGTGTCAACGAAGATTGGATGCACCACAGCCGTACCAACCTTGAGAGCGCTTTGCGGTAGGCGAACGATAGCGTATGCGCGCGCATGGGGAGATGAGGTGACGGTGATGGTCTCGATGGTCCGGTAGTCAGCGGAGTAGGTCACGATCGACGGAAAGAGCATGTCGTATACCGTCCGAGTCGAGAAAGTCTCGCGTTGGCTGGCGAGTGTGTCTGGAGGAGTAAGGATGGAGTTGATCTCGCGCTCGACCATAGCTTGAGCGTAAGAGAACTTCGTTAGACGGTGCTCTCTCGTCGCGCGCTTGAAGGATCCTCGGCAGTACACCTCAGACCTTGCCCTTGATTCTCGCGCAGAGGAGACAGTGAAGGACCCGTGGCCGCCCACCGGAAACGCAACCTCCACGCGCAACTTGTCTTGCCGCCCGGGAACATAGACTAAGGCCTTCGGATACAGAACGTCCACCAAATCCAGCACGTCCTCCGCGGCCCACATGGACCTCTTCTTCAGCGCTGAGATTGCCGGAGATAGCACCATCTCCGCGTAGACTGAGGCTGGACAAAGCGGAGTGCCCGCAACGCAGTGTCCTTCAATGAGATCGGCCAAAGAGGATACGTCCGTTTCGAAGGAACTGCTCGCGCCATCCTCGCAAGCCACTGACACGCTTCGCTCGAGCACCGCGGAACTCGGTGTAGGGGATTCCGGAGGTGCAACGGTTGCCTTACGTCGCGAGTCTTCCTGGTATGGAACCCAAAATCGGGTCTCCGCGAACGGGTATGGCGGGAGGTCTACCACCCTTGCACCAGGCGCCAGGTCTGCGAAAGCCTTCCTCCATTGCACCGGCACAGACGTCCCGTACAGCTGGGCCAGCGTCGCACACAGCGTCTCCATACCAGACGCATTCCTGCGGGACGACGGCAAGAGCAACGGCACCCCGTCCGTCTGAAGCCCGCGCAAGAGGGGCAGAGTTGCGGGATGAGGGCCTACTTCGATGTACACAGCGACAGAGGTCAAATCGATGCACGACGAGAGGCCGGACATGCCTTGATAGAATCGCGCGGGTTCACGACAGTGCCGAGCGAGGTAGTCAGGGGTGAATGCGCTCGCGTCCCCGCGCCTGAGGAAGGCCCCCGTGACGTTTGATAAGACGGGGATCGTCGGAGGCGAGATGTGGACGTCCTGAAAGAGATCCTCTAGGTCTGCAAGTATAGGATCCATCGCGGCGGAGTGGTAGGCGTAAGGTACGTCAAGCCGAGTGCAGCGCACGCCTCTGTCTGTGCACAAACCCTCGAAAGCCTGAAGCTCTGTGAGCTCTCCGCCAACCACGAAGTTCATCTCACTATTATTTTCACACTTTAGCCTCGTGCGGTTCATGGTCATAGGAACTGCGTCGCACCTATTATAGCAGCATACCTCCAAATGCGAAAAGGGCTGGCGACCGAGTAAGGGCTCGAAGTCCTCCACGGCGACTCGGATGGACGTCATGCAAGTTGTATGAGGTTTGCACTTTGCATGCATGACCTCTGCTCGCTTCGAAACCACCCGAAGTGCGTCGTCCAAAGCTAGTACCCCCGAGATCGTCAAAGCCGCGAACTCCCCGAAGCTGAAATCACGAATCAATATGAGCAACATCGGCAACGACGCATATGGGGGCGTACCTTTGCCCTGCAACCGCACATGGCTCGATGCCCCATGACATCCACAATCGTGCGAGAGCATACTCCAAGACGAAGAGGGCTACTTGCTGTATCTGGAACTCTGCACCAGCATCTTCGCTCACTGGGCGTACCTCCTCCCGGAAGGACTCCGCAACCCCCCGAAGGTCCATCGCCAGAAGCTTCTCATGGCACCTGTCCACGATACGAGCGAAGGCGGGAAAGCGCATGTACAAATCGCTACCCATCCCAACATACTGCGAGCCTTGTCCCGAGAAGACGAAGATCACTTCCGTCGCCGGTCGAGCTTCAACCACTGCGGCCGAACGGAGCGCAGCGACTATGTCCTCCCTGGACGTCCCGCTCGCGGAGATACGGTAGTGATAGAGCTGACGTCTGGCAGTCGCAGTGTACGTAAAGTCTTGTAGAGAGTCGGTGTCATCATTCATGGCTCCGAGATGTGCGAGGTACGCCTGGCGAAGCTGCTCGGCAGCGGCAGGAGTCTTGCACGATATACCCAGGACGAGGGGTCGATCCGTAGCGACTGTACGAAGTGGTGGGATGTGTTCCTCCAGTATCAAGGCACCGTTGGATCCTGCCGCGCCGAAATTTGTCAATAGAGCTAGCCGCTTGTGACGCCTCCCGCTCTCCCATGGCACAGTTGTCGTGTCAATCGTAACATGATCGACAGACGGATCCGGAATCCTTGGGTTAAGGCTCTTGAACGAGATGTGTCGTGGGATGGTACGCTCTCGCAACATCAAGAGGAGCTTAGCCAGGCTTGCTGCACCCGAGGCCGCCTCCGCATGCCCGATGCTGGCCTTGACGGAAGTGATGTGCAAGGGATTGTCTGCTGTACGCCCGACGGCGAAGACACGCCTGATTGCCTCGAGCTCAGCAGGATCGCCGGCCTGAGTCCCGGTCCCGTGACATTCCACAACGCTGACGTCGTGTGGATGGATGTCTGCCGAAGAGACGAGTTTCTCAAAGAGGGCGACCTGGGCTGGGACGTGCGGATGGGTGATCGATCGGGCCTTCCCCGACTGGTTGACTTCGGTCGCGCGAATGACGCCCAGAATCCGATCGTTCTCCGCCACTGCGTCTGCCAGGCGCTTGAGCACGAACAGGCCACAGCCCTCGGCGCGACAGTATCCGTCAGCGGACGCGTCCCACGGCCGACACTGTCCTGTTGCGCTGAGAAAGTGGCCCCTGGCGAGCCCGAGATACATCTACAGTGTAGCACGGCCATCGTCAGACAACGATGAACGTGGCGCACAGTGTTACTCACATCGGGGCTAGATATGATATTCACTCCTCCTGCGAGTGCCGCGTTGCAATCTCCCACGGACAGCGCTCGGCATGCCTGGTGGATTGCCACCATCGACGAGGAGCACGCTGTGTCCACCACGATGGAGGGGCCACCAAATCCGAATACGTATGAGATTCGCCCGCTCAGGAAAGCTTGCAAAGTGCCTGTCATGCGGCGGCTACATGAGGATTGTCACAGGGAGGCGAAAAGAACGCATGATTATGTACTCACCAGTAGCATAATACACGTCTACATCATTCCGCAGATTCTGAACGTAGTCGTTAGTCGCGACTCCGATAAAAGTCGCAAACGCGTCTCTATCAAAGGTAGGTGTCGCGTCCGGACAGTATCCGGCACTCTCCAGCGCCCGATAGGCTGTCTTCAACAGGACACGCTGTTGAGGGTCCATGCTGCGTGCTTCTCTGGGAGATGCTTGGAAGAATGTATTGTCGAATGCTGCCGGGTCTTTGAGGAAGTTGCCTGCGGTGACGTTCATGGACCTGCCGCCCAGAGCAGCGTCCGCGGTATACGGAGAGACATCGAACCGATGTTGTGGTATCTAAGGATGACGCTTGGTAAGCCTGCATAGATATGTTAGCTCAATGACCATACCTGCTCGATTGTGTTGAGGCCGTCTTGTAAGAGCGCCCATAAATCATCGGTATTTGGGGCCCCCGGAAGGTCAGCTGCCATGCCTACGATTGCAATGTTGTTGCATTGTGAACACCCTGAGGGCCCGGCTGGACTTTGAGGACTCTCGGGAACGTCTGACCAAGAATACATGGATGTGGAGAGGGTCAAGTCTGCGGAATCGCTCGTCCCCGACATGGCAATGAATCCACTCTATGCAAGCTATACACCGGATGAGTCTGTGAAAAGTTTTCTGTCAAGTATACGATCGTCGAGAACGGGGATTCGGGCGACGACAAGCGGATAGAGCAGTTTGAAAGCAGGTGGTGGTGGTGGGGAAGTTAGAGACGGGCCCGAGGAAAGATAGAACGCAGGAGGTCTTATACCTCCAGAGCAGAGCATGACAGAGCATGACAGCTTGTTTCCCTTGCAAGAACGTTCCCCGACATCCAGAGGCAAGCTCCGCGGAATTTCTAACGAGACCCGGTCAAATTCGGCTCTCCTTGTCAGCTCATCGTGCGCCTTCTCCGGCAGACGGACACACCGGCGTATGCAGCCCGTCTTAGATATCCCCGATGTGCTACTTCAAGACATGCAGAACGTACGTGCGACACTATCATTCTCGTATTGGGTTGAGAGTGTGCTGAGGTGGGAATAAGTGAGCGGGAAGGCGATGGGCCAACAGAAATTCGGAGTGGCAAGCTTGTACAAATATGAGCAAATAGGATATGGGCGCTTGAGTGGTTCCAGCTAGCGCCTTGGACAACTGACGACCACGGTCATGTCCATCCCAATGCTTCCGTGCAGCTTATCTGGACAGATTTCACCGTTAGGGCCCCCAGACACTAGGACACAGTGGCTTGCAAAGATCGACTCGGACAAAACAGCCTACGCCAGTTTGGAATCTAGTAGTTGTTCCCTAGAAGCGGCTTGGGAATGGTTTGCCTGCTGGTAACGTTTGTTCCGACAAGGCTCTCAGATGTTGTCAACATTTCAACATGCCAAGTCCTTCAACTCCCTTGCGATCCGAAATGTGACTGTGCATGTCAACAGTCATGAGGCCTGCAGAAGAACTGCGTATGTTGCCATGAGTCACAACGCAGCAAACCTAGAACATCTCCAGCCGTGTCACTGACAGATTGTATATATGGACAGAAGAACACGGTTACGACATGCCGGATGCAATGCCAGTCAAGCAAGGTATGTCTCCGCTGCACAGCCTGAGTGTTCGCTGACCACAGCCGCCGGATTCGCGCAGATGGAGCATATATCAACGCTATGCCGACTGATGCCAACGTTTCCCCCTACCTATCCGAGGCTACCCGCGGACCTAATCGATGCGGCACCTCGCGCTTTCGCTGCTCTCGGGCTTGTCTATCACCGGGATCGCTCTGGCTCAGGACGCTCAACTCGTAAGTTGCAGTGCTCAATCCGGGATGTGTTCGTCAATGCTCCCGGTAGATCCACGTTGGCATCCAAGCCGGTGATGAATCGATCCTCATCTTCAGCCCGGCCTCGGTCAACGCCGCCAGCGGCGCCATTGTCACTTTCGTGTTCGATAGCGTCCCCAGTAACCACTCTGTGGTCCAGTCCACGTTCGAGAGCCCATGCCAGCCTCTCAAAGGTGGATTCGCCTCTGGCTTCATCATAGTCCCCGATGGCTCCATGGCTCCTTTCCCAACATGGAACCTCACAATTGAGGATGACACTCAACGTGAGTCCTACCTCTCCGTCCGAACAGTAGACACGAATCATGCAACGTTGGTTAGCCATATGGTTCTATTGCGCCCAGACACAACTCTTGCCCTATTGCGAGGGCGGCATGGTCGGGTGAGTCCGAGTCTTCATCGGCGTCATACCTCGAAAATGCGGCACCGGGGACTGATTGGTGATCGTCGATCAATCGTGCATCAACTCCTGCAGTGTCATCAACCCTCCCAGATCCAACGAAACCTTCGAGTCTTTCCAGTCCCAAGCCAAGGCTCAAACTACCGTCGGTGCGCCAAAGCCTGCTCTATCCGGCGTCAATGTGCTCGCCTCCGTAGCGCCTGGCCCTCTGACTGGCAACTTCTCTGGTGTGGATCTCCCAACCGGCACCATACTGATCAGCAATATCCTCTCGAAGGTTGGCCCTGCTACTACCAGCGCGACCGCTAGTCACTCCAGCAATACATCAGGTGGCCAGAACACGACATCAAGCCGAGCGCCTGTCGAGACCAGCCGTAGGCAGGCTGGGTCCCACGCCGCCCTAGGCCCCATCGTAGGCGCGGTCATTGGAAGTGTCTGTGCGGCGCTCGTCGCTGCCGTCGGCATCTTCTGCGTCCTTCGACATAAGCGCCATAGACGCACGATCACAGAAGGCGCCTCTCGCCAGCAACACTCGTGGTACATTGATGCTCAATCCAATAGGCAGAAACTTGATGACGGCGAGGCGACTATTGGGCAACCCACGGAGACGATGGAAACGATGAACATGAGATATTACGTACACTTCCAATGTTCTACTTGATGTCGAGAGGCCACGTTCTCATCGTTGTCGCATGTGTACACAGGACCCGGACGATCCCAGCACGTATCCGCCCCCAATTCCGGTGATACACCGAGAACGTGCAGTACCACCACAGCCAGCCGGTGTCCCCGAGGTATACGGGAGCTCCTGATCGACCCTATATTGATAGTCCGTCTTATTGCTCCGGGGTTCGCGGCCTAGACTATAGTATTGTACAGCCTGCAATCATCGGCGGCGAGTAGACTGTTCAAAGAATACTATTAGCTTGCCGATCCACGAGAGGAAGCGACACTGCGAATATTCGGCAACGTCGTTAAAGAACATGTCCGCCATTACCAGTAGACCTCACATACCTGTTCTTGGACCCTGCGATGTTGTGGCACATAGCCATCGCCAATCAAACAGTTGATTCCACTGAGAGATTCCTGTTTCATTGGAGCCATGATGCATATGAAGTCGAGATGGCGTACGGTGAGAGCGATATGGATGGGAGTGTGGGGTATGCTTCACGGTCGTCCGAAGAAGTATTCCTAGTAACGGCCTAAGCTCTTGGGCAATCCAGGACATACTCCAATACGACTTTACTCCCTACACCGTAGACCGTAGCCACGCTAGCATCATCAACTCACCTACGGGCACAACTAATCAGGCTCTAGCTTCCTACGAGGCCAATGCCAAAGCTGAGACCGTAGTCAGCAGTCCAATTCAGCTCTTTCCGAGGTTTATCATCAGCAAAAGTGTACACTAATATAGATATCCAGCCATAGGCAGGCAAACATGGACCGGCTTTGAAAAGGTGTCCCAGCGGGGTAATCCAATGCCGGGGAGGTGTAGAGGTTTGCTGATGCATGACCTATCTTAGGCGCGCATTGAAAAACTCCGGCATGCATTGGCAACGTCTCCCCTGACGTGCAATATTTGCTAACGACAGGTGCATATAGGCAATGCTGGCGAATGTTTATATACAACAGTCATGTGAGGGGAGTTTACACAATAAATTCTTGAATCCCGGTAGCTGTCCAGACAGATACATCCTATTATATCCTATTATGCACTGCTAGGGCCATAGTGGGATTTATGAGGAAAACATAATTAATTATATAATCGACATGCGATGACAACCTCCGTGTGCCATCGGCCCAATATCTCCGAGCCTTGAAAGAACCCAGGCAGTGGGCGGGCAGCCGGGTGTCTTCTCTTGGTGTGCTGTGGGACACTCACACTACATTGAAAGGCTGACTGGGAGGAGGTAGCAACGACTCCGGGGGTGTCATAGGCATGGGACATGCGCTTGACGGTGTGGGGCGTGCTCAACGCGCCCGACGTCCTCGGCGAGCTAGAGGTGTTCAACTTCGTGTCAGAGGCGCCCGTGCCCCCTGATGAGGTACCGGTGGCGTTTGTCCCCCTTCTGCCCGCGTAACATCTCCTACAGCTTACATTCATGTCACTTGGACATAATGGCTGGGGGATGGTGGTGGGTTGAGAAATGAACCGGCCAAGGGCGGTCCCGGTATATATCAACTTCAGAACTGCACGTGAGTGGTGCAACGATCCCTACTGTACAGTTGGCTGATTGGATCGGGCTCTCAGATCTGTTGCAATTACTGCACGCCGTCACGACAGGTATGCATAACAAAAATATACAACTATCCCGTAGGGGTCAGCTTGCCCTATCAAAAGTCTTGCATGATTAAGCTTGGCATACATTGTCTGGCAGGCCCATGCTGGTAAATTACTCCGGTGCAGGGTAATTGTTGGCTGGGCCTGGTAAAATATCCGCCACCGGGGCAAATATATGCAAATATCCAAGTGCATTGCGTACGTATGTACCGAATGTACTTTTTGACTGATGCCATGCCTTTGCCACCGCGACATGCGGTCCCCTCACCGGCACCTTCTTCAGGGTGGACTTCCCCACTAGCACCACTTCTATTGCCAGCACTCACACCAGCATATCGCCGACCGTAGGCACGACGGGCAGTACTGATTGCTATCGCAGTTGTTGCCATCTCGTACATTCTTTGATATCAGCAACAGCGGCGCGCACTGACGGGTAGAGACGCTCACTGAGGTGATCCGAGCTCTCAGTCTGTCGATTCTCTGCCCAGCATACGCGGATCAATGGATGACGAGGAAGCTGTCGAGGTCGCGGCTAGCGATCCAATAGAGCCTCAAGGCCGACCTTGATCGAACATGCGGTACTATATGGTGGGCTCCGGAAGCGCTGGCACTCCAAGTCACTGAACACGACTGGACGCACACACCTTTGAGATCTTGCAAGACAACACGTGTTCCAACCAGACTCCATGGGCTGTAAAGAGGTACGTGCTCATTGGATAGTCATATTAGGACCTCGACATCTCCCATTTTCACTATTACTCTGCGGATAGTCCGGCGTAGTACGATAAGTGTCTATACATGACTAATATAGTGCTATTTAGCCCGGGCGGTTTTTCCTGATGAATGGCGTCCAGCCACTCATCTTACAAGCAAGCGTCGCAGAGGGCGCGTCGACTTCCTCGATGTCGCTATCCGGCGCAGCGCGTTTCTTCCGAATCCCTATCGTGACAGGCGGAGGAGGCGGAGTAGGAGTGGCGACGCGAGGCTTCTCCCTGTGCGGGGGCACCGATAGTGTATATGGTATTATGAGATCGTTCCCATCCTCACGTCGGTTTGCCGGGGAACGGCTGCGTCTGTACCACCCGAGTGTTGAGCCTAAGTAACAGATACTGTATAGTCAACACGGGGTGAACTGACCGTACGTTGGCTGGCATTGTGCTTGCATCTAGATGACTCCAAGATACGCCAGATGTAACTCCATGTATTGCGACTGCTACAAGTTTTCATCCTGGATGCACTAGGCGTTAGACATAGCATTCGCAACCGGAATGGCATAGGACGTACCGCTGCAGCCATCGTCCAGATGTCTCCGCAAGGAGTCCAACCGACTGTATGTTTTACCGCAGCCGGGGCATACAGATGCTCCGAACAGCCAGTGCACCGTCTTGATGTGTCGATAGGCTTGATTGACGGTGGTAGAGGAATGGCTGCAGCCGGTGTACCTGCACTGAACACCACCGTGACCCGCTGTTGGGATATTCTCCTTGCCTTTGCCTTTTCGCCCCGTCCGAGCAGCTGTGCCGTTGCCTTTCCTTTGCGCTGTAGCTGTATCTTTTGAGCCGGCCTTCTCTGCACGTTCGGCGCGGCGTTCGGACGCATAGTGCACCTTCTCGAGATGTGTCTTTCCCATCTTCCACCCAGCAAGTAGTTCTTTGCAGCCGCCGATCCCACATGATACGCTCTCCGCTGTCTTCTTGTAACTGTCCGCTTCCGCCTGCGTCATGCGTGTCCGTGCGGATCCGTCGCTGGCGCGCCCACGACCGCACGCCTTTTTGATAGGTGGCGGACGACGGTAGTCCTCGTCGTCGCTGGAGGATTCCTCCTCCTCCTCGCTCTCCCACTTGCGTTTGGCAAGACGAGAGCTCCGCCGAAGGGGAGTGGGGCTGGCCTGAGTACTCTAGGTACGGAGTGAGAGGGAGAAGGCACAATGTATGAATATGGACCTACCTCCTGTGCCGCACTTCGATTCTGCTCCGACTCGTGGACGTCCTCATATTCGTCCTCCCCTCCGTCTGCGGAGGTAGAATTGTCCGACGAGCCCTCCTCGTCTGCCGAAGACGGCGTGTAGACCCACGGTGCCCCCAGGGGGTCTTTTACTGACAGCTTGTCTTCCTCTTCTTCCTCACACGATTCCTCACTCTCGGAGTCGTATATGACCCCCACCACCTCGAAGTCGTCGCTGTTGACTTCGACTTCTGAATCGTCCCCAGTATCCTCATTCGAGGCGTAGCCTCGAATCTCGCGGTCGAGCTCGTCCTCATCAAGTTCCTCGTCAGCGGATGGAATGAAATTGAACGAGGGCACTTGCGCGCCGGAAGCCTTGGACGGCAATTGCGGGGGAGGAACTGCCTGTCCTGCCGCCGAAGTCGAAGTGGTCTGGATGCGAGCGACGGAGATCATGGCGCGTAGGTGTATTTGGATATGGGGGAATGTGGAAAGGGATATTGAAGGGATTTGCAGGAAGACTGGGGCTGAGAGAGATGTGGACAGTGGCTGAAAGCGAAACACGTCGTGACCAATTGTGCGCGAACGCAACAAGCGCCAAACGCGGTACGTCGCGAACATCGACACGCTCGACGCGTTCCCGCGTGACCGTAATACCAACATTACCACGCCTCTTTTTGCAGTGAAAAATCCTGGTCACTAGCATCGTCAGCGATAGATGCACATACTCATCGATGAACAGGACATACCGTCCACCACTTTCGATCCAGACCCCGTTCTTGACACTCTCGCCGCCGGTAAGCGTTCGTGTAAGACTGGGTCAAATGAGACGATATGTTAACTCCTATGGGCAGTAGAAATGGCGATCCAAAGTACCGTCGATGTGCGAGCAGGCGTGCCACTGAGCCACCAGGTATTGTCCGCTGGGAATAGAGGTATCGGGAGGAAGGCTTGGACAAGCTGCACCGCGCCAAGCAGACTCATATACCAAGTCGACGCACACAACCGTGTCTTTCGGCAGCCATAGTGTAACACCGCGGAGGTGCGTACTTCTTGGTACGGAGTTCCTGACTATTCGGTACAACGCCCCCGACGAAGACAGGCTGGACTAGATTCAAAGGAAAGTGATGCCAGGTGCAATGGCAACAATGGTATTCAGGCATTGCTTCGCTCGACCAGAGCAAAGCATTGACTGTACCATTGGCATTCACAGAGCTAGGCGGTTGCGCAGGAACTACCATTGAACCGTGCGTCCATTGGTATTCCTGCGCAATCGCAGGCAAGAGGTATCTGCGCGTGACCCCAAATGTGTGAATGAATGACTGATCTGTGCTAGGCGATATCATTCTCTCGTTTTCTCTGGCCCTTGGCGAAACGCGAACGTAATTTTCAATCCCGCATTGGAGGGCAACTAGACAATTCGCGTGGGCCAGGCTCATTGTGGCCGTGTTGGAGTCAACCTGCTCGAATTCGCGAGCATCGGCCTGCCAAAGTTCCAAGTTATCAGCTCCCAACGTCTATGCGACCGCTAAGAGAGGACAAACCGTTACAAAGCGTAACTATTACCTGCGAATGGCCCAAGGATGAGTGCATTGTCCCGGTCTTTCGTGCAAATCCGAAGTCTTTGTTTATAGGCTGAACTTGGCGTGGTCACCAACAGACATACGAATGGTGTGCATTGGGGTGATGATAGTGCAGGACGAGTTTGCAAGCGACCGCTACCCATGCCACGCATACCGACCCCTGCTGAGTCCGGACCAACAGCGACACATAATCCACATCCAAGTCCCCGGGAAGTGCGCCTGCGCGACTCTCCTGATATCTTTTATTTTTCCCGCATTTCCCCGATAAAAATGGGTCAGGGCACCATGAAATCGTCTCAAACAGTGAGGTACGACCACTCGGAAAATGGGCGGGTGCAAAATTCTCACGTCGGAAATTGGGCAGCGTTGCCAGGGGTCCTACCACCCAGCCTCAGCTCTTGCGGCGGCTCTTGTCTACGCCTTGATTTACCACCACCAAGCCACCACATCTATTCGCTCCTTCTCTCCTCAATAGTAGCTGGAACTCGCAGTTCAGAAGGCTTCTGACTTGTCTGCTACGGACTGAGGCTTCTGGTTGACTTCCCACTGCCTGCAACGCGAGATCGCAATTCCTGCCGTCGCACACTCTCAAGTCTTGACATCTGCGCGGTTCTAGCCACATCCAACTCCTGCGTACCACGCTGAGCACACCCGCACGTAGAGCCGTCTCATTTGCTTTGTCGATCATGCAAGAAGAGTCTCGCAAGACAGGGGAGTCGACCCTCGTCCCTTTCTCCGTCGCCCAGTAAGAGCGTGCTCGAGCATCCTCACTCACACAGAAGCGCAAGCTGCAGTTTCGCAGCACGCAACGTCGAACGCGAGTGGTGATCAGGGCGATGATCCTCAGGCCCCGTCTACGTCTGGCTCTCAGGAGACTGCCCGTGACGGCCGCGGAGGCTCCGGGGCTGTGGTATATGTGGAGAGCAGCTACGGGGCAGGATCGTCAGGAGGTGGTGACTGGCTGGAGGAAGGGATGGATGAGTGATTCTCTTTGAACGATTGTTGTCGCCAGCAGATGTCTGTACGTGTAATGAGCTATTTCTCAAAGGCACCGATTGTACGAATCGTGTCTTTCCTCATGCATGCCTTCATTGACATCCGATATGTGTTCAAAAGCAAGGGTAGGGACAACAAGGATCCGCATATTGAGCCACTATTAGCCTCGTGTCTTCTGTACTGTACCTTGAGCCCAAGTGTACATGTCTCGCCGGACTGTCACGATCGCGAAAGACTCAGTATCAACACTATGCTAGCCAGGGATCCCGGGATCGATTGACGCAAGGGTTCAGATCTCAGGTGCTAAACAAGCAAGATCTGCTGACGTTAATTTGACAGTCTAAGTAGGCGTGATTGTAGCAGCATAATACAGTAGGGGACTCGGAGGGGCAGTCTACAACAAGAGTAAACATTTATTAGTGGTAATAAGCTGATGAGTGATACAATCTTACCAGATCGCCGCGACGCCTCAAGTTGCTTACGACTAGTCTAAGACTGGCCCAAGCCCGAGGCGAGTACTTGAGTCGTGTCCGTAGGTAATGTCTTGATGTGGCGTCTGCTGTACATCGAGAACCTAGCCGCGTCCATGCGTACCGCACACGACCCTCTGTCAACAACGTAGTATCGTTATCCGCTAGGCATTAGCAGACAGGAGCTAAGATGACCATACACCTTGAGTATATTAGTGCAAGCGACAGCAAGATAAGAATACGACTAGCACGATGACAAGAAACGAAGCCACCCAGCGGAATTTGAGCATATGCATATGCATGGGAGCGGCCACCCGACTTAGTCGATCACAATCACGTCGGGATCCTCCTCCTCGATCGTCTCATTTGCATTGTCTAACATGATCAGCCCATCCTCCTCCAGCCTCCGCTTCTTGCTCGGAGTGATCGGCGTCTGGCCACCCATCGTACGAGCGCGCTTCGCAGAGGGCGCATCGACTTCCTCGATGTCGTCGTCCGGCGCAGCGCGTTTCTTCCCTGCTGTGACGGGCGGTGGAGGCGGAGGGGTAGGAGTGGCAATGCGGGGCTTCTCCCTGCGCGGGGGCGTCGGTAGTGGAGATGGTAGTATGAGAGTAGATCCGTCTGCAGGATGGTCCGGTCTAGCCAATATCGTCAATAACACCATCACATCGAGTAGGATGAGCCAAAATGACATACGGAAGTATCCCGATGGCAACTTGGATAGTCGCATATTCGCCGTCTTCATCAACAATAGAGAGGAACCTGCCCCGAGTGACGTTCAAGCTCTCCAGCGTGCGGTGGTCGTTGTCGTCCCAGTCCGGATCGCTGAGCACGCGCTTGTCCTCATACACGCTCACCTCCTGCGGCCCGTCTCGCTCGTCTGCGTCGTCAGCGTTACGCCCCAAGACACCGTCGACAACCTCCTTCAACGTCACGCGAGCCGGGTCGCAGCGCACTTCCGTGTAGGTGTCGCGACAGACGCCACATGACGGGTTGGGTGTGCACATGGCAATCGCGCTGAGAGGCATGCTAGGCTTGAACTGCACGTGAACGTTGCGGAGAGACGAGTAGGAGTGTCGTAGAAGGTGGAACGCTTGAAGTACGATCAGGCCCGCGATGATGGCGTTGGTGGTCGCAATTGCAGGAATGATGTTACCCGCCATTTCTGCAACTCCTATGTTAATGAGAGCGTAGAGAATATACCAAATTATGGTCCCACCCTTGACTTCCCAACGACTCTTGCCAGGGATTCCATACGCAGCGGACCGCAAATTGGCAGCAGCAGTCACGAAGTCGAGTGTGTCATCGTCGTCCTTGTCGAACGAGATAGTATCTTCCCCTGCTCTAAGACGGGCAGCGAGGCGTTCCGTGCTACATACAGTACTCATTTGAACCAATCGAGCTAGTGTCCAGAGTAACAATTGCACACACCTTGATACAAACAACTCCAGATTATCCTGCAATGACAAAGCGCGCTGGTCCTTCAGTCCAGCACCACTTGTAGTGGCGGCCGTCGACGAGCTGCTGCCATTCAACATCTTCTCCGTCGAGGCACTGCCCTTTGCACCGTTAGTCTGTTCTTGGGCAGGAGATGCGGAGGTGCCGTTCTGGGTCGGACGGTTGAGAACAAATGTTCCAGCACGAATAGCGTCGAACTCGAGCGGCACAGGAGGCGCCCGCGAGCGCCACATGTCCGCCATGGACAATAGGTTGAGGATATCTGAGTGGAAGACCTGCACATGAAATCGGCACGTACTCAGTCAGTAACGTAGTGATCAAGTAGTAGGGACTTCCTGACCTTATTGAAGACCATTTTCGCGGCACCTGATGAAGAGCCATCTGCTGTTGCTGAGCGGAGAGCATCCCGGACGGCCTTGAAAGCCAAGGCCTCCTTACGAAGAGCAGCGATTTCCGTCGCTGAAGAGAGCGTGGTATATCAGTGTCACGCAGAGGCATCGTATGTGAGCGGTAAGCACCATTCTCGCCCTGCTTCTCAGCTTCGTCGAGCTCACTGCCTGAATCCTCGTCTTCGCCAAACAATTGACTGACGTAATTTCTTCAGAACGAGTGCGAGAACCTCATAGTGCGCACAAACTCACGGCATCAGATAGCTCTTGGCCCACACAATGCAATGTATGGGTTGAGACGGTGTCGAACGAATCGTGCAAACAGGGAACGTCTTTGGAGTAGGTTTAGGCACGCAGTCGAAGCACTCGGCTCGGTCCTGGTGTATCAGGTTCGTCAGCACTGACTCGATGCACGAGGCTATTCACTACAGCACATATCAATTGCAACATACCTTCAGAATGGGTTGAACCTGCCCTAAGTACCCTGCAGTGCCTGATTCAACAAGGGGAACATTGGCCGCCATACACATCTTGTTGACATGCCGTCGGGCATCTATTGTGGGCGTGTCAGATACCATGCGTTAAGGAGGACATATTGATCATGCTTGAATGCTGAGGATGTGCATGCAAACACACGCTGCACGTTACCTTTACTTGTCCTCTACCATGAGTCAGTCGGTACTTTGGCCGTTATGCGCGATGCTATCTGTCGGTCGTACCCATCTCGGGCCATTCGCCATTCGCATGAAGGCATGAGTACCTCAAAGCAACCAGTATCAGAAATTCGAGATGGCGCGTTTTGTGAAGGCTCGTCGTGAGCGTGAACCGGCGCTCCGAACACGGAGCCAACGCTGCGTGCTACCGGGAGACCTACTTCGCCGTGCACAGCCTTGTGGAATAGACCCTAGGTGACTCGAGGGACAACTCGAGAGAACTCGGAACGCGAGAGCAACCCTAAGCCGCGGTCACATTTCGGGGGCCAGTTACTGCAAGCCTTGGTTGAACTCAGAAGAGGCCCGGGGAACCGAAAGTGGGTGCAAATGACCGTAGTTCAAAGATGGAGTGACTCTTACCGAGATTGTCAAGAGCGTTGAGCACTATGTCGAAACCGCGGAACCATGCAACGTCATACTCAGGTTCCTTTATATTAGCATGTATGGGGGTGATCTTGACGTTGGGGTTGAAGGCGGAGGCCGTCTTTGCAGCGACCTAGTTTCGAGAGACGCCGTGAGCAACAGACACCTAGGCTAACCCACATGGCCCGGGAGCCACGGTCACTCGGGAATCATGGAGACGTACCATGGCTTTGCTCTGCTTGATATCTTTCTTTCTGAAGAGAAATTGTCGATTTAGATTAGACAAGTCTATTGTGTCGAGGTCGAGTAGTGTGATGTCTCCGAAACCCGTCAGGACGATGTTCTTGACTGTATGTTACAGAACGCATGGTGATGCGGCAGTGCGGAGACAAGGGGGCTCTAAACGTTAGCAAAGCCATCTCCTTGCTGATAACACTCTGAGCAAGAAAAGACGCACGCAGTTCGCAGCCGATGCCTCCTGCACCGACCAAGAGGACCTTGGTTTGTGACAAACGGCCATAGAGCTCCTCGCCGAGGATAGCCTTTGCATGCGCAGATCTCCCACTCATGTCTTGGCCGCTGTGGTGTTGTCCCAAGTTGTGCACCAAAAGATGTACCGCAGGATGGAACGTAGAGACGAGTAGAGTGGGCTTCAGGCCGAGCAGAAGAGCAGTCGCCACAGCAGAATTCAGTCCGAGGCCAAGCACTGCGCCCTCGCGTGACACGGTCCGCTGCAGCGTTACGTGACCCTACGTGACAGGACGCGTTCAATCCCGTGATCTTGGCTGGGCGCGTGAATTAAGCGCTTGCTTCTTCGCCTCAGGCCCTCAGCATACAACCTCCCTCCCATCGTTTTTCATCAGTTGTGATAAGTGTCTGAGATTCAGGAAGAATTCGCTAAGTGAAGAAGTTACTGCATGCGCAGACAGTGAACAATCCACAACATCAGTTACGTTAGTAAGTCGACGACATGCTATTATCGGTATCCAACTCTCCTTCGCACTAAGAATTCATACAGAATAAGAAACACGCTCGGGTAGGAACAGTAAGGTCAAGTTCTCCTGGACTTATGTATCCAGTGCTGATTGTATCTCATGTGTTCTACTGTCAAGGCCCACCCTGCATAGTAGTATCCTATGAGTCTGAATTTGGAGAAGCGCCTCGAAGAAGCACTTTACCAGGTTACCTGTATGTCGAGGTATGACAAACAGACATCAGGGATGGAGCCATTCCCTCAGGCAAGTTCATATATATTACAGGTGCGCGACATTATGTCTGCTCGTATTGATATCAGAATACGCCTGCACCCTAGCGCATAGAACTTCTTCATACGGGTCCCATGCCCGACGTTGATCTTCCCCTCTGATCTTGATCCGCGCCCCAAGGTTCCCGCACTGACATACAACTTCACAAGTCTTTCGTCACTCCTATATGAGCCAGTCTTGACGTTCGGCAGCTTGTGCTTCTCGGAGCCATCTTGGCAGTGGACGTCTTCTCAGATCCTACTATCCGCACATAGCGGGGGTATGCATGCTCCATGCACAAGTTCTGTATTACCATGTCTTCTTCTCCTTATCATATCCTCCTGCGCTGATCCACATCTGCGTATCCAGGGGGAAGTTCACAATCAATCTTCCTGCGTAGCTTGCGCGGCAATCCCTCCGTTGTTGTCTTGACCGAGTGGTGCCCTTGTGAATGCATTGTGGCGGTGGCCTTATCAAAGGCAACCTCGGGCATTCCATACGCCGCCGTTGATTTCTTCTCGGACTTTATCACCTTTCTCCGGAAGTCCCGCCGTATCAGCGGGCTATTGTTGCCTCACCAGTTGCATTCTCCTCAGCTACTCACTAGTACCAGCCGTATAACTGACAGATTACTGGGTGGCAGACAATGGCAAGGCATTCGCCTGCTTCGAGCTTCTGGTTGATTCAACCGACTTCAGACGAGTTCTCGACGCTCTACTTGCCTGTGCGTGTCCTTCCATAACACATTCCTGTTCCTATCCGCAGCGCTCAATTTAAATACATCGAGACAACCCAGACCAGGACTAAACACAGCGAATGGAAGCCAGATTCGCTAGCACCACGGCGAGTTACTTGACTGACAAGCCGCCATTGCTATCCAATTCACCAGAACGCGAGACGCGGGACTGCACTTCCAATAATAAAGCCGAAGCTCACACTACCTACAGCCGTCATCAACTGTTGATTGACTTTCTGAGAGGGCATCCCAAGTATGAATGCAACCAACATGACCAATCGCAAATGCCAGCGTGCACCTCGTCCTCACGTCTCGCGCGGCGCGCGAACGCCCATTGGCAACAAGACACAGTAGGATTACTGTTCGGGGCACCTGTAATCGCTTTCTATCAGGCGTACTGCAGCAAGCCATGCATCACGTCATATCGCGCTTCAGGTGTCTTCCTTTGACTTCTTCTTTTCGGTGGAGCTTATGCGGAGCGCTTGAGCTTTCGACAGGTTGTTGTACACGGCTTGGTCACGCTCAGACTCAGCGCCTCGGCACCTCACTTGAGGCAGGATGTGAACTGTACCCGATGACCGGGGGGCGAATCTCCTCGATATCCCCTCTCGCGAAAGAATACAACCACCACTTCGCTCCGCGAGATGAAAGCCAGCGTGTCGATGTACTGACCATGGCCTGACGAGAAGCTCCCGACCTTCGCCAGTATTTGCATTGACCTTCGAGATTCAATGGCCAATAGCACCCGGTGAGCCTCATTGGCAACTCAACTACCCCATACATCACACAAGCGCGCCGTATGCTCCAAGCCTGGCATTGAGTACAATCGCCTGACGACTATCTGACAAGCCTCACCTCTCCCGCGCAACACGCGACTCGGTCGTTGCTAGCACATGACATCCGTTCGTGTCGTAAGCAGTACTCCACATGCTTGAGTGGTAGGTTAGCGGACCTCGACTGTCCGCCGCCGCGCGATCTACAATTGCAACGCAGAGGACGCTGTCACCGAAATCCCCGTCCGCGAAACTCTAGGCCTTTTGACTTGTGGCCCATAGAAGATGCAGCCCAGATCTCCGAGTTCGACTCGCCTCGGTAACCGTTGGGCAATGGTCCCACAGCACGGTCCCGGTTTCGCCGTTCGGAGAACACGGAAATGACGACAACGACGGAGATAGTCCGTCTCATTTGACTGCATTCCCCCGTGCTTCCTAACCTATGCACATCTTGTCCACGGACGATCTTCCGTCCAGGTACACCTCATTCCGTCGCACAACTCACACACAAAAGGTACGCATGCCCATCGTCGCGCCGTCGCGCCCCTTCATATATCCCAGCCCAAGTTCCCAACACACCCACACGCATTTACTACGGTTCGTAACTCCCTTCAGACTTTTCCTAGCGTGTGGATCCTAGACCACTGCCGCCGCCGGTCCCGCCGACCGAGCAACCATCTGGCTCCATTGGGTACAACGCCCCGTCCCGCGCCATCCGATCCCCCTCCCATCTACACACGCCAAACATGTTAGTAACAACAACACCCACTCCCGGCATGCCGGCACGCCGGCAGCCGTCGCCGCATTCAAAGTCGAAAGAACGAAGCCTCAAGGATGCCCGCACGCCTTACTCTCCCGGGGTTCACTTTCCCGGGGTTCCTCCGGGGCCTCCGTCCTCGCCGAGCCCCTCGCCGAGACGCTGCTGCCCCTCTTACACAGTCCATCCGAAATTCCATCCATTCCCAACCAGCCTCTGCGGCTTTACATCTTGGGATACACACTCAGACTGTACGTACTGTGCTGATGGAACTGGAACTGGGCGGCGGGGGCGTTGCACACAGTATAGTATCATTCATCAAACCCACTCCACTCTTCGCGCGCTGGTCCCTGGAGCGGCTGGAGCCTGGGGCCAGCACATCGCATCGTTCCATGCTTACATTGCAATCTCACAAGACCTTCTCAAACGCAGGGTCAGAACAACGTGTGGGCGTGCGCACGTACGACGACCAGGAATCAGGATCCTGTATTCCTGGGCTCTGTGACGCACCTATGAAGTCGTGCAGAGCTAGTGCTCCCGCCAGTGGCACTGGCCATCGCCGCGTTCTAGCGGATTGCGCTGCCAGTCTAGACTCCACGCCATACACTCGAATCGCTATCTGGGAGCTACCGTCTAGTACGTCTATACCGTTAATCTATCTGCATACGTCGTATCTGTCAACATCATACGCATGCCACGACAATGTCACCATGGCACCTCTAGGAGCAACAAGGTACCGGAGCTGCCGTACACAAGCCTCGCGCTCGGCCAGGCGGACATAACGTGGCCGAGAAAGAACAAGTGAACGATGTCGTAAAAGGGGGAAAGGGAACGGCGAGCTCCAAGTGCCCGCAGCCGCTCCAACACAACGCCGGTCTCCTTCCTTTTCTAAACCATCTGTCTGGTTTCGTATGATCGTACTGATGGTGTACTCGTAGTGCTACTGGTATATGTATAGGAGGAAAGTCGCGAGTGTGAAGCACAAGTGAAACTTGCACCGGAGTAGGAAGGCAAGTAAAGGAAAAGAAGCAATTGCAACGTGAAGGGCGCGACGCATGTCATGGGAGAAGCGTAATATACGGGATGCAACAATAGACTCGTTCAACTGCCCAGAAGGCGAGGGGATGTGCCACAAGCAGAAGAAGAAGAAGAGCCAACAGGCAACGAGGCAACGAGCGGACGCGCCTCGACCGCGCAAAAAGGAGTACTACTAGCACGGGCCGCGCGAGAAGGACGCGGCCATAGCAGCTGGACTGGGGGGGCATGAAGAATGAAGAAGGTCGTGCGTACGTACGCATGCCCGAGCAAAAAATAGAACGCAAGAACGCGAGATAAACATACAGCTCAAAGCGGGAGCGCAGGCCTGTGGGGGCGTGAAGCGTGAAGCGGGAGGGGATCTGACAACATACACTAAAAGGACATGCACGCTAGAGATAGCACGAGAGAGGAAGGCGGGGGCGTTCCCGATGGATACACAGCATCGATGAGAGGGGAAAAGAGGGGGCTCGTGCGGGGGAAAAGAGGAAGAAGTCTAGCTGCAAGCAAGCAAGCCGTGTTTGCGTATGCGTCTGAAACTGCCACTGTCTCTGTCTTGGCAAGTAGTAGTATTCTTGTCCGTATCAGTCCGTGGGATCTCTGAACGCGTTTTCGTCTCAGGGGGTCGTTCGTAGTGAGGTTAAGGCGGGAGCGCAGCACCAGAGCGCAGTGAATATAGCGTCCACCAAACGAACCAGCGCGGCGGGAGTGCGGGCTGCCGATTGCTCAGCATGATCCGAGCTTCCACATCTTCACGTAGTCGCTGCACATAGAGAGGAGGCCATCGCCGTTCAGTCAGCGAACGCGCTCCGACACAGTGGCGAGATAAGGAAGATGATCAAAGCGGGTTTGCACTCACATGCGGAACGCGCGGTCATCCGCGCTCGACGGCCACGTCGCGGCCCAAGTATCCTGCGCCTTCGCAAAGTCGCGCATTGCGCTCTTCGAGCCGTCGAACCACATCTTGCCACCAACGTTATCGGGGAACCAGCCGCTCGTGCCTCCCGCAGCGAGATCGAGGATGAGGTAGAATTCTGTCAGAATCAGCGAGGTTAGTACGCGCGCAGCTCATGTATCTTCATTCTCGAACGTCGCCACCACCTCCGCTTCCACCACCAACATCGCCTCCGCCACGTGCAGCCCGGCGCAAGTGTAGAGGGAATAGAGAGACGAGTGGCTCGGCGACAAAAGTGCGGACGTACCCTGATCGAAGGGCGCAGCAGCGCTTCCACCCTGCTGCTCCCAAATGTTCTCAACAACGACCGCGACATTGGACCCGTTCGTCGCCGTGGCAGGGTAGTCTCCGCGCTTGAAGAAGTCCTTGCCGCCCTTTCCGGTGATCTTGAGGTTCATCATCGCCTGGAGGCGCGTGTCGACGTAGAAGCGCATCCAGTCCGGGGTCCACTCCATCGAGTACACATGGAAAGCCTTGTCATACGAGCTCTGCTTCTGCGACCACCAGCCAAAAATGTGCGTCTGAAGCGACTGCAGCACGCCATAGTTGAGCGACGAGCGGACGAAGTTCACGCCCTGGGCCGGGTACGATGGCGCGTTCCCGCGAGCTTCCATAATCTGCGTGACACCCGACGTCAGCCCGGTCCACATCCCGTATGCGTGCCGCATGATTCAATGCCTGCCGTCTGAAGTAGCATCAAGCGAACCTCCGGAGAAACAGTACTCACGTCGATCTCGCCGCTCAACGGCCACGGTCCATACTTGTTATCCTTCGGGAGCATCCAAATGGCGGGCCAGAGCCAGTCGCCGCGCGGCAGCTTCGCGCGCACCTCCACCTTCCCGTACGCGATGGACGTCGAATTCATCGTGCTGATCCGCGCAGACTGCACCGGCTGGATCGTCGAGCCGTCGCTGTTACTCGACTTCACCGAACACGCAGTCTAAAATGAGCGTTTCCGTCAGAACAAGCTGTCGTGACGCGCGGAGAAGCATGTCCGGGCCGACAGCTCACCTTGTTGCTCGTCGTACAAGCGTTGCCCAGATCATAACTTCCGCCGTCCAGGATGGCGTCCCTTCCAATCTTGTCCGACGTGAAGGTCGGCATGATGTACAGCTGCCCGTCCTGGACGAAGAGATTGTCGCTCGAGTCCGTCGTCATCTGGAACTCGCCATTCCCGAAGCCTCCCAGCTCGACATCACGCGTCCACGTGTTCTGCAGGTCAAGCTGGTCAAACGACTCGTCGAGGACCATGCACAGGTCCGAGTCCTTCAACAGCTGCACGTTCGAGTATCCAAAGAAGCACAACACCGCTGCGCCGCCGATACCGAGGAACATCGCGATGAACGTGAGCCACCACGACGCGCGGTCGCGGCAGTCACGTTGTTTCAGCCACGGCTTCTCTTCCTTCGAAAGCTTGTGCGACAGGCGCGAGGAAGGCATGGGTGGCTTCGCCTTGCGTGGGAACGTCGTGAATGACGAGTTTGTGCCGGTGGGTGGAAGAGGGTAAGGATACGACGGAGGCGACCAGAGCGAGGACGTCGGGCGCGATGCAGGCGAGAGGAATGGTGCGCGCATGTTGATCGCCGGGCTCGAGTGGGTGCGGGGTATCCCGGTGTCAGAGGCCACTGTGAGCATGAATGCATGTTAGCACCCATTCCGAGACATCGAGGAGCTCCAAGGTCCCCTCCTCCCGAGGAACATACAGCAACTCTATCGACACTTACCAAACTGCTGGTTCAGGGCCGAGCTGCTGCCCGCCATAGCCGCGGCCGCGCTGTTCCTGTAGAGATGATTCTGGCTAGCCATGGGGCTTGGTGGCGTGGCGCTGCCCTCACGCGAAGGCACGCCGTTCTCCATGAACGGCGCGTACGGGCGCGCCAAATCGCCTTCGTACTCACCAGCTCCGGGCGAGATGAGCCCATAGCCTCCCACGGTTGCACCAGCAGGGTAGACGGCGTACCCAGGCGAACGGGGGAGTGCGGCCTGAGCGGCCTCGCGCGCGCGAATGCTGTCGATCGATGTCCTACGGCCCATGCCTGGGATCGGGGTCCCAGGGTCTGGGTTCCCGGGGTGCGACTGGAAAGGAAACGCAGAGGGCGGAGGACGAGCGCCCGCGACGGCAGGTGGTGCTGCACCTGCAGGCATCCCATAAACCGAACTTGTCGGGGTGTCGAACGGGTTTGATTGTGCCCCGACCGACGCGACAGAGGCCATCGCAGGTGACTTTGGGCTCTTGGGCGGCGCAGCGGGAGCAATGGCAGCAGCGGTGGTGACGTTCTCGCTGTCGGCCTCTGGTGTGTACTCGTTTGCGACGGACGAACGGCGGCGATGATTCCGCGTGCGGACACGCGGGTTGGTCTGCGAGGGCGATTGCTGCGCGACAGGCTGCGACTGAGTCGAAGAGCGCGAACGCGACGTGCCGCGGACTCCTGAAGGACGCGGCGCAGTGCCTGCACCTGCGCCAACGCCAGCCATGCCGGAGGATGCAGGTGCCGGGCTGTCGGAGTCGCTCTGGTCGTTCACCGAGTTATTCTCGGAAGACGCGGCAGACCACGAAGAGCGGGCTTCGTTGCCCAAGAAGAAAGGGCGTGGAGGCGACAAGGGGGCGCCTCCAGATAAGTCGGAGGATCGACGGCGAGCAAAGGCCGCGGCAATGGGCGTTGCAGACGGGACGGGGGACTGCTGGGCGAGGTTCGCCTCGTCCTCACTGGAGTCGTTGTGGGCCGAGTGTGAGTGGTGGGAGTTGGAGGAGGGGGGAGAGTGGAGGGCGCGATACGCGTCCGCGGAGGAGTACGCGGAGCGACCCTGGTTGGAATCTCTCCTGCGATACATGGTGTATGGGCGAAGCACTGGTGCCGCTGCTCACTGTTCTGGACGACGACGGGGCTGGAGCGGGTACCGTCGTCGGGAGGAAGAGGAGGAGGGGAGGAGAGCGAGAACGGGCTGGGGAGAGAGGTGTTTTGTGTGGGCGGAGGAGAAGGGAAGGAGGGCACGAGGAGGACGAGGATAAGGCTCTCCGCCGAATTTTGCGAGGATGGTTCATGGCGGCGTAGATAGATAACCTCTCCAAACCGAGTTACTGCAGCCTTGGCGTATTCCTCCAATCCACCTGCCGGCCATTCAACGGTATCCGGGGTCCGCCCTTCCCTCGGACGTAGTAAATCACTGTCCGCATTCGTGGTCTGGCCTCCGCTCCACCCCACCCGTCGTCCGGTCACCAAACGTCAGAACGTCATCCTCTTCTTTCTTTTTTCTTGCCTGCTGCAGTCGTCAGCTTGGAGTCTGCAACACGCACCGACCGCTCTCCTCGCTGCTCGAGTTCCCCGGCACCGACGGGAATAACGTTCCCGCGCGCATGAAACGCCAAGGCAACGAATACCCGCCCCGCTCACACTCTCTCCCTCTCGCCCAACTGCGCATCCACGAGTTTTCGCGCACGGGTGTGCAATGCCGATGCAGGGAGGCGCGTCCTGTCCAAGTTCACGGCCTCGCAGCGATCGCCACGGTTCATGGACGTCGCCAGATAGTCTGCGCGATGCCCAATGACAGTGCCATGGACAGGCCGCACCGAGCCCGCTCGCGGCCAAGTCGACATGTCGGCGCGACGAGGTTCCTGGATGCCTGGTAGCGCATGTCGTATTACAGGACGGCCTTACAGCGGCTTCGACACGCGCATCAGACTCAAAGCCATGCCACAAGCCGCGTGCGGCGCGCGCCGTCCGTGCGCACTGCGTCCCGCCATTCGAGACCTTTTGCGCGTCCGTTGTCTGTGATTTGCGTCTCTCCCGACTCCCGCACCTGTGCATCTGATGGCCGCAGTGCAAAATTTCCGGGCCCTGGACGAAGTGAAAGGACGGGGAAGAGATAGGCCGTGGCCATATGGGATGACGTCAAGGAGGTAAGATGCACGCCAAAGTGGGAGGTGTTGGTACTGGGGTGCCGGGATAAACCCGGGGTCCCGGGCGTAGAGTAGTGAATAAGATGGAGCATCAAATGTCCGGAAATAGACTATCGACGAGAGCCTATGACGCATTTTGATCTATGACGCCTCGCCTAGGGAGCCTGCTCCCTCTTGCGTCCGGAGCGTGGCGGGGGGATAGACAGCAACAAACGAGAGCGAGGAGGGCAAGAGCACGGTATGTTTGCTGCGAGTCGGAGGAGGTGCGAGGGGCAAGAGGGGAGGAGGAGCGCGGGAGGGAAGACGGAGCCGAGGAGGGAGAGGGAACAAGCTTGGGAGAGAGTGGTGGTAGACGCCGGGTGGAGTACGATAAGGGACAGGGTCGGATTGGGAGACGCCCAGGGCGGCTGTAGCGATGGCTGCGTTTGGTTGGGCAGGGAGCAGGATCCACCGAGCGTTGTCGATGCCCGCAGCTGCGATTCGGGCTGGAATAATATCGTGCGAAGCCGAACGCGTGTCGATTGGGCCCGGGGATTATTGATTGGATGTTCGTCCAAGTTAACGCAGCGGCCGCCCCCGTTCGTGCAAGTCCCAATTCCAACTCGCTCGCCCGCGATAATTATTGAAGAACTCCCCAGTCCGCGTGCATGCGTCTGTCTGCACGCCCTTCCATCTGCACCAGCTTCGCCCTCCTCTCCTCCGTCCGCCCGTCCGTCTTCCTCTTTACCACCACCTCTTCCTCTCATCGCCCGCCCCCTCCCCCCGCCTGCTAAAATTGTCCCTTCTCTCTCCCGCTCCCCCTCGAGCGCAAGAGTTCGAAGTACAGAGGTCGTCCTCGCCCCGTAGTCCGTTCCCGAGTCCGCATCACGAGCCGGCACGATGGATTACGACCGCTACGACGCCTTCCTCCACCACATCTTCAAGCAGACACAGGGCGACGCCTGGTTCCGTCCCAACGAGGACAACATCGCCGTCGGCGTCGCGCTCCGCGTCGACAATGGCGAGTACCGCGTCTTCCCCTACGAGAACCTCGGCCTCGAGCCCTTCGAGGCCGCCGTCCGCCTCCTCAACCCTGCCGTCGCTGTCAAGGTTCGCAGCGCGGCCGTGCACGCCGCGTTTGCTGAAGTGTACGTCTTATCTCTCGCGTCAACGCCACGTCCCAAACGCGCACGCACGGCAGACACTCACCGCCTCTCCGCTCCTTAGGGGCCCCGATGACAAGTCCATCTACATTGATGCGAACACGCGCATCCAAATCCTGGACACCATGGTCGACCTGCCGACGGCCGATAAGGAGCAGAGCGCCGCGTTCATTGTAAGTCTTCCGCCATGTCCGGGTTCTCGTACATCATCCATCTGCTGTGCCGCGTCTCGTTCGTGCATTGCGTTGGCGCGTGCGCCTCGCGCCGTTCAGGGCCTGTGTGTCTATTCTCGATGAGCGGGCCTTCTGCTCTTCATCTCCGTCCAACGTTGTATGGGTGCGGCGCACCACTGTGCACTGCATTCAGATCGGTTGCTGCCCATGCCAATCTCGCGGTCGAAACATCCGCCGTGCGTGGAGTGCATCGTCGAGCACGACCGTGTCCGCTCTTGCCTCCCTGGGAACACCCGCGCCCTCTGTCTCCCGCAGAGTTCAATTTTCTGGTCGCTTTTCGCCGGCGAGCGGAGGCGCAGCTGTGTTCTGCGACGTTCTGCGGCGCGCCACAGACGCAAGAGGGTGGTAGATCGGGGGAGAGCCCGATGGGGGCGTCGGCTTGGGCGTCGAGGGTGATCGAGTGTGGCCGCTGGGGAACAAATGTCCAGCCAGGAACGCTTTTCCGCCCCTCCCCGATCGAGGGCGCGTGAGGACCGCGGTTCGGGCGCTTGTGCGCACTCAGCCGCGGCGATCGAATGTTTGTCGTCCGAGCGAGCCTCTTCATGGTGCACAGCATCCCGCCCATCGTGCAGGGGGCGCAACGCCAGGGCGGCGGCGGTGCTCGCGCTCTACATGTCGACAAACATTCCGCGACGCGTTTCGGACGGGCCGGACGCCTGCCTTGAACTCGACTCGAGACGCGCTGCTCACTTTATCTGGGTTTGAACTCTGCACGCCGTGGGACGCACGTCTGACTGAATTATGCATTAACACAGCGCGATGAGAGGGTCATGGTCGTCTGGTCGGACTCCATCGACTCCATCATCCCCATATGCCACGACTTCGAGGAGCGGCTCATCAAGCTGCTCTGGCGGTCGCGCCCCGGCGCGTTCCCCGGCTCGCATCCGACGAGCACGAACAGCAACCCCGCGAGCGTCTCAGGTGAGCATTCATTCCTCCCCTCGGCCTTATCGCACATATTCCCTCGCTCCGGCCTTCTGGAGGGTGCGGAGAGCTCTTGGCGAGCGACGTCTGTGACGACGGCGAGTGAGGTCCGCCGAAGCAGGGCAGCGCAACTCCGCCATGTTCTGCCTATCGGAGACGATACGCAGGTCCGTTCCGAGGGTAGCCCAGAAGCAACGGGCGTGCTTCTATCACGCCGATACATGCTTGGGAGCATGGGTTCTGTCGCCGCTCTACGTTCTGGCCTGCGTAAATCCTCTTCCATGATGATGCGTTCTCTGCCTCTTCCGCATCGAGGTTGTCGCGCCCCCCGTCTGCGCTTCATCGCACATCGGAGGAGAGGGGGCGTACGCGCGAAATTGCATATCACAACTGCCTGGAATGTCGTCGGCTGACTACCTTCCCGCCCTTCACACACAGGATCCGTCTCGGGGCATTCATTACAACAAATCAACACCCGTCTGTCGCAGTCCCAGCTCCGCCGCAGCTCCGTCATGCCGGGGGTCCCGGGCACCCCAGGGGTAGGCACGCCCGTGCCGGGTACCCCGCGCGGGGTGTTCATCGGGTCCGGCGGCGTGCTCGGCATGAGCGCGGAGGACCTCGCGCTCGGCGACGAGAAAGACGCCGCGGACGTCAAGGATGCAACGCCGAGGACGAAGACGAAGCGGACGTGGTGGGGCGGGAAGAAGACCGTGCAGGTCTCCCCGTCCGAGGCGGCGAGCACGGTCGATACGTATGCGGACGTCGAGGGCGGCCCCGAGCGCAGGCGGCCGATGTTGCTCGCTCCGATCTACAATGGGTTGGCCGCGGGTCTGAGTATATGTGAGTGACTGGGGGCTTTGGAAGGTGTGAATGGTGCGCTGACGATGTGGATGGGCAGTCTTCATCGGCAATGGTATCAATGTCTTGATTCAGGAGGTCGAGCTCGACGGGAACTACATCCGGTTCGCGCTGTGCGTGCTCATCCCGTTCTTCTTCTGCGTATCGTTGGTGAGTCTCTACCCAACACTTCGCCCAATACCCCTCTCGCTGACACAGCGCTCCCGCGCGGGCTTGCAGTTCTTCTCGATCCAAATCATCCAGAACGTCTCGATGTGCATCGGCCCCATCGCGCAGTACCACCAGAACTCCAAGTACTATTCCGCTGTAAAGCCTCGCCCGAACAAGATCGTCGACAACAACCTCCCGCACATCACGATCCAGATGCCCGTCTACAAGGAAAGCCTCGAAACCGTATTGTAAGTACTCTCAAACACGTGACCTTCTTATCCAGCGCTAATGACGTTCTGCAGGGCACCCTCCATCGAGTCTCTCAAGAAGGCCATGCAGACGTACGCCCGCCAGGGTGGTACGTCCACGATTTTCATCAACGACGACGGTCTCCGTCTGCTCCCCGTCGAGGAACGTGACGCACGCATCATGTTCTACGCGAACCATGGTATCGGTTGGGTCGCGCGCCCCAAGCACGACGACTCGCCCGGCGGGTTCAAGCGTGCGGGTCGCTTCAAGAAGGCATCCAACATGAACTACGGCCTGGCCCTCTCGCTCAAGGCAGAGAAACACCTCGAGAACCTTCTCACGCGCGAGAAGCCCCGCCAGTCCGACGTCGGCGGGCGCAGCCTGCCCCCTGGCGCGCACGGGGTCAGCGAGGGGATGCGGTACGGGATGCAGTACCGGAACCGCGATGGCGAGGACCAGGAGCAGCTGAACCGCGGGTATGGCGAGCGCGTGAACCCCCCAGGGAGCGAGGTCGGCTCGCAGGACGAGTGGGAGGACCTTGAGGAGAAGGCGCTCCAGATGGCGATCGACGAAGTGTATGAGGCGAGCGGGCGCAAGTTCAGGCCGTGGGCTGCGAACGGGCGCGCGTGTCGTCTCGGCGAGATCGTCCTCCTCGTCGACTCGGACACGGTCGTGCCCGAGGACTGTCTCCGGGACGCGGCGCGCGAGATGGCGGAGTGCCCTACGGTCGGTATCATCCAGCACGAATCCGGTAAGCGCCCGTTATATGTTTTTGACAATGAGGATGGGAGGACTTATAATGTGTGTGTAGATGTTATGCAGGTTGCGCATCACTACTTCGAGAACGGTATTGCGTACTTCACGCGCCGTATCAACAGGTGCATCTCGCTCAGTTGCGCGAACGGCGAGGTCGCACCATTCGTGGGCCACAACGCGTTCCTCCGGTGGCGTGCCCTTCAGGATGCAGCCTTCGTTGACCCCGCCGACGGACAAGAGAAGATCTGGTCCGAGTCGAACGTGTCCGAAGACTTCGACATGGCTTTGCGGCTCCAAATGCGCGGCTATATTATCCGCTGGGCGACGTACTCGAAGGGCGGCTTCAAGGAGGGTGTCTCCCTCACCGTCGACGATGAGCTAAATCGCTGGCAGAAGTACGCATATGGTGAGTCGGTTTGAGGGTGCTTTGGTCGTATCTGGACGTCGAGGTGCTGATGCCGATGTGGCGCCCATGCAGGATGTAACGAGCTGCTGTTCAACCCGCTCGTGCAGTGGTGGCGCAAGGGCCCTATCGCGCACCAGATCCACCGCTTCTTGTGGTCTAATGCACCCCTGCACTACAAGTTCTCGATGATGGCGTACATGTTCTCGTACTGTAAGTCGGAGAACTCGTCGTCACTGTGCGGGCGTCTAACGCTAACTCGAACTTATCCCAGACGGTATCGCTGCCTCGGTCACGGTCTCTGTGGTCAACTACATCCTGCTCGGATTCGAGTTCCCTGTGGATGGGTACTACATTCACAGTTTCGAGATCTGGCTGGCGACGACGGTCGTGTTCATCGGCTCTGGTAATGTCGGATACACGCTCCTCGAGTACCGGCTCGGCGAGAAGTCCTTGGTTCGTCACAGCTGTTGGTGGAGGTTTCTGGCCGCGTTCTCACGAGTAACGTCCCACAGATCTCCTCTCTGCTCCAGAATGTCATTTGGATCCCATTCTTGTGCGTATTTTTGGTTCAATATCCGAGAGGCGTTCCATCATACTGACGTCGCCCCTTCACGCAGCTTCTTCTTCTTCGGTGGCCTGTCTATTCCAGTCACGCAAGCCATTCTCGCGCACCTATTCTCGTACAACATCACGTGGGGTGCGACCAAGAAGGAAGTCGAGCGCTCCAACTTCTTCAAGGAGGTGCCCAAGATCTTCAAGCGGTTCTGGTTCTCCTGGCTCGTCTCTTGGATCATCGTCGCCGGGATGATCATCCTCAGCACGCCCATTGTGCCGCTGGAATGGCGCATAGATGGCTCGGCCTGGGCCGTCATCTTCCCTCTCGCCGTCGTCGTTGGCTGTCATATCTTGTTCCCGGTATGTATACCTGCCCCTGACCACACCACCGTCTGCTAACACAATTATGCTCCAGATCGTGCTCAACCCGTGGTTGATGATCTTCTCTTACTAAACGGCCCCCCACACGACGCGTCAGGACCGGCCCTTGCTCATTCCTATTCGCATGTGTTCATATACCATTACGATACCTGGACGCTTTCAGCCCGCATACCTTACCTATTATCCCTTCCATACGGACAGACCCCACCCTCGTTTCCTCCGCACCGCGCGGCGTGCGGCTCGCTCCTTACGCTCGTGCGGCGTGTGCTCCCCTCTCCCCCCTACCCCCTTCATACAGGCTGCGGTGCCCACGTCCCACGTTCTTGCCGTGCACGAACTCACCATTGCTTCTGCTCATCATGAGTGCTACTATTTGGTGCTCCACGAATGACCCCCGACCCGCTTGCGCTCTTCCGATCCACGTCTTCGTGTACGCTGCCTGGGATCATGGACTAAATGACCCCCGTACGTCCGCAGCCATACTGCTGCGTCGTTCGACGCCCCTCCCCTCTCCGCTCCCGCTCCGCTCCTCTCTTCCCCCGCCTGCACCCCTCACACACCCTTCTCTACCGTACTCGTAGTGTCTCAGCCTGCTTGACGAACTATCTGCCCTGCAATTGTGCCCCTTGCCCCCTTGACCTTGACGTCGACTTCGTAGTAGTGTTCATGTTGTCCGATAACGTGTATCCCTTTCTCTGCTGTCTCATGCTGCTACATCCACGCCTACTTAGACTGTCGAATCGACGATAACAGATCTTGCTCGTTTAGCATCTGAATCCGGGCATCATTCGCGAGGGACCTCAGGCCGGCTGTGACGTTGATATTCAGCCTTTCGTGATCGCGACAGTCCTCCGAGGGACTTGTACTCAAGGTACAGCACGGGGGCACTTAGCACGCGTTCATCGGGAGCTGTATATGCGGATCCTTGTTGTCCCTACCCTTGCTTTTCATACACATATCGGAAGTGAATGAAGACATGCATGAGGAACGACACGATTCGTACGATCGGTGCATTTGAGAAATAGCTCATTACACGTACAGGCGTCTGCCGGCAACAACAAACGTTCAAAGAGAATCACTCATCCATCCCTTCCTCCAACCAGTCCCCACCTCCTGACGATCCTGCTCCGTAGCTGCTCTCCGCGTATACCACAGCCCCAGAGCCTCCGCGACCGTCACGGGCAGTCTCCTGAGAGCCAGACGTAGACGGGGCCTGAGGATCATTGCCCTGATCGCCAGTCGCGTTCGACGATGCGTGCTGCAAAGCTGCAGCTTGTGCTTCTGTGTGAGTGAGGATGCTCGAGCACGCTCTTACTGGGCGACGTAGAACGGGACGAGGGTCGACTCCCCTGTCTTGCGAGGCTCTCCTTGCATGATGGACAAAGCAAATGGGACGGCTCTACGTCCGGGTGTGCTCAGTGTGGAACGCAGGAGTTGTATGTGGCTAGAACCGCGCGGATGTCAAGACTTGAGAGGGTGCGACGGCAGGAATTGCGATTTCGCGCAGCAGAAGCTGGGGAGTCGACCAAAAGCCTCAGGTCGTAGCAGATGAGCCAGATTCCTTCTGGATTGCAGGAGTCAGCTATTGAGAGGCGAAGATGTGGTGGCTTGGTGGTGGCAGATCAACGACTCACCCGAGAGCCGCTGCAAGAGCGGAGGCTGAGTGGTAGGACCCCTGGCAACGCTACCTGATTTCCGACGTGAGAACTCTGCTACCGCCCATTTTCCGAGTGGCCACACCTCACCGTTTGAGACGATTCCGTGGCACTCCCTGCCATTTTTATCGGGAAAATGCGAGGAAAATGGACCATATCAGGAGAGTCGCATAGGCGCACTTCCCGGGGGACTTGGATGTGGATTATATGTCGCTGTTGGTCCGGAGTCGGTATGCGTGGCATGGGTAGCAGTCGCTTGCAAACTCGTCCTGCACTGTCATCACCCCAATGCACACCATTCGTATATCCTGTTGGTGATCACGCCGAGTTCACTCTAGAAACAAAGGCTCTGGATTTGCATGAAAGACAGGGATAATGCACTCATCCTTGGGCCATTAGCAGGTAATCGCTACGCTTTGTGACGGTTTGTCCTCTCTTAGCGGTCGCATAGACGTTGGGAGCTCATAACCTGGAACTTTGGCAGGCCAATGCTCGCGAATTTGAGCAGGTTGACTTCGGAGCGGAAACAATGAGCCCGGCCCACGCGAATTGTCTCGTCGCTCTCCTATGCGGGCTTCGTGATGACTTTCACATATCGCCAATTGGTCGGCGAAAACGAGAGAATGATTATCGTTTAGCACAGATTGGTCATTAATTCACACATTTGGCATCACACGCAGATACCTCTTGCCTGCGATTGCGCAGGAATACCAATGGACGCACGGTTCAATGGTAGTTCCTGCGCAACCGCCTAGCTCTGTGAATGCCAATGGTACAGTCAATGCTTTGCTCTGGTCGAGCGAAGCAATGCCTGAATACCATTGTTGCCGATGCACCTGACATCACTTCAATCAAGCTCAACCTGCCTTGAGCGGGCGCGTTGTAGCAGATAGTACGGAACTCCGTACCAAGGGTACTCACCTCCGCGGTGTTACACTATGGCTGCCGAAAGACACGGTTGTGTGCGTCGACTTGGTATATGAGTCTGCTTGGCGCGGTGTGGCTTGTCCAAGCCTTCCTCTCGATACCTCTATTCCCAGCGGACAATACCTGGTGGCTCAGTGGCACGCCTGCTCGTCCATCGACGGTACTTTGGATCGCCATTTCTACTGCCCATAGGAGTTAACATATTGTCTCATTTGACCCAGTCTAACACAAACGCTTACCGGCGGCGAGAGTATTAAGAACGGGGTTTGGTTCGAAAGTGGTGGATGGTATGTCCTGTTTATCGATGAGTGGGTTTATCTATCGCTGATGATGTTTAAGCCAGGATCTCTTCTTGCAAAGAGAGGCGTGGTAATGTTGGTATTACGGTCACGCGGGAACGCGTCGAGCGTGTCGATGTTCGCGACGTACCGCGTTTGGCGCTTGTTGCGTTCGCGCACAATTGGTCACGACGCGTTTCGCTTCTAGCCACTTTCCACATCTCTCTCAGCCCCAGTCCTCCCGCAAATTCCTTCCATACCCCTTTCCACATCCTTCCATATCCAACTACATTTCTGCGCAATGATCGCCATCGCTCACTCCCAGAACTCCTCGACCCAGACGGCAAAATTGGCTTTATCGTCCTCACAGCCCTGCTTGGATCTCCCTAACGCCAGTTGGCCCTCGTACGCTTGGTATCAGGCCACTCCCGATGCAGCACTCGACGAGGACGAGCTAGACCGTGAGATACACGGTTACGGCCTCGGAGACAGTGGGGACGACCTCGATGTCGAAGTTGGGAGCGACGACTTTGAGGTCGTGGGCGTCGTCTACGACTCGGAAGTGGAAGATGTGGAAGACGATGAAGAAAGCGAAGTACTTGTAGAAGGCCTCGCCCAGGACTTCGGAGGCTCTGCGGTCAGTTTCTACTCGCATGCTACGGAGTACCCTGCTGAGTCGGGCATAAAGGACCGCTCGGACCAAGCGGAGGTCTCGGACGTTGAGGAGGTCTCGGAAAAAGAGGAGGTCTCGGACGGAGAGGAGGACTCGGACGTTGAAGATGGTACGGAGGTGAGCAAGCAGCCGTAGCTCGTACTGAAGTCTCATACTGACAGCCTTTCCGACGGCAGACTTCAGAGTCACGTTCGCCATCCGCTCCTCTCACATACCCAGACGTTACCCCTGCTCATGAGAATGCTAGCAACAAGCGCAAGCGGGAGGATTCAGAAGAGGAAGATTTGTCCAGCGATGAAGAGGACCAGGTCTACCAGCCGCCTCCTAAGGCCCGCCGAACCAAGCGTCGTGGCGACAGACCTATCAGGACGCGAATGACGGTACGAGAGGCTGACAGCCACCGTCAGAAGGGTGCGGGGGTTACCTGCGGCATCGATGACTGCAAATTCCTGGTCTCCGAGTGGAAGGCTGCCAAGACGCATCTCGATACAGACCACTACGCCGCTGAATGTGCGGCGGAAGCCAGCGCGAAGCCTACGGCTGCAAAGCCAGTCGCAAAGAAGCGCAAGGTCAGGAACACAAGTCGTAGCGGCGAAGATAAAGAGAATGCGTCCGCAGCAGCAGGACGCCGTGTCTCTGTCGTATGCAAGTATCCGGATTGCGGACTGACGTTCGCCACCATCGACAACGCGTACCGACACGTCAAGACCGTACACTGGAAGATCGGTGCACCCGTATGTATGAGATGCGGTAAATCGTTCGCTCGCTTCGATTCTCTGCGGCGTCACGTGGAGAGCAAAATCTGCAATAGTAAGTTCTACGCAGCCCAGGATACGGACACCGCTAATACCTATTGTCGCAAATAGGACCAGGGAATGGCTGAAGTCTGCGTCATTCTTACAAGCATAATTACAACAGCGCAATATGAATCCTCGCAGTGCCCGACATCCGAGGACTCCATGCTATGGTATGCGCCGCCTTGTCTCACCGCATCTATGACTGAGAGTCCGACTCAGGTGGCAAGGTCGTAATTGAAGGTTGGAGCCATCTCGCGGCAATCCGATGCGATTGCTCTAGGCGTTAGCTATGGGCGATAAATTCCAACATTCACAACCGCGAGAGCTGGCCATTGTGACCACCCGGCTATTCCAGGTGCCATCTCGAATCTCTCGACTCGTGCTATGTCTCGGGCCATGCATGAGGATACCACGTTGGCATTTCCCCGCACCATTATCTTCGAGGGCCCGGCACGTCCGTTCGGACATGGTCTCGGGCACGTAGTCCTTCCGTTGCCTGCACCCTTCTCATTCCATTCTTCGCCGTACCCCCTTTTCCCCCAAAGATTGACTTGGCTCAAATGTAAAAATCCATGTAACCATCATGGCGTCGTCGAGCCTCGTATATGTAGTCAGACTCTACCGACAACCTATCCTGACGCAGCGAGGAATCTGATAGTGAGGGTGGAATATCCGATAACGAAGAGTATTTGACTTGCTTGAACCGTGTTGCCATACTGTTCTACAACGACTGCAGGAAGTCTACATTTCCATGCGGCAAGGTACGTGCCTCCCTCTTGCGTCGCCTTCCGGCAATTCTCAACGTGGATGCCATTTAAGTGCCGGCTCACATAGTAGTTAGCATTGAGTGCATCCAACGTACTATGATTATCTGACATACCCGGAATTAAGTGCCCAAACATGGTACTGAACCACCGCCAACATTGGAGGAAATTCACAGATCCGAGTCCCTATGGATGCTGTGGTCACGCGAGCCACTGGACGAAGCCACAATAGAGGTGAGTTCTCGGGCTTACAGGACTCAGTAACAGAGACTTCGTTAGATCTACACGTCGGCGAAGGTTAAATTGAAGAAATGATATATTACAAAGAATAGAGTGCTATCGATACATGGTGTAAGGGGTATGACGAAGGAAGGATGTGCCGTCCGACTGCTTGTGGTTCTTCAAGAGACGGTGATCTTCTTGGGCTGCTGCTCCGGCGTCAGCCTAGGGAAGGTGACCGTCAGAACACCATTCTCCATAGCCGCCTTGATCTCCTCAGGCTATGAAAAGAGCAGTTAGGATCTCTTTGAGTCGGGCTGCCGATGAGTCTGTACTACATACCTTAACGCCTTCAGGTACAGGCAGCGAACGTGCGAAGCGGCCATAGCGCCGTTCACGGACGACGTAGCCATTCTCCGACTTCTCTGACTCGGCCTTCGACTCGCCAGACACAGTGAGGACGTTGTTCCTCAGGTCGATGTTCACGTCCTGCTTGTTGATGCCAGGAAGCTCGAACGTCGCGGTAACAAGGTTCTTGTCCTTGTCCTCGTGGACATCAACTCTATTGAGAGCCTTGTCAGTACGCTGCTCGTGCTAGTGTCGAAGATAGACGACGGTATGCTTACCTTGGTCTGAGGACGGGAGGAGCAGTGTTGGCGTTCTGGGCCTGGAGCTGGTTGTTTGCCCCAGTGTTGCCCGTGCGCCGTGCGAAGGCCTCATCGAAGAGACGGTCGAAGTCAGCGAAGGGGTCGCTGAAGAAGGGGTCGTTGAAGAAGTTGACGAGCGCCATTTCGTCAGAAGAAGAGGTAAAGTGAGTAAAAGAGGAAGGGTTGTGTGTAGAGGGGTATATGCGACTTCAGGTTTTGTTGTTTCTTGTTGGTCTGTCCTGGCGTGCAGCACGGCCTTTTATGCTGCTGCCCATGGACAGACCGAGAGTCATGGGTCTGGTCGAGAGGATGCTCGTCAGGTCGAGAATTGTCTCTGGAAGACCAAGCAGGGTCATGCACGCCAACGAAAGTGCGAGAACAAGTGAACATGTCATGGGCGCTTCCTATGCGGGAACGTTCTCGCTCGATCTACAGCAGTTGCCAAATCAAGACATTGCGTCGGGCGACTTGAATGGGCTTGCGTGTGGTCGCAGAAGTTAAGCAGTCAAGGATTGTGACGCCTGAATCCCAGTCTGCCTCATTTACATATACCCCGATCGATGTCAGGCAATATTTGATGATATGGGCGGTGTAGTACGAGGAGCCCCATTCTCACATCCGTACAGGTCGGATTTCAACGCGGGTGTCAAAAGGTATCTCGATTGAGTGCTATCTTCAGCCGCGTGAGCCTGAGGAAAGGCCAAGATAATCGCGGGGTTGGAGACATTATGGATGATCGGCTCTTGTGCATCCGGCTCGATAACGTTTGGTAAGGAGCCTGTCGTGGACGAGAGGTGGAGAGTCATTCGTTGGATCAAATACCTATACTCACTTGGAGGCTTGGAGCTGAGCCCATCATCTGGCATTAGTCAATTCATCACGCAGCGCACCGTGATGAGCACACGAATCCGACCCGACCGGTGGCATGCACAAGAAATATACGCGAATTACAATTGTATACTATCATGAACACATTTCGATTCATGAGTACAAGACGTGCACGGTAATGGCGACGGCGCGCGCCGCGGACAACTGGATATCTCTAAAGACAGCAACACGGGTGAGAGCTGATACTCACCCTGCAGTGTTGTAGCTGACGATGCCCGCACCTCCTGCCACTCAGATGTAATCAGCACGGTGGAGGAGTATCGGCACGGTTTCGAGGGATGATGAAGACGTTGCCAGGTCGATTACGCGTCGATCGTCAAGGCTTGTGCGACGCGATCGCAGGGGGTAGAACGTATACACGACCGTGGTATACTATACAATAGCGATACTAAGTGGTGGTTGAACGCATATGATGGTGGACTGCCGCGGGCTGGGGGAGTTTCTGGCTATGGTTGGGCGACTCGGGCAAGGACGAATTCTCTCCTCATGTCCTCCATATCAATTTTCTTCGATCTCGGGCTTTCCACAAGTCTTGCTTGGCGCAGAAGGTAGCTCAGGCTGTCGGAGAATAACCATGGAATAGCCAGGGATATTGTCGGTGAGAGCGGGCAGGAAGGCGAAGCGGTAAGGTCTAAGCATAGACGTCGAAAGCTCGGAGTAAAGGTAGACTTCGTCCAAGTGCCGGTAAGTATAGAATTACACAACGCCTGTATCCAAATGTTCCTTTGTAGCGTATCGTGTACATCTAGTCCTTACATCCTGGATTGTATCATGGATCAATAACAAGGTCTGTTTGAATGTGTACGGCGTGGTAGAGCGCGGTAGAGTCGGGCAGCGAAAGAGGAGGTCAGGAGGTTCTTGAAGGGGTTGTCCTAGTCGAGAGCTTGTATCGAGACAACTGTAGGTACAGTTAAGCGTGAAGCGTCGGCAAATATCGAGTTTAGCGAGCGTGTATGCGGTGTATCGGCGACTTTCGAGGGGGAAAAGTGAGCATTCGTGGGCGGCTCGACGCCTTAAGTACATGAGCGTGAGCGCGAGACCCCTCCGACCGTACTCTTGGCCGGGGCCCCCTTTGCGCGAAGTTCTACAAAGGTAACCTATGTCATTCAGTAACGTACGATTGACCGTCCGGTTCTGAAAACCAGTTGCTTCTGTCTCCAACGGGGTTCCGCCATCTTCGAGAGGACCGATCCGTCGCGACCGTTTTCGACGAGCCACCTATTTACGTCCGCGTGTCGCCGCCCTCGACAGCGGGTGGTCTCGTCGAGCGCGTCGACGTCCGGCGTCCTCTGTCCCGACGTTGGCCTCCCATTGTTGTGTCCGCGAGCCGGTTGAGCAAGATCGTAGAGTAGTAGCGCAGTGCGCGGAGTAGTGGCAAAGAGAGAACATTATGACAGACGCAAGAGACAGCGATTTTGAGGAAGAGAGAGTGAGCGGAGCGTACAGGGAGGAAAAATTCGAAACCGAATCCGGACTGAGGTGTTGGTTGCGAGCGACGTGGATGGAAAAGAGAAGTCGTGGGTTGTTCATCGAGAGCGCCGCCGAATCGTCGATTGACGCGCGATCAGGTGGCCGCGCCATCCGTCGCGTCTTGTCGCGGTCTCGCACTGTTCTCCTCCATTCTATTCCGTTAGCCCGAGCACCCGTCCACAACGGTGAGCCTGAGGAGCATGTCGGACGACCTAGGGTGGGGTCACTAGTTTCCCGAGCGCCGAAATTCCTCAGGCCTGTAAGTCACCAACCACCAAAACATCGTCAGCGCAGCGACGGATTGAAGCTGTGAGCCAACTCACCACAGGCTCTTGCAATTGTGGTGTTTTCGCTCCAGATGCTGGGGTGTGTCCTTTCCCCGTCGTGTTGTCCAGTCGCATGCCTGTGCCTCCTTGAGAGGACAATGGTACCTGAACCCAAGATGCTGGTACGCGATGTGCTCGTTCATGGTGTTGAAGTAGAACGATTTCCCGCAGGCCCAGATACATGGCACCTTCTCGATGCTGCGCAGGTCATCGGCTGAGTAGTGATGTTCGAGGTGGGCGAGGTTGGCCGCGCGATTCCCCCCGAACTTCTCTTGGCACCCTGGCTCAGGGCAGTCGGAGTCGGGTACTGTATCTAGGTACCTGTCGACATCCTGCTGCGACCTGCGTGGGGCTCGGTCTCGCTGAGTTCCCGTAGAGTGAGACGTTGCTGAGGAGGAGCTCCCACTCGGCTGCGCCTCGGATACCTGGGATGCCTCAGGAGTGCCTGCTGTCGATGCAACCGCCTCTGTCTTAAGCCTCTTCACAGGCCGTGTCTCGCTCACGTCCGAAGCACGAGAAAGAGCGCGTTTGCGAACGACCACAAGCGGTGGTATAGTATCGGCAGGGGGAGAGGGGGACGTTCCGTTGCTTTCCAAGCCCGCCATTGTAGACGATTCGGAGAGCATGGCTGACTCGGACTTGTCTTCGGTCCTAGGGTGAGCCGCCTTGCCGCAGTCGCTTGTGCCTATATGAGCGATAGGAAGGACATTCGATGGAACGGTAGTTCTTTGCAGAGCCTGGTCCCTGCGACGAAGTGATGTTCCGTGAGACGAAGAGGGGGTCGGTTGGAGAATGAGGAGGTGAGGATCGATTGTTGAAAGCCCGCCCTCAAGTGTAGGACGTCGTTGACTTCCTACGCGTGACAACTGTGAAAGGTCACTGAGGAGCAACGGGGAGAAGACAGGTATAGACAGCTCCGAGAGAGGCAGCTTGCTCGACTCTTGGGTGAACTCGTTCTCTTTGTTTGCCGCATTCCTGCGACCGTAGAGCAAGCGCAGAGCGGTTACGATTGTCTCTTGCTCTGCCAGAGCCGTTGTAATTATGCCTTCACTGTGGATTGGCACTCCCTGTCCCATCTCTCGCTACGGACAGAATCCACGGTGTTAAAGGTTGCGTACATAGGAAAAGCAGTAGGCCGTGCTCACCTGGCGCACGGCACATAGTTGGCTGGTATCCTTCATCGAAAGCTCACGATGTATGGTACGGGCTGACGCGTTCGACGTGCCGTGGCTAATGAGGAGAGGCTGGGAACCGGAGGTGTTTCCTTGTGAGTGGGAAGACAAGAAGATGGTCATGCCGCAGGACGTGTGGACAATTCAGGTGCGTGGGATAGAGGTGCGTGGGGTGACAATAGAAGGAGCCGTGAATTTTAGAGTGAGGGAAGGGAAGTCGGGGATGAGGAGAGGTTGGAACGAAGGAGATTAGCCACGAGCCCGACCTATCGAGGACGTTTGGCGCCGAGACTTGAACATCGACACGCTCGATACCTTAGCCTCCTTTGGCGCTTGTTGTACGCGGACGGTCACGCTCCAAGAGCATGAATGTCAGCCTGCATCGCCGCTGAAGACAGAAGGATTGCCAGCTCACACTATTTGCCAGGTATGACATGGATTCCCGACCTTCCACCGCCTCACCATTGACCATATTTTGCAGCTTTTTGTCCAGGCCCCAGAAGTACGTCCTCGGGTGTACCAGGGAGTCTGATACTATTATAGGTTCAGGAATGTCTAAATAGCATCCGTTTCTTGCGTAATTGCACTTAACATTAATCTCCTGGAGACCCAAACGAGACAATGGCAGCAAAGGTGAGGCGCATTGCGCTCGAACGCTCGTGCTCTGTATGGTCTGAGTTGATACCAGAGTTCCAGACCATCTATGATCTCGAAGCGACGGGCCTTTCAACCACAATGCGATTCTCACGAAGAATTGGTACCTATCGCATTGCCCCTATCCCAGGAGTCCAAGCCAAGCGGACGCGACACAAAATGAGTGCTCCCGAAGACATACGTTCAGCGGGGTCACTCATCCCGTACTCTTCAGGGGCTGAATCCCTTGATTCGTGGACCAACCATAGGGCATCATGTGCATATCCTATATCAACGGGGAGGTCTCCACATAAACGTACCCAGGATATGCGTGCGCACATCCCTCAACCGGTCTATACACTAGTGCCTTATCCGATGGCTTACCAGACCAAGGTTAGGGTTAGAATCGCACACGCAAGCACGACGCCTGGGGCCCTGGGCACCGAGCGCCGAGAGCCGAGTCTATCGTTCTTCGCGCTGCTCAACGCAATGGTTTGCAAACTCACAACAAGGAAGCATTGCATGCGTCCGCGCAAGAGCGCAGGTGCTGAACAAGGCCTGGTGTTTACCTAGTTCGTGCGCAGCGAAGTGGCGCTAGTTAAGAGTCAGCTCACTAACCTCAGCGCCTTTTCAAGCCATTTGTACCTCCTTCAAGTGCTTTGGCGTGCACAGTCCTTGTCCAAATGACGTTTTCATGGAAAAGTGTCGTTAGTCGGCCGTCTAGTAGAGCCCGAAAAGATGAGTTGGAGGTGCGGAAGGAATTGAGGTCAATATTCTTTCCCACGCTCCCCGAGGCAGTAGACTAGCGCCAGCAACTTTGTGCCTCCCGAGCCCCCCTATCCCGGAGTCTCCTGGTCCTACCATTCAGACTTGCTTGTCCGCAATGTTCTGCTAACCTGCTAATGCTCTGTCATTGGGTTCTTACATCTGTTGTCCTCCTTGGACTGCCCGGTACTCGCCGATGTCATCGACGCTATATCTGAGTTACCTGAAGAGCCCATTGCGCATACTTTCCGTGGACGGTGGACTAATAATCGGGCTCTACCCAACAAAATGGATATCAAAGGTCGCTAGTAGCTAAGGCAGATTCACATCCTCTACGACTAGTCCTCAATGTGCAGATCGCCTTTTCCGCGTAGATCGTCTCAGACGCAGAACCTCCTCCCTCTCGAATCCCTCAGGCAGCTGATACGCTATAGCATCGTGAAGTGACTGCTTGGTAACCTCGATGCCGTCGCTATCTCCCTCCTTATCGTCTTCGCCATCTGGGTGAGACTCTATGTCATCTCTGATTTCCTCTTCGTCGAAGTACCCGCACTCTTCCATGCGTCTCCACACGTGTTGGACGTAGGCTGCTTGATTTAGTAGCTTGTGATACTGGACAGTGAACACCGCCCGCTCGTGTCGCTCCTGCTCGTCTTGCTCCTTGATTCGTTGTTGGCGGAGCCCCTCTTCGTCGAGCGCGACAGGAGGTCTTGGTCCAAGCTCGTTTCGTAGTCGTACGTATTCGCGAGCAACCTCCCCCACTATCCCCATCGGCTCATTGATGTGCCTCTCGACTGAAGAGGCCTTATCTGCTACATTGGTCTGATCAGGAATAGAAGTTTGCGTGGGCTTGGTGAGTGAACCCGCGTGCGCGACGGGAGCGCCGGTTGGCAGAGTAGGATCGACTCCTCGCGAGTAATAGAAGGCCTTGCGACGCCTGGCTGCATACTGTCTAAGGCTATCAGCACGTTAATGAGATCAATGTGTATCATGAATAGGCTCAAAATATGCATACGAAGTCATTGTGGGCGTGTACACTTGGGGACTTTGGGGTTTTCCGGCTTCTAGGACGTGGGGGTGGGACAATAGGGCACCAGGCTACGCCGTCGCCCTTTATTCGCTTCAAGAGCTTCGCGCCTTGCATTCGCATTGTGATTTCACGGGTGCGTTTGATTGTTGTAACAAAGCAGAGCAAAGTAGGCAGGAGAGAGGCTCAGCCTCAAAGCGGCCATTGATCAGGCGCTTAAATCGTGCCGAGTGGCACACATTCTCCAAACAAAGCCAAAGAACGCGAACGCGTCGTGGCGCTTTGACGCGCGAACGCCGCTGCACACGCGACCACCACCTGCAGATCTCCACGGCGTCCCGTCAGCTTAGAAACCCCTTGTTATTGGCGATGAACTCCATTACCAGCAAGAAGACTACCGAGCAGGAGAAGCAGGAGGAAATCAGGAGGCAAATAGCCTTCTTCCAAGCCCAGCTGCACTCAGCTAATCCTGCGGGCCAAGATGTGCCTGCACCGCCTTCATCTCCTAAACGTAAACGGTCCAACTCCCATCTACTTGCACCGGCGACGCCTTCACCGAGTACGCCCTTTTACCTGTCCAGTTTGAGCTGTACTGAATTCCTCATAGAGAAGAAGAAGCCTCTCAATCAAGCTCGACGTTCCCCGAGCAGCACAGCAGGCGCGACGAACGGCTCTAGAAAGCCACCTGCAACCGCGCATAGACCCATACCAACACCGTCTTTCCCGCTGAAACCCAACAAAGCGACTTCGGCTCCTGCTGCGGCGTCAACCGTGCTACAGAAACTCGCGCAAGTGCACAAAGCGAAAGACAAGGCGCCTGTTCAGGATGCAGTCGTCCGCTCTTCCGCCTTCTCATCCAAGCCTGCCCCGATTACCCCGTACGTCGAGGTGGATCCCATACAGACACAGACGCGCGACGAGACTATGGCTGTCATTGAGGAACTAACGCTCGGTCCGAGTGACCACAACCCCCCATTCGATGACCCGCATTTCGAGAAACTTGAACCTAACTCCGGTATCCGCTTATCGTACGTGTCTTCCTCACATCGTGCTTTGGCCATGTGTTGACTGTTGGCAGGTCGCGCGCAATTCCCTACGAGGACTTCCAGGACTATCTCCGAGGGAGATATTATATCTCGCCTTCGCAGCTCTATTCCGTGATTCGTCTTCTGCCGAACAAACAGGGCTACGATGTCCCTGTGTCTGGCGACTGGCTCACCATTGCTGTCGTCGCGGAGCGAGGCAAGATGAAATATACTCAAGCTCCGGTCGGCGTCACACGAGACGACAAGCCTCTGCAAGGTGATGAGGACCGGATGGACGAGCTTCCCTCGCTGGACGCCACAAATGAGGCAGGCCCCTCCTCGCGCCCGCCGCTGTTCCGCAAGAAGCCCAAGGGCGAGCCGCCTAAGCCGAGCGGGAAGAAGTACGTTAACATGAAGCTTATCGACTTTGGATGCCGGTCCCAGGGGTCCTCTGCAGACGGCGGGAAGGCCAAGATCCCAGGAGACGCATTCTTGTCCTTGCTACTGTTCGAATCGGACACATGTGACGTTCTGACGAAGGAGAATGGGAAGAAGGAGAAGATCTATCGTGGAGGGAGCCGAGGCGCATTCGAACGGATGTCGAAGCTGCGGGAAGGCGCTGTGGTTGCATTGCTCAACCCGAAGATACTGAAACCGTTCCAGGTACGTCTTATATTGTAGTGGTTAGTTTGCCCTCTGAAACATCCGCATTTCAGCGTTCGGTTGATAAACCGCACCCGACCGACAACATACTCGCATTGACACCGGAGTCGGACGCATCGATCGCAGTCATAGGCTACGCTCAAGACCTCGGCATGTGCAGGGCGACCAAACGAGACGGCACCCGGTGTACTGGATGGTGCGACAAGCGCGTCAGTGATGTCTGCGATTATCACATCCAGCATGCCGTGGAGCGAAAGCGAGCTTCCCGTCCAGAGTTCGCGATAGGGTACGTATCTAGCTGTTGTTCGTCCCAGCCCTCATTCACCTATTGACCACTGCGTTGGTAGAACGGGAGGCATGTCGTCACAACCAAAGAAGAAGCCGGCGTACGACCCTGCGCGCCAGTGGGGCTTGAAGCCTGAACGCGAGGCGGATGGCACGACGTACGTGGTGCAAGGGCACGTAATCTCAGGCTCAGACTCTCGTTCTCTGTATGTTACGGAGTCAGTGGGGCGCGATGCCCAAGCGAAAGCTGCGCGCAAGATATCCGCCGTCGACTCAGAGAAGGCTCTGCAGAAGCTGTTGCAGCGCGACAAGGAGGGTACGAAGGCCCTGCTCTCGGCGCGCGAGTTCTCGAAGCGGAATGCCGAGACGGTGGCAAAGGACGGGTCGAAGAGGCAGAAGGCAGAGAAGGCCGAGTCGAAGCATACTGAGGAGGAGATGGACAAGCCACGAAGAAACGCGTACTCGGCACAGCTGATCAGGCAAATCGGGTTCGACCCGACTGCGAAAGAAGGTCGGAAGGTCAAGGACACTGATGTTCAAAGCAAGGTACAAGTAGGATACTCTACCATCCTGCCGTTGCTGACTATCTCTCGCAGCTGGATGCTCTCGCGGCAGTGCACGCGACACGTAAGATTGAACTAGGGCCCCGCCCAGGGAAGAAGAAGAGCTGCGTAGATCGTCCTCAACCGAGTACACCGGCGGCGTCGAAGTCTTCTGAACCTGCGACTCACGATGACTTGGAGTATGTTGACGACCCGGACTCGCCGTTGCACATACCCGACAGTGACGATGACGAGCTGGAACGAGAAGAGGTGGCAGCATTCGGACATCCGGTCGGATTGTCTGGGGGCAAGTTCATAGATCTTGACGATGATGACGGCGACGTTTAATCATGCAGTAGAGGTACATAGTCTACTACTCAGGATGTAATTGCGCGTTCTAGAGCGAGAAAATACCCCTACTTACATGTTTGAAAGAGCCTTCAGGCGCCACGTTTGTCATGATCGCACGAAAGCTGTTGCTGCATTTAGGTATACAACAACTCCGAGCCGGAAATATGCACGGACTACCGATGATACAGACATTCAGACCATACGCAACCCTACGTCTCGTAAACAATTGTCATACTGCGTTAAGCGAAAGCTTTGGAATACTTCGACTCTCGTCATCATGTGCTGTAGACGTCGAATGCCTTTCGAATATACTACACCTCTCACCGCCGCGTGGTAATGTGGTACATGCTCCGGGCTCGCGTGCGCTCGCATCATGAAGTGGTATAAGCAACTCAACGAAGACTACAATAAAAACCGTGCAAGGCAACCGGACAATACGTGACGAGACGGCCATGAGGTGGTTGAAGGCATGCGGCGCATAGACGGTGAGCGTACCTCACGGTGGCGCTCCGCGCAACATCTCGATATACCTACTACTTAGTACGCCGAGGCCGAGTACGGGGGGGGGGGGGTATAATCTGCGAAGACAAGTTGCGAGAGCTGGAGAAGAAGTACGCGATGGCACGCATCAACAAATGTCACAATTAAGAGAAGATAAAGTCTTACCGCTAGCAAGCCGTTGCACTGTCCATAATGACAAGAGAGCCTCCCAAGGTGAAGTGTACGATGAATTGCCCACCTGCTGATGAGAAGGAGTCTACACTGTTCAGCTGCGGACGGAACATTGGAGGGATCCAGCACAGACGACGAGGGTCCGCATCAGGATGATCGATGCGCCAAAGCCAATCATCATCATAGAAAGAGATGGCGATCAAGGAGCGATCTGTAGGGCCGATGTGTAGAGGTTGCAGTTCTGACGGGATTGAGGTATATGTCCTGTGGGTGATGACAGCTCTGCCATTGGGGGAGAAAGAGATACGCCTGATATTCTCGTGTGTTTCTCTCACGCTGAGCTTATGCTCTGGGACGGAGAGAGGAGGTGCGGCGTGATGTGGAGGGATGATCTGGGTGGGGTCGTATAGGAACACCTCGTCTTTCTGATTGCCTGCGAGAGCACGCGTGCAGTCCTCAGAGAACGCGACGGATGTGATCCAGCAGGGGTAGTGTTGGATCCAGACGACGTGGCCCGTTGTGGCGTCGTGCAGGCGCAGTGCATTGTAGTGGCTGTCATTGTCCTGTACAGGCTGCCTGGAAGGGGGCGCGAGGAGGTCGGCGCTGGACGTGTCCGGCGGAGAGCCTTCTCGACAGGAAGCGGAGAGGATCCACTGCCCGTCAGAGGACACAGCCAGAGCCCAGATCCGATCACCAACAGACTGGAAGAGGACCTCGGAAGACGTCCGTCCCCCGATCTTGCCCCGCCGGATCGTCCCATCCCACGATGCGTACAGGACGTGCTGCTCGTCGCGCGTGAAGACGACGCTGTTGACAAGGCTGGTGTGGCCCGTCACTATCCCGGCATAGGATCCGCTATCCATCTCCCACACGTGCACAGTATGATCTGCTCCTGCGCATGCAAACAGTCTGCCTGTGGGAGACCAGACAGCGGAGGAATAGGCGTCGATGTGGTGATCGATTGTGCGAATACAACGACCTGTAGATGCCTCGTAGATCTGCAATTCGTCTGCATACTCTGAAAGGGCGAAGTTGCCCATCGGCGAGGTAATGACTGCTCGGACATCAATCCTGTGGTTTCCTACTGCTTCCCGGTCCTCAACCGATGAGCGCCGTGCTAGCTGCTTGAGTCTTCCCGTGATTGCTGTGGTTACGATCGCGTTCTGCTCCGAAGGCCACAGACGAACGTGCAACTGCCTGCGGGTGGCGTGCGCAATGTGACGACAGTCAGATGCAAAGGCGGCAGCACGCGCATCCTTATTGCCTGCGCTGTTCACTACTGCTCCTGTCAAGACGTCCCACAATGCGAATGGAGTCTCCGTGTATGCTGCGGCGAGAACACCGCTTGGATAGAACGCGAGGGAAATGACTTGACTTCGACCTGGCAAGGATCGCACCCGCTGCCCATCTGACTTGTTCCAGAGAACGATCTCGCCATTGAAGAGGCCACATGCAACCAGAAGGTTGTCCGAGGATACAGCCACTGTCAAGACATCTGAGTTGTGCTTCAGAGTTCGGGTTGGCTTGATGTCCGTGTCCGTGTCCCAGTCAACACCCCGTGTGTTCCAGATCTTGCACGACCCACTAGGCGAGTAAGAGAGCAGGTCCCAATCCGGGGCGAATACGACATAGCCCACCCAGCCTGAGCAATTTAGAACCACCATCTGTTTGGGCGATGCCAAACTCCAGAGCCTGGCAGTATTGTCCAAAGAAGCAGATGCTGCCAGTGTGCCGTTGGGCGACCACGCAACGGAGTGAACCAAGTCGGAGTGCACCTTCCAAGTGTTGAGATTAGCCCCGGTTGCGACGTCCCAGAGATGGATCGACCCGTCCTTGGAACCGGAGAGAAATTCCTTACTTGTCGGGGAAAACGATAAGCACTCGATCGGCTTGTCCGCATGACTCTTGAAAACCTGCAGCTCCGCTCCCGTGTGTACATTGAACAGCTGGACCGTTCTGTCCCACTTGGTGCAGGCAACGTATGTCCCATCGGGTGAGAAGGTGAGAGTTCTGATATATTTCCCGTGGTTCACGCGCGACACAAGAGTAGTACTCCAGGTGTTCTCCAGTCCGACACGTACTACCAGCGAGGTACGCGCGTGCGCTGCGGCAAGACGACGAAGACGTGTGTCTATTGGGGCGAAGATGGCGACCGTCGAGTACATATGCATGGCAGATGTGCTGATGATGGGGTAGAATGCGCGTACAGCGCGCTCGCAGTCGTACAGAAGCGACGGAACATCTGTCGCTTGTAGCGACTGGGTCTGCGGTGCACAGTAGAGTAAGTACCGCATCACTGATAGGCCTACTGCGATATACGTGCCTTTAGGCAGGTCTGGACCGATTGTAGAGTTTCGACGACCCCGTCAACGCAGCCGAGTAGACTCAGCACCTCGAGCCAATGGAGGAGATGACTCGTGCAGAATTCCTTGAGCGCTGTAAGCAAGTCTTCGCCGACCTCGGCCTCGCACAAGTGGCGCGTCCAGTATCTGCAGGCGTACTCGAGAGCAGCGGGGATATGCCGAGATAGTCTGGCTGGTAAGTCCGGAATCTCGTCGTTGAGAACGTGGTCATGCTCCGAGTCGACCTCGAGGATGTTGTACTTGAGCACTTTCATCACGTTCAGACACCGGAGCGCGATGTGAGAGTGATGAATTTGGGGCCTGACGAGGAAGCCCTGGTCGGTACAGCGGGTAGGGTCGACAAGGAAGTTGGAGAATGACAGGTGGATGATGCGGATGGGGGTCGTATCGTCTTGGCTGTCTGAGATGGTCAAAATGGCACCAAAGACGGGCAGCACACGGCTGGCGGTGCCGGTCGGAAGGTCCAGGAGCGCATCGAGCATGGCGGGGCTGAGGCGCTGCTCGGCGAGCACAATCGTTCCCAGGACGAGATTGAGGCGGGCCTTCAGATTGTCCCCAAGCCTACTCGCCGCATTCTCCAACACCTGGAGGTACAACGCGTCGAGGATAGAAAATTCGGATGCGCTGGTACCTCGCTTTGCTGCCGCTGCATTCCCAGCGTCCAGGAGAGCTGTGAGGCGACTCTTAGGGTCCCTTTCAGCCTGGTCTCCGATATATCGTACGGCCGCTGCTGCGAAGATGAACAAGAGCTCTGAGAGGCTGATGAGGTTCTCGAGCTGCTTTGGAAGTGGCCAGGAAGCACCGAGCTTGAAGCCTTCTCTGATATCAGCAAGACGTGATTCAAGAAACGCAGAGATGTCGCGTCTGGTGAGATCCTCCGGAATCTTGCTGAGAGCCAATTTTTGGGTGTTGTCGTCTAAGCTCTGCTGAAGAAACCCTCGTGTTATATTTTCTTCCGGACGACTGGTGATGAGGAACTTCACAGGCGAAAGCCGCCCGATGTGCAGCGCCAGAGACTTGAGGATGGTGGAGACAGCAGTATCGTCCGTGCACTCGTCTAGTGCATCGATGACGATAGCAACACGTGCGGGAAAGGGGGCCTCGCTCTTCGCGGAGGCTCGCAACGCCTCGAGAGGCTCAACGATGAGTTTCTCGAGTTGTCGTGTGGGCGTAGAGGAATAGAGGTCAGGCTCCATCTCAAGGATCTTGATGAGGTGTTCCCGGAATGTAGGGAGGTGGAGCGCGAGCCTATACGCGATCGTGCGAAAGATGCAGTTGATGTTGCTTCGATCGCCGTCCCGCGCACAAAAGAAGCTCGCACCAAGGAGCCCCTCCTTGTCCCACCTGTCCGCGATAGTGAGAGCGATCGTAGACTTCCCGGAACCAGCGAGCGCATGAAGCCAAAGGATTGGTAGATCAGAGAGCGGAGGATGTTCAGGTCGTAGCCAAGAACAAAGCGATGACAGGACTTCCACTCGGGTATTCTCATGGCATTGCACATGAACGCTAGATCCAGAGTACAGTAGCGCCTCGATGACGGGCCGCAGACTCCTCTTCAGGGCTGAGATATGGGGACTAAGCGTTTGACACCTTCGTATAGGCATGGTCTTACCCTGATCCGCGAATATCCATGCTCAAGTCAGTCCAATCTTCGTCGCGGGTATAGGAATGAACACTCACATCATTCAACTCATTGGCTCTCTTCAAGTCGGCCTTGTCCAACCGGGAATTTGCACCATCAAAGCCTTTCTATATATCCACGGCCATGCGACGATAAGCTGTAGTGAGAGCCGGTGAACCTTTTAATGCACGTACGTGTACCGTGACTTCCAGTGCGATTGTTCGTTCAAGCTGTAAAGAGCTATGGGATTCAGCACACAAACGTTATGGGTTTACGCTCACCAAAAAGGTGTGAATGCGCTGGTCGAGCTTCTTGACCCACGATTCGATCCTCTCCGCATAGTCTGTCGCTCTCAGGAGTCTTACTATCCACCACTTTGACTGCACCCTTTCGGCGTCTCCCACAACCTCCTGCAATTCGCTGTTCGGATTGTGAGTTACGCAGCATGATGCTGCAAGTACCAGGCTAATGAGCAATTTGGTTTACCTCGCCAGGGTGACCAAGCTATCCTTGAGCGGCTGCGGGCAACTATCCTCGGACTGAAACTTGTTCAATAGCCCGTTCAAGGACTGGATACGCGAGAGGAGAGTGCCGATAGCTTCAGTGGCCTCCGAGTATTTCTGTAAGCATTCCGGTTGAGTACGGGCATATATGCTCAAGAGAGAGAATTTCACAGGTGCCGCGCAGAATTCGGTCGACGAAACCCACCTTGTAGGCCTCCAAGACGATGAGAAGCGCCTCCACCGCCAACTGAAGTTGAGGACACGCAGACGACACTCCCTTGGTAATCTGCAGTGCGGGGATAAGGTACTTTAGACTCGTCTTCATGAGATCCTTTCCTCGAGAGTCTCCAGTGGTGGGAGCTGATCGTGCGGCAGTAGCTGATAAGGATAGCGCGCTGGCAGACGATACGGGGCGTGCACGTCTCTTCGCACGGAGGTGACGCATCGTAGCGTGATGCAGTGTGACAGCGAAGCAGACAAGTTAAGGAGAAAAGGGTAGAACGAGGTATGAAGAGATTGCGTACTCCAGTGAGTATAAGGACGAGGAAACGTTGCAGCGTACGCCTCTTCTCCACGCCTTTAGGCGGTGCTGCCCTGAACATATGCGTCGAATGAACAACGTGTTTGCGACTTCGAATCTCGGCGCCCCTCATATGCTCCATGGAGCAATCACGTCCCGGGGATGCGGGTGTGAGCGGTTTCGTGGGATATCTCTTGTAGTCCTATAAAGATGCATTCTCCGTCTGCTGCTGGCGTGGATTAGTGGACTCTGTCGTGATCGTGTGTATGTACGTCGACGCAGAAGGTGGAAGAAGCTCTCCACTTTGTATTCATGTTCTTGTGTAGGTACAGCTATCACGCCAACTCCTTCAGCCAAGTCTGCGTTCACCACAATATACCCTCGAGCTATGCTCCGCCCTTGAATACGTCTCGCTATGTATGAGCCAGCACTCACCTCAGGTGTTGACCTATCTGAGATTTCCCGGACCGTTGTTGCAGGTTGTAACGCAGCATCTGCACCACCACTTCGTTCCTAGGGGGTCTACGCACCATGTGAGCGAGGTTCGGGTACCCAGCGCCGATGCGCCAGTCTATCTGCCTTTATGCATGTCGGAACGGCTCAATGGATCGCGCGGTTTCCGAGGATGGTCTTACAGATGTCCTGCCATATCGAGCGCCCGCCCCTCACGGGATGTTGCATTCGCACTTACTGCGGCTGAGAAGGCTAGGAGCTACAGCAGCAGCAAGTGTGGCAGTGATGGCTGTAGGCTACGAGACATCGTGGCCGTAGTCGCAGAACAGGAGTGCAAATGCGAGGTATGCGGCAGCACGCAGGGAACACCCTAAGCAGAGGCCACAAGAAACAGAGGAGAACCGTAACTGAGTACTGAGAGAAAACGTGCCAGGAGGAGGAGGAGATACGCCAGGTGCCAGGTGGTCGAGAGCAAACTCTGTCCCGGCGCTTCTCCACCACACGCACAGGCGCTTCCGCACTCACCGGCACCCACCATACAGTGGCATACACTGCGTACTTGGGCTAGCGATGTTCTTCGCATTCTCTGTCTTCCCGGTGGGCGAGCTCTATCGCTCTCCTTTGGCATTTTACCTTGGCTGATATCCAAGCTAGCATGAACCCTCGGCCGGTCACGTAGACGACAGGTCCGCATTCCACGGCGCAGCCCCGCCGATATTCATGATACACCCCAAGCCGAACAGTACGTTCTTCCCCAGGCTCATCAATGCCCCCAGGGCGGGGAATGATCGGGTGATCAAGTCTATCTTAGTGAAGGCCAGCATACTCCCTGCGGGCTTGCTCTCACTACAATTCCCACCCTGCCGAGAAGTTGTCTTTCCCAGAGGCCTGCAGCATCGCACAGCCACTCAGAGGTGAACGAGACGTCTCAAGACTTGAAGCTTGATCATGGACGACGTCCAGTGCACGTCCCTCGGAGACGACTTGCTCTTCGACCAGGCGCGGGGCCGGAACTCGATACCGTCCGAATCGGTGTTTGGCTTTGACCCGTATACGAAATACACGCGTCCCCCGCCTAGCTACAGCTGCCGACCATGAGCAAGGTGAGCGTCGGACGTCCATAGCTCACCAGATGAGGTTGGCATTGTGATCACGGTGCGTTGGCTTTACTGATTAACTTTGATATGTGCTGACGTTGGGGGCAGATGCTCGGTAGTAGCAGGTCCACCAACGCTCTGTGAGCTCCATCGTGGAAGTATCGCCCTGTGTCACTTCAGGCCGAGCGCAACAAGCGTTCTACGCTCCCCGGCTGCGTCCTGTAGTTTCACATGGAGCCACTGGCCCCTGCGAAGGACTCTCCGAACAAGTCCAGGTTCACAGAGAATCATGTGATCACGTCGACGTCGTCGTACTAATTTGGTGGCTAGCGGATGATACACCAGGTTCAGCAGGGCTTGCTCGACCGGCAGAACTTGGAGGACCTCCTGCATCTCGTGAGTTCATTTCGGCTCCATTCACTTGCGTGTACTCAACGGCTTCGGAATTATTCAACAAATCTGTCTCTGCTGCACGGTCTCGTTCAAGCACATGCACGGCCAGCCCCTCCGATGTGGATACTCCTCTGCGTTCGGCATCTGACAGGCCGACTATCTCGGGTGGCTCGCATTTAGCATTGATGATGGCTACCTCAATACCAGCCTTACCAATGACACGCAGCCAACGAGCAGTGTAGCGAGAACTTATGCGCGTGCTCGCGCTCGTGCTATGTGTCCCCGGCGCCACATTGATCAAGCCCGCATGCTGCGATCATCAGCGTACGAGATGATCCAGGAGGAAGCCTTTGTACTGTCCAACTCGCTATCGCCCAAGCACCCGACTCCACAGAGCGTTGCGAGTCCACAAAACCCGCTGTCATTCCCGAGCACGCACAGAAGAGCTAGGGTCCGCGGCCCTGTGAGCTGCCTCCTCACCATGTCCGAAACCGCATTTCGTCAAGGGCATGGCCCGCTCTGCCTTCGGAGCCGGCGCTCTGCCTTCTCACCCGGAAAAAACCGTGTTCGTCGCTGAACCAGGTCTTCACAGATGCACAGAGCAAGCCGTTTGCTGCAATGAGAGAACCTTGTTGTACGGCATGGATGTGTGCAGGCGGCCGTGGACGAACGGCGTATACGAGTTCAAGTCCATGTCGAGTATCACTGATATAGCAGATGTAGTTCTGGTTAGGAGTACGCAGTACGGTAATGTTACATCGTACTGATAAATACTCGACCACCACCACCAGCAAGTCGGTGACCTCCGCGGAGGAGCGTCCGACACCGACCAAGACGGAGTATGGTCTTGGAGTGCCGAATCCCACACTTTCAACTCAGAATCGGATTCGTGAAGGTTAACCACAACGGTCACTGGGGTCGCTGAAATCCATCGCCTTGGGTGACCGTCAGCTCGGCACACCTCCTCGTGGACGCTCTCTCCTTGGGACGTAGCGGCGTGATGGCGCCTGCTCATACCGTCGTCTTCTGCACCCCTCTCGACTCGGCCTTCGCGGGCCGTGACCTTGCTTCAGAACCTTCGGGTCAAGGGTTTGCGCGTCGACCCACGACAGAGTCTGAGTCCGCAGCCTTCCCCTAAGCCGCGCCGCGCAGACTTTGGCGGGATGAGGACGCTTTCAAGGCTTGCGTTGGTGCACAAGAGACAGGAGCGACAGACGGGCCCAAGAGCGTTGTGCGAGCGATACAGACTCCAGGCCCTTGTGTTGACACTTTGCCTGCACACGGCAGCGCTTTAGAGAGCTGGGTTTGTGGAGCTCGAAAAGCGTCGTGGAGGGAAGCTGCTGCACATCAAGGGAGAGGCAGAGACGCGAAGGGCGAGAGGGCGCTCGATTGCTTGGACGAGGAACGTCCCAGTAGCCTAACCTGACAGAGACAGCGTTAGGCACACGTTCAAAGATCCTAGATCATCAGACCCACTTACGTCTATTGTCCGTGCTTTGAGCGTTTGTGTCTGGCGAGCTCGTCTTCACGCCCGTAGACCTTCGTGCATCCCTGCACGTCGCACGGGAACCGGTAACCCCAGTGATGGTCAAAGATGTGCTTGTTACGGCTACACTTCGTCGCATACTGCTTGTCGCACCCTGGGACGGTACACCGGAATCCTGCATCCTCCTGACTGGCGCGATTGTGAGAGTTCGCGTGGTCGTTGTCCTGATTTTTGATCATCGAGAGACGATGATGGCATCTAGTGCTGTCTGTTTTCAAGAGGTTACAGACGGGTCCGGTGTGCTGAACAGCGGGGGATTGGGGCGGTAAGGGCGGTGGAAGAGATAGAGGAGGAGGGGATGGGGTGCGCGTCGTCTCAGCCACGTTGGACGTACCCGCAACCGGTTCTGGCCCAGTGAAGGTAGATGGTAGGAGACACGGGGGCGCTGTTTCCACCTTGCGCCGCTTCGACCGGCGAAGACCTGCATTCTGAACGGTAGTTACTGGCGCGTCTACCTCAGACCCAACGACACTATTCGCGTCGGAGCTGGTGGCGCCGTCATTGAATCCCGCAGCGCCCGCCAACGAAAGCTCGGTCGACGTCACTTTCGACTTCCCCTTCGCCTCCCGGATTTGCGCTGGCTTAATCCGATCGAGACCCGCGTCGTTCTCTTGCTCGTCGCGCTTCCTTTTCGCCACACGTGCGGGTTGCACGCGGGTGGTTGGCAGGTTCGACGGACCGGCAATTGGCTGAGTTGCGGAAAGAATGCCCTCGTCGCGAGCCGTGGGCATCTCTTGCTTCATGTGTACGAGGGAGGGTAGGGCGAAGGACTCTTCGAGGGCGAAGGACTCTTCGAGGGCCGCAGTAGAACGAGAGGGCGACGGGGACGGCAATGTTGGTGCAAAGGTATCAAGGAGGGCATCGGGCGAGGATGGGTGTTGACATGAAGTCGCCGAGGCCGCTTGAAGGGATGGTGGGTGTATAGCACTACCCGAGGCATCTGTCCATGCAACTGATTCGGCGGGGTGTGAGGTAGGAAAAGCGCCTTGCGGGAGGTGCAATGGGAGAAGTGGGAAGGGAGCCTGATGCGGGGTGAACATCAGGGACACACATCCGATACCCATTCATGTCACACGCACGTACCTGGCTATCCGTGAACGCTCCACATTCATGCTGAAGTTCAAGGCCCAATCCGCTTGAGACATCACCTGACGAGTTCCCGAAACAACCTACGCCGTCAGCTTGTTCACTGGGAACAGAACCCTCAGGATCCTCGTAGAGACTGGAGCTGGGCGTGGACGCCGCCGCATAAGATGGTAGTGTGAGCCATTCTTGAGGGCAAGCAGATCCCAGACTGTTCGTAGGGCTGAGAAGATCGAGAGCGTCATGGATATCGGATGGCGAGCCCGAATCGTAGATACTAGTATGAGGGGTACTCGGCGAGAGCGGGTAGAACGTTGTATCGTACGGGATGCTCTGCAATGATGAGGATATCAGTTCGAGCGAGGAGGTCTCCTCGTGCTGCATGCTGCACACTCTCACTCACCGTAAAGGCAAGCTCGTCCTCCTCATCTTGCAGCGCGAACTCCGCCAGAGCATCCCAGTCGATGTCGTGCTGAGCCTTCGAGACGGGTGAGGCTGAAGAAGACGCGTGATGAGGCTGAGATGACATTGCTCCAGCGTAGAGAGGGGGAGTTACGGTGTATGTGATATGGCAGGGGTTGAGATGTGGGAGGATGGACAGAGAGTGGCTGGTTATAGCCACGACGCGTTCATGAACTCGAGCAGCTCGGCTAAAGCTTTGACGCCCTGAACTTCGACGCGCTCGACCACAACTCGAGTGGCTCGACCTGAACAATCCGGCCCGGGCTACTGTGTTTGAATCGATTTCAGCCACGCCCGATCAAGCACACAACGCGAGGAACATTAGACTTACTGACAATCGTATACGCGTCTAACCTCCGCCCGTCCCTCAAAAACCTGCCGTTGTCGCGCTTGCACACCGGGGTCTTCGACGGACTCCGCACGTCTCGAGCTTTCAATGTACTCATATTGTACACCGCAGGCCAGAGCAAGACGTACATACCGCGCATGAATGGTGCCCGCGCGACGGTGGAGTCGATGTATCAGGTGCGGCACCTCCAGGGCTTGGAGTGTGCCTGGCGTTGTAATGCGAATGTGACAACAACGTCTGATGCTAGTCACTCACATCTCGCAGGTTATATGCTCTCCGAGAAGCGCAAGGAACCATTGCGATTATCAGCAAGACAAGTTACTGGAGAAACGCACTTGTGGTGAGACCATGCCACACCGACTGCAATGCCGCTTGCGGCGGCACGACGAAGCTCCCCTTTGCGGTCGTGGCTTACAATCGAGTATATCGACCCAAAATCACCAGCTAGCATGAGTGGTGGGTATATACACTTTGTTCCTTGGTGTGCACTCTCGCTGATTCCCTCCACCACGAGATGCACACTCGATTCAAACATCATCCAAGGGGCGTGCAGGACGCATTGTCTAGCATCTGACAATGTCCGATATCCCATCATGCCAACCGTGCAAGCGTTCTCTCCCCCCTCTTCATTTGTTCAAGAGCCCATGCACCGATTGCATGTGATGTCTTCACACATAGTCAGGCTGTCGAAGGATCATTGGCGTTTTTTGCGCTTTGTGACTAGGCGAGCTTGTTCACTGTCTCTTTCACAATGTGACCATTCCTCAAGTCCTATTCTGATCGCGCGTGCCCTCATGCGCAAAGCGCGCGGGACACAAGCGAACAGTCCAAGAGCACCCTAGTGGTGTTAGAATCAAGGCCGGCGCTCAGAGTCGTCTGCAAGAGGGCGCGTTCTCCGAGCCAGCGAGAAGAAAACTTTTCGCTGAATCGGGGACGGCCTGAAACGCTCATTTCGAGCGTCTAGTACCAGAGGCGACCAAAGCTCGTCTCGACTCGTACGCCTGGTCGTTTTCCGTCCTTGGATCTTACCTCTTTGTTTCTTGCTCACCGCTGCCGAGGGTGCCTTTTCTTGTTTCTGCGCTGTTCTCTGCTACTTCGGGCTACCCTTTGCGCTAACCGAGAGGTGTGGCGAGCTTGAGATCGAAGATAAACAAGGTGGTGGGAATAGGGAAGATTCTGTCCATATCCGAGTCGCCCAACCCTAGCCAGAGACTCCCGCAGCGCGCGGCAATCCATCACCACATGCGTTCAACCACCACTCTGTCGCCGTTGTATATGCCACAGTCCCGCACACGTCCTACCTTCTACGATGGTGTCGCACAAGTTGAAACTGGCCTGGCAACCTACGACATTCCTGGAAACCATCCCGATACCACGATGCTGGTTTCATCTGGGTAGCAGGAGGTGTGGGCATCGTCAGCTTATAGTTATTGCATGGTGAGTACTAGCCCTTATCGTCACCGTTTACATCTTGTGCTTTCAAGGTGTTCGTACACAATCGTGTCTTCCCATGGCTTTCATTTCGCATGCTGTTGATCAGATAGAGGTTGAGTCCTCTTTGCGATGACGAAGACTCGGCTAGTCGTCAGCAAGCTTCACGTGAGCAACGGAGTTTCACACAACTCATGGTCCCCTAATGATCCTTCTCGTCTACGGCGTTTTCAAACAAACGTCGACGATCTGGCCCCCCAAGATCCCACCGGACGTACATGTCCTGAAGACACTGGTACGTCGCACTCTCATGTTTTCTCGCATATGAGCCCCAATTTTCTCGCTTCGAGAGAAACATCGGAAGAGGTACGTTTCAACATCGTGGAATTCGCCTTGCACGATAGGGAGGTGGAGAAATCCAAATCGAGAACCCACTCAACGCCGAGACTGGTCTTGAGCTGGCGGCGATGCTGGGCCGCGTAAGTCAGACTCGGATACAGGCAAAGCTCGTTAAGTAGATTGTGGCTGTCAGGCGATACACTCCCTGGCCTATACAGCCGCACGCAGGTATCTGTTCTTCGGCATGCTGATCATCCATTAGAACGAGTAATGTAAGTTGGTGAGTACCTGCGTCCATCGACGTACATTAGAATCGGCCATGGATTCACCCAATACTTACAACGCGACATTCCGTGTCTAATAGAAGCTACTCGAGAGCGTCCTTTCTGTGCTAATCACGACCACGAACGGGTTGACTCTGGTATGGCGGTCGGGGTCGGGATATGAAGCAATCGCATTTTCAAGGCGGAATCTCGTATTGAAGTATGCAGGAACATCGCCTATTCGGACTCACATAGTGAGGAACCTAAACTTGCTGTTACAGGTAAGCGGCGCGCGAAAAGGCTCAGCAAAGGTATGACTGTCGTTCCCATGCACCCATGTACCCGTGTTACTGTATGCGCATTCGAGGGGGGGGACGAATCAAGCGCAAATCGTGACGCGTAGTCTCCTGAGCCGGGGTGGTGGCGATTGCTAACAGTGGGTGCCCAGTATATTCTCGCGTAAGAACCGACGACAAGAGCTCCATAGAGGGCACTAACACTAAGGAACCCAAGACGCTGTCCGTCGAGCGGGTGCACATCAACACTGCAAACCTCGTCATCCGCATAGCCCTCGTGTCCACCCGCACACTCGCTGCGCTCTTCTAACTCCATCGTAATCTCTGATTGCTATGGGTAATCCTCGCGGCGGACAAAGAGCCCACGTTCGGCCGTCAGTTATAGATGATCCGGATGGCAATGAGAGACCCTTGGCAGGGCATGGGCACATTCAGACGGCCTCGGAGTAACATCGAGTGCGACTCTAAGTCCATGCCAAGTATCGCTGAAATGACAAGTGTAGTGCTCGACTCAAATAGCAATACAGAGTACGGTAGTGTTACATCGTACTGATTAACTGCACGTTCATCACGACCACTAAATCTGTGAACTCTGCGGTGAAACGTCCGGTGCCGACTAAGACCAGCTCGAAGTATAGGCCTGGAGTGCATAGTCCTCCACTCCCGATCCGGGTGTCCCTCCGGGCCGGGCTTGAGGGCACAGACGACAAGTCTCTCTGCCTTCGCTCGAGTCCATGGTCTTTGGCGACCGTCAGCTCGGCAGACGCGAACCCCCTCCCTTTGGGACGTAGCGGCGTGGTGGCGCCTGCTCATACCGTAGTCTCCTACGCCCCTCTCGACTCAGCCTTCGACTGACCATCTCTTGCTTGGAAGCCTTCGGGTGGACGGGTTGCACCTCAGCCTGCAGCCTCGCCCTGAGCCGCACCACGCGGACTTCGGCAGAGTGAGGACGCGTTCATGGCTTGTGTCGGTGCACGAGAGATGGGAGCGACAGATGGGCCGAAGATCAAGTGACTAGCACGTTGTCCGTGAGCTTGCGCGCGTTGTGCGAGCGATGCAGACCCTCGGTCCCTGTGCTGAGACTTCGCCTGCACACGGCAGCGCTATAGCGAACTTGAAGGACGTCATCAGGGGAGCTGCTGCACACCAAGGGAGAGTCAGGGTCGCGAAGGGCGAGAGGGCGCTCGATTGTTTGGACGAGGAACGTCCAGTAGCCTGACCTAAGGGAGACAGTGTTAGGCGCACGTCAATGTATCCCAGATTACCAGACAAACTTACGTCTATTGCCCGTGCTTTGAGCGTTTGTGTCTTGCGAGCTCGTCTTCACGCCCGTAGACCTTGGTACATCCCTGCACGTCGCACGGGAAGCGGTAGCCCCAGTGATGGTCAAAGATGTGCTTGTTACGGCTACACTTTGTCGCATACTGCACAGTAGAGTTGCATCCCAGGAAAGTGCACCGGAATCCTGGGTCGTTCGCACCAGCGCGTTTGTGAGTGTTCGCGTGCTTTTGGTTCACTGACTTGCTTGGTGAGAGGCGGTGGTGGCATCTGGTACCGTCCGTGTTCAGAAGGTTGCAAACGGGCCCGGAAGCCTGGGCAGGACCGGGAGCTGCGGACGAGGAGCCCAGCACAACGGATGTGCTGGCGGCTGAGTCTGATTGGGTGAGGGCTGGGGGTAAGGGATGCTGAGAGGCAGACATTGCATCTACTTTACGACGTTTGGACCGGCGAGGAACTGCAATAGCGGTCGCCATGGATGTGCTTGCCTGAGGCTTGGGTACAGTCGTTGTGTCGCCATTGTCGCAACCTTGACTAGACTCTGGGATATCAATAGACAGAGGCTCGGCTGACGTCGCCTTCGACTTCCCCTTTGTTTCTCGGCTCGCTGGATCTGTTGCCCCAACGATAGCGTCATTCTCTTCCTCGTCACGTCTCCTCTTGACAGCACGTCCGAGCTGTGAACGAGTGGATGGTAATCAGGATGGGCCCGCCATTGCCTGCGTTGGTAGCAGGATGTTGTCCTCAAGGTTCAACGACCTCTCTTCCGCGACTCCAGGGAGCGACTCCAGAGTCTTCTCGGCGGCTAGTGTAGACGGGCCCGTGGAGGGCACGACCGGAGCAGAGACATCGCTAGGAGCGACGGTTGGGGCCGACGGTGCCAAAGGGTGTTCGGAAGCTACTTGAGAGGATGATGCCAGCGTGGTACTATCCGAGTAGCCTTGCCGCAGAGGCTCGGACGATCCGACGGGGACGAACAAAGGAAAGAGACATTGCGGGAGGGGGATAGGGAGGGACACCAATAAGCCCTGGTGTATCGTTAGTTACAATGGCATAGCACGCATTTCGTATGCTCGTCGGAATCGCACGTACCTGGGCATCCTGATATATCCCCCACTCGTCTTGGACTGTAAATTCCATTTCGTTCGAGGCGCTGTCCGACGGACCTCTGAATGAATCTACATCCTCTATGTGGAGACTGGAGGCTTGATTCTTGGGGTCTCTAGAAAGGTTGGACCTAGCCAGCGGCGAAGGCAACAACGACTCCGGTGGTTCAGCAAATTCGAGGCTGGCGGATGTGGTGGTAGGGCTCAGAGACGGATCGAAGGTGTCGTAAGCATTGGAAAGCGAGGACGAATCGTCAAAGGTGAAATGTGAGGAGCTGGGCGAAAGAGACTCGAACTGTGCATCGAGCAGGGTATCCTGCCAGAATTGGGAAGTTATATCGAATGAGGAATCCGTACACTGCGCAACAGACACTTTGACTCACCGTTGATCCAGTCACCTCGTCCCACTCCTGCAACGCGAACTCTGCCAAAGAATCCCAGTCGATGTCGTGCGGACTTTTCATCGTGTTCTCCGTAGTAGACGCGCTTGAAGGGCATGCGTAGTGAGACGACATTGCGTGACCGTATATGAATGGGAAGTGGTGTGTGAAGTCAGGGCGAGATAGATGTGTGGGAGTGTGGAGGAGGCGTAGTTGAATTATAGCCACGACGCGTTCGCAAACTTGAACAACTCGGCTAAAGCCTTGGCGCCCTGAACTTCGACGCGCTCGACCACAACTCGAGTGGCTCGACCTGAACAATCCGGCCCGGACTACTGTGTTCGAATCGATCTCAGTCACGTATCATCAAGTACAAATCGCGAGGAAAATTAGACTCACCGACAATTATACACGCGCCTAACTTCCGCCTGTCCCTCCAGAACTTGACATTGTCGCGCTTGCACACTGGGCTCTTCGTCGGACTCCATGCGCGAACGGCCAGCGCGCTCATATCGCACGCCTCTGACCAGCGCAGCGTGGACATGCCGATACGATCCGGTGTCCGCGCGAGGGCAGCTTCAATAACCAGGGCGGAGGATATTAGGTGCAGCACCTCCGGGATTTGGTGTACGTCTCACGATGTACGACCTGAATCTTGGATGTGCAGTACCGGCAACACACAATTCGCAGATTATATATCCTCTGGGAAGCGCGAAGTACTATTTCAATGACATAAAAGACGGGTTTCTCAAGAAATACGCCTTGTGGTGAGAGACCATGCCCCGCCGACTACAATGTCGCTAACCATGGCAAGACGAAGATCCATCTGGCTGCCGTGGAGCACAATTGAGTACATTGACCCTGTACCATCAGCCGGCAGAAGCGGTGGGTATACGCGCTTTGTCTCTCAGTGCGAGTTCTCGCTGATCACCTTCACCACCAGATGCATAGCCCGCGTCCAAGGGGTATACACGACGCATTGTCAAGTATCTCAATATTCGAGATATCCGTTCCGCAAGTTTGTCAGGCTTCGTCGGCCCCGCTGCCTCGCCTTTCTGCTTTTCAAGAGCCTACGCACCGATTACCAGTGGTTTCTCCTCCTACACTGAGGCTGTCCAAGCATTATCGGCGTCCTTGACGCTTTGTGACCAGGTGAACCTGCTCCTTGTCGCTTCTACCATATAGACATTCCTCATATGCCAATCGCGCGTGCCCTCGTATACAAAAAGAACGGGACACGAGCGAGCAGTTCCAAAGGGCGCCCCGCCTTAGACCCAACCCGGCGTTTGCTGGCTTTTCGCCAAAGGGAGCACATTCCCCGAGCCAGCGAATAGAAAACTTTTCTCTGGATCGGGGACAGTGTTGGGCGCTCAATATGAGCGTCTAGCAGCAGCTCGCAACAGGAGACAACCAAAGCTTACGACTCGCTTTCATCCTTGGACGTTACCGCTTTTCTTCTTTCTCACCACTGCTGGGAGTACCTCTGCTTGTCTCTGCACCGTTCTCTGCTATCATAATGTACCTTTTGCGCTAGGTGAGGCGTGTGACGAACTCCAGATCGAAGAGAAACAAGGTGGAGGAATTGGGGAGAGGTTCTGTCCATTTCCGAGTCGCCCCAGTTCCGAATTACAACCTAGTCAGGAACTCGCGTGCCGCGCGGCAATCCACCATCATCCTCTCTTATGGACGCCGTTATGGCACAACTCTACCCAGCATCACACAAGCCCTTGCAATCGCCGCACAGTCAGAGTAGCAACCTCTCCGCTATCCTTTCTGCACCCATGCCACGACCTTCTAAGTACGTTGCCTCTGTCTGGATCGCATGGAGAGCATCGTCAGCTGTGTTCACTCCAAGATGAGTATCAGCTCTCACCCACGTTTCCGCTGGCGATATCCGGGTATACGCGTCGTCGCCGTCGCCATGTTCGCCTTGTGCCTCCGATGTTTGGTTATACACAGGCGTATGTTCCCACATTGTTCGTTCTGCATGTCATTGGTTGCTTCGAGCTCGTATTATTACCGCGCTGTGTGGTCTGCCGCGATGCCCAGTGCTATGCGAGTCGTCAGCCAGCTCCACGTGGGCGGCGATGCCCAAGCTAACTCTTCGCTATCACTGAACCCCCCTACAACATACCCCGTACCAAACGCCCGCACGACCTAGCTGTTGAAGAGCCTCCTGGACATGTGCGTCCTTTGTAACCTAAGTTACCATCTTCATTACCAACTCCAGGTGTGTCTGGACAATGATCCTCGCGTTGGAACACCGCTTGTACAGAAGCGGGAGGGGAACCCTCATGCCTAAACTCTGTTAGAATAATGTGTATGACCTCCATGCCGGAACTAGTCCTGAGCTATCGTGAATGCCAACCCGAACCGGTAAGGCTCAGTCTTGGATGAGTCTCGTCTTGTAATGAATCGATACATCCCAGGACCTCTGCGGTCGCATGCAGATTACCTACTGTATTTTCGCGTGCTACATTGATTCATAGTTGATAGAGCAGACCGAGTCAGTGGACGCCTGTGTTTACGAGCGCACATAGTACATACACATCAGTCGCGGCTCTGATCACGCGCCATTGAATGTCTTGTCAGATACGCCCATACAAGGTCGCAGTACTCCGGTAGAAATCCCATGGATGCCGATGCGACGTAATATACACTGGTACTCCTCAAGTAATGGATGTTGCGTGACGATGGTAGATTTCAGGTCGCCCCAATGGCATAGGGAGAACTCCGATAGGGCATGGCGGAATGAAAAAGACTTAGGTGAGGTCGGCCCCGTCGGTCGTATCGTTGATGGCCGAGATGAGTGCAAAAGCTACGCCGCTGCTACGGGTACCCGAGAGAATCATGGAAGTACTATACATTTACATCGTACTAATACATTCTTGGCCACCAGGAGCGCCTCCGACTCGGGAACATTCACTACGGGATATCTATCAACAGTCGGTGAACTCCACTTGCCGAATGAACTGAAGGATGGGCCTGACGCGGGCTCGCACTGCTGCCTCGGATGACGTTAGTGCCCGTAGGGACAGGCAAAAGGCCTCCTTGTGTCGTCACCATCGCCAGGCGTCAGGAGCTTTGTCTGAGCTCCGTGTACCTGCCAGGGTTCCGCCTCAGCTTTGCTACGTGTACGTCGTGCAACGTTTGCTGACCCGTAAGAACGGTCGGAGGCCTTTCCCGGGCAGTGTTCTCGCCCGGACGAGAGGTAGACGCCTCAGTGGTGAGTCTGCTCTCTTGGTCCTCGTGTATGTGCTGTGAGCAAGAACAAGATCGACGGCGAACAAAAGTCGCAATGGCGGAGAAGGCCACTGAGGCAGGAGCTGCAGTTGCACAACCTAATGATGGAGCCTGAGGACAGCGTTAGTCAGGTGAACAAGTGCACCATAGCATCCAAGCAACTTACGTCTATTGCCTGTGGTTCTTCCCTTGGAGGAGACCCACATACACCTGGGCTGGTGAGCCTTGACTCTCGGTTATCGTGAGGACTGAAACTAGAGGCTTCCGATGCCGACGACGGAGATAGGTGTAGTTGTGGACGATCGCCGGTGTCTAGGATGGTCGTAGAATAAATCGGAGAGTCGAAGACATCGGCGACGGCGAACGGTGATCCAGGTTCGGACAGGCTGGTATATGTGGATGTGACTTTGAGAGTGTCGAAGGCCGAACCGAGCTCAGAGCACTGCCAGGTTCAGATTGTAGGTTTGAGTCAGTGTTGCAGCGCTGGACATCGTCACTCACCGTATAATCGAACTCGCTGTCTTCCTCCTGTAGTGCGAAATTCGCCAATCTATCCCAGCCCACCTGGTCGTTTTCCTTGTCTGTGAATGCAGGTGCGCTGGAAGGGAATGCGGCGTAACATAGCAGCAGCTAATACTACCCACAGATCACTCCTGCCCCTCCTTCGGCTCACCCTTGCATTTCTCCCTTAGGTGCTTCTGTAATAGGTCACGCCGCGCAAGGCGGTCGCCGCACGCCGGGCAGGGGAAAGTCCATCTATAGTGGACAACTTCGAGATGCCGACTGAGGTGAGAGACGTAGTCAAAGCCCGCACCGCACTGCTGCCCCGGGTGGACCTCGGACTCCCAGGTGCAGATGACAGGTTTCTTGGCTCCGTCGTCGACAGCAGCTTCGCCAGACCCAGACGCGTCCGATGACAGCGGCATCGAAGGCGCAGCCTCCGACTTGGCCTTCACCCCCTTCGCCGCCGGTTCTGACATCTCCTTCGACCCCTTCGCTGTAGCTTTGGCCTTCGACCCACTGTTCTGCTTAGGCGCCTTCGGATAGTGAGAGCGTACATGCTTCCGCGCCTCCGCCTGGTCTCCAGAGAGCTCGAACGTGCACCCGCCTAGACTGCATCGCGTGTGTTCCGTCGGCATAACGGCCTGCTCGAGTTCCGCCTTCGTACGCCGCTTCCGTACGGGGCGAGCGTCGACCGAAGGGCCTGGAACGGGTGGCGTCGATGCCTGCCTCCGAGTCGAACGTCGCTGACGCTTTGGCCGCGATGCAGATGGTTCAACGATAGCGTCGTTCTCGTGGTCCCCGCGCTTTCGTTTAGCGGCGCGCTCGGGCTGCTGACGAGGATTTGGCAGTCTTGATGGCCCCGCGATCGGTTGTGTCTCTGGAAGGACGTCCACCACATGGTGTGCGGACCTCCCTTGCTCGAACTCCGGGGGTGTCGTTGATGCACCCTTCTCGGCAGGAGTAGGGTCTACCGGAGGCGGGGTGGGTGAAGCGGAGGACAAGGATAACACATTTGGAGCGATGCATTGAGGGTATGAGGTTGAAGGAGTGGGGTAGGTTTGGAGTGCATAAATATCGCAACTCAGGTGGTGTTCAAGGTTGGGCCGCGGGATGTAGCTCGGGTAGAAATATGCCGGCCATATAGACCCGCTAGGAGCAACATCAAGCTGCGAGTGTTCTTGTGCAAGCATCTCGAAGGCCCGCATCGTGAATGATTCCTATCATAGTATAAGATTTAGGCCATTCTCTTCGTGCTTGTGTTCATCACACATACCTCGCTCTCAGCAGACGTCTCCCGTTCTTGCTGCTGAACTACAGGCTCAGGGCCATACGCCCCTCTATTTGACCCCAAGGGGACCTGATCTTCATAGTCCTCTGAGTTGCTTGAGATAGCCGCTTCCGGCGCCGACTCAGGTAAGTACAACTCGGGAGTGTCGGCAAGTTCGGGGGTAGTGGAGGAATGGAGAGGGGGCTCGAAGGCATCATTATTGCAGGAAGGCAACTCTGCATCGAAGAGAGTAGAATGAAAAGAACCGAATTCAGGTGAATCAAACGCCGTGCTGAGATCGGTGTCCTGCCAAGGAAGGACTGCAAGGTCAAAGGAGCACGGGCGCGCAAAGCGTTGTGACGCACCGTATCAATACTAGTGTGTCCGCTCCCCTCCTCCCATAGCGCAAACTCCACGAGGCCGTCCCAGTCGACTTGATCGGCCCTCTTCTCCGTAAGCGCAGAGGTGCTTGCGTAAGACCGGTAGCGGGACGGCGATGACATGGTGGGAATGTGTGGTAAGGGGTAGGTCGTATGAAAGGGTTGAGCGAGAAAGGGTAGTGGTAAGCGTCAAGTGGTTGTGGTTGGCTTGTAGCCACCGCGCGTTCACAGACTTGGGCAACTCGGCTAACGGTTTGGCGCCTGAACATCGATGCACTCGACCACAACTGTGTCGGCTCGGCACTGACAATCCGGCCCGGATAGTTGTCTGTCCTTTGTCTTCAGCCACCTCTAGTACACCAGAAATCGCGAGCGACGTGCTACTCACCAGCAACTGTACGCGCGACTGATCCCCATCCGCCCAGCGAGGAGCGCTCGTGGTCATACTTGTACATCGATGTCATCTTCGCGCTTCGCGCGTCTTGTACGCTCGATGCGTTCATATGACACTTCTGCGACACGTCCTGTGCGCGCACAACGCGTAGGGTTCGGTACTGCGCGGCAGGGTTGGTGTACAGAGGGGTTGGAGGTATGTCGCCTTGAGAATACGACCTCCGCCTCCCTTAGCGCGACGAAGGTTGAATGCGACCTCGAATACACGCAGTCCGCGGGGTATATATCCTCGATGGAGCACAAGGAACTGTGCATCGTAGGTGCGTGCTATCCCATTGACACACCTTCGGGTAGAAAGTGGGTCATGGCCGCATTGGCTGCAATGCCACTGACAGCAGCGTGAACAAAGGGCCTCTTCCCTCAAGCCCCTCACGAAGACCACGAGACATAGTGCAGTGCATTAATTCACAACATTCGTTTCGCAGAAGAGGTAGGTTGAGGAGTTTTGTTGCTCAATGCCGCCCTCGCTGACTATCCTCGTTGTGAGATGCATGCCTAACTCGAACATGGTCCAGGACGCGTTCGTGGCGCATTGTCCAAGCATTCAACAATGTCCGGCACCACCATACATACTCCACGAATGTTATTCACGCTTTTGTCCCTCTTCAATCATATGATGGTCTATGCAGCATGCGCCGATTGCACGATTCCCCCACCACGTCCTCGAAGGCGTCACTCGCGCTTTGTGTCTAGGTGAGGCTACTTTGCGTCGCCTATATTATACGCATTGATTCCGCGCATCCTGGTCTGTTCGCGCGTGTCCTCATTCTCAAAGAGTATAAGGCACGAGCGAACAGTCCTTAGAATGCAGCCCTACTTGCCAGTGATGGCATACGAGCCCGACCGAGCTTTCAGCTTGAATGGGCGCCTATCGGCACCTCTGCAAGAGACGCGCTCCTCGAGCCAGAGAAAGAATTTTTCCCTGAATCGGGGACGGCCTCCAGCGCTCAGCTCGAGCGTCTAGCAAGGGCTGGCGACTGGAGCTTGACTACGGCCTTTTGGCTTTCGTCTGTACGCCCTTACCGCTTCGTCTTCTTGCTGGCTATCGCTGACAATGCCTCTGCTTGTTTCCGTACCATTATCTGCGAGTTCGAGATGCCTTTCGCGCTATGCGAGAGGTGAAGCAAGTCGCCCGAGATCGGAGGGAAACGAGGTAGCGGAGGCGGGGAGACATCTTGTACGCCACCGAGTCGCCTCACCCTCGCCAAGAACTTGCGCAGCGCGCGGCAAATCACTGCGAACAAGTTGTTTCCAACATCTCTTCATCCGATCTCGCCACCGCTGTGGACGTCTACACGCTCCCTCTATACTACAGCGATGCACATACCCTCGTCGCTGCTGCCACATCATCTTCGCTCTCTATCATCACCCTCTCACTGCCCTTGGACCGGACAAGTTCCCCCCGTGCACAATGAACATGCAAGGCGTCGTAATCTGTGGCTAACCCAAGTTGAGTACACGTGTCCATCATAGTCGTCGTTGGAGTCGTTCAGATAAACGTGTAACATGTCGTCGTCGCAATACCCATTGTACATCCGGTACTCGTCCATTCATACATGCTGCACAATACATTCCTTGGTGTGGTCAAGGGCTCTTACCATCATCGTTCCCGAGTTACGTATAGCCATAGCGTAATCTATCCGCACACTCGACGAACAGTCCGAGCACGGTCTACCCAACATTCCGCACTTCGTCTCATCCACGCCAGCTACAAGAATAGGACTGTATAGCTATTCGTGGTGCTGAAGTTCGTGCGTGCAACTACACGTATCTCACTCATCAATATGCGATGCAAATTTGCGACTGTTGATCGACCTCCCCGCAACAATTTACGAGGCGAACTTATGCGTTCAGGACGAAGCCGATCGCCAACCAGAATACTTTCAACGCCAAGCACACCCTCAACGATATATTTTGATAGTTCTAGTCCGTCACAGGCAGGGACGTTCGACTTGGTCCTACTGGCGACGAATGACGCGATGCCTACGAAGCTCGGGCGACGATGGACACTCTTATATGCTATACTGATGCGACGGTATAGTCAAACGACTTTCCGAAACTTTCGCGATATGCCTGCCTCCCCAGGCATAGTCAGTCTGAGCTGAGTTCGATCTCATCCTCTGTGAGGGTTCTCCTACTGAGCACGATTACCAGTCGAGGCCCGCTCAAGGCAAACCAGTGCGCGCGCTCGGGTGGTTGGATTATGATCGAAGGAGTGATGTGTTTATCTCAAGTTGATGCGTGCTGTGTCGACGCCTCGTTGATTGTGTCTGCAAAGGACACAGCCATCCGGGATCATGTCGTAGAACACCATATCGATTCAGGGGAACATACGAGGAACGGGTTCCGTTTGCAACTGTCCTCGAGATCTAGATGGCTGGACCCCGGCGTTCGGACTATACGAGAGCAGCGTTGATTTCATGCCGTCGTGGAGCAATGTCTGCGAGTAGAAATTACTGAGTACTCGCGCGTTTCCCAGCGTGCACTGTGAGCACCGGGATTACGAGACGTAGATGCTAGGTTTACATAGCGAGCTGGAGGTAGAATACTGTTACATTATACTACTTACATGCTCTACGCCGGCGACCACCCTATTCACCGTCGCCCAGACGGCTTCCGCGACTTCGGGCCCTTGCATTTCTTCAGATGCCTTCGCACCGCGTCGCGTCGCGCCAAGAGCTTCTTGCACTTCGGACAAGGGAACTTCCAGCCATAGTGCTCGTGCTCCAGATGCCGACTGAGGCCGAGGACCGATTTGTAGACTTTGCCGCACTGTTGACCAGGGCAACCCTCAGCCTCGTAGCTGCAGAAGACCGGTTCCTCCGCGTCACTGACGGCGTCCTCGCCTGCCTCTGAGCCGGAATCGTCGGAGTCGTCGGAGTCGTTAGAGTTTGACTCCGTAGAAGCTGTCTTGGTCTTTCCTCTCTTCGTCTCCGCTGTTATCGTTGCCCTCGATCCCTTCACCGGCTTCGGCGCATGCGGGTAATGGGATCGCGCATGCGCTCGTACCTCGTCCTGATCGCCATATAACTTGAAGTTGCAGCCACCCAGCCCGCACCGGGTAGACGTCGATGGCATCACGGCGCGCTCCAGTTCTGCCTTCGTACGCCGTGTCCGAGAGGATGACGCAGAGTCGGGCGTGGGCGTGGGCGAGGTCGGGGGCTGAGTAGGACCCGCACGTCGTTGCCGCTTCGGAGGAGCAGAAGGTCCGGCTACAGGAGTATTCTCATCTCCTTCGTGCTTCCTCTTCGCGGAGCGTAGAGGCTGCCGACGAGTCGGAGCAGCTGGCAGCCTCGATGGTCCTGCAATGGGCTGCGTTTCTGGAAGGAGATCTTCACGTTCTCCGTGGTGCACCTCGGATCCTTGATTGATGTCCGCAGACACCGTGGCGGTACTGTTGGAGGTCAACGTGCCTGGAGGGGTCGAAGCGGAAGGAATCATGGGTAGGGACAAATCGCTTGGAGTGACAATTTGAGGAAGAGTCGACGAAGTAGACACCCTTCGCAACGCTGCGTAAGTGGAAGACAGCCAGGCATGCGGTCCGGCAGGGAGGAACATGGATTGAGGATACGGTAGCGCATGTAGTGGTAGGCTATCTGACATACATAGATCCTAGCGTAGGATTTATGGTGTTAGGATGCAGCTACACATCCTTGAGACTTGTAGAGGGCACATACCTGTCCATCTACGCAGTTCATCCATTGGTATTGCCCTGCCGTACTCGGACCTGCCAGGGCACTGCCATACGGGTTGTTGGAAGGATTCAAATCTACGCGCAGGCCAGAATGCACTGGGTTGCCGTTGTGATGATCGATTACTGGCCCAGACATGGACAATCCCGGATGCGCTCCGAGTTCTTGGGCTGTCGTAGCATAGAGGTTGGTGTTGACGGAGGCGTATGAGTCAGGAAGGGTGAGATATGAGGAGCAAGGCGACGGGCTATCGGAGCTTGCACTTAGAGAGCCCTAAGAGTTTCCCAAGCATAGATATTCAGATGGATGGAAGAACTAGGGGTGCGCCTTATATAGGTACTCACCGCTGTATCGCTATCATTTCTCTCAAAGTGGAACCCGCCCTCCCAAATTTGCAGATCGGCCTTCACGTCGTCCCAGCGGTTCTCCGTGCGTTCATTACTCCCACTGGCATGCTCGAATGGGGAGGGATCACTGAGGAATCCGTAGCAAGACTGTGACGACATGGTGAGAGCGCGGATTGGAGAAAGCGTTGATGTGGGAGGAGAGAGGATATGAGGGTAGTGGCGAGCGAGAAGATGTTGTGGTTGATTCCTAGCCACGACGCGTCCGTGGAGTTGAGCAACTCGGCTAGCGCTTTGACGCCCTGAACTTCGACGCACTCGACAACTCGGCCGGCTCGACCTCGACGATCCGGCCCGGTGCACTGTCCTCTGTTCGAGTTGAGCTGGTCCTCATCGCAAATGAAGCGGAGGTAACATTGGACTGACCAGTAATCGCGCGCGTGGCTGACCCGCGCCCACCTGCGGGAACCCCCTTCGGCCGGCCTTGCAGCCATGGGCCTTCGCCGGGCTCCGCGCGCTTGGAGTGTTGGATGCGCTCATGTTATACGCCTTTCTTAGGCGTAGGGCGCATCCGCTGCGTGTAGCCCAGCGTCGCGCAGCGAGGTCGGATCCGTAAATTGGGACGTGGGGTATAAGGTATGTCGCCTGCAGTATATGATCCCCGCCTCGCGAAGTGCGACCGAAAGCTGAATGCAGATCCAGGTCTCTCGCAACTCGGGATATAAATCATAGTGCGGCATGGTTGACAATGCGATAGTGAGCGATGGCAACTACTCCACGCGCATGACGGACGACAATGAACCATAGCCAACCACACCGGTCGCAATGTCGCTGGCCACAGGATGAATCAAGACCCCTTCCCACACTTATAAAGCATCGCTGGGTGAATAGGCTCATAGCATTCAGCCAATACGAACAGTAAGACTATATGCCTTTTCAGTTGATATCCATTCTCACTAATCACCTATGCCATAAAATGCACATACAACTCTAGCACCGTGCAAGACGCGTCCATGGTGTATTGTCACACGTCCGACGATATCCAGGTTGTTCATCGTGCAAGTTATGGCTTTTCGCGCAGCCCTTGCCTTTTCGTTTACTCAAGAGTCCATACACAGATTGCATATGGTCCCTGATCCCTGATCTCCACATACGCACAAGCTTTCAGAGCATTGTTGGCGTGTTTTGTGGCCGGGTGAGCATTCTCTTGCCACCTGCAAAACACACACATTGTTCGTTCCCCGGCATTATTGTGCGAGCCCTCGCGCACAACGAGCATAGGACGCCAGCGATGTGCAAGTCGCTTGGAGCCTAAATGTGGCTTGTTCTGCCAAAGGGTGTATTCCCCGAGCCAGCGAAAAGACTTTTCCTCTGGATCGGGGACAGCCCGAAGCGCTGGAGCCGCGCGCCTAGCAGTGACTGGCAACGAGAGGCGACTGAAGGTTGACTACGACCGTTTGTCTTTCGTCCTTACCGCGATGTCCTCTTGCTTGTCATTATCAACGACGCCTCTGCCTGTTCGTATGCTGTGTTCCGCTACGTTTGAGCCATTTTGCGCTATGCGATACGTGGAGCAGGCCCGAGATCGAAGAGAGACCAGGTGGAGGAAATGGGGAGAGATTTTGTCCACGCCCGAGCCGCCCGCCAAGGGATACGCGGACCGCGGTCAAGGCACCATGGATAGTCGATTCATCGAATCATTCCTTCGTTCTTGTGGATACCGTTGTGAATGTCGACACGCTGCCTCCATCGTCTCGTCTATCCAACGGCGTTATACAAACCCATTGTCATCACCACGCCTCCACTGCTCCTCATTACAATCACCTCTCGCCGTTGCCCGATCGCACAAGCTGTGAGCTGTGGCCAACTCAAGCTGAGTGTCCGTACCCATTATCGTCGGCGTTGGAGTGATCTAGATGCAAATGGAATACGTCGCCGTCGCAATCTCCATCCTGTACACTGGGTATCCGTATGCGCACAATGACTTGCATGCGTTCCGGATGGCTTCATTCGGGTTAGTCTAGAGCTTCTGCAGCCACCATTTCCCATTATCCCCGCTGCACGAAAATACAACGAGAGACGATCCATTGAGTGCACAAGCAGCGGTGAAACGAAAACACCAGGACATAAAGAAAGCTACAGTACACGCTGACGTCCTTGCCGGAAGGCCGCCAGCAACAAACATACACTTCCAAGATCGTACCCCGTAGCTGCGGTCCTTCCGGAACAAGGAAACCAATGTTGCTACCACCATACATTCAATCTGTTGCACTCTCCACGCTCCCATGCCCTCTCGTGACTAGCCAGGTAGAGCCCTGATGCTTGAGACTGGGGTATCGAAGCGACCACGTCGCTCAGAACTTCTCGAACATCGACCCTCCGCGCGTACCAAAGTAGTCGGTGAACGTCTGCCGGGTGAATTCGTTCCGCTGGGGCAAGTCGCGCGGGACGTAGCGAGACAGCGGGCCACTCCAGATCTGCTTGCGGCCGCGCGTGTGCTGGGTGATTGCGTAGCGCAGGATGAAGGAGGCAGTGAAGAAGACTGCAGGCGCGAGTCTAGATGAGGGACTATGACGATAGTTTGGAACGGAGTGATACTTACGAGCGACGAACTCGATCCAGACGATGGACTTCAGACCTTGGACATCGCGGCACCACGTGCGCTCATCAGGGTATTCTGTAATCATTCGCCTGCTCAGGCATGTACTCCAAGTATCTGAGGATGTAAGCACGCACCTTCGGGTATCTCGTTGCAGTTGAAGGGAATGTTGCGCCACCGGGCGGTGGAGAACGCGTTGAATGCTGTATACAAAATCCAACTCTAATCAATATCTTGGATATATTGTCATGATGCACGCCGACTCACCGAGCCAGAAGATGCTAAGCACGTACAGCAGCCCAATCTCGAAGGCGGGGCGAGCAGTCGGCATGTTCGTGATAGCAAGATCCAGTACGAGGCTGTGGGTCATGTGTTAAAGCTACATCTCCTTGAGGATGCGAATGTATCTCGACTCACGTGAAGAAGAGTATAATCAGTGTGGCAATGGCGAGACCAAGAGGGAACAGGTCTGCCATGACTGCACGCAACACACGGTGGTTAGCCCACTGCTTCCCCTGTTCATCCGCGGGGAAAGGTCCAGGGATGAACTATCGAGGGCGCAACAAACACGTACAGAAGAACTCTTGGAAGATGTTGACACGAGCGGCAAAGGCAAGGGCGATCACGTCCAAGACGATGAGGAGGACTGTGAACGATGTCGATCACTGAGTGAGCACCGCCGCTTCTCGTCGCAAGGCCATTCGTGACGCACCATGAACGCCAAGCTTCTTCTTTCCGACCGACGAGAACTCAGAAAAGGCCATCGCGACGTCTCAGCAAAGCCCGGTCGAGGTTTCCGCGCGTGTTTGTTTCGAGAAGAACTTGGCGAAAAGCCCTAGTAGAAATCGCACAGCGAGAGAGATCGACAGGGAAAGAGAGTGAAAGGTGCGGCGCGCGGCCTTATGGAGGAGTAGGGAAGAGTAGGAACACAGCAAAGAGTGAAGGATCGACTAGGACGTGCAGGCCAGCTTGATCATCCTTGGACAGTCGAATCCCGCTGTCTTGACGACCGTCTCGCGCTGCTCTGGCCACTCGCGCGACGCGACGCGATCAGCCATCCCGTCCTCGCGCGCGGTCCCGACTCAGTTCGCATGTGGTTCGCAGTTCCGTTATACAGCGTGGTAGCAAATTCGTTGGATTGTGAATAAGGAATTCTGAAGGTGGTGGTCAAGACCTGAGGCCTGAGCCGTACGATGGGAGGCAAAGTTAAAACTTGTAAGCGCTTGTCCGCTCGAGCTATCACGTGCAAACTGGTGTGCATACTGGACTGGGGCTCTTTCTCGTTTTCATACCCACAACGACTGCAAAGACTCTGGGGCTTTGCAGACATTGACGATATAGTGTATTGGATTTCATCACAAGACCATTCACACCTCACTTTCCCCGCGCGCAGCCCAGAGTCCACACACTTGCGACTAACGCCTCAAGCGGCGGCGGGCGAACTAGCAGGGAAGAAGTGCCAATCCGCTTGAGTAGTCGTCTTGCAATGCACCGGCTGCCTTGATAGCAACCTCCTTGTAACTTGACATCCGCCTCATAGTGCCTGAGCGCGTCCATGGACTCAACAGAGCTCTGCCGCAACCTGTTCGAATCTGCAGAAGGTCATCGTGAGTATTACCGGGGCCAACAGGGTCAACTGACCGTCGTCTGATGTTCTGCCTTTGCAGTACACATATTCGGCCATTCGCCGGCAAGTTGCGCAGCACTCGTTTGGTAGACGCAATGCATCTTACCCCGTCACTTACAGCAGTGCGCCCTCTTCGAAGACGGGCCGCCGGTCCTCCTAGACCAAGCCGAGACGTCATCGTATTCAGCCGTCTCGGATGCGCAAGGCAAGCATCGTTCTCGAGACTGATTGCTGTGTGCTGCACCATCTGGGGCCTCCATATGACTTGTGTTCTGCGAGCCTGTTCACGATCATGTGGGGCGGTCATGCCGCTTCCCGCTCTTCCATGCGTCGCCAGGGGCCGAAGGTTTGCATACCATAGGCGCGCCTCCGTGCGCATCTGCCCCTCGACCGAGTCGCTTTAAATACGATGGTTTTTGCGCGGTTCAAATCTCGCCCGCAGCCCTCGGTTTGGTTAAGATTGCAGCATGTTAATGCGCCGCGCAGGTGAAGCAGCCGCTATCGCGGCAACTGTATCCTCCGTACTCGCTGTACCTCCCGCCTTCCCTTCCTCGGGTAAGGGAATATGGTACACGCAGCCCGGACGCTTCGAAGCATGGTCCAATGACTGGATTCCCATCGGCAATGGGTACCTCGCAGGTGAGCGTGCTCGCCAGCGTAGTGTGCGTCTCACTCACAATACTCCACAGCCACGTTGCTCGGCGAGACTGCCCAAGAGGTGACTCAACTCAACATCGAGTCCCTTTGGTCTGGAGGGCCTTTCCAGGATCCCGTGAGGCTTGATTCTGCGATGTTGTACTGCTTAGACTGATCACGGTGTGATCTGCAAGAGCTACAATGGAGGCAACAAGTTGCCTTCTGATCAGGCCACTATGGCTCAAGACATGCAAGTCATTCGCCAGGCAATCTTCGAAAGTCCGAACGGAACCATAGATAGTACTGCAGCCAACTCATCGTGATATCGTCTCCATACTGACGTGTTGCACAGACATCGAACAGCTCACTACGGATGCCGGCGCATATGGTACGTGATACGCCCTTCATAGAGACATCACATCGCGCTCATAGCATCCTAGGTTCCTACGTCGGCGCGGGCTACCTCTTGTCTTCATTCAACGCGAGTGGCCCAATCTCGGACTATTTCCGCTGGCTCGATATCGAATCAGCCTTGCACGGGACACAATGGACGCAGGGAAACACAACTTTCTTCCGGTGAGCAATTGTCCGCATCGGCATCTAAACGCCAACAGTGACCGTATCTCATCACCGGCTCCCCATGACAGCGAGACCTTGTGTTCTAACCCCACGCAGGCCTGCCTCCAGCGTATCAATACAACCGATGCGAGCACCCTGCCGACTGTTACTTACGCCTACTCTGTCGCGGCCGAGTCAGGGATCCCAGTGCCTACCATCTCGTGCTTTGACAACTCGACGCTGCAGATCGCCGGCACAGCGTCGGACCCGGGCATGGCTTTCGAGATCCTCGCGCGTGTCGCTGCGCAGCCCATCACCGCGTCTGTCTCCTGTGCATCATCCGGATCGGGCAACGCGACCCTCACCGTCTCCGGAGCAAGCGACGCTGTGATCACCTGGGTCGGGGGCACGAACTACGACATGAACGCTGGAGATGCCGCACACAACTTCACGTTCCAGGGCGCGGATCCGCACGACGGGCTGGTCACGCTCCTGAGCTCCGTGGGATCCTACGACGACGTGCGCGCTGCACATGTGGCCGACTACGTTGACGCCTTGGGCGACTTTGATTTCCAACTGGCCCAGATTCCCAACTTGGAGACACCAACGGACCAGCTCAAGGCGCAGTATCAGACCGATGTCGGTAACGTGTACCTGGAGTGGGTGCTGTTCCACTATGCGCGGTACCTCCTGGTGAGCAGCTCGAGGGGCGCGCTTCCGGCGAACCTGCAGGGCAAGTGGGCGAAGGACGCGAGCAACCCGTGGAGCGCAGGTGAGCCGATCTAGGGGATCTGATGTTCTTGGCTGTTACTGACATCAGGCACTACCACCAGACTATCGTGGGTGTTACCAGATTCCTAGGACCTGCCTGGTTGAGTTGATTTCACTGCCATACAGACTCCAACATCAACATCCAGATGAACTACTGGTTCGCCGAGACGACCGGTCTGGACGTAGTGACGCCATTGTTCGATTACATCGAGGTGAGGTTCTACTGTCATCCTACCATCTCGATCACTGACCTCGATATCCCTAGAAAACGTGGGCTCCGCGTGGAGCGCAAACGGCTCAGTACCTGTATAACATCGAACAAGGTTGGGTCACTCACAACGAGGTATACACTAGGCTCCTCATAACTATCTTCCAAACATGATATCCTGACACTTATGATGTAGATGAACGTAAGGCCCATCCGCTGAAGTGTTCTGAGTGGCGAGCTCACTCAGATACTAGATCTTCGGCCATACCGGCATGAAAGGAGGAGGCAACACTGCACAATGGTCGGATTACCCAGGTACGCTCAAGCAATGAGAAGTTCTCCCAGTACTCTCATTACACAATATGTTCAGAGTCCAACGCCTGGATGGTGCGTCTCGGAGCTGCTCGTGGAATTGAATTGTCTTACGACTGACTGTACGCTCCGTAGATGATCCACGTGTGGGACCACTTCGATTTTACGCGTGACGTTGACTGGTTCAAAGCGCAAGGCTATCCTCTGCTGAAGGTCGTATTTCTCGCATCAGTACATGCTTGACCATACTTACAACAGAGCCCAGAGCGCAGCGCAGTTCCATCTCAAGAAGCTCATCCCCGACGAGCGTTTCAACGACTCGACGCTCGTAGTCAACCCGTGCAACTCGCCTGAACAAGCCCCGATCACCATGGGTCAGTCTTAGGAACGAAGCCACAAGTGTTAACCGGGCTCATTTTTGGGCAGGATGCGCGCATGCACAACAACTGATCTGGCAGCTCTTCAATGCCATCGAGAAGGGCTTCGACGCTGCTGGTGATACTGACACGGACTTCCTCGGCGGTTTGTGCCTTCAGCCCAGTAACTAGACCGTTTCTCATTGCTACACATGTAGAGGTGATATCTAAGCGCGACCAGATGGACAAGGGCATCCACGTCGGTTCGTGGGGCCAGCTGCAAGGTCTGCATATCCCTCACCTCAACCTTTCTACCTCTCTCCTCACTCACTGACTCCCACCTCCCCGCGCGCATTCACGCAGAATGGAAGGTCGACATGGACTCGCCCACGGACACCCACCGCCACCTCTCGCATCTCATCGGCCTCTATCCAGGCTACGCCATCGCGAGCTACAACCAGACCTTGCAAGCGACCTCGCAAAACCTCACGCGCGCAGAAGTCTGGGCTGCAGCGGAAACGAGTCTCATCCACCGCGGGAACGGCACCGGGCCTGACGCCGACGCGGGCTGGGAGAAGGTCTGGCGCGCCGCGTGCTGGGCGCAGCTCCACAACGCGTCCCAATTCTACCATGAACTCTCGGTGAGTGCTGCGCCCCCATCGGTCTCGTTTCCTTTTTGCCATACTGTGTTCATTGACATCGTTCTGTGATTACAGTACGCTATCGAGCGCAACTTCGCGCCGAACCTGTTCAGTCTGTACCCGCCGCTCGGGGAGGACGCCATCTTCCAAATCGACGCCAATTTCGGCTATGCCGCTGCGCTCCTCGTACGTCCCTCACTCACATCTCCCTCACATCCCCCACCACTCAAATCTCAACCTCAACACGTATCTCCAATGTCCATCTGCAGAACGGGCTGATCCAGACGCCCGACATCCCCGCACACGACGTACCCTACACCGTCTACCTCCTTCCCGCAGTGCCCAAGAACTGGCCCATCGGTGCACTCTCCAACGTACGCCTCCGCGGCGGGCCGACGTTCAGCTTCTCCTGGGAGCCCGCGGGTCTGACGTCCCTCGTCGTGAACGCAAGCGCGAACGCGGCACACACTCGGGTGCGCATCCTGCACGGAGCGGATGAACGCGACCTCGGGACGTTCGATGTCCGTCCGGGGACGTCGTTGCGCATCATCTGAGGATGCATAGGGTGCGGGTAAAGAGCAGTACGTGGACTCGTTGGCAACAGGCCCAGGACGGTATACGTAGTGTTCAGTATCGAACTATAGGAATGTGAGCGTATGTCTTGTTGTTTTCTTCGTCATGTTATGGCTTTGAGATGCGTCCAGTTTGGAGCTCAGATACGGCTGCTGTTGTTGTGGTTTGTAAACGCCATGGACATGTTTCCCATCTGCACGCCAGATGTGCATATATAACGCGGTGGCACTAGCTCCTTGCGATTCACGAATCAGCGAACTAAAAGCAAACCGCAACTGTTGCGGGTATACATATCCGATCCGTATAATGTTATACAAAAAGTCCACTAAGATGGGCGAAGATCAGAGTATAGGCCGCTGACCGCGTGGATATCACCCGCCGAAAGGCATACGGGCGGCTTCCTCTGTGATGTTGAGCACCAACGGGACATCCGCGAGCCAGCGGGAGATGAGGTCCTGGAACGCGCATTATTAGCACACGACATTGAGCAGACCGATAGGATGCGTGAACGCACAAGAGTAGCCTCAGGCTGGTCGAATGGAACCATGTGCCTGCGGAACGCGATGCATGTGAGACTAGTGAAATTTAGAAATACGCGCACAGGACGTACCCAGCGGCGTGGACCTGGACATAAGTGACGTTCCCTGCAGTGAAGCCATCACCACCGGCACTGCGCACCCAGCCCGCTAGCTCGCCCTTGTCGAGCGTAACCCACGGCTGCTTTGGTGTCTTCGCAAACTCCTCATGGAACTTGTTCTCGAGCTGCTCGACCCAGCGCTCATTGCCCTGCAGTACAACACGCTGCGTCAGCGAGGCCTTCTTTATCGTGAGAACGGAGTACGTACGATGTAGTTGCACGCCATGTCAGCATCGCCGGCATAGATGAGCAGGCGGATGCCGCTCTCGACGAGCTCGGGGAGGAGCTTGGCGCGGTTACGCGCGCCGTCGCCCTGCAACGCGAACGCCTGGTTGACCTGCATGTTACAGCTCTGGAAGTCAATATCCGGGTTTACGCCCAGCGCGCGCTTCGTCGCGGGCAGGTTCATCCACGTCTCGATCCACTGCAGCTCCTTGTAGCAAAGGTCGCCGTCCTTCGAGCGGTCGCACGACCGGCGAACGTCGTAAATATTCCGGCCAGACTCTATGCGGAGGAATTAGCGTGGGAGGCCTTAGACCTCATATGTGGAGGTTGATAGGTGATATACTCACGAACGACGGGACCCATGAGCTGGCTGTTGCAGTATAGCAACGCCGGCACGCAAGTGAACTTGGAGTCAAAGTCGTAGCAGCTCTTGACCAACCGCTGGCACGTGGGAACCTTGGTGCGCATAGCCTGGCATTGAGGGCTGTTGGGGTCATCGAACACGGGGAATTCGCCCTCGCAAGCCGCATCGGGCACGCTTGCCATCTGGACGTAAGGGTCGGTGATACCGTTTCCAATCATGACTGACTCGAGGTTGATATGGATGAGCCCATGCGCGAGTGAAGACGTCTGCTGAGATAGCTCAACGTTCTTATGGTGCACAACGCTCGCGATGCTCGGCGCATACATGCCACCGTAACTCTCGGCGGCGATGTGGAAGGGTAGCTTAGAGTACTGAGGGAAACGGTTGAGGAAGAGCTCTAGGAACGCCCAGACATCCTCAGCCGCGACGGGGGTGGTGTTTACGGAGGTGCTCCCATCTGCATAGGAGTAGCCGACGTTGACGGGCTGGTCGAGGAAGATGACGTTCGCGCTCTCGGTCCACGAGTGTGGGTGGTACGACACGTTCTTGCCCTCGTCGGCAATGCGGCAAGGACCCAGCTCGAAGAGTAGACCTGTAGTCGAAGAGCAGCCAGGGCCACCATTCAGCCACAGAACGAGAGGCGCGTTCTCCGGGTTGTTGCGAGCTTCAAAGAACCTGGATACATAGTCTGTCACTACTCTCGATGGCGCATTAGAAGAGTCATACTCACCAGAAGAACAGATGCTTGTCCTGAGCGATGTCTAGGTAGCCTGAGACCTGCTTAACTGCAGGGTCGCACAGGGACGGCTCTGTCATTCGCAGGTGGTGATCCTTGAATGCGGGATGGGATACGAGCTCATCTACACTAGAGTTAAGTCCACGCGCCAGAGCACCGATACATCGAACTCACAAGTAATCCCGTGCTGCTGTAGACGCTCTACTCCGAAGATATCAATCCACTTCGTGACGCGTCGCTCTCCCTCGCGCAGAATATCTCCAGTGGCATCGTGCCACTCGTCGATGACATTGCTGAGCTGATTGAGAGGTATCTGCTCGCTCGTTGGTACAGATAGGACAGCCGTTGCTGCCAGGAGGGGCAGCAGGGAGGTTGTCAAGAGCTTCATGGTCGTGGTCGCAGTCAAACTCGAGGTTGACTCTGCCGCGGGTTCCGGGGACGCTGCACTCCCCAAATCGGGTTACTGCGGGGACTCCGCTGTGAGAGATAAGATTAGATTAGATTGCAGTGCAGTGTCTGATACTGATAGGGTACTCTCGCTGAAACTAGGCTTGCCTTCCGACCACTACCGCCTTCCATCCTTGTCCTCGGTATTCAAGTTGGACCGATTATATGCTCGAGAAGCCGAGGCTTATCAATTAAACAAACGAAAGCTGCGGCAAGCTTCATGTCAGTCTCGAAACTGTGCTGTGGTTGGATTCAACTGCCAGCCTGTATGGAATGCAACGGCCGGCCTCCCACGTCCTGTCGCTTCAGAAGCGATTCGTATCGCTACCGCCCACTTCCTGCTGTTCATCGCGCATGGATGGCATCGCATCCATGAATATCAGACACCCTTACAGGCAAGTTGTGTGCAGAACGTCCACACGCACCGCCCGATTCCATTCAACCCATCACCCCAGGGCAGAAATCATGGGGGCGCGATCGATTATTGCGGGCGAACGTTCGGGGTGAGTAAGTTCCGATCCCCGTCCGCATGCCATTCAACGTTCTTCCTGCATCCAAACTGGTCTAGCATCCTCTTGTACTTCCCCGGTTCCTGTGCGTGCCTGCATTCTGCTCGCTACGGTCTTTTACCTTCCTGCTCTAGTATGACGGGAGGCTATTCTTGCTTGCTATTCGGAACTCCTTATCCTCCTGTTCCTGTGCGATCGCACACGCCTTACTTTCCATAAGTACTCGCGCTTTATCGCGCAACTCAAGCAGCGACGGTGCTTGCACACTCCCCCAATCTCGCACTCTCACAATGTCTGGCTACGACGACAGCAGCTACGGCTCCGGCAACAACAGCTATGGCTCTGACAGTCGTCGCGACCGCGACAACTTCAGTAGTTGCGACAACGCCAGCAGCAGCGACAACTACTCTTCTGGCCAGAGCGATAGCTACGGCTCTGGAGGCAACAACTCCAGCTCCTTCGGCCGCAACAGCGATTCCTACGGCTCCGGAAACGACAACAGCAACTCCTCCTATGGATCCGGGGGCAACTCTAACTCGTACGGCTCCGGGGACAACGCGAACTCTGGAAGTGGTTCCTACGGGTCCGGAGGCAGCGACAACACCTATGGTTCGAACAACTCTTCGGACAATTATGGTTCCGGCAACCGCAAGAACAGCAACTTCGATTCGAGCAACAGCGGCGGCAACAGCTATGGCTCCAACAGCAACGATAACAACTACGGCTCCAACAACACCTATGGCTCCAACGACGACGACAACAACAACTTTAGCTCCAAGCGCGGCAATAACTTCAGCGCGAGCAACAACAACGCTTCTGACTACTCCAGCGGCAACAACTCCTCGTCCGACAACTACTCGTCGAGCAGCCAGGACGATTCGTCCGACTCCTACAACTCGAACTCGAACGCGAACTCCAACTCGTACTCCAACTCGAGCTCCGACTCGAGCTACAACTCCCAGGGCGATGGAAACACGTCCAGCTTCGGCGGTACTTCAGGCGCGAGCGGGGACTGGGTCAAGCAGGGTGTCGAGTACGCCTCGCAGAAGTTCGGCGCTAACCTGGTACGTCTTGCCGACTGCCTGAGCGGTCTTCGAACATAGATCACTGATCCTGATGCTTGCAGGACGAAGGGACCCTGAACCAGGCCAGCGAAGCTCTGCGCGAGGGCCTGGGGAAGTTCATGGGTACGTGACGATGTTCACGACTACTAGATACCGTATGTACGTGTTGACTTTGTCGTTTTCAGGTCGCAACTAAGGATGCATGGGATGGCTATCGGTGAAGGTGTACTAATAGGCTTTGGGTACGGAAGGCAATTGGATATCACATTCGCGCTATGATCGGGTTGAATGTATATACGGATAGCAAATCGCTTTCAGTCTTGGGCACGAGTGATCACAGCCTCAGTACTTGATATGTAGTAAAGACTTGGGTCACCTATCGACAAAGGTAATCTTTGTGTCCAGAGCCTTGCTCGGCAAGGTGGCTCATTCGCGGAGATATGAGCCCACTTTACTGTCTTTTCCGCTCTATCCGACTAGGATGGTAAAACGAGAACGGCCCAATGGCGCTTCGCGAGAAAACCCTCGATGGTGCATCCTTTCCGTCAAGCCAAAGCTCGTTGCACATTAGAGTGCTGCTGAAACGTAGCAACAAACTTGGCGCCTTCGTTTTCCCGGAGAAATATAAGCTGAGAGCCTGAGTAACATCGATGCTCACAGTACCTCTTCCCCAGTGCGATAACATCTAAACTCCTTCGTCAGAACCTCGTAGTAGTAAGTGGCTCATACATATTTCAATTGTTCTGACTTCACATCTACAGTGACTATAACGTTCAGTTCCCATAGCACAACGCCACGAGTTCGAGCGTGTCGATGTTCAAAGAAGCCGATGGTGGCTCGTTCACGGCTCGCTGTGCAGTCAGCCTCGAAGGCCCTGGCAGAACACACACGAAGACCTCGGGCAGCGGTCGCAGCCCTACACGCATGGAACCGCAACCGAAGACTACTTCAGATCGACCCCCATCACCCACGGATGAGTTCGACCTGTACGCCCCGCAGTCTCCCAGGATCCAGGTACTTCCACTCTCTGCACTTGGAATCCGCTTTTGAGAAGATGGAAGAGGTGCAAGAGCCTCCAGATGCGAGCACGGGCAACATCTATCTAACACGAATGCCGTTCAAAAGCCTTGTGATCACGAATGGCACCGTTCCGTGAACTCCCCTCGGCTGTATCCATTACAATGTGGCAAGGTGAGCTCCCAACCTTCTGTGCTAGCTTAGCACCGCGTGGGCCAGACATCAATGCTAATGCGGACATCGGGTTGCAGGGCTTCAGGACAGAGACATCCCTGTCATTGTCAGAGTGCAGGGTTGAATCCGAGCAAGCCTCCCGATCTCTCTGACGTGGAACCCACAGGGTTGTCACCGGCCCAAACCATCGCACCAGCGATAGCCCCTCTCTCACAATGCAGAATAGTCTGCTTCGCGATCTCCACCGACCAAGAGAATGAAGATCGCATATAATGTAGGGTGGGGCTCGGCGTTGTACCCTGGGATGTGCGCAAGGGGGACACAATCTCCTCTCGTGCCGTCTAGTACAGTTGTGGTAGATGAAACTCTCGTTAACAAAGGGAATATGTCAAATTCTGCATCGGACCTACACCGATAGAGCAATCATAACGAACAGGGCGCTTCATGATCCATCGAAAGGACATCCGTGAAAGCATGGATAACTCAGAGCGACGGCACCGCGAACGGGGGTTGCACGACCTGACTCGCCGGGTGTCTGCACTAACATCCTATTGTCTCTTGCGCTGACGCCTTGACACCCACATAGTTGTAGTCTGTCGGACATAGCTCGTGGCTGTCAACGTTCACGATGATTATCTGGGGAGAGTGACACGCCGATGAAGCCGTGAAGCATTTCGTCGTTCAGCGTGCAGCTGTACAGGCCCTCGTGTGTTGGCGTATGTCAATACCAGGAGACGGAACACGGTCTCAACTTACAAGTGAGCCAGCAAGCATGGAACTCGTGGACGATGATGAGCGCCATTATACTCCCCATCGTTCTGAGTGCAAAGACTGTCATGGACGCGATAATCAGCCCTATTCAGTGTGTGATGTGCTTTTCGAATTTGACAAGATCTAGAAAATGGACACTGCTTGTCAGTAATCATAACTTGAATGAGGATCGACGGATCTTGGCGTAGCTGCCCAAGTAGATAGACTTACAGCCGAAGTCTCCTGTGGCCGCACTAATCTGTTCCACGGCGTCCTCGCCAAAACATGGATTCGGTGTTCACGTCTCACATTGTGGTTACTTCGATCCGAGCGGCAGTGGCGATGTCCGTCATGTTCGACAAGGAATGTCATGAGACGACTGGAGATTGCGGACTTACGTCTTAAGTCTAGCGCCAGTTGCGGCTTAGAAACGACGACCACACAACTTGGGGTATATGGAGCCAGTCAACCGGTGAGAACTCTTTTGGCCCCGGTCTCCAGAAGGGGACCATCGCTACGACATGAGTTACAACGCCAAGCGCGGTGTGCGCGCGTGCGTAGTGTGGTCTCCACAGCTCGGCTGTTTGACGCGATTCAGGTCAGCTCGGAGTGCCTGAGAGTACCCCGAGAACTGGTGGAGCACGACTCACGACTTCAAACGCACATGCTGTCATACGCCGAGAGAGAGAAACAGAAGCCGCTATCCGGGTGTGACCTCGCCGTATACAAATGCAAGCGCCGCCCGCCCGCCTATCACGTTTTGACCGGAGAGAGAGAGATGAACAGTATCGATGGCCCGTTGGCAGTTGCCTACAAATTCGTGCACTGTGCAGGGACTAGGGTGGAATTCATCAACGATGTGAGACCGAGCTGCTGCCGCGCGCCGATTGACCTTATCGGAGTCCTAAAGCTCTAATATGCAGGCTGATGGCTGCTCAAGCACTGAAGTCAGATGTTTTGAAGCCTCAATGACAGACGTAAGTACGTCATAAACCCTAGTAAGTATAGCTATTGCTATGCACTTTCGACCTACTAGACACCGTCTGAAGCTCATTCCTCCTCTCATTCGACCGTACGTATAGTGAATCTTGGTACGTATTCGTCGTCTGTCTTACAGGAGGCATCACCCAATCTCACTGAGGGGGGCTTGCAGGCTTGAAGCTCAGGCTCATAAGCCAACGTCAAGGCTTAGGTTTCACTCCGACTGCTGTGGATCCAGGGTATCAACCTCTATTGCGCAACTTGCACGGATCACCGAGGCACAGGCCGAGGGACCCATTCACTTTTGATACGTCCCTCCCGGACCGCAGTACTTCCACTGGCGTCTGAGCATAGTGCCATGTGCTCACGAACGGTCATATGTACGCTGCGGCGGCGAAAGCGGGCTTGACTCTGTTCACACCCATGTATAAATACCGTGTACTGCGGTTGCGGGAATTGACTCACGCGTTCTCAAGCCCAACAGCTAGCGCTTCGTGGTATGTTCTTACCTCGGGCTCGCATTGAACATCAAGACACTGATTGCTTTGGCGATTTGCAGGTGTTATAACAGCCCCAAGCCAAGCTACACAACTTGAAGAGAATGCGTATCTTGTCTGCGATTCTTGCGCTAACGGGGGTTATCCCATTGGTCTACTCTGTGCCACAGGAGCGATTGCAAACAGATTTCCTCCAAAGCACGTTCAGTAGCTATGACGAGGGATTGTTCACTCCGATGGGCGACCTCTCGGCGCTGTCTTCGTCGCAGTACACGCGCCTTAGCCACCCGGCATTCCCTAGGCACAGTGTCCGCGTCAAAAAAACACAGATATGCGAAGGGGAAGCCAAGTGAGCTCTCCGGCTAACCCATCTAATTCGTTTGGTGGCACTGATATCTGCGAACTCTCGCAGAGCGTACACCGGATACATAGACGTCACTGAGGCGCGCCATCTCTTCTTCTACTTCTTCGAGAGCAGGCGGGACCCAGACAAGGACGACGTCATCTACTGGACGAACGGTGGTCCCGGTGGATCGTCCTCAATCGGGCTGTTCACCGAGCTCGGTACGTCACGCTTGTAGCGTCTTCCGCCTAGGTCCAGTAGCGCGAGCGTGCGGTCAGAAGTGACTAAAGAATGCCATAGGTCCGTGCCGAGCAGCGAGCTCTAATAGCACAGAACGGCACCCTTGGTCCTGGAACGAGCATGCGAACATCTTCTTCGTCGATCAGCCTGTAGACGTTGGCTTCTCCTACGCTGATTACGGGGAGTCCACGGTCAGCCCAATCATCGACTCTTACGACATGATATGACCGTATGTGTGCTGATATGGTGTTCGGCAGACAAATACACAGGAGGCCGCTAACGACATAGCTGCGTTCATGGCGATCTTCTTTGAGCATTTCACCAAGTTCAAGGGAAGGGCCCTTCATCTCGCAGGCGAATCGTATGGAGTGAGCATAAGCGGCGTTCAGGCTCGGCGTCGATGTTCGACTGACGAATTTTCCTAGGGGCGTTACATCCCTGTGTTTGCTTCCACGATATACGACCGCAATGTGGAGTTGGAGAAGGCAGGCGTTACCCCGATCAATCTGACGTCTATTATGATAGGTAAGGCGATCGGTTCATCGAGTACACGAAGTAGAGTCCACGATGAAAACCCGTTACGACAGGAAATGGGTGCACGGACTTCGGCACCATGATGCCCTCCTACTACGATGCACAGTGTGCGGACCCGACGTTCCCTCCTATCTTGGACATCTCGTACGTTGTATATGTTGACGCACACGGACTAGTACTAAAGCGTGCCATCCATAGGTCGTGCGTCAGAATCAAACAGATGGTCAGTTTGCCGCTCTAGTCCGCAGGATGGTGCTTGACGCCTTCGGTCCAGGTCCCGCGGTGCGAACAACGCTACAAGGCGTCGTGTATCGATACATTCGACGCCATTGACTGCAAGGCGGCCGTTTCGTTCTGTAATGGGGCTCTGTCAAGCTTCTTCACGAGTACGTGGCCACACATGCGAGGCACCTCATCGCTGATACAGCAGCCTGTCAGACCACAATGCCTACGATCGTTCGCGCTTGTGGTAAGCACTCGTAGCCATGGTTTCGAACTAGGTCCTAGCCCTAACACTATGCTTTCAGCTCCGGCATGACAGAGATGGAAGACTGCTACCCCGTCGTCAGGTTCGGCAACCGCATCCGGAACCCACGTCACTCATATGCTCATGTCGATATCTGTAGGTATCTCGAGGATTTCTTGAGCAACAACAAGACGCAAGACTTGTTGGGAGTCGACCCACCGAAGCGCGGCAACTTCACCTTCGGGTCTCGGAAGGTCGCTCAGGACTTCGACACGAGCATCGATTGGTTCTCGTTCCCTGCTCAGTATCACCTGGCGGCGTTGCTTGAGCGCGGCATCCGCGCCCTCGTATACGTCGGAGACTTGGATTACATCTGCAACTGGGTATGGCTTCCACCTGCGAGACTCGTCCTCTTCGTCACATGCGCTCACTGAGACCTTCGTATTCGCAGATTGGAAATGAGAGGATGACGCTCGAGTTGGAATGGACGAAGCAGGAGGAGTACAAGAGTCAACCTCTTAGATCGTGGGTTGTGGATGGGAATGTCGCTGGGAAGACCAGGAGCGGCGGCGGGCTGACCTTCGCGACTATCGCAGGGGCTGGCCATCTGGTATATGCTTTCCCCACTACACGAAATAACTGGTCCTGACCTTCTGTACTCCCAGGCGCCGTACGACAAGCCCGTCGAGTCGCTGGAGCTTGCGAATCGGTGGTTGGCCGATGTTGACATCTGAGCGACCCTGCAGTATCGCCCGTGATCAAGAACTTCGCCACCACCACGCAACCGACAGCGTAAGACAAGTTCCCGCCGAGCGACCTTGACTGAACCGTGCGCACCCTTTCTGCTATATACAGCTGGTATCATTTTGGCAATACACATGATATATACATCACGATGACCTTTGCAGCTACGAAGCTCTTAAAATGCAATCAGCCGTTGTTCTACGCGAAACATGTCACAGCCCCTACGTTCACACCTCGCGCGCGGGTCCCTCGAAAGATGCTTGCGCGAAGAGGGACAGATTCTCCCCGAGATCTTCCCCCTCGGCATTGACCGAGAAGTACTCGTGATTGTCGGCATTCATGATTGCAAGCTGAGGATAGCTGCGTGCCAGGTCCTGTGTGAGCCTCCGGCCATAGGCATGGTCTTGAGTGCCGCCGTTTCGAGTGAAGTGGGTAGACTGTGAACCCAACGCATCAACGGGTTGAGGTTGGGTCATGCACAAGCGATTGGACGAACCTCGTGTACGATGGTCGATGCGCGGGAGTCAGGCCCGCCCACGGGAGAACGAAAGAACATGTCGCAGACATGGATCTTCCCGAACCTATGAACCAGCATAAGCAACCTCGACGCACCGTAGGGTCGAGCGAAAGGGTACTCACTCGTCAGGATAGACGTAAGCAAAGACGCCGGAGTTGTGTGAGCAGAACTTGGTTTTGCAGACGTAAGTGAACTCGGTGAAGTTGTTGCCAATCAGCGCCTCAAAATGCGAGACGACTGTCTGGAGACGATGATCGCTAGGAGCGCCGAACCACCGCTTGTAGTTGTCCCCCTTGTACCCTGCACGACTCAGTTCCCTGGTCAAGCGATGCGAAAGTAAGAGGTGAACCAATTTCAGTGCGGAAAGGAGCACGAACGCAAGAGCATTGGTGACGTATTGCTTGGCATGAGGAATGGCACCTCGTACAGCGTCGTGCTGCCAGTTATCGCACTCTTCCGTGTCGGTCTCGTGCGCCTCAGATGCAAGGGACCTAGATACGTTAAGGACACAACTCGAGATACCGGCTTCCACGTGTAACACGTAGAGGCGATTTCCAGACATATGATGGAACACATTGTGAGGCTTCAGGCTGATGGTATACAGACCGGGTCCAGAGGCGGCGAAGTCATAGGCGTCAGAAACTGCCGCATTATAGTCAGACATATCTGGCACACAATTCGAGGCGAAGTAAGCTCACTGTCATGCTCGACTTGGACGGACTGTCCAGGAGCCAAGTAAGTGATCGCGAGCGGGTCGCCTGACATCGCCGCCAACCGAGGACTGTACTTAACCTAGAAATGATGTAAGAACGTGCGCATATAGCCACCCGTTTCACCGAGACATCCATGACTAACCTCGATTCCGACAAAATCGGGGCTGATACCACGCTTGTTCACGATGGTGAACATATTGGTTGGGAGATCTGACAATGGGCTATAAGGATCGTTGAGGAGTTCCAACGGCACATCGCCAGTGTTTTGAATGGTGGTGAGGACCTTGAGGCTGTCTACACCGTGGTCGGGCGATGCTTCCGAAACTTGGAGCAGGAGACCCGGAGCAGCGAGCGTGCTGGCCGCGGCGGCAGCGAGGACAAAGACGACGAGGGGATACATGATGGTGCGGGCTTGAGGAGTCGCATCGAGGAAATGCACAGAATGCAGGGTTTATATACCTGGGCGTGGCATGCATTCAAGGAGAGAGAAGGAATTTGAGCGAGACGTTTCCATAGTGTAGATCATACCTTACTCGGCCCCGGGGTGCGATAGGTCGATTACCTTCGAGCGTCACATCTGGTGATGGGATCGGGGAGTACGTTTGCGGATTCGTCACTGCCGTTTGATACACAGCAGTATACGGTGGAGGTTGCACATCGCTCGTGTGGAGGATATGATGGATTGTTCGAACATAGTGTTAGTAAATTCATCGCAGAATCAGTTTCAATACAACCAGGGTCCAGATCGACAGATACCCAAGCACCACTCTCTCAGAAACTCGACGATTATCCGAGCGACTCAGGATGAGGTTTGGTGGCGTCCACGAGCGACTGTCGAGCAAGTTCTCTGCGTCTGCAAGCATCTGCTGCGAAGTACTCGTAGTTATCCGCGTTCGTGATGGCTATGTGAGGGAAGCTCCTCGCTAGCCGCTCCGCTCCGCTTTCTCCGCGCGCATGATCGCTCGTGAAGCCGTTGCGGAAGAAATGGGTTGCCTACGATGCCGTAGTTATGAGATTAGCCCACTAGTGACATCTGCAATGGAGGATGGTTACTGACTTCATGGACAATGATCGAAGCGCGGGAGTTGCGTCCTCTGTCGGGTGCAACAAAGAATCCTGGACATAGATTCATCACTCCCTTACTGCCAAAATCGAGGTTGACTTCAACGCCGGATTGTCAAAGTCAGTGAATGTTCGTGCTCACATCGTGTAGTCTACAAACGCGCACTCAGAGCGGTGCTCGATGCATGCTGTAGGATTGCATACGAACGTGTAGCCGGGTAAGTCGTCGCGGGACAATGCCTCGAAATGAGACGAAACCGTTGAGTGCCTCTGTCTATTGGGGGCGCCGAACCAACGTCTGTAATTGTCACCTCCCGGGCCCTCGTGTTCAAGCTCGCTGTGGAGGAATGTGAGTAATATACTTCGACGAACTTCGCACAAAGATCATACACACGCAAGGGCATTGTTGATATAGTCTATAGTAGTTGGCATTGCTTGGGATAAAGCTTCGATCTCCGTGCTTGTACAATTGATCGTGCGAGGGGACATCGTCGGGATGATAGCCTCACTCAGGTAAGGATCCAACAGCAGTCCCGTGGGGGAGGATACGAGAGAGCCTGGATGACGAAGTAATATTGCAGCCTGGCTACACACAATCAAGGAAACGGCGGAACGAAGCAAGCTCCGAGAGAGGCTTGGGAAAGATATGACTTCGTGGTCCACTAAACGGTCAGCCCAAAAGAGCAACGCTAGTATGCTGTACATCGTAGCTCGCGAAACGGGGTCACAGTCGTACTGGAGGTCAGACGGTTGGCATGAGAAGGAGAAGTGCTTACATAGCAGCCGATGGCCGCTGCAGACTTCGAGGGCTTCTGCGGCCGTATTTGGGACGTACAGGATCTTCGCGCAGCATCCTGGTGTTATCAGGTTCAGGGAACATCACGGAGGTCAGCTGCTGGATTGATCTGTACGTCTGCTGGCAAAATACGGCGCGATGAGCATCGTACCGGTCCCCGACTCAGTCTAAGGCCAGAACTCACCAACATGTCCCAGAGACGTCGATAGAGCATACTGTGAGACATACAACATGTCTGACGCTCGATATCTCGCCATACACTTGTGTGCGGGAGAATGCACACATAATTGCGACGCTTGGGAGCACTTGAGCCTCGCAAAGAATTATGAGTACTCAAGTTCTAAAGCCCGAGAAGTCTAGCCTTGAAGACCGTGGGAGTGTGTGACAGGACGCGACAGGACGCGACACGTCACGGGCTGTCACGCGCCGAGTGCCACAATGGCACGCGTCTGTAGGCTCGCCTCGGACTCTCGTCCTCTTCTGTGTTGTCCTCCACTTGCGTCAAGTTGCATGTCTGGCTAACCTGTCTTCTCAAACGACATAGTTCTATCCTTCTGAGATGCTCTACGACTGATTTCTTGCCAGATGTAGTCTACGTCGCGCATACAACCACCCGCACTCAGCGACTATGGATAGACCTTCAACTCGAAGCACTAATTCAGTAGCGGCGATGCAAGCCACACTCCGTCAAGTCGTGCGTGCGTGCGATCACGCGTAGGCAGTTAGTCCCATAGTGACTGCATAATACCCGGGTATGCTACATACATTCCGTTTGTAACTACACAAGCCGTTTGTCCATTGTCTCTACCAGATTCGGAGCGGGTAACAGTCCTGGCGCTTCCCGTACACCGGTGGGTATATATACATGTAGTGTCCCTACGATACCCCCGATGCTAACCTATAAAAGTCCGATAGATTGTTCTTACTCCACGTACAAGCCACTGCCATCTATGCGGAAGAACGCGCGCGTCAGGAACAGTTTCAGTGGAGGAAGTGGAGAAGTGGAGGCCAGCTTACCTTCGTCGTCGTCCTGGAGTTGGTCCTCCGAGTCGGAGTCGACGTCGAGCTCGACGATGATGTCGACGCAACAGTCCTTCCTCTGCGCCTCCTGTTTCTTTTTGTCCTCTTTCTTCTTCTGCTTGTCCGGACTGCACATCGTCTTCATATGCCGCAGCGCCGCATCCCGCCTCGAGAACGGCCGGAAGCACCTCCCGCACTGGAACTGCTCCGTCTTCGCGTGGCGCGTCGTCACATGCCGGCCCATATTCGCGCTGTCGCGGAAGGCCTGGCCGCACGGTTCCCACTTGTCGTCCTTCTGCTTGACGCGCCACGGACACAGGAGCGTGCGCCCCCCAGCGGCGTGGAAGTGCGCCTTCAGGTGCGTCGTCATCTCCGACTTCTTCCCCGTCAGCATCGTGCCGCACCCCTCGAACTCGCACGGGAGCGGCCCGCTCTTGCACTCGAAGCGGTACTCCGGGAACTGCCCTTTGGCTTCGGGGGAGTCTGGGTCGATCGGCGCGGCGGATTCGATGTCGTACGCTGGCCGAGGTGGCCTACCGCGTCTCTTCGGGGGGTCCGTTGGCGGAGCCGGGGCCTGGGCTGCTGGACGCGGCTGCGGTTGCGGAGCTTGCTGAGATGGGGGTTGCACTTGAGGGAGGCGCTCGGGCTCTGTACTGAGCTCCGGACACGCCTGGGCGGTCGTTGACACCCACAAGAGGGTCGAGAGCGGGATATCCTCGCTCGAGGCTGGAGAAGGAGATAGAGAGCCGGCGTGCTTGCGCTTGGCGCCGCTGCGTACAACGTGGGACCGACCGCGCTCCAGGTCGTCGGACGCTGCAGGGTCCGAGGGCTGGGAAACGTCGGTGGAGAGCTTGCTGGCGACAAAGCGATACTTCTTCTGCACAGGTTCCGAGGGGCGCGCACGCGTCCTGCGGCGCTGCGCCTGTCGGCCCGGAGCCTGAGCTTGTTGTATGTCGTCCTCTGGGCCAGGGGACGAGGAGATCGATGAGGAAGGTGAACGCGAGGCGGTATCCTGGAACGGAAGGGCGGGGCGCGTAGGGGAGTTTGCGCGGATCGGCTGCTGTACTACGGCGCTCCGCGGTGCCATAGCCCGCAGAGAGATGCTCCTCTCGAGCTCCGCCATCACTACGTCTTCGTCATCCGTTGGCTCCGTATCCGTCTGTCCGGAAGAGTGCGCAGCCGTGGAGAACGAAGCTGCACTGGGGCTAGGACTCGGAGGCGGACTGGCGGTGTCCCTGCGGCCACTGCTCGCGCTGATCGAGAGACGGGACGAGCCCTCGAAGTACTCTGGGAATGACGGGAGCTGCACGCACGGACGCTTCGAGGGCGGGGAGGACGCGCATGAGTTGGGTGAGTAGTCCGGAGATGAGCGTTGATCCGCGAAAGCGCGGATCGGGGGCAGGCGCACGCTCTCGCCTTCCCAGCTTGCTGCGCGCTCGCGCTGAGCTGCCGGGGAGAATGTCGCTGGACGGAGGCGTCCTTTGGATGTCCCGAGGAGAATGTCGCTCTCAGTGAGTGTAGGCGCGCGATTAGGGACCTGGGGGAGGGATTCGGAGGAGAGGCGAGCACGGCTGATGGACGACGAGCTGCTACTGGACGAAAGCGTACATCGCTCCCTATCCTCGCTCGAGTCGTCTTCATCGTCCTCGTCCATCTTATCCTCATCCTGCCCACGAGCCCGCGTCCACGCGCTTCCCCGTGGTTCTGCAGAGGTCACCGGGGCAGTGCGTGGGGGCGACCAGGTGCCCGAGAAGGCTCCGTTGAGGCCCCATGTCGCTGCCGCGCTTGAGAACTTTCCGCCCAGACTGGTGACAGCGGCGCTCGCGCTTGGGTACGCGTACAATGGTCCGTGCTGCCATGTTGGTATCGTGAGCATCCTGAGAGCGGCTCCGTGTCGCGGGTTCCCTCCCTCCGACGCAACGCGCTGTCTGGTGTCTCTGCAAATCGATGAGTGGATAAAAACAACTGCGCGTGGGGACATGGACGTACGATGTGGCGCACGCGGGGTCGCGCGGGGCTGTGGCATTTGGCCACTCGGTGGGGTGGGGCAACTTGGTGCCGGCATGTTTGGGGAAGTTCCAGTTGTCCATCTTCTCCGTGGTGGGCTTCTGTGTGTATGGGTAGACGTGCGGGGACGATGCGTCGCCCCGAGTGCTTGCTGAAGTGCGCGGTGGCGATGCGACGTAATGCCGCTCGTTGTTGTCGGAGTGTGGTGTGGCGGTCATCACGCTCATCGGGTTATATAGTACGGCAAAGCGGTCGAGGCCTGCACGGTGTGACGTTGCGGGCGTGCACAAAGCAGAAGGGCGGGCTGGCGCGCAGCGGATGAGCCGAATCAAAGAAGGGTTTGGTTAGGCCTGCCTCGTTGGTGGCGCGATCAACACGACTTCAAAGCAAGTGAAACCGGTGGAAAGCCACACATACAGTCTTCGCTCAAAGCTCGCGCGTTTATGGGCGTGCGGGCGAGCGGGGCAGGCTGCAACGGTAGCACAATGCACACGGAGCTGGGGACTGCGCGGGGGATGGGTTGGGGTAGAGGGCTGGATAGGGCAGACAATGCGATCGATGCGGTACAAAGACAGGCCAGCGGGGGCCGCTGACGATGACACTCGGGACTGTCTGCAGCGACGCAGGGGGTTCAGAGTGTGGCGGGCAAGAGCCAGAGGAGGCTATATATGCAAGGGAGTACAGTCCGGCCGCGGGTCCGCGACGCATGTCTTCATATCTGCAGATTCGCTCCGACTCCGGGGAAGGGCACTGGCCACATCGCGAGGGTGAGTGGTGTACGCGTGGACGCGCTATGACAACGGCTCACGGCTCACGGCTCACGGACAGGAACCGTGACGGAGTGGGGGCCTAGGCCTCGCCGGAACGAGAGAACAAAGAGACCGAATTAGGAGCGAACCAGCGCAAACGGCGCCGGGGCCCATGATTCGATATGTCGTCGCGGGTGCTTCTGGCGTGCGGAACAATTGGCGGAGTGGCCTGTGCCACCGGGGGCAGAACAAAGGACCACCTTGGCCACGACGTCGACCACTCGCAGCCACTTGCAGCCACTGCTGTAAGCCACCGCGTGATATTCGACGGCGCCAGGACAGACGCCCGCGTCCTTCGAGCTCCCATTCGCCACAGTTGCCAGTTGCCCACGGTCCGCATCGATCCGCCATCGACAAACGCCCGTGCCTGTGTGCATCAGCTCCCCGTTCTCCGTCTGCCTTCCATCTGAACGCGCAGAAGCAGAGAACGACGAGGACGTGTGCCCACAGGACTCCTCCACTGCTCACCGATGATGATGGCCCAGGCCTCCCTCCACGGCCGATCTGAAACTCACCTCTGAAATGAAGGGCAAGGGCTCATCTTGCGCACTCGCCAGTCTCCGCCGCCGGATAGGCGGCCCTCCGCGATTTGCCTGAGCAGCGCAGATCGGGAAGTGGCTCGTGCTAGCCATGCGGATCGCTCCTGCCACCCCAGTTTTCCGACCACATATCATGGCAGGGCGATCATAATACACGGCGGCATTTGGACGGTGGTCCAGAACGTCATTCATTCAGCGCTGCCCACCTACCAATCGCGTCTGTTATAGCGTGTGCAGAAGCAGCGGACGTGAGAGAGCACGGCGTTGGCCACAGGAAGCCGGACCGTAGAAGGTCGCCGGAACAAACGCTTCTCCTCTTGTACGTGAACAAGACAGCCGTCGCTTGAAGTTTGCTCAACATGCGGCTCGCTGACCTCACCCGATGTACTACCCGATGCGAGAGCGGTAGTGCACACCTCGTTAAGCGCAGAGTAGCTTTTGCCTCTAGCATCAAGGCAAGCCTCGATAAGGCGTAGCGACCACAATCAGTCCACAAGCTCGTGCCACGCTGCGAACAGGCCGCAGCTCCTCCGAGCGTGTACATATGCATGATGACCCACGACGACGACGATCGACTGTCGACGCACCCCCACTAAGCCTAGCTGGAACGCATTCCGCGCACACTGCACGTAGCTAGCCGTGCTTCTCGAATCAAGCGGTCCAGCCAGGCCCATCCTCGTCTGCTGGGCGTGGTCCCTCGGAATTAGTCGCGCAAAGCTTCCGCGACCTCGTTCCCTCACCTCGATTCCCAGCGCGCGGCGCCACCGGGAGCGTGAGCCGGTACCCTCAAAATACCATCATCATCATCCACCCTCTTCTCGTCAGGCCCGATCCATGGCCTTCTCGTCCTGGAAGGACATCCCAGCTGCGGGCGATGCACCCGCGTTCCGCGTCTTCGAAGGCGACCTCGAGAAGCCTGCGCTTGATGACAGACAATACAGACTCCTCGAGCTGCACAATGGCCTCCGCGCCGTGCTCGTGCACGACCAGGCAGCGGACAAGGCCGCCGCGTCCTTGGCGGTGACGACCGGATACATGCTGGATCCTGTGCGTGTCCATCGTATATTGTGTCGCAGCAGCATCTATTGTGCAGCAATTGTGGATGGCATGGCTCACGAGGCGACTACGGTGTGCATAATAGGACGACATACCGGGCTTAGCGCATTTCTGTGAACATATGATGATCAAGGCGAGTGACAACACCCATGCGCGAAATGAGATGTGCCAGTCCTGAGCTCTCTTTGTTTGCCTAATTCAGGGCTCGGAGAAGTACCCATCTGAGAGTGACTACCATTCAGTGAGTTCCGATGATACTCCCCTGACAATCGGTCGCGATCACTCGCGCATGCATGCTTACTCGAGAAGTTCATCAGCGCAAACGGAGGCATCCGCAACGCTGTGACTGGTCCCCCGTCTACCGAGTATTGGTTCTCGATCAGTCCAAGCGCCCTCGCAGGAGGCCTTGAGCGGCTCGCAGACCTCCACTGCGCGCCCCTGTTCACTGAGTCGCTTACCGCGCGCGAGGTCAATGCGGTCGATTCCGAGTTCAAGAGAAATTGGCAGAACGACGCTAGGCGCGTTTTGCAGGTGAACAAGACCTTGGGCATCCCCGGCCATCCGTGGTCGAAGTTTGGGACCGGCAACTACGTAAGCCTCACAGCAGCTGGACGACGCCTTGGTGAAGATGTCAGCGAGGAGACCGTGTTGAAAGAGACACGGAGGCGACTTGTAGAATGGTGGAAAAGCCAGTATTGTGCGTCGCGGATGATGCTAGCAGTTATCGGGAAAGGTAGGCTATGCACAGTATCATCTGAGCAGACGTAGACTGAAGATAACTTTTCTCAATGGCAGAGTCACTCGACGAGCTCACCGGCCTCGTCGTTCCTGTGTTCTCGAAGATAGCAAATCGCGGGTTAGACCCGCGTCCTGCGTTCAAGAACGACGCATGGGGACCTGAACACATGGGAGTGAGTACAAACCAATGGAGCGCTTACAGCCGAACCACTTCTGATCTGGACGGCCGCCGACGGTAGACTGTTGTATTCGTCCAAACGGTGAAGGACTACCACGCGTTCAGCCTTTCTTTCCAGCTGCCGGATCTGCGCGAGCACTACGCTACCAAACCTGCATCCTTTTTGGCACACTTCCTTGGGCACGAAGGTCCCGGAAGCATCTGCGCATACCTGAAGAAGAGAGGATGGCTCCTGGACATCAGCGCGGGCGTCTCGGGCACCTCGCGCTCTGTGCAGTTCTTCAAGATCAGCGGTCGCCTTACACTGGAAGGATACTGTGAGTGTACAGAGGCGTACCGCCATAGCGACATTCGTTAATACCCTGACGTCACAGTGCACTACCGGGATGTCATCCGCACGATCTTTGGCTACATAGCTCTCTTGCGAGCGGCTTTTCCTCTCGAGCCATACCACTTCAACGAGGTAAAGACGATGGCCGAGACGAGGTTCCGCTTCAAGGAGAAAGCGCAGCCCCACAGAAATGCAAGTGCGCTCGCACACGGGCTCGCCGAGCCGTACCCTCCCGAATGGCTGCTCAGTGGCGCTGCTCTCTATCGCGAGTATGATGAGGCGCTGGTCAAAGGCATTCTAGAGGATTTCGTCCCAGAGAGAGGGCGGATTGTACTTGAGGCGAAAGCACATAGGCCGGAAGTCGTGGGAGACGACGTCGTGTGGGAGACAGAGAAGTGGTATGGGACTCGGTATGCGGTCAAGAGAATGGACGAGTCCTTCCTCCAGGAGGTAAGCTCGAGATGGATGTCCGGAAATGTGTTCTCATACTCCTGCAGCTCGGCAAACCGAGCGAGAATAAAGAACTCCACCTTCCGGCGCCCAACCCCTTCATTCCGCAAGACCTGTCCGTTGGCAAGATCGATGTGGACGAGGCGAGTCGCCCTTGTATCTCCACTTTTCCTAGTCTGACATTCTATATGGGATTCCAGCCTGCGAAGTACCCAGTGTTGATCAAGCGCACGGAGAAATCACAGCTATGGTACAAGAAGGATGATCAGTTCTGGGTGCCGAAGGCCCATGTGAAGATAGATATCAAGACGTACGTACCGCCGCGTACAGCACTCTTCACACTCATGCTCAGACCGGATGACCCCCTGCAGGCCTCTTGCATATGCGACACCTCGTCTCGCTATGCTCACTCGGTACGTGGTATGTCTAGACGAGCGAGATTGTGTTCTCAATATATACCCCATCACGCAGCCTTTTCGTCGACCTGGTCGAAGATGCACTTGCCGAAGTTACCTATGATGCGGACCTCGCGGGCCTCTCATACTCTGTCGTGAACCAGATCGAAGGTCTCACAGTATCCGTTGGCGGCTACAGCGACAAGATTCACGTTCTCCTGGGCACGGTCCTCGACAAGCTGCGCGGCTTGCAAGTGCATCCGGATCGGCTGCGTGTGCTCAAAGAGAAGGTAACAAGGCTCGACCTTGCCGTTTGGAGTCCTCGTCATATATGCCATCTCTTCTGACGCGAAGACGACCACGTACAGATCCAGCGCGAGTACGAGAACTTCTACATGGGGCAACCGTCGGGCCTCTCGGAGAGCTATGCGACGTGGGCGTTCATGCCGACCATCTGGACGCCTGCGGAGAAGCTGCTCGAGCTGTCGCGTACGCGCGATCTTCCCTTTCAAGGTCCATGCCGACGCTGATATCTGCTCTTTTGGTAGTCATCACGGAAAACGACGTGTCACGCCATCGCGATGAGCTTCTCTCCAGGGTCTTCGTCGAAGCGTTAGTGAACGGTAACGTAACGCGCGAGGTGAGGGGCACTGTAGTAGGACGCTTCCGAGATGGCATGGTATCGCTGATGGACTACCCCGCAGCGTGCCATAGAGATCTTGGGCGTGGCCGAGCAGTCCCTCAACTACCGACCCCTGGTGCCGAGCGAGACACCCCGCCAACGCTCTCTTGTGCTTCCTCCAGGTGCGTCGTCAACGTTCCATACCCCGCAACATCTGCCAAACTTCAACTTGACTGCATAATCAGCTTCGAATGTTATTTCGCGGAGGCAGCACGCGAACCCAAAGGAGGTCAACTCTTCCCTGTCGTACTACCTCCAATTCGGGGAAGTGACCGACGTTAACTTGCGATCCACTCTGGCGCTCATCGCACATATCCTGCGCGAGCCTTGCTACGCCATCCTGCGCACCGAAGAGCAGCTCGGGTGAGTCGGGCCCGCCGTCTCCGCTTTTCACGGTACGCGCGAAATGGTCGGTCCACTGACGCTTCCAACGTTCAGTTACGTCGTCGCCTGTGCGCAGTGGTCCATCAACGGCACCATCGGGCTTGGAGTCAAGATCCAGAGCACTCGTGCCCCGTGGTTCACCGAATCGCGCGTCGATGTGTTCTTCGAGAGAATGGGCGACCGCATCGCGGCCATGCCTGCGGACGATCTCGCGACGCAGAAGGAAGGGCTGATCGTGAAGACGCTCGAGCGCCCTAAGAACCTCGGGGAGGAGAGTGCGCGCTTCTGGGGTCACATTCGTAGCGGGTACTATGACTTCGTGAAGCGTATGTGGACTTCCCTGCTGAATGTTCCGTCCGAACCGTATGGCGAACTAACAGCGCGATATGCCTTCTGCAGACGAGGCTGACGCTGACGCCATCCGTGCACTCACCCTCGCCGAGGTCATCCGCACCTACGACGCCCTCGTGCGGCCCTCCACGAGCGAGCAGACCCGGCGGAAACTATCCGTGCATCTGCTTTCGCAACAGCTGCACGAAGAGCCTCCCGCGCCTAGACCCGCAACGATCGTGCTCAGCGAAGTAGACAAGGGCTCCAACACGCACATGGCTCTCTTCAAGTCGGGTCTAGAGTGTGCTCCTGCGGCGACGCCGGTCATCTCCGCCGCGTTTGGGGAGCACGCACCCGCGTTCGACTTCTATCGCACTAGTGCTGGCAGCAGCAGCGACGCGAGCCTCGCAGGTCCCGGGCGCAACCACACTTCCTTCGTCCATGGGGCTGGGACCGGCCCCGGGCCCGACACCGAATCCGGGGGCGCTCCGTAGCAACGAGGACGGGGGCTGCGCAGTGCGCGTCCGCGTCTGCGTCAATGTAGATGTCGACGTCGACGACTTCTGCGCGGTGGCAATAACCTTATCGCACGAGGCAGGAGACGCACGGTATACGGGGGGCGTGGGGGGAAGGGAGAACTTGAAGGATCTTGAGCGTGTGGACGATGACCAAGCACTGAGGTCCGAGCCCTGAGGCAATGGTACGACTGCGACTGGATGAGCACACGGTGTACGCATACTGTTGTAAGTTATTCAAGGCTGCGCGGGGAGAACGGAGGTCGACGTCCGAAATGGTGCGATCGTGTGAAGCCAGGCTGCAGATATCGGTGCGGTAGCCATATCCGACGGGGACATTGCACCTGGCGCGATGCCACGATCGGGGAGGTTGGAAAGCGTACGCAGTACATATGGAGCTCGAGAAGGAGCGTGTACTCAACAGCTGGCCAGGGCAGTTTTACGGAGGTGGCGATGGCACGACCAACCTGACTGCGCAGAGGTTGTCAGTCTTTCGAATTTCCTTGACGACTTCAAATTCGGACAGCTTGGGCTGCGGCTGTCACCCTCAATGAATTTTTTATTGACCGGTGGATGTGGTCATGGCGCCGTGCCCGCCTCCCAATGGTGGACTTGCCAGCGCTGCAACGTCCTTCCCAGAGACCAGGCATAGGAACTTGAGCGGGGATTGACTTCGTTGTTCATGACAGTTGCTGACGGTTTGTGCACTGAGCGGGCATATCGGCCACGAATCCACACCAAGGCGGGTGCACTGGACGTAGTCAGGTGGCGCGTGGGCGGATGTATAGCCTGTAGCTGGGGAAGCAGCACCGAGTCTTGCTTGTGCCCGAGCTGGCCGATCTATGAGGTATGGAACACATTATGGCTTGATACTGATGTGCACTATAGGTGTGGGAGAGTGTCTGATAGGGAGAGAAAAACGATAAAAAAGTCCATACGAAAGAGGCCCCGAGAACGCAGAAAAGAAAGGAAGTATATGCTGAGCAAAGCCATAGACGTAGCGTCGTGATGTCCTGTCTGTAGTAGTCCATGCAAGCGAACGATGAATCCGTGAGAACCGCCACACCGTACCCACGCCCCCTCCCTACCTGCAACCAGCCATCCGCCGCCCTCCAGCTGCGAACAAAGCTCTAGCGCAGGGCTTGCCTGATGAGGGAGTACCCGGACAGGAACATCACGACGAAGGTCACGGTGAGGCTGACGAACGCAGGGTGGGTGATGTAGTCGGATATTGCGCCGTTACATGTTGGACATGTCCAGCCTAATCAAGCAAAACCAGTGCCAGATGAGTGACGGAAAATGTGGGTCAATACCAGGACCCGATGTATCCAGGAAGCGAACAAATACGCACTCTCGAGAGGGGTGTATGCTTGTGGGGTGTACATCGCAAACCTGAGCGCCGAGTTCTCCGACAACAATCCTGGCTCCCGTGGCGCACCCGGTCCTCGATCATCCCAGATGTGCAGCACGTACGACTCTTCAGCGAGCGGAAGAGTTGAGTGCGCCTGTTGGTAAGACCACAGGTCCCATGTTACGCTCGTGGCCGTTCCAGGGATGATGCCGTCTGTCGGGCCGACAGGATACGTGTTGCCATTGTCGCAAACGGCGGAGACGGTGAGGTGGGTAGGGGTGACGAGTAGATACGTGAAGTTCCACGCGAACGTGATGGTGTTCGACGGCGCGATCTTGTAGTACGACGTCGCCGTCTGCGGTGGCTGGGTGATGGTTAGGCCACCAGCGGGGGCGGTCTGGGGGATGTTCACAGAACTGGTGCTGCTTTGAGCGGCGTCCTGGTTCTGATTCTGGTTTGCATTGCCATTGCCATTGCCATTCTGGTTCTGGTTTGTGTCCCCGTTCGCATTGCCGTTGTTTCCGTTCCCGTTCGCGTTTTGGTTCCCGTTCCCGTTCTGGTCACCGTTCGCATTCTGGTTTCCGTTCGCATTCTGGTTCCCGTTGGCGTTCTGGTTGGTGTTCCCGTTCTGGTTCTGGTTCTGGTTCTGGTTCTGGTTCTGGTTCTGGTTCTGGTTTGTATTCCCATTGCCATTCTGGTTCTGGTTTTGGTTGGCGTTCCCGTTCTGATTCTGGTTACCGTTACCGTTCTGGTTCTGGTTGCCGTCTTGCTGGGCGGGCATGATGGCAGCTCGTCAGGGGTAAAGGGAAGAGAAAGAATGGGGAGGGGAAGGAGGGACTGAGTCGTCGCCGGCGTCGCAGAAGAGGGAGGTCGTCGTCGTCGAGAGCGGAGATGTCGAGGCCGGCAGGAAGAACTCGTTGCAGCCCTCCCATGTTCCGTGACGTTCCATGCAGGTCACCCGTAACACATAGTCACGCCTACCTTGCTGGCGCCAACGCCCAGTGTTCCTGTTTCTGAACTGCCTCGATGTCGACGCACTTGAGCTCGAGAGACATGTCGTGGTCTGCGTTCAGCTGTATTTGCTCTGGTCTTCGCGCTCGCTTGGAGAACCTTTTGTGGTCCGCTAGGCTGTCTGGTCTGATTTGACTCTTCCGGCGCTGCTGGCGAACCCGAAAAGGATGGGCTAGTGCCTCCCCGCAGCCTGAGTGACTGTGATCTGACAGAACTCGGACGGCTTTCATCAAATCTTCGTGCATGACTGTTGCGGCTGGATATCTTGACAAAGTGTGCAGAATGACGCTATATATCACCGCCTCTCAGGCTGCACGGATCGTGGGTCGACTGCCATTGGTCTCCTCGTCGACGCGCCGGCGGAAGGGCGACCGTGCTCGCGAACACCGGAGGGCGCGCGTTCAGTATGGGCTTCTTGTTCTCATCAGCTCAGACTGGGCACGGTCGGACTAGGGAGCTGTGCACGGCGCTCTGGACAGTACCCACGCTGGGTGCCATCTTTGGATCATTTGCGGACTTGGCTTGTGGACAAATCGACTTGTCGCCCGTTGCAATGCTTTACCACTGCCCGCGCTGTCAGACCTGATCCCACCCTGCGCTTGGCCAGTCAACATGCGGTGATCTGCCGTCTCTGTCTATCCGTCGTCCCCGTCCATCATCCGTCCGCACGACGAGGCGTCCGGAGGCTGGACGATCATCGACTTCCGCTGCTCCCGTTGTTTCGGTTTCCCACCTCTGCCCCGGTCTCGGTCTCTTCATATACATATCGACCAGACGCCTCGGCGCCCGCGTTTCCCTCCCGCATTACTGTACGCCTCGTTTGGACTCTGGACCTTCTTCATATACCCCCTCTCGTAACGCTCGTCTCTCTTTTCTTGCACCTCAGACCTTCTTTCTCCGCCCAGCCACTCCTTATATCTGACCATGGCCCTTGCCCTTCCTGCCCCAAGTACAACCATCCAGATCAGCATGCCACCCACCAGGACCTCGTCGATCCGGTCTACATCTTCGTCTTCGCGTTCTGTCCCTGACTGTCGCATAGTTATCTCTTCTGACGCGCCTCGATCTGCTGGTGCCCAGCGCCCTGACGTCGCTCCTTACGTGCATAGCCCCGCCTCTCTTTCTCCGGCAGAAAGCGACGATGTCCCCCTAAGCCCCATGGTCTTCCACCCCAACGAGGACTTCGAGAAGAACCGACTGTCCTTTTACGAGCTGCCGCCACCTGCTGCTTCCTCGCCCTCGTCTCCGCAAAACGAGATGCCGTCGCCGGTGGTCTTCTCCTATCCAAACCTAAGTAGCCCCACGCTCGCACTCCCACCGACGGAGACACAGCCACAGGCGCATCCTCCGCCGGTCTTTCCGCGCACGTCCTCAGCGTTACTCGAGGCACGGCTTAAACGTCCTCTTCCCCCTCTTCCCAAGGTTTTCACGGACTCTGGCGGTGTGGCGGCGGAACCAAGATCACATCGCCCTTCCGAGCTGACAACAAGCTGCGGTGGAGGTAGAGGCAGTCGCGCTACATCCCCCTCAAGCAGCGATGAACTGCGCGACAACGATAGCGTCACCGTGTTCTCGGCTTCTCCCTCTCCCTCGGGCGCGTCCTCACACTCTCCGGCTACTTCAACCTACACCACTGCCTCCTCCGACTTTCCGGATAGTAGCAAGGCGGATTGCTTCCCCCGAGCAGACTCGCTCCCGCATCCTACAAAACCGAGGCACCTCGCACTGACGATCCCCGTCCGATCACAATCCGCCCCTCTCCCGCACACAGATATGCAGCGTACGGTCATTGCGAGCCCTCATATTTCTGTCACACCTGCTTCACCAGTGCCTCCAGGTTTGTACTCCATGAAATCCCCTGGAGGTTGGAAGCGGATACGGACGGCGTCGGAGACATCTATTGTCCTTGCCTCGGATGCCGAGGACAGCTTTGAGCCACCAAAGCAGGCGAGTGCGCCACAACCACTACCCGTCTCATTACCTGCTGCACGGTCCCCATCCCCTGCGCCATCCCTTACGCCATCCACATCATCCACCAAGTCGACGACGAAGCCTTCATCAAAATCTACGCTGAAGCGTATCGCGTCCAAAACCAAGCTCTTCGGGCGTCGGACGATGTCAACATCGACATCCTCCTCGGACTCATGGACGAGAGCAGGGGATGACGACGACACTGTCGTTGGCCACGGCTCGGCCTCTTCCTTCGACGAGCAGACGCTGCGGGGAGGCGTGCGCGCGCGCTCCGAAAGCCCCCTTGGGATGCACGAACGGCGCGCCGTCCACGTCATCGACGACTCGAGCTGTTGCCTGGAAAAAGGGCTGCTTACGCTCGCGGCCCCTCCATCCTCCGCCGACCGGGTCCCACGGGCGATACGTCGGCTAGAGATCGCAGAAGTGACGCTCACGCCGATGGGCGACGTATGGGAGGCGCGCGAGCTTGAGGAAGTCATTCCGAAGCTTAGGCAGCTGCGTGCGCCCGCGAAAATCAGGATCTGATCCCAGCGAGAAGGTTCGCAGCGTTCGAGTTCCTCCTTCCTTCCGCCGCCGCCACGACCTCTTGCTACGCCGTTGCCGCGGCGGTAGGGGCACCGCCCGCGGCCCCTTCCTGTGGCTGTCATGGTGGCGGGATGCGGGACATAGGATGCAGGCTACGCCTCGGGGTGCTCTTCGTGCCGACCTGAATTTGGTGCGGACCGCGCTTGTGGCTGCGGAGGCTTCTTCGCGCCCGGTCACTGTTTCTTCAATTGCTCTGATAGAGCGAGCGTTACGATTGAGGTTCTCTTCCACAGACGTGCTTGTCATGTCATTTCTATCGCTGTTGTTGCACAGATCCCTTGTTCTCCTTCCTTCCCTTCCCCACTCTTCTGTTGGTTGCCGCCACGCTGATTTATCTTTATTGCCGCTGCTGTTGCATGTACAACGCCCTGCCATCCGATAGGCCGCACACACACATCGCGCCTCTGTCACTGCTATATTCATCTTCTCCCATTCATCACGCTCTCGTCACTGTCCTCTGATTCCCTGTCTCAACTTGCCTCTATCACTAAACCTTATGTCCGCTCTAGGGACCTCCGCACGACCGGACGTCGTCTGCGTCCAAGCTTAATATGTATGCGTCTCCATGACTTCCGTCTGACAGCGCAGCGGATTGTACATACTGTACTACATGCATGTTGGATATCGTTTGTGTATTACCGGGCACGTACGAAGACCCTCCTCTCTTTGATGCCGCGCTTCCCCTCCTATGCATCCCCGGCCTGTCCGAACTTTGGACTTCTGTTGTTTCTGTTGTATCGCCACTATCTTTAATATCGTACTGATGTCATGGACAACTCGAGCTCCTGACGGCGCGCCCGTGTCGACGCCCGACACGAATCAGAAAGACTCGATGAGGCTTCATCGCCCCTGCCGCCGCCATGCCTTCCCAGTGAACTCCGAGGTGAGCACTTCCTTATCCGGGGAATACTCATTTCATCGATTCACAAGCGGGTCCCTGCTCTTTCGTATTCAGTAGCAAAACCTGATGCAACGCCGTGCCCCTCCTCAGAATCGAGAACAGCTTCCTTGATGCGCCGCTACCCAGCATTATCCTATTGCGCTCGGCATCCATCAACGACAACATCGATATCATCCTTGAGAACGTAATAGCAAGGTTCTTCCGCCTCTCTGTCTCTCGCAATCAAAAATGCTCCGTGTAGGAGAGTGATATCACGCGTATGTACATGTACTCCGCGAGGCTCAACTGATAGGCTTGCCTTTTGACGAAGTTCGGGCGTGGAGATCATGTTGGCATCACACCTTCCGGCGACGATGTGCAGTGTCCGCACCACAGATGAAGGCATCCCGAACTCTGCGAAGACTCCTGCCCTCAGTGCCGGAAAGTCCCATCGCTACTGACGTTGGGATCATAATCAGGATTCCGAAACGTACGTCAGCGGTGCTACCGCTGCGCTGGTCGTCTTCCGGCCTCTTCGACATCACTCGCTTGCTGAGAAGGTGAACGTAACGCGTGGTTCTGCCGCGCTCAATACGGTGTCCTTGGCTCGCGAGAGCGTGAAGCGCAGTGTCTCTGGCTTTACCGATGCACGACATTCTCTTGCGCTATGCACATCAGACGGTGGGTCTTAATCACGGGAACGCGGACGATGCTACTCAAAGCCCCTGAATCGCCCTGTAATTCGTTGAGCTAGGCTGCAGGGCTCGATGTCAGCGTACAACATCACTATCCTTTCCGACAGTAGCTTCGAATTCTCGAGTTCCGTCCAGTGATACATGTGACTCGCATCAGTATCTGCAGGTTGTGGTGGTAAAACAATACCTGAGGGACCCCCATTCACAGAGTGTAGTACGTATAGAGTGAGCCGCAGTAGTCTCAGACTCGAATTCGACTGGAACGGGCCGAACGATCGTACTAACCACCGTCCACATAGATATCATGTGAACCTACAGGATTCAAGGGCTTCCGGAGCTGTCGCCCTGCAAACTCGCGCGGCAAGTCGCGCGAGCCGGAAGGTCTGCTGACCCTCCGGGAAGGCCAGGTCGCTCTCAGTAGCCGGGGTAAGGTGCCCTCTCACCCATACGCCTGGCTCTGAAAACGCCGCAGCGGGGCCGTTCACGCAGCTTGTCTAACGACCATGTTGTCCCTGCTCGCACACCGCCGCGCATGGTACGTCGTACGACCACGGCATACGTCGCTCCACAGTCGTCTTCTCATGCCCCGTAATCACCTACTGACGCTTTTATCTGTATCTTAGTGCCGCGAAACAGCGGGAGCGCGAGGAGCGTATCCGCGCGCTCCCGCCAGCATACCATTCGCCCCTATCCGCGACGGATAAGCAACTGCTCGCATGCCCTGCGTCCGAGATCGTCGCGCGCGTGCAGGCGGGAGCGCTCGCGCCCATCGATGTCCTCCTTGCGTACGGCAAGCAGGCGCTGCGTGCACATGCGGCGACGAACTGCCTTACGGAGGTGCTGATCGCGAAGGCTGAGGCGTGGGCGCAGACGTGCAACACGCAGGGCCCACTCGCGGGAATGCCGGTGAGCGTGAAGGATACTGTTGGCGTTGAGGGCGAGGACGCATGCATTGGATACTCAGCGTGGGTCGGGCGACCCATGAAGAAGGATGCGGCGCTCGTGCGCCTCCTGAAGGACGCGGGTGCAGTGCCGTTCGTGAAGACGAACGTGCCGATTACGCTCTTGTCGTTCGAGTCGACGAACGATGTGTTTGGTAGGACGACAAACCCGCACAACAAAGATTACTCGCCTGGGGGGTCAACTGGAGGAGAGGCTGCATTGCTAGCCTATGGTGGCTCACGCCTGGGAATAGGTACGGACGTCGCAGGCTCCGTACGCGCACCCGCGTGAGTAACTCCTACCGATCGTGCGACGTTAACTGCGCCCTCCGCTGACAACGCTATGGAAATATAGGCACTTTTCAGGCATCTATACCATCAAGGCGTCGATGCACCGCTTCTTGAAGAGCGGGAATACAACGAGCATGCCGGGACAAGAGGGCATCCCCGCCGTGTATTCTCCCATGACGCGCACCCTCGAAGACCTGGAGATGTTCTGGAAGGCGGTCGTGAGCATGAAACCGTGGGAGTACGACCATTCGGTGCGTTCTCGCCATCGCCATCTCCCGCGAGGTGTGAAACGGGAAGCCCAGCCTGACGTCACATTCCCAGTGCCTTCCCATCCCATGGCGTGAGGTCGACCTTGCCTCAGGGAAGCCTATCCGTTGGGCAGTAATGTGGGACGATGGTCCGTCATTTCACTTCCGGCGATTCTGACAATTGACATCGGATTACATTTCAGGTGTTGTCACCCCTTCTCCGGCATGCAAGCGAGCCCTAGAGACTGTCGTGTCAGAATTGACTGCTCGCGGACACGAGGTGGTTACTCTGTAAGCTTCTCTGATGCTGGCCCCTGTTGGCCGTTGCTGATGCTTCAATGTCAATAGCGATCCACCCAGCCCCTATGAAGGCCTCAAGATTGGTTTCCAGTTGCTCCTTGCTGAAGGCGGTAGGTGACCGATCACGTCGCGGCGTTGAGATGCCTGACGGATGTCCTCCCTCCAGCCAAACTCTCGACGAAGCCTATACGCTGGGGAGAGTCAAACGACCCCGGTGTACGCGAAGCGCGGATCGCGTTCGCCCTTCCTCGTTTCGTGAAGCGACTCTACGCGTGGTACTTGCGTTATATCAGGCACGATGACACATATGCGGGTCTTGTCGAGAACTGCAGTGAGAAATCGGTGGAACAATATCTCGGGTTGATCGCCCAGCGCGAAGGGTATCGCGAACAGTGGTTTGAGAAGCTCAAGAATGAGGCCATCGACTTCGTCCTGACCGTTCCGAACGCATTGCCTGCGACACCGCACGGAGGGATGAAGTCCGGCTTCAAGGGCTGCGGATACACGTTCCTTTTCAATATCGTGAGTTTCATGGGTGGTAATCCACCGGGCCACACAGTTACTCACCGAGAATGCTAGTTGGACTACTCCGCGGGTGTGCTCCCTGTGACACACGTCGACAAGGAGCTCGATGCGCTCGATACGAAGACTTTCAAGCCGCGCAACACTATCGAGCGTGACATGTACAAGATGTACGATCCCAAGAAGATGCACGGGTTGCCTGTCGGTGTGCAAATCGTTGGTAAGAGGCTGGAAGAAGAGAAAGTATTGGAGGCGATGAAGACCATCGAGGCTTTGCTGAAGGAGTCGAGAAAGGCTTATACCCTTTTGAGCAATCTCGAAGAGTAGAGGACGCAAGGTGCTGCTGAATGTCATGTTGCAACTGTATTACTAGATTCCAATGCATCACCGGGCAAGAACCCGCGTTGACTATCATGAACAAATCACTGTGGGCCCGCGATTGGTCAGGCACAAGCCCCCCTACCAACAGGAGTTGGTGGTAGGCCATCATAACCCCAAAACCGTACCAAATGTACTCACTGTGATCTAGGTGAGCAGCTTAATGACGTTGAATGGGTGCAAAGCAGGCTTGCGACTCGCTATCCCGGGGCTTTAGTAGCGCCTAAGTCGTCCTCCATGAGCGTCTAGAGATCGTAATGACATAAGCACCGTTACGGAAAGAGAGCGCGCGTCTGACACTGAAGACTCAGGCTGACCGCGGCTAACAAGTAGCCAACGACGTGCAACGACCACCCGCAGCAATTGCATCGTGCCGCTGTGCGTGAGCTGCTATGGAAGATGCTGAGAAAGCCTCCGACATTCATGATAACCCCCCTTGGTATGCGAGACACGCCAACGGCACAGTCAATTTCGGCGGGGTTCCCGATCGTCTCTTGAACCACCCAGAACTGCAACGACGAGGCATCGTCTTACGGGACTCTTCAAAGCCGGTATGTGCCACCATGCCTATGATTTGTGTATACTGATGTGCTGTCGGTTTGGCAGGGAGTAGTCTTTCGATCGTTCGCTACTGATGATGGACTACCAAACCGGGGATTCGTTGTCAAAGTCCTGGACCTTGAGACCGAGGAACTCGAGATCTACGAGCGGCTCCTTGATGACCTCAGCTCGCCACAGAACCATACTATTCCGTGCGAGATCGTTCGCAGTGGACACCCTATGCTCATCATGCCGATGCTATCCCGCATTGACGTAGTAATCGGCCGACGATGTTCATCGTCACGGTTGAACGGCCTCTTGGATATCTTCTACCAGATCATAGAGGTTTGTATGCTATGTCTTCCGGCGAAACTATGCTCTGACTCAAAGTAATAGGGAGTAACTTACCTACACAAAAACAATATTGCCCACATGGTAGGTCGCCTTGTCTTGAGCTACTCAGGCTCGATGCGATACCTGTTCTCAATGCCACATCATAGGATTTATGCCCAGGCAATGTCGGTGGAGCGCTTGCATCTCAATCCGATTATCATGCGTCACTGCAACTCGGGAGGGTCTACATCTATGACTTCAACACGTCCCGTCAGTTCACTCGCGGGCCAGGATATCAACATGCCATCACTCTCCCTGAGACACAGATCCCTCCTCCGAACGGTCTGACGTACTTTGACCCGTATTCATGGGATGTCTACTGTCTTGGCCATCTACTGGACGAGTTGATGGATGTTGGTGCAATTCGTTGAGAGACAAACGCTACTCCGCTGACATCCTCCACAGATATACGTCGAAGATTACCCAAATCCTCCTTGGTTCTTACGCCGATATGCGCGATGGTTAATCGGGAACGAGCGAAGATGCTCTTCCGTCTGTCGATGCCGGCCAACGGCCGAGACTGCATTGCGCGTCCTGTCCGTTATCCGCTCAATTGTGTCGATGCTCGAATGGTGCTCTTCACTATACGCGATGGTTTCATCCACGCTCTCTCGCCATCCTTAGCCTCCATGCTCTATATTCTTCCACCACCGTGCTCATGATCGTATACAACGCAGCTTCTACCATAATTCAGACGATGGCGAACACTGGAGCCTCCATACGCAGCCCTCCACGACAGAATGTACAGCACAGAATTGTTGACTACACGACCGATGCCACGTTCGATGACGATCCCTTGCTCAGCTGTCAGTCATATACACAGCGATCGTAATGATTTAGACACCTACGTTTGTCGCATCAGACATCCCGAAAGTCATTCGCGTCCACGTCGCGCATTGTAATCGTGCTTCCCGTAGACAGGAAGTACTTGATGGCACTCGCGACCGCTTTCCTATTGACGGACGGATCGTCGGTGGAGGGGTTGTGAACATAGAAGTTGAGCCCCTCGCCCGTATCCTGGTCGTTCTTGGTGAATACGATCGTGTAATAGATGTTTCTGAGCCCCGATCGTGTGTAGCCTTCTTTGGAAAGGGTGACTTTGTAGCTATCGTCAAGTACAACGCGATGACGAGGGCGACTTGTGGTGGCTTCGAAGAACTGCTGCTCGAGGCCGGATAGGTTCTCGAGAATCGCGTTCAGGCCAGCTTGCACAATTTCGGACCGAGACATAGGGTATGCCGCTAGCAATTCCTATGATCTGCTCACCTAAGTTGTAAGAAATATCTCAGGCGGTCCTCGCGATGCAAAGAAAGTACTAACAAGTAGATTCTCCCGCAGTCTGCGCTATGATCTGCAAAGGGCGCAGCGTCGAGGTGAGCGGAGTGTATCTCGGTGATTCAGAGACCAGGTGAGCTTGTCTTTGAATCCAATTCGATAGCCTTCATCCATTGCGAAGGGAAATAGATACCAATCTAGGAGGATGCAGGATATCTAGCAGGTACGAGTGCGCCTTTGGCAGATGTTATCGATGAGGTATAGATTCGACCCGTGCTCGTTGGCAATTCATGACCGCATTGGGCTGTGAATGGCTAGCTGTGAGAGCGCCTCACGCGTTCTTCGTCTCAGCATAGATACCTCCTCCGAACGGCTTAACGTACTTCGACCCATATGCGTGAGGCGTATACTGCCTTGGCCGTCTTCTAGACGAGTTAGTGGATGTGGGTACAACCTGTGTCGAACGCGCCTCTGCTGAAATTCCCCTCAGACATATATTGAAGATGAGTTAAGGCTATCTTGGCTCTTGCGCTGGTATGCGCGCTGGCTCATAGGAGACAAATGAGGATATAATTTCGTCTGCTGTCGGCTGGAGGCGCAGACTGTACTTCGCGTGACGTCTGGCATTTGTTCCGTGGTGCCGGTGCTTGCGTAGTGTTCGACTCTGTACCAGACGAGGCCATCCGTCTGTCACCGTAGTTTGAAGCGTCTAGGTAGTGGCTCACTTAACCTATATCTGTGCGAGTGTGCTCATAGTACCATTCATGTGATCGGAGATGGAGGTATATTCAACGTCGTTCTCAACGTCTTCAGCGCCGCCTGAATTGGCGCTCATCGCAGAGTCTGATGACATAAGCACTACGTCAATGACCTAACGACTCGAAAGAGTAACCAACTTGACCACCACAAGAGCACCACGACAGGCGAGAACAGTTAACGTTGCAAAGCACATTGTATCTCGCCATGAAGGATACCGGAGTTGTCTCCGAAACCCACGATAATCCTCCCTGGTACGCGAGAAATCCTGATGGCTCAATCCATTGTAGCGGAGTTCCCGATCGGCTTGTAGACCACCCTGAACTGCTTCGCCGGGGAATTGTCTTGGACGACTCCTTGAAACCGGTATGCATTTCTCTTAGAATTCAATGTGTAAGTATTGACATTACCTTGTAAACTCAGGGTGTGGTCTTCCGGTCGATTGCGAAGGACGACGGACCCGCAGGTCGCGGATTTGTCGTCAAGATTCTGGATCTCGCGGACGAAGAGCTCGAGATTTATGAGCGACTTCTAGGTTGTCTTAGCTCGCCGCAGAACCACACGATACCTTGCGAGATCGTCCGCAATGGGCATCCGATGCTCATTATGCCTATGTTGTCCAGAATCGACCTCACGACCAGGCGACAATGTAACCGGCTTAGCGACTTGCTTGACATTTTCCACCAGCTCACAGAGGTGTGTTCTATGCCTTGGTCTATCTGTTCATGCTAAAGCTCGCAACCTCAGGGTGTCGCCTTTTTGCATAAGCATCACATCGTTCACATGGCAGGTCCCTTCTACTGAACCTAACTAGCCGTTAGTACTGACATGTATTAATCGCCACACAGGACCTATGCCTCGGGAACGTTGGCGGAGCACTTTCTACACCCGCATCTTACCATCCCTCTTTGCAACTGGGAAGGATCTACATCTACGATTTCAACACGTCGCGGCAGTTCACGCATGGACCGGGTGACCAGCATGCGATCACACTTCCCGAGTCTCAGACCTCCCCTCCGAATGGCATAACGCGCTTTGATCCGTACTCGTGGGACGTATATTGCCTTGGCCACCTCTTGGACGAACTGATGGATGTAAGTACAATTTTGCGTGAATCCTCCTGCTCCGTTGACAATGCCTCAGATCTACGCCGAGCGAAAACCCAGTCCGCCTTGGCTTCTGCGTTGGTACGCGCGTTGGTTGATCGGTGACGAGCGAGGCTGTCGTGCTGTCTGCCGATGTCGGCCGACAGCACAAACCGCGCTGCGCATCATGTCTCTCATCTGCTGGACGTTGTCTACGCTAGAATGGTGCTCTACCCTATACCGGAAAATCTCATATACCTCAGTTAGATCTTGAGTTGCGAATAGCACCGTTATATTCCGTCCCCCACGTTTGCGATCGCGTTTTGAGCAGCATCCCATATTTGTACAGACAAGGATCATAGACGCCTTTACTCGTCCGAGTGCGCGACCTTCCGCTCGCAAATCACTTCCCTGAGCAATGCAGTAGCAACTATATTCCCACTACGTGTCAACCCCATCGTCTGGGGACCGGCGGTCGGTAGTGTTCTTGTTGATTTGTGAGTGGGAGGTTGAACATGATCGTGACGGGTATGACACGTACCAGTGCTCAAGTTCTACGCTTCCAGGAGCTCGTTCACATACACGTCGCGCGATAGGATCGTGCTTGCCTTGGACAGGAAGTATTCTATGGCGATTCTGACCCCCTTCATGTTTAAAGCAGGATCGTCGGTAGAGGGGTTTCGGAGATAGATGTTGAGCACATCGGTATCTGCGTTCTCGAACAAGATTGTGTAGTGTATGTTGCTGATACCGCTCCTTGTGTATCCTTCTTTCCCAAAGGTGACTTCCTCGCCACCTTCAAGCGTGAAGGAGTGTCGAGGACGAGTGGAGGAAGCTTCAAAGAATCGCTGCTCGAGGCTACACAGATTCTCCAGGATGGTTTTCAGTCCATTCTGCACGAACTCCGGGCGAGCCATGATAGATGCCACTGGAGATCGTTGCGGCTGCTGACCTACGTTGTGAGTGATGCACGCTCCAAAATAATAAAAAGAGGACTGACAAGTCACGACTGGCTATTGAACTGCAACTACAGGGGGCAAGTCTGCAAGAGATTCAGCTTTGATATGAATGCACGCCAAGAGGGAGGTCAGGAAAGCGTAGTTGTTATCTCAAGGGAACAACATGAGCCCATCTTGAAGGGTCACTTATGCCAATACGGACCAAGAAGGAGACGTGAGTCCAGCAAATGGGCTAGTGCGCCTTTCGGACTCAGTGTTATCGATGAGGACTAGATCGGGCTCATTGTCAATTCACGAACGCATTGGGCTGTAAATGCGTCTAGCTCACGGCCTTTGTCTCTTTGTCTCAGTATCTGAAAGCGAGACATGCTATGACCAATTGATACTACACAGGGCTGAAAGCGACGCTGATGGCGGTGTGTTGAGCGAAAGCGACCATGTTCAATTTGCCATATTGAGGGTAGACGCTAAACATTACCAAATACAGCACTAGGCGAAGCTACTGCGCGTCGCCGTTCACCGACCTCCTTCAGCTCCGGAACCATTTCGTTGCTCAGGCGGTCTCAAACATACGGCATGCAACCTGCGAGGATAGCCGGCACCTACAGCTCTCTTTGCGATCGAGGAGGCAGGCATTCCGTCCACCGGTAAACATTGGCGCTCATGGACAACAGCCGCCATCATACGTGATGACGTAATCACTACTATCGCAACTTACCACAACTATTGTCTCAAGTAACTACTTACCGCCACGACACCAGTGACTTGTGCGCGTTTGCCTACGGCAGACTCGGATGAGGCAACATCCTGTATACGCTCTCACCATGAAAAATGCTGAAGTTGTCCCTGAAACACATGACAACCCGCCGTGGTACGCCAGAGATTCCGATGGTTCAATCCTCTACAGTGGAGTCCCCGATCGCCTTGTTGGACACCCTGAACTGGCGCGGCGAGGAATCGTGTTAGACTACGCCTTGAAACCGGTATCTATGTAATCACCAATCGCCCCGGAAGTATACACGCTGACGTACACTTCCCGCTCTAGGGTGTGGTTTTTGAATCACTTGCCAAAGACGAAGGACCAGGAGATCGAGGATTTGTCGTCAAGGTCCTAGATCTCGAAGACGAAGAGCTCGAGATTTACGAGCGGCTCCTGGGCTGTTTGGACTCACCACAGAATCACACTATACCGTGCGAGGTCGTCCGCAACGGGCATCCGATGCTCATCATGCCTATGCTGTCTAGAATGGAGTTGGTGATTAGCCGATGGTGTAAATCATTTAGCGATCTCGTCGACGTCTTCTACCAGCTCGTAGAGGTTTGTTCTATGCCTTGGTCCATTTAGTCACGCTCAATCACGTAATCTCAGGGTGTCGCTTTCCTTCACAAGCACCACATTGTTCATATGGTGGACCCCCTCTCTTGCACTACGCTTGCCATCAATGCTGACGCCAACGGTTGTCACGTAGGATCTATGTTTCGGCAACGTTGGCGGAGCGCTCTCCTTACCAGCTTCTTACCATGCTGCACTTCGACTGGGAAGGGTCTACATTTATGACTTCAATACCTCGCGACAATTCACCCATGGGCCGGACTCGCAGCCCGCGATCACGCTACCGGAAACCCAAATTCCTCCTCCGAATGGCTTAACGCAATTCGATCCGTACTCATGGGATGTATACTGTCTGGGTATTCTCTTGAACGAGTTGATGGACGTGGGTACAATTATTCTGACGTTATACTGCTCTGCTAAGACTTTCCCCAGCTTTACGCCGAGCGGAAACCAAGTCCGCCTTGGCTCTTGCGTCGGTACGCACAGTGGCTGATCGGAGACGAGCGAGGTTGTCGCGCTATCTGCAGGTGTCGTCCAACGGCTCAGACTGCATTACGCGTAATGTCCATCGTCCGTTGGACGGTATTAGCGCTCGAATGGTGCTCCACTCTATACCGGACACTCTTACATACCCTTCCCCGAGCTCCAAAGCCGACGAACTAATGAATGGTTCACTCTTATGTACGCGACGCAATTCAAGTGCTAAGCACCATGCACGTCGAGGCTACGCCCAACATGACGGATCGACTGTTCGCGCGCGCTACCTCCTGCACATGGGTCTCGGTTACATCCCCGACATCCCTACAACCGTCCAAGCGACCACATAATCCATCAGGTAGTCGGTGTTCCTCGTGTCGCCTAGTTTACGAAAAATTCACTGTCAAACTGCGAGCATTAGTATGCAGACTTCAGTAGTGGCCTCGATACCTACTGATCACCAAGCTTCACCCTTCCTACAGAGTGCTTGCATCCACGTCGCGAGCCCTGATCGTGTCGCCCGTAGACATGAGGTACTCAAGGGCGTTCCCAACAGCCCTTCTATTGACGGAGGGATCGTCGGGAGAGGGGTTGCGGACGTAGATGGTGAGCTTCTCCTTTGCGGTGTCCGAACCAGCCTCTACGAGCGTGATCACGTAGTGTATGTTGCTGATCCCTGATCTTGTGAAACCTTCCTTGGCGAAAGTGACCTCCGTGCCATCTCCAAGCAAGTACGAAGTGTGAGTGCGGGTCGTGGTAGCTTCGAAGGATCGTTGCTCAATGACGGATAAGTTGTCGAGGAGCACGCTGAGGCCAGATCGTGCAATCTCGTTACGAGCCATAGTAGTCTCCGCGCGCAATTCCTGTATCGCTGGATATGTAGCAAGTGAGACCCAAGCGGCATTTGATATGAAGTGGTTTCAACACTGACAACTAGGGGTTCCTACTTCAGATATCGGCCACCAGCCTGCAAGAGGGGCAGCCTTGGAGGGAATCTGCGTCCGGGTCGGAGAGGTGGAAAGGGTTCAAAATATATCTTGAGTGGAGAACCTTGCCCAATATGGGATACTTATGCCGATACAGGCAGGCAAGGTGACGTGTGTCCAGCGAGTTAGCGACTAGTGTGCCTTTGGGGCTCTGGCAGTGTTATCGATGAGGACTAGATCGGGCTTGGGCTCATTGGCAATTCACGGACGCATTGGGCTGTGAATGCGTCTCTCACGACCTTTGTCTCTTTGTCTCAGTCTTTCAAAGCGAGACATGCCATGACTATTTGATACTACACGGGGCTGAAAGTGACGCTGATGGTGGTGTGCTTGAGCGAAAGCGACTATGTTCAACTTGCCATATTGAGGAGGGTAGACGCTAAACATTACCAAACACAGCACTAGGCGGAGCTACCGCGCGTTCACAGACCTCCTTCAGCTCCGGAGCCATTTCGTTGCTCAGGCGGGCTCAAACATACGACATGCAACCTGCGAGGATAGCCGGCACCTACCGCTCTCACGGACTGCGGACCAGGATGGGTAAACTAGATACTTGGCGAGGCTCACATGCTGGTACTTCTCGACATCTAGACATCCCGACTACGTTCCCCTACCTTCGCGAGGGAACCCATTCGATGAGAAGGTACGTCATCTGCTCACCTCGTCTATCTATCCAGCTCAGTTCCCCGGGGCAGCATCAGCGCGTACCCGCATGCGTGGGTGCGTACGTCCAATAGGCTATCGGACGCATAGGCTTTACAGACTCAGCGTACAGCGTCCGAACACGGGCCGCCCGCACCACCTTTAACTCAGCGACTGACTATGACTGCATGCAACGTCCTCCAGGCCCTCCAGTGCTTCCTATGCCAGCGGTATCTCTCCGGAAGCTCTACATCTGGCCCCGGTTCTCGCCTGAATGAGAGAAGGCACGAGTCCCTGGCCCAGAAGGCTCCTCGCAGATGAAAGGCGAAAACGCAGAAGGGGGACGCTTCGGATGCCAGATGCACGTCCGCCGAATGCGGGCAGGGCCGCGCAGGCGCTTGGGGTTCATCACACCTGCGAAGACGATCGTGCAGCAGCCTTCATCTGAAGACGGCTTCGCGAATAAGGGATCGAAGGAGGAATGGGACGGACGTACGGACCCGCCGACGGCGGCTCTGCTGTCAGCTGTTCCGCAGTCCGTCTTCCCCTCCTTCCGCTGATCAGCGCATCGTGGCATCCCGTATGCCACATCCCGCGACCGACTCTGTCCTTGGGTGGTGTTCGCCGCGAACGGTAGGTGCGTGCGCAGATGCCCTTGACTCAGACAGCACGGAGCGCCCTAGCCAGGACGGACTGTATTGATGTTGTCGATTGGGCTAAGCCGCTTCGGACCTCCTCGCACTCGGAGCCCCAGACGACAGGCCCAGACTGAGTCCTAATGGCCAGTGGGCGTGTCCTCCGAGCCCGAGACGTCCGCTTGCATTTCATACTTCTGGGTTACTGTCGGCGCATGAGTGCGGCAAGGGTACTGTGTATCGCCTTCCTTTCGTCCCGTGCTGGTGACGTACCATGTACGTCCACGGTCTTCCAGCTCTAGACACCGAACACTCTCGAGGCCGGCTTACTGCGAGAGCGGACTACTGCGGACGCTGACCATCTGATGCCATGGCGCGCGTCATAGGGTGGCTATTCCGACATTAGCGACGACCGGCTCCATTCACTGGAGTGAAGAAATGACTTCATATGTTGTGTCGCGTGCGGGAGATATTAATGAAGGGGACTTCGTACGTATTGATATGGGCGTTTTTTGGTGGCGAGATGCGAGATGAGTTGATTGATACGTATGTATGCAAGTTCAAGTTGGATGCCGCGCGTACACACAGACGGAGCCACAGGGTGATATGGCGCCTCCGAGTGCGCTGCGGCGTGTACCAGTGCCGGTGAGTAGCAGTGCACATACGATTGTGGCAGGTTACCACACAAGACCATCTGCCACACATACTAGGTCAGTCTTGTGGCATTCGATCATCCTTGCGGCATTTGTTGCGGTCCGGACGCGTTCCCATTCCACGCACAGCTCGTTTCAAGGAGTAGTCTGCTCCTCGTGACGACAGTCGGGCCTAGAAAGTGTCAGAGCTCGTCTGACTCCGTTAACGTTTGTAGCTCCTTTGGTCCGCTGTCTATGTGCCCGGCATTCTCGTCTTCAACTATTCCGAGGCGAGATCGTCCCTCCCTGGCCTCGTCCTGCTGCCCTCGCCATTGAGCCATTGCAATCTATAGCGGCCACCGATCACTGGTCATATGCATACGACCACTTATCGAGCTCGAGCGTGTCTGGCCAATGAGACCTCAGAGAAGGTCGCGCCGTATTCTCCAATTCTGCGATGATCGTCATATGACCGACCCGTCTCGACAATGTGAAGTCATACGCCGTCTTCTAGCAGTTGACCTGCAGCATCGACGTGAGTGGCTCCGAGTAGCATCGCGCCGGTTCGAGCGGCGGCGGCGGCGGCGGCACAAGTTCGAGACCCTTCTGTACGCGAATCGACCGGGCTCGCTCGCTATCGTCCACCGATACGTGCGCGCAATGCATCGTCTGCGCTCGAATGCGGAGAGGCCAACTCCCGGAAGGCCAAGCAGTCCACCAAACCACTCGGCGAGGCAGCAGCAGCAACCAATCCGATGAGGGATATTGTGGGTCACGCGCGCAGCCGTCCAGGCTTAGCCTCCAATAGCAGGAGATGAGCTCGAGCGTCGAGAGGAACGGACTCGGAACGGCCAATCAGCGCGCGCGTATCGAGCAGCGATGAGCTCATCGCGGGCAGCCTAATTATCGCGCTCAGCTGGAGCCTGGACTTTGACTGAGTCGGGATTCGAGAGACCCGAGACTCTTCAAGTTGCGTTAGTGCGCGGAGCGGCGAAACACTCGCCACCCGTGCTCTGATGGACGGTGCCGGTGATGTACCACGATATCGTATGGGATGGTTTCCTGAACGTTGAACCTCCTTCTGTGGGACGCGGGAGGCGTAAACGTCGGAGAGAAATCGATGATGCTCTCAGAATGGAAGGCACATATGCGCGGCTACCCGTTTTGGGTGCAGTGCGGGGGCGAGCGTTACCCCGGACCCGGACTCGGGGGGCTCGAGGAGCGTACCTGACTCACGATCGATGTCGATGTCGATGGGAGGGTCATCATGTCTATCGATTGGATTTCAAGCGATTGCGATTGCGAGAGTGCGTGAGAGAGGTGTATGATGATGATCATGTCCGTCCGAACAAGAAAGGGCCAGCGCCGTACGTACACCACCGTCGACCCCTAACCGAAGGGGTGCGGAGAGGAAGACAGGACACGGGAAGGACAAGGAGAAGGAAAGAGAAGAAGGGGAAAGGGGGCAGAGAAAAGTACAGAGTGGTGAACAGGGCGCGAGCGAGAAATGGCATACAGGGAAGGGAGGACATCATGAGCGAGGGCGCGTGCGTGCTATATAAAACAGGTGGTAATCTCACAACGGGCAGACCGTCTCGCCCGGGAATGACAACACATATGTACACAACAACGAACCAACCGAGACCCGGAACAGCGAATGTGCAGCGGACGCAAGTGCGAGCGCGCGCGCGAGAGGAGGGCACAGTGCAGCATCATCAGTTGATCTTGAGCAGCTCGACCTCGAACCGGAGCGTCGAATTAGGGGGGATCACCGGAGGGAAGCCACGCGCGCCATACGCCTGTGAAAAGAGGGAGCAACAGCAAGGAAGGAAAGCGTAAATCAGCACAATTCATCGGTCGGACGGAACGCCCTGGAAGCGACGTCCGAGAAGAGAAGGACGTACGTAGTCCGGTGTTGCCGTCAGGATCGCCTTCTCACCCAGGGACAGCTGTGGTACACCTGACGGAGCGATGGAGCATGATTGAGCGACTGGAGGGTCCGCACACGCAGACGGAGAGACGCACCTTCGTCCCAGCCCTTGATTACCTTGCCCACACCAATCTCAGTCTCAAACGGCGAGCCACTGTGGGGGCGAATGTGAGCATGCGATTCGAGGAGGGATGGGTGGGAGATGATGACTGACCGATCCCGACTGGAGTCGAACTTCTTGCCGTCAAGGAGCGTGCCAACATAGTGAATCGTGACCTTGTCTGTGGGAAGCAGGGCATGAGGCGAAATGGAGAGGAATCGATGGGATGCGAGTGGACGCACCGCCCCTGCGCGGGAAGGTCTTGCCGTCTCCGGGCGAGATGACCTCTACAGTGACACCCTGGGGGAGAATGAGGAGGCTGTGAGCGAGACGAACACGCTGCAGGACGAGCACGAGCAGGAGGGGGTGCGGTACTGACCATGGTCGTGGCTGGTGGGGACGGATGATTATGGAGATAATCAAGGAGGCGTAGAGAGCGCGTCGATGGGATTGTGGCTACGCACTTATACTAGTACGGGGAGTGTGCACGGATCTTGATCCGATCTGGCGTCATCCGGCATCCTCCTCGATCTCTTGGGCGGTCGACGTTTCCGTTTGCCTAGACGGGCCTTTATCGATGTCGATGGTCCCCCGGACGTCCCTCCAGCCCCCGCGACACCCTGTCCCCCTCCATTACCAGAACAAAAACAAATCTCCACAATCACCCAGCGAAACTGCCTCAGCCTCTGCACCTGCACCTCCTCTGTACTGCCGTAACCTTCGTCCGGCGCCCCGCGGTAGAACGGCGTAGCGCACTCCTGCGAAGCTCCGAACCCGTGCTCCGTCACGCACGACGGGCCCTGCGTGCACTGGCACAACCCTCCGAGGCTCTGCGAGCGATAACTTAGCACCATCCCTGCCCGATCCTCTGCATGCGCGACAGCTACCGCGAGGTGCAGCATTCGGGGGTGCAAATCGGCAGGCCCAGATGCCATCCGATAGTGTATCTGCGAACCGAACGCGTCCTCCGAACGTCCCCTCCATCGTCCGCCGCCTTCCAGCGGAACGCGATTGGGCCCAGCGCTGAACGTTGAACCCTTCAGCCAAATCGCCGGAAATGACATTGACAGGGTCCCAGCCAGCCAGCCAGCCAGCCAGCCAGCCAAGCCGTGTACGCCGCACATAGCAAGTTCCTTGCATACACTCGGCGAGGGTGTCTCGTCGCCCCATATGGCTCCGCCGCGCTAGCGTGTAGATGCGTGTGATCACCCCGCGCTACGTTCACAGCGCTAGCGTATGTGTGGCTAGCAGCCCGGGGCAGACGACGCACTCGACAGGGTTCGTGGCCTGCCCCGGCCCCTTCCAGCTGGCGTCCCTGAGCTTTGCCTCACAAGACGCAGGGTGACCGCGACAGCGCTGCCGCGAAGCATCAAGTGATAGATTTCCGCCGCCGCCTGGCGCCACCAACCGCGCGCGGACGCGCCCGCGATTGCAATCGCTGCCCTCGAAGATGAGGGCTGTGGTCTTGTGACGTCCCTCCGGCGCGGCCGTGGGGGCTGAGCGCGGACGGAGGCCGTATTGAGCAGAGTGAGCCCCTCCGGCGCCGTGTGAGTGGCAGAAGGCATGCAGGGCGCGTCCCGTCTTGCGGCCGGGGCACCCGGGCACAGAAGGACAGAACTCTGTTCCTATCGATGGGCAGCAGCGGTCAATGTCAACGAATTTTACGCAGGCAGGGTGCAGCAGCTGGACACCGGAGTGTGGCACGACGCGGCGGAAAAGGGAGAGGGTGACATGTTACATACCGCAGATACGGGAGGAAAAAGAAGCGCAGAAACCTTCCGAAGCGGCGCTCAGATTGCCAATGTGTAAATACTAATGAGTGTCTTTGGAAAGTCTTCGCCAGCCGACTGGAGCCAAGGTCTTGCCCCCCGCATCTGTGACTTTCCAGCACAGCGGTTCTCGGACTCTGTGCCGGAAACCGCCTCCCGCGGGGCAACGATGTGGCAAGAATGTCGTGGACACCCAGGTCAGCCAGAACGCGAATACACCGAACATACGAGCAGTTGGAAGGAGTTCAAGAGGCGTTTCCATGGGCCCTCCGACGAGTCCCCAATGCCGTTGCCATCGCTTGACAGCACCACGTGACTCAATATCCCGTACGTACTCGCGAGCCTTCCGGTCTTCTAGTGTCTCACGGACGCGGAATCCGCGAAGACAACTTGAAGCTGCCAGTGACGCCGCACACGGTCCTGACCGCCACGAAGAGCCGAGCTCAAAGTAGCTATCACATCATCCGGAATTGGGGTCGCTCGTGCGTGGCAGTCTAGGCCGCGCGGTAGTGCGCACAAGCTCGCCACGACTCTGGACCCGGGAGCTCGAGGATCGCGTCGACGTCGATCGGGGGAGCAATGTGTTCTCTGCACGGATGTCGCACCTCGCGCCTATGTAGGGCCGCACTTGGACTGAACTGAGCACAACGCTTGCCGCCGCACTGTGCAATGTGCATAGCGAATGCGACACGGTGCGTCAACGACCCTCGCCCCATGCCGGGCCCAGCGCGCGCATCTGATAGGTAGTACCAATCTGAATGAGATGGATGATCGGTGATGGCGAATCCCACTGACGGACACTTCTCTCGCTGCACCACCTGCCCCGCGTGCGCGTCCCTCTGACTTCACGTTCCTGTCACCTGGCCCGCACCTTCCTGGGGAAGGGGGGACAGCCCAGTGGCCCGCGCGGGGAAGGGGCGTAGGGATCGTCGCTCGTGCCGTTCGGGCAATCAATATGGGGACGGGAAGAGGCCTGGATCAACCACGGCTATCCTCCCTTCCTTCTCACCCTTGCCATCGATGGACGGAGCGGGTGGGGCGCCGCGTCTGCCATTTGCGCACATCTGAATGCGCAGGCATGCAGGTACGTGGTCATCCGCGCACACGCGGGCGTCCCGAACGTGGGCTTCTTCTCCGAGCGCGTTCGGGGGAATAGCGAACGATGCTGAGGCTTCGGCGGCGCGTATTCGGATGCGTGGTGCGGAAGAGACGCGTCGAACGGGCGAATGAGGCGGCGCAAGGGCCGTATGCGGACCAGCTGGAGATAGACAAATTGTCTGTGTCGACGTTCAGAACGAAAGTGTCGCAGACGTAATACCGCTTCGAGGCGGAGAGAGATAAGGGTCGCGACGAAGAAGGAATCATGCCATTTTTGCGTAGAACGACGAGCGCCATTCGACGGAGTGCGCAACGGTCTAAGCCAGCTGACGCGTTGTCGCAAGTCGCCGCCGCGCGGAACACGGTAGAAGGCAGCGGCGAGCGTCCAGCAGCTTGCACAGAGATAGCGATAAGTGCAAGCACCCCAGAGCGAGAGAGCAAGTAGCGCACAGGGAGTCCAAGCCAATCAGCGATATCCGCGGGCACTAGGTGAGCGATGGCCAACCAGTCGCCAGAGGAGCGACCGGGAGGGAAGCTCCGCAGGAGCCTCTCTGAGAGCACGGAAGAAAGTGAAGAGAAGCAGCCCCTTCGGAGCGCCCGGAGACCATCCGTCCCTCCATTCCTTCAAAGTTATAACGTTATAGAGCCGCGCCAGCCCCGCGTCCTGCCTCAGAAGGTGTGGAGAGAGCCCCTACCGGTCCGCAGGAGACGACGTCTTCGGCCACTAGAACAGTCTGTGGTCGTCGTGGGTGCATCAGAGGCTCGAAGCATCACGCGCAGGACGCGTTGCGAAGCCGCGAGGACGCAGGAGATTTTCATGCCTGGGCCTCAGGGCCCTTGGCCCGAAACCCGAGACCCGCGAGACGGGCGAGGAGCTCCCCGGGCGTGGAAAGTTGTATAGACACCTAATTTGACGTTTAGACCGGCGTGCGGGGCGACCGCACGGGGAGGACGTCAGCTTAGGCTGCTGCTGGACCGGGATATCCATTTGTGGGAGTAGTGTGTGAAGGGCGATGCGCGTGGTTCGGCCCTTGAGCCTGAAGATGTGGAGATCGAAAGCATGATGGAGATTAGCTCGTTTCCACGCAGGAAAGGTCAGAGATAAGGTGAAGTAAACAGCTGCATATTCGGTACCGCCACCCCCAAGTCCACCGCAGAGGCTGAGGAGGACTTAGTCCTGGAACGCCTGTTCCGCGCGGTGAAGGAGACTGTGCGCCTTTTGGGAGGTCGTCATCGCTGAGGATAGCTTGGACCAGTCAGCCTGAATGACAAGCATATTGGAGTATCGTTAAGACAACAGACCCGAGCTGCACCTATGATGGCTTAAGATCATCAGGACAGGTTGTTCAAGAGAGTACGTGTTCACACTTCAGCAGCATTGTTGGACAACATTGTGTTTGTAGCGATCCACACGCACCTCCTCCCGCTTTATGCAAGTCGCTGGTCAGCAACAGTGGTAAGCTATCTATGCTCCACGCGAGCCAAGGTCACCAAAGTGCCCCAGATGCGGCAGGTATGGCCTCCCGATGGTGAGAGCAAGGCAGATGGTGCTCCGCCAAAATCAAGGCGGCGCGAGTCTGCGATACTGCCTGTGAATGCGGGTCGATCAGAGGATGGAAGCAGTCTCGGATGCGTTATGTAAGTTCGACATACGGTACGTCAGAAGCGAATGGGCGAGCACAACAGAGCCAGACGCACCATGTCAGCTCTCCCAACTTCTCTCTGCTTCCTACATCAAGGTGAGGTTCGACGACTGCCAGCGCATCCATCCAACTCACTGAAGCTTACTCCACTCCGCAGATATCCATAGACCGGCATAGTGCAACGCAAAGTTCCTGTCATAGTCGCTACTCATCGTCATGGTCTTTGCCTCAGCCGCACCTACTCTGACGTTGCTGGAAAAGGGTTGATCCGCATAGTATGAGACAGACACGTCGTGGCTAACCATCTTTGCAGAGCCCCTCTTGAGGAGCCCGTGCACGCAATGAACCGCCTGTGAGGGCGGTACAAGCCCAGCCGGTGGGAGGCAAGATACATGTCGTAAGTCCGCTTGAATAGCGGTGATTTGCGTCGAGGACCGTGTTTGACGTTTGGTGTGGCAGTCTTGAGCTGTAAGAGTGATCGCCGCCTACCGCAGGATGATGAGATCTGTAAGAGAATTCGAACCAAGTTGCAAGTCAGCATGACCGCCACACATGATGAGCGCTAGTGAACGTGCATGCCATTGCACAAACGCGCGAACGCATGCGTAGAGGTTACTGCATGCAGAAAAGGTCCCAAGGGACGCAAGTTGGCCGCCGCGACGAGCTGTTTGACTATGGTAGTAAGTCAGTGGAAGACAGATAGCTGTACAAATTTGCAGGGCATGCGGGGACCAAAGCTTTCCGAATATTACCTTAAGCTTAGCAGACGTTGCAACCCGACTTGGCCCTATATTATCTTGTTCAGCGCGAGCTCAACCTAGCTTTCATGAGCCAAGAGCACAAACTCAAGCATGGACTGTAGACAATGTTTGTCTGGCTGTTGCGAGGTTGCGCGAAGAGAACGCTTGGGGTGGATTGATCCATACAGTTTCCAGCCACACGCTTCATGCTCGCAGAGGATCACAAGGAATAGAACACCACGGAGAAGAGTTGTACTGTGCACCCGTCCAAGAGTTTTGTGTGAAGGGTGACGCAGACGCGTTCTGCGCGCGCAGCGCGTTGTCAAGTCGGCGTAGCACGACGAGGGCAAACGGGAACATATTCCAAGACTCGAGTGCTGCGGAGAACGCGTGAACAAGACAAGAGGGCAGTGCGCGACTGTGGACGCAGCAGGGAGGAGGAGGGAGGCGGTGGAGGATTGCAAACCTGCGCGCACGGAGAATCTGGATAAATCCGGCAACGACGTCAGCGAGCTCGGGCCGTGCCTCAGTCCACAGTCCACATCTCTTTCTCTCCTCCCCTCATCTCCTCACATTCTACATCGCGATGGACGCCTTCAGGTTGCGCAAGAAGTTCCCCGAGGTCTCTCAAGATGAGATGTTCGACCTCATCAACCGCTTCAAGTACGTCCGCCCGCTTTCTACCTTCGGAATGACACCAATTTCGCCCCCAGTGCGATATCGACGGACACACCCGGGCGCGTCGACAAGCAGCGCGTCCTGCAGTCGCTCCAGGCTGCGGGTGAATCCTACGATAATGCGCGAGAAGTCCTAAAGCATGTCAGCGTGGACTCTAGCGGAAAGGTCGAGCTTGAGGATTGGGTCGAGGTACGTGCTCCCTCACCGTTACTACTCCATCGCCTGGGGCTTGCATATGTCGGAGTTGTGTATACTGGCATATAGAGAACAGCAACACGACATGGCTGGTACGGCCAGATGCCGGGACGCCTTGTCGGCGATCATGCTACTTCAGCTACCCCTTTGTCGCGCATCCACATCCGCACCTGTACCGCGTCGCATTCTCCATCTATGCAAGCCCTATGCGCAATCGTTGCATATTATCCGCGACGCAGGCTAATCGCATTACCTTATTCTTAGCTCAATGTCAAGCTCCGTGCTCACAGCAAGGATGCAATGCTCACTACGAAGAAAGGCAAGGTTACCGTACAAGGATCGAATGCAAACGTGAGCCACACCATCAACGAGGACGAACGTGCCGAATTCACCAATCACATCAATGCTGTGAGTCGTATCCATTGTTTACGAAGGTGCCGAATACTGATATCGACGTAGGTTCTCGAAGGCGATCCGGATATCGGGTATCGTCTCCCTATCCCTACGAACACTATGCAGTTGTTCGACGAGTGCAGGGATGGTCTCATCCTGTGTAAACTCATCAACGACTCCGTGCCCGACACAATCGATGCCCGTGTATTGAACAAACCCACCGCGAAGAAGCCTCTGAACGCATTCCAAATCACTGAGAACAACAACATCGTCATCACGTCTGCGAAGGCTATCGGCTGCTCCGTTGTCAACATCGGTCCCACTGATATCGCGGAGGGCCGAGAGCATCTCATTCTCGGTCTCATCTGGCAGATCATCCGCCGCGGCCTGTTGGCGCAGGTCGACATCAAACTCCACCCCGAGTTGTACCGTTTGTGCGAGGAGGGAGAGACGATTGAAGACCTCCTGCGCTTGACGCCCGACCAGATCCTGTTGAGATGGTTCAATTACCACTTGAAGCAGGCTGGCTGGAAACGGAGGTATGTGAACATGGCAAGCCGTCTAGACCCGTGGACTCAACCTGTGCATTTTCTGTAGAGTGAACAACTTCAGCCGCGACGTCTCCGATGGCGAGAACTACACTGTCCTCCTAAACCAGCTTGTGCCGGAGAAATGCTCGCTCGCCCCTCTCCAGGCGCGCGACAACCGCCAGCGCGCGGAGCAGGTGCTGCAGAACGCGGACGCGATCGGCTGCCGCAAGTACCTTACGCCCGCGTCGCTCGTCTCCGGGAACCCTCGTCTGAACCTCGCGTTCGTCGCGAACCTGTTCAACAACTACCCCGGACTTGCACCGCTCGATGAGCAGGAGGCGAAGGACTATGGCGTCGTCGAGGACTTCGACGCGGAGGGCGAGCGCGAGGCGCGCGTGTTCACACTCTGGCTCAACTCGCTCGGCGTCGAGCCTGCGGTGTTCAACTTCTTCGAGAATCTCAAGGACGGCATCGTCATCCTCCAGGCGTTCGACAAGATCATGCCCGGCAGCGTTGTCTGGCGGCGGGTCAGCAAGCCGAAGGCGGGTGCGGAGCAGGAGGTCTCCCCCGTCAACGCTGATGGCGAGGAGGAGGACATTGGTGTCACCCCGAACCAGTCGAAGTTGTCCCGCTTCAAGCAGGTGGAGAACTGCAACTACGTCGTCGACCTCGGCAAGCAATCCGGCATGCACCTCGTCGGCATTCAGGGCTCCGATATCGTCGACGGCAACAAGACGCTGGTCCTGGGTCTCGTATGGCAGCTCATGAGGTGGGATTCAAGGCGCATCTATATGCTGATCTTAGCTTACTAATTCTCATGTAGGAAAAACATCACGCAGACGCTCTCGTCGTTGTCGAAGAGCGCTCAAGGACGTCCCATGACCGACACGGAGATCCTCAAGTGGGCGAACACGACGGCGCAGAACGGGAAGCCTGGCGTCAAGCCCATCAGGTCGTTCAAGGACCCCTCGCTCACGACGGGTATCTTCCTGCTCGATTTGCTCGACGCGCTCCGCCCGGGCATTGTCGACCCGACGCTCGTCATCAACGTCAACGAATCTGGCCCGTACGAGGACCGCAGGCAAAACGGTGCGCGAGTATGCTATTCAAACAACCATCTACATACTTACATTGCATTTGCAATTCTCAGCTAAGCTAGCCATCTCGATCGCGCGCAAGATGAACGCGCTCATCTTCTTGGTACCAGAGGACATTGTCGATGTCCGCCCACGTCTGGTATGTTCACGTTGGTGTCATGATATCTCTGTATGGTTGCTGATGTCGCGAACAGATCATGACCTTCGTCGGCAGCCTCATGGCTATTGCGAACCAATGATCTGTGGCAGTACTGCGTTTCCCTATGTGCGGTCTTGGTCGGACTTTCGGAAGCTTTACCCGGTGCATGTAATGGAGGAAAGAAGTGCAAGGAAAGATCGATGTAGTACTGTACAGCTGCGAGAATGTATCGATTTTTATGATCTCCTCAGGGGGTACCGAATCTCCGCTAGCGCTTGCTGTTCCAAATTGACAGAGCCATGTACATCTGTCCGTGACTAGACCGCAGGTACTCATTCAAACCAGCTTCTGACCCAGAACCTGTCTTCGGTGGTACCTATGTACAGCCAAACAACCGTAATATCGTCTGCCTGGAGCACAGGGATGTCTATACTGAGATCACAGAGGTGCTCGTTGTAGGGTTTCTACAGTACTTGACTTCCACATGAACCATCCCGTTGCTATGTCATATCAACTACAATCTACGCCCATGCGTATATTTTGATAGTACTCGTATTCTTCTGCGTACGCCGCGGACCCAGAGTCCTGATGGACTGGAGGGTCAACGCAGTCCATCAAGGTCATGTACTGGAGCTCGGAGATGGGCTTTCTGTCCCATTGACTCATGGGGCATTCTCTGAGGACGCGAACTCGCAGTGCGCCTCTCCATGCAGCCCGAGGCAGTAGCGCAGCCACCCGATGGAAGAGTTGGTCGCGTTGAATCTCGCTTTCCTCGACTTCGACTTCAATGCGCCGCACGGTCTTGAGAGGACTGGTCGCCAGCAGCGTGTCGACGGCTGCCCAATCGATCCAAGACAGTCGGGAGGAGTCGATTTGGCGCAAGCGGCGGAATGATAGAGTGACCGTTTCTAGGCGAACCGCACGGATTTGTTGCAGAAGGACCGGGATCCATGAATGCAAGTCCTGTCGGGTGGGACGGGTGTGCTCTATCGCTTCGCAACCTTCGATACGGAGTGCTCGGAGTGCCAAGTTTGCTTTGAGGGGAGAGTACTTGAAGAGATCTTGGATCCCCTGCACGAACTCCAAGCGATGTCTCAAAGTGCCCTCAAGAGGCAAGACGTACGGAGGATCTGCATACCCGATGCTCAGCTCCGTCAACGTCCGGCCGGTGTGGTGCAGCATCGCCTGGACAGCTTGAAGATCGTCTTGAGGTTGAAATAGAAGCGAGAGTGACACAAGTTGGGTGCATGCAAGACCGCCATATTGAACAAGCCACTCGACTATGGGAAGGTCGGGGACTCCTAGGATAAGATGTTGCACGCTGTGTCGCAGTCGGACTCGCGGTATACCCTCACCAATTAGGCGAATGCCAACACAGTCTCGGTAGGCCTCGGGGTATGACAGCTGCAGGCTTGACAGGCGCGGGAACCCCCCTAATATCCGCGCGAGCGTCTCCGGAGCGAGGATCCCTCTACTCAGACGGAGAGTTTTGACAGTTTTGAAGCCCTGGCATAACCATCGGAAGGCCGAGGCGTAGAAATGGGGCTCGGGTATCTCGGCGACGGAGAGAGTTGTCAGGTTCGGCATCAAAGCCGGGTTGATGTCTTCAATGGTATAGAAGCTAAAGTCATAGCGTCGACCATCCTGCCGGGAGTTCGGGGCGACAGGTACCCCGAGGCGAAGGTGGCGCACGAGATGTCCTACGGGTGGCAATAGGCTAGGACGAAGCCTGGTGCGTGGGGGAGGGGTGTGGAGTCGGTCCACGAACGCCCTCACTGTGGACGGTTCCGTCAGCGTGACGGTCGAGAAGAGGTGGCGCCGGGCTCTTGGTACCCATGAAGCGCAAGTGAGAGCGCAGGATCGCAAGGTCGAGACATGAGCCCGCTCGCTAGCAACGGCATCGATGATTTCGTCGATAATTTCCTGAGGTAGGCGTTTCATGGTGGCGAGCAGTAGCAGGGGTGTTTGTGAGAAACATACGCCGCGCGGGGGTACTGCACTTAATACCTTTCTCCTTGGCCTGTGCGATGTAGTCGATAAGCCTCAGTGGTCCAAGCGATCGAGCGCTACCCTAGGACAGCCACGATGGAAACGTTGCAAGCTTCAGGATCAGCAATACTAGGCGATACTTGGCAGGTCAAAGCACTCACAAGTATCAAGTGGTGCACGCTTTGACCGCTACTTCACAACTTTGCGATTCGCTTTGTTACACAACTTCCGTGTGTCTGCATAGTCAACTAATGAGAGGGTTGTCATGATGGTCAATTGCAAGGACAAGGAGGGCGGAGGCGCACGTGCTCAACACAACACTTGCCTTTTTGTAAACCCTAACCTCTGGCAAAGGACATGAGTGGCACAGAGTATGATCATCATCATACACCTCTCTCTCACGCACTCTCGCAATCGCAATCGCTTGAAATCCAATCGATAGACATGATGACCCTCCTCGACATCGACATCGATCGTGAGTCAGGTACGCTCCTCGAGCCCCCCGAGTCCGGGTCCGGGGTAACGCTCGCCCCCGGAATGCACCCAAAACGGGTAGCCGCGCATATGTGCCTTCCATTCTGAGAGCATCATCGGTTTCTCTCCGACGTTTACGCCTCCCGCGTCCCACAGAAGGAGGTTCAACGTTCAGGAAACCATCCCATACGATATCGTGGTACATCACCGGCACCGTCCATCAGAGCACGGGTGGCGAGTGTTTCGCCGCTCCGCGCACTAACGCAACTTGAAGAGTCTCGGGTCTCTCGAATCCCGACTCAGTCAAAGTCCAGGCTCCAGCTGAGCGCGATAATTAGGCTGCCCGCGATGAGCTCATCGCTGCTCGATGCGCGCGCGCTGATTGGCCGTCCCGAGCCCCTTCCTCCTCTCGACGCTCGAGCTCATCTCCTGCTATTGGAGGCTAAGCCTAGACAGCTGCGCGCGTGATCCACAATCTCCCTCATCGGATTGGCTGCTGCTGCCTCGCCGAGTGGTTTGGTGGACTGCTTGGCCTTCCGGGGGTCGGCCTCTCCGCATTCGAGCGCAGACGATGCATTGCGCGCACGTATTGGTGGACGATAGCGAGCGAGCCCGGTCGATTCGTGCACAGAAGGGTCTCGAACTTGTGCCGCCGCCGCCGCCGCCGCTCGAATCGGCTCGATGCTGCTCGGAGCCACTCACGTCGATGCTGCAGGTCAACTGCTAGAAGACGGCGTATGACTTCACATTGTCGAGACGGGTCGGTCATATGACGATCATCGCAGAATTGGAGAATACGGCGCGACCTTCTCTGCGGTCTCATTGGCCAGACACGCTCGAGCTCGATAAGTGGTCGTATGCATGTGACCAGTGATCGGTGGCCGCTATAGATTGCAATGGCTCAATGGCAAGGGCAGAAGGACGAGGCCAGGGAGGGACGATCTCGCCTCGGAATAGTTGAAGACGAGAATGCCGGGCACATAGACAGCGGACCAAAGGAGCTACAAACGTTAACGGAGTCAGACGAGCTCTGACACTTTCTAGGCCCGACTGTCGTCACGAGCAGCGGAAAGCTCCTTGAAACGAGCTGTGCGTGGAATGGGAACGCGTCCGGACCGCAACAAATGCCGCAAGGATGATCGAATGCCACAAGACTGACCTAGTATGTGTGGCAGATGGTCTTGTGTGGTAACCTGCCACAATCGTATGTGCACTGCTACTCACCGGCACTGGTACACGCCGCAGCGCACTCGGAGGCGCCATATCACCCTGTGGCTCCGTCTGTGTGTACGCGCGGCATCCAACTTGAACTTGCATACATACGTATCAATCAACTCATCTCGCATCTCGCCACCAAAAAACGCCCATATCAATACGTACGAAGTCCCCTTCATTAATATCTCCCGCACGCGACACAACATATGAAGTCATTTCTTCACTCCAGTGAATGGAGCCGGTCGTCGCTAATGTCGGAATAGCCACCCTATGACGCGCGCCATGGCATCAGATGGTCAGCGTCCGCAGTAGTCCGCTCTCGCAGTAAGCCGGCCTCGAGAGTGTTCGGTGTCTAGAGCTGGAAGACCGTGGACGTACATGGTACGTCACCAGCACGGGACGAAAGGAAGGCGATACACAGTACCCTTGCCGCACTCATGCGCCGACAGTAACCCAGAAGTATGAAATGCAAGCGGACGTCTCGGGCTCGGAGGACACGCCCACTGGCCATTAGGACTCAGTCTGGGCCTGTCGTCTGGGGCTCCGAGTGCGAGGAGGTCCGAAGCGGCTTAGCCCAATCGACAACATCAATACAGTCCGTCCTGGCTAGGGCGCTCCGTGCCATCTGAGTCGAGGGCATCTGCACACGCACCTACCGTTCGCGGCGAACACCACCCAAGGACAGAGTCGGTCGCGGGATGTGGCATACGGGATGCCACGATGCGCTGATCAGCGGAAGGAGGAGAAGATGACGAACTTCTGAACCTAGAAGGCTGGGGAGCGACCTGTAAGCGACACAAGAGAGTCTTCAGTCTGTGAGCGAACGACTATATTGCATAGTGCAAGTACCTGTAAGCGACACAAGAGAGCTACAAGTACTTGGTAAGTAACTGCATAAGTAACCATAGGTAATGAAGGAACTTACTCTTCAGTCTGTGAGCGAACGACTGAAGAATAGGGGCGAAGAATGTCCTCCTTATATACTGAGAGAGGAGTGCCATGAGTAAGCGAAGAAAGGAGGCATGTGATCGCTATGTACAATGAGTAAGACCATGGTGCGAGTATCGCGACATATGGTGTCATAGGTATAGAACCCTCTGGAAGGATCCGTAGCAGTGTAGAACGCAACGGAAAGATGGAGGGAATGAAAGAATGTCCAACTACAGTACGTACACTGAGCAGTCCATAAAAGGAATAAAGTCCATGCTGTGCGCATTGTAGGCGCCACAGCCACAAAGTCCACATTCCCGGTCCGGCACAGCCGATAACCTGGAAGTTCAACACTCCCACTCGTTCAAACTGCGGAGGGAGAGACTAAACCAATCGCCTTTCTGAAGCGCTCCAATATAGAGAAGGAGACATTCTTCGTCAAGGAATCAGCTAGTTGATCCTCTGTCGCTACGTAGAAGATGTCGATCGTCCCTAACTCAGCTTGTTCGCGAGTGTAGTGGTACTGGACGTCGACGTGCTTCGTGCGACGCTCAGTGACGGGATTAACCGACAAGAAGATGGACCCTTGGTTGTCGAGACACAAGGGTGTAGGACGAGAGATGTCATCCCCCAACTCTTCACCAAACGTGCGAAGCCATACAACTTGACGACAAGCGTCTGACGCAGCCTTGTATTCCGCCTCGGTCGAGGAGAGCGAAACAGTCGGCTGTTTCCTAGACTGCCAGGAAATAGCGCCGCCCGCCATCAAGAAGACGTAAGCTCCAGTGGACCTGCGGTCATCTCGGTCCTCAGCCCAGTCTGAGTCTGAATAACCCAAAAGACCGTCATTCGAGGAACCGAAGTAACGCAACCGGTAGTCCTTGGTCCCTTGCAGGTACCGCAGAACATACTTGGCATAGTTCCAGTGTGCGTCACTAGGATTAGAGTTGTACTGAGACAACTTCTGGACCACGAAGGAAATATCCGGACGTGTACCCAAAGTTGCATAGAGCAGACTGCCAATCAGGCTCTGGTACCGTTTCCGGGAGTGGTCGGCGGCGGTGTGACTAGATTTCTCCAGTACAGCACCAGCAGGGAGGGGAGTGCGAGCCGGCTTGCAGTCAGCCATGTCGAAACGTTCGAGAACAGACTGGATGTAGTCTATCTGGTCGATGTCGATCGTTCGAGCTTTACGATCGCGAACAATGTTCAGACCAAGAAAACGCGAGACAGGACCCAGATCCGTCATCTTGAACCGCTGCATCAAGGCCTCCTTGGTAGCCTTGATATGGCCAGGCTTGTCACCCATGAGGAGTAGATCGTCGACATACAGAACGATGATCGTGACGGAATCCCCCCTATGTCGCCGATATACGTAGACTCCGGCATCAGAGTATGTCCGTATGAATCCCAGATCTAGCAAGATTTGGTGTATCTTGGCGTTCCATTGACGAGACGCCTGCTTCAAGCCATAGATAGCTTTCAGCAATAGACACACAAAGTTTTCCTTGCCAGGAACAACCCAGCCCTCAGGCTGTTCCATGTAGATCTCCTCCTCCAAGTCGCCGTTCAAGAACGCAGTTTTGACGTCCATTGACTCGATGTCCCAGTCCTCAAGCGCAGCGTGCGCGAGGAGGTAACGAATCGACTCAAAACGCGCAACAGGCGAGAAGGTTTCATTGTAATCCTCCCCCCAGACCTGAGTAAAACCCTTGGCCACAAGACGAGCCTTGTACCGACCATCATGCTTGATGTCATACACCCAACGATTGGCGACGACTTGTCGGTTTTTCGGCCTAGGCACAAGAAGCCAGGTCTTGTTCTCAATGAGCGAGTCGTACTCTGCTTTCTCAGCTGCACGCCACTTCTCCGCGTCTGGAGATGCCATGGCTTGTCGATGAGAGTTAGGAATGCCAGGTTTATGGGTTGCGGCAGCGAGCATCGCAATGATAGTTTGTACAACTTGTTCATCGTCCTCCAAGTTCCCTTCCGCGTCTGTACGAGCATCAACCTTTGCAGGTGGCTCATCACCATACACGCTGTCCCTGTAGCGCTGAGGTCTAGGAACGTTCTCGCGACGAGGGCGATCACGCGCTATGCTAGGACCTCCCACTGGCTCATGACGATTTCGCTGATGGTTAGGCCGTGGCAGAGGAACAGCAGGTGGTGGATTAGGTTGTTGCGGAGGAGGGGGAGCAGGTTGCTCTGGAGGTGCAGGAGGTGCAGGAGGTGCGACCTCCGGGAGAGAATTGGAAGAGGGATATCGATCTCGAAGTTTTCAGGCTCAGCATTGGAGGCATCGTCTGAAGAGACTTCTTGATCTGAGAACGGACTATCGTCTGGGGTAACAGGACGATTGCCAGGAATCTTACGTGCAGGAAAAGACTCTTCGTCGAAGATCACATCGCGAGATACGACGATAGAGTGGGTGGCTGGATTCCAGAATTTATACCCCTTGGAACCCTGCTCATACCCGACAAAGATCATCTCGACAGCCTTCTTGTCGAGTTTCCCTTTGCGCTTGTCCTTTTGCACATGAACATAGGCTTTGCAGCCAAAAACGCGGAAATAGGACACATCAGGGATGGTCCCATCCCACAGAGTGATGGGACATCGCCATTTCAGGCGACGCATAGGCTGACGATTATAGATATGAACGGCTGCCTCAATAGCGAGTTGCCAGAAACCGTGACTAAGTCCTGCATGATGAAGCATAGACAGAGCCTTTTCAGTGATTGTACGGTTCCAGCGTTCAGCGCGTCCATTCTGCTGAGGCGAATCAGGCATGGTTTTGTGGTGCTCAATCCCTAGACTGCGGAGAAGCTCAGAGAACTCGTTTGACGTGTACTCCCCACCACGATCAGAGCGGACTCGCTTGATTTTCCTCCCAGTTTGATTCTCAGCCCAAGCCTTGAAGTCCTTGAACGCTTTGAAGGCGTCCGACTTGTACTTCAGGAAATAAGCACGGGCGAGACCGGAGTAATCATCTATGAAGCTAGCGAAGTACTTGAATCCGCTGCCAACTGACGCAGTGCGCATTGGCCCATCAAGATCAGTGTGGACGAGCTCAAGGGGCTCAGTCGCACGCTTTTCTGATGGCGGGAAAGGGAGTCTGTGGGATTTGCCAAAGGCACAACCCTCACACGGTTCATCATCCGCGGGATCAAGCTGGTCTACACCCTTAACGTTCTTAGGCAGGTGGCGAAGAGGCTCCTTGCCTGCATGACCAAAGCGACGATGCCAGGTCTTGTAACTGCGAACGTTTAGGTGGACGTGCCTGTTCAGGATAATCTCCAGAGTCAAATCATAGAGATTGCTCGCAGGATTGTACGGTGCCTCAAGGATCTTTCGACCCTTGATGCGAATCGTCGAGCCTGAGTCGACAGCGCCTTCCGGCTGCTTGTCGAAGATCATCATCTTCCTCGCTCCTTGGAAGAGAGAATAACCATTCTTCTCAATGGTACCGGTGGAGAACAGTCGTGCAGAGGCCTGAGGCACATAGCAGACGTTCGGAAGAGTGATAGTCCACCGTTGTCCATCGACAAGAGTCTCAGCTTTAACAGTGCCTTGACCGAGTCCCTGAATAACCGAACCTTCGCCAGATGAGGCAGTATTGAAGGTCAGTGGTTTGTCAAAGGGTTCGTACTCGGTGAAGTCGTCAAAGCACCAAGTGACGTGCTGAGATGCGCCAGAGTCCATCAGCCAACGAGTATACCGCACACCAGCAGCAGCTTTCGCCGCATCATAGAAAGAAGCGTGCATGTTAGAGCCGGATTCAGCTACAAGTACATTGGCCGAGACGTGCGCATGGTCATGAGAATTGTCCTTTCCCTTCCCTTTGTCCTTCTCCTTATCCTTGTCCTTCTTCTTGCCACCGTTGCCCTTACCCTTGTTGCCCTTGGGGCGAAGCTCGGGGTGCTTCTTGTAGCAAGTCGACTCGTGATGGGTCTGACTGCCACAGAAGTCGCAGGGGCCGGACGGCTTGGGCTTGGTCTTGGAGATCCTAGCAGCAGATTGACCGGTCTTGCGCATGGCTTCCTCAGAGAGAGATTTCTCAAGGATGACGTCGACGGTGATCTTGTCGAGGTCCATAGTGGCCATGAGCGCAGAGATCATAGGTCGGTAGGACTCCGGAACCTTGGAGAGAAGGATGAGGGCCTGGATGTTGTCCTCTAACTTCAGGCCATTGGTCGAGATCTCGCGGATACGCGTGACGATCCGACTCATCTGATCCTGAAGTGAACGCTGGTCCGACATGCGAGACTCGCTGATGAGCGACTCAAAGAGACCCCAAACGTGCGCAGAGTTCGGTTTCCCAAACTTGTCTTTTAGTGCATCCCACATCTCTTTGGCAGTGAGATTGGCCGGAGAGGAGGTACCGTTGGTCATCTTCGTCTCGAGGAGATAGTGGAAGCTAGGCCCAGTCCGCATGAAGAGCAGACCGCAAGCCTGAGCATTCTTCTTCTTATACTCCTTGCGCTCTTCAGCGTCGGTAGGTTCAGCCGTCTCCGAAGAGACTACATCCCAGCAGTTCATGAACATGAGAAGACCCTTCATCTTCGCAGCCCAGTCGGCGTACTGGCTGGCCGAAGAAAGGAGAGGGACCGATTCAGGTTTGATGTCGCCCATAGTGAGGAGAAAGAATTGGGGCGAATCGACGAGGTTCTCGGTGAGATCGAGTGTAGGAAGTGGAGATTGTGGAGGCGCGAATTGGAGAGGCGCGTCCGGAGGAAGGGGTGTGGGAGCAAGGAGAGGTGAAAGCTCGTAGACTGATTCTAGGTCTTCTTCTTCTTCTGTCGAAGAAGGAGGAAGCGGAGTAACTTGCCAAGGTTCTGGGACTACAGCCCAGAGGTTACCGGGTGGAGGCTCTTGAAGGTTCTGGTAGCGATTAGGACAGGGGAAGCTATCGCAAGCAAAGTAGCTGTCGTCTTCTGGGTCGTAGTAACGGTCGAGGTTCTCGTCGACGTCGAAGAAGTGGATAAGCCCAGAACAATCAAAGGCAGATGATTCCGAAGGGTTGTCGAGAGTGGCGTCGACTTCCTCCTCAGAGTCTATGGCAAGAGGTTCCGCTGTGGTCGGCTCCAAAACGGTTCAGAAAAAACGCGATGATTGACTTGCTGTGTGCACCGAGAAGTCCTGGTAGATGGGAACACCTGTTCAGGAGAACCAGAGATCCAGACAGCCGAAATGCCCGAAAAACTGGGTAGAAGTTGCCAACTGTGCCCAAGAAAAACTATGTACTGCTATCCGACAAAAAGAGTATCGTAAGGAGGGTCCAGACGGTTGTCCTCCGGTCCTAAGTTCCTAAAGAACCCGGATACAAGGGCTGGCTGTCGCAAGTGCGAGGCCTGACCCAGGGATACTAGAAAGAGCTCGCTACAAAGAGCTGTACAACCTACTGAGTACTAGGGCTATAGTAAAAGCACTCAGGGCTGCGTCACGAGCGCAGAAATGTCCCCCTGGTAGCAGTGTCGGCGGGCAACAGTCAAGAGTTAAGGAATTATGGAGGGGAGGGTGCACAACAGCGATGTCGACGAAGGGAGGGTGCGCGCAGAGATGTCGACAGAAGCAGCAACAAGTTAGAGCGCAGGGCTCATAACCTGACGAACTTCTGAACCTAGAAGGCTGGGGAGCGACCTGTAAGCGACACAAGAGAGTCTTCAGTCTGTGAGCGAACGACTATATTGCATAGTGCAAGTACCTGTAAGCGACACAAGAGAGCTACAAGTACTTGGTAAGTAACTGCATAAGTAACCATAGGTAATGAAGGAACTTACTCTTCAGTCTGTGAGCGAACGACTGAAGAGTAGGGGCGAAGAATGTCCTCCTTATATACTGAGAGAGGAGTGCCATGAGTAAGCGAAGAAAGGAGGCATGTGATCGCTATGTACAATGAGTAAGACCATGGTGCGAGTATCGCGACATATGGTGTCATAGGTATAGAACCCTCTGGAAGGATCCGTAGCAGTGTAGAACGCAACGGAAAGATGGAGGGAATGAAAGAATGTCCAACTACAGTACGTACACTGAGCAGTCCATAAAAGGAATAAAGTCCATGCTGTGCGCATTGTAGGCGCCACAGCCACAAAGTCCACATTCCCGGTCCGGCACAGCCGATAACCTGGAAGTTCAACAGAAGACGGACTGCGGAACAGCTGACAGCAGAGCCGCCGTCGGCGCGTCCGTACGTCCGTACCATTCCTCCTTCAATCCCTTATTCGCGAAGCCGTCTTCATATGAAGGCTGCTGCACGATCGTCTTCGCGGGCGTGATGAACCCCAAGCGCCTGCGCGGCCCTGCCCGCATTCGGTGGGCGTGCATCTGGCATCCGAAGCGTCCCCCTTCTGCGCCTTCGCCTTTCATCTGCGAGGAGCCTTCTGGGCCAGGGGCTCGTGTCTTCTCTCATTCAGGCGAGAACCGGGGCCAGACGTGGAGCTTCCGGAGAGATACCGCTGACATAGGAAGCACTAGAGGGCCTGGAGGACGTTGCATGCAGTCATAGTCAGTCGCTGAGTTAAAGGTGGTGCGGGCGGCCCGTGTTCGGACGCTGTACGCTGAGTCTGTAAAGCCTATGCGTCCGATAGCCTATTGGACGTACGCACCCACGCATGCGGGTACGCGCTGATGCTGCCCCGGGGAACTGAGCTGGATAGATAGACGAGGTGAGCAGATGACGTACCTTCTCATCGAATGGGTTCCCTCGCGAAGGTAGGGGAACGTAGTCGGGATGTCTAGTTGTCGAGAAGTCCCAGCATGCGAGCCTCGCCAAGTACCTAGTTTACTCATCCTGGTCCGCAGTCCGTGAGAGCTGTAAGTGCCGACTATCGTTGCAGATTTCACGTCGTAGGTTCAGACGGCCTGAACGCGTGGTGGGCGCGGAGATGAAGGAGGGCTGCGAATATCCGAACGCGCATGATCACTAGCACTGCCTAGCTCTGTACTGGGTAATGCTTGGCGTCTGTCAAGCTCAATATGGCAATTCAAACATTCTCGCTTTTCCGCTCGAATCCACCACCACTAGCCTTGTCCGTATCTTGCAAGTGTCACGCTGCGCTGACACTAAGACAAAGATGCCGTTATTCACAGCCCGATGCGTTCGCTAATTGCCAATGAGTACTGAGTTCTAGCCCAATCTACTCCTCATCGATAACATTCAGCGCCAAAGGCGCCGGGAGCACTTTCACTTGCTAGATCATCACCCTTCGTACCCAGCCTATATTGGCATCAGTAGGGTACTCCACGATGGACACGGGCCATTTAATGAAGACACAAGTCAACTCCCATCGCCTTCTCCCCGACACGTAGCCTGTACCAAGACTACAGAGCATCTCTTGCAGACTTAGCTTCAGTGGAACACCTTACTCGTACTCGTGAGTCAACTTGCCTCGTATCGGGGAATACTGCGTGGAAGTAGCTCATTATCCGTATCAATAGCCTGCGAGGCGTGCACGGAGTCTTCCATGCCCCGTAACCAGCTTGTGCTATCTGGCCTGAGCGTGATCCTCGAGGCACTGTCCACCCTCGAGCAAAAATTCTTCAAAGCCTCCACAGATCGCGCTCAACACTCCTTTTCCCTTGACGATGGTACAAGAGTCACCTTCTCCAAAACAGGCTACACGAGATCCGGGCACAAGAATATCTCCTACTCCATTAGATTCGTTCTGACGGCCGGTTCGGAGGAAACGCTCACAATCTACGTCTTCAATCCCTCCGATGACGATTCTTCTGTGAACATGAGGGGAGTCAGGAGTGCCATCGAGTACCTCATGTCAACGAGCGACACTATCAGGGCTCGCGACGTAGATGCGAGCACGCTGCAGGATGCGTAGCGTTCCAATGTCGGTGAGCATTGACCTTGTCGATCCTGCCTACTACTGCTTACAGTTGGGAACCAACTTCCTCAATCCAGTCCTAAGCGATTCAAGCGACACGTTGGCCACTAGGTGGATCATGGTGGTCCCTTAGACCGTCCTAGGTGTGCATTGAATGTAGTCCGGGTTTGTGCGTGAGAGGGAGGTTGCATACACGGCATCAGTATGTAGGATCACTGCTCAGAGAACGCGCCGCATACATGAAGGCGAAACACTATTTGGGTCGGGAGCTAAGACGTTCGACGAAGGGTATATGGGAGTTTCTGGTATAGAGCGGAGCACCAATCAAGCGCGGACACCGTCAAACGGACAATCGACATCACGCGCAACGCGGTCCGAGCCGTTGGTCGACATCGGCAGACAGCGCGACAACCGCGCTCATTCCCAATCAACCATCGTGCATATCGCCGCAAGAGCCAAGGCGGGTTGGGCTTCTCTTCAGCATATATCTAAGGAGATCGTTAGCGGTGTAGCACAAGGCATGACATGATGCGCTCACGTCTATCAGTTCGTTCAAGAGAATCCCGAGGCAATAGATATCCCACGAGTAGGGATCGAAGTGCGTCATACCGTGAGGAGGAGGCGTCTGAGTTTCTGGCAAAGTGATCGCAGGTTGAGAACCTGGTCCACGTGTGAACTGCCGCGATGAGTTGAAGTCGTAGATGTAGACTCTTCCCAGCCGAAGAGCAGAATGGTAAGCTGCTGGCGAAGGGAGTGCTCCGCCAACATTGCCGAAACACAAATCCTACACGACAACAACTCGCGTCAGATCATGTGGGAAATTGAACCAATAAGAGAGAACGTGCCATGTGAACGATATGATGCGTATGCAGATAGTCGACGCCCTAGATGCGTGAGCTGTAGCATGAATAAGTGTGCTCAGGCGTGAAACAAACCTCTATGAGTTGGTAAAATATGTCAGCCAGGTCACTGGATGATTTGCATCGCCGACCAGTAATCATTGAATCTATGTCAGATATCATAGGCATTATCAGAATAGGATGACCGTCGCGGACGATTTCGCATGGGATGGTGTGGTTCCGCGGTGAGCTGAGATTGGCCAGAAGTCGCTCGTAGATCTTGAGCTCTTCGTCGTCAAGGTCTAGGACTTTGATGACAAACCCTCGATCTGCTGGCCCGCCGTCTTTCGCAATCGATCGGAATACCACACCCTACGTTGAGAATACAGGCTCAATGCGCATATCTGGCGGGTTTATGAGCAGTTCATACCGGTTTCAAGGAGTCGTCCAGGACGATTCCTCGCCGGACTAGTTCAGGATGGTTTACAAGGCGACCGCGGACGCCACTGTAGTGAATCGAGCCATCGTGGTTTCTCGCGTACCATGGAGGATTATCATGAGCTTGAACGACAATTTCAGTATTCGTCATGGGCTGGTGTGCGGTGTAGCGTTGTGTACAAGTTCGATGCTGTGACGCACGCCGGTCGCCGCGAATGTTCAAGCTGGTGAATCACTCCTGTAGTCATAGAGCTTACGTCATCATATTCTCGCCACAATAGTCTGAGTAGACGCCATGGCGTTCCCCCGCTCTCAGTGGCTTAAGTCATTTAGTAGTACTTAGTGAGGTGTAGTTCTAAGCTTCACGACAGGCAAGCGTATTCTCCACCGGCTTGTTATGTTGTATGTATCCCACGCGCCTTGCTATGTGCGTGATCATCACACGGGTACCGCAGAGAATACACTGGCAATCGCATCATGACGCATGCGATGAAAGAGCTGCATTCAAAAGTGGCGAATTGCAGAGAAAGGCAAACGAAACATCTTCAAGCTCCATCCAAGCGCAGAAACCTTCCAGCGGACGACAGACATCACGCGCAATGCAGTCTGAGCTGTTGGTCGACATCGACAGGCAGCACGACAACCTCGTTCGTTCCCAATCAACCACAGTGCGTACCGACGCAAGAGCCGAGGCGGAGTCGGTTTCCGTTCGGCGTAAAGCTAGGGAAAGTCTGAGCAGGGCGGTATAACATCGAAAATACTATACCCACATCCATCAACTCGTTCAAGAGAACGCCAAGACAGTATACGTCCCATGAGTATGGATCGAATTGTGTTATGCCATTTGGAGGAGGAACTTGGGTTTCTGGTAGTGTGATCGCGGGCTGCGAGTCCGGCCCACGGGTGAACTGTCGCGAGGTATTGAAGTCATAGATGTAAACCCTTCCCAGCCGAAGTGCAGCATGGTAAGAAGCTGGTAAGGAGAGCGCTCCGCCAACGTTGCCGAAACATAGATCCTACGTGACAACCGTTGGCGTCAGCATTGATGGCAAGCGTAGTGCAAGAGAGGGGGTCCACCATATGAACAATGTGGTGCTTGTGAAGGAAAGCGACACCCTGAGATTACGTGATTGAGCGTGACTAAATGGACCAAGGCATAGAACAAACCTCTACGAGCTGGTAGAAGACGTCGACGAGATCGCTAAATGATTTACACCATCGGCTGATCACCAACTCCATTCTAGACAGCATAGGCATGATGAGCATCGGATGCCCGTTGCGGACGACCTCGCATGGTATAGTGTGATTCTGTGGTGAGTCCAAACAGCCCAGGAGCCGCTCGTAAATCTCGAGCTCTTCGTCTTCGAGATCTAGGACCTTGACGACAAATCCTCGATCTCCTGGTCCTTCGTCTTTGGCGAGTGATTCAAAAACCACGCCCTAGAGCGGGAAGTGTACGTCAGCGTGTATACTCCTGGGACGATTGGTGAGTACATAGATACCGGTTTCAAGGCGTAGTCTAACGCGATTCCTCGCCGCGCCAGTTCAGGGTGTCCAACAAGGCGATCGGGGACTCCACTGTAGAGGATTGAACCATCGGAATCTCTGGCGTACCACGGCGGGTTGTCATGTGTTTCAGGGACAACTTCAGCATTGTTCATGGTGAGAGCGTATACAGGATGTTGCCTCATCCGAGTCTGCCGTAGGCAAACGCGCACAAGTCACTGGTGTCGTGGCGGTAAGTAGTTACTTGAAACAATAGTTGTGGTAAGTTGCGATAGTAGTGATTACGTCATCATATATGATGGCGGCCGTTGTCCATGAGCGCCAAAGTGGACTTACCGGTAAACGGAATGCCTTCCTCCTCGACCGCAAAACATGTTTCCCTCACAAAATACACAACTGCGGATACTGCACTGTGAATGGTCAGGATGGGGGTAGTTTTCAAATCTTCCTGGCGATTCAGACGTTTTGATGGGTGGTATGTTCAAGTTGTGCCATACATGATTCGATGGGTTCAGTTTGCGGGACAGCTATGCATGATGTCATCGCTCATTGACGTTCGAATCCAACTGACTGCAGAATTTGTGCCATGCAAACCTTGACCTCAAACCACCATCGCGACATATCAAATGCCTTCTCAGCAAGATACAGGGCGATCTTACCATCTGGGGTGTACAGGAGATGCGTTGTTCACGGCACAGGCTCACGAGAGCCCGGAGAACATCACGTTATTCGGCAGTTGCTTCTGCCCTTTTGTGCAGAGGGTCTGGGTCACCTTGGAGCATCTTGGTATAGACTATACGGTAAGTTCAGTATCTGTAACCCTATGCACATTATCCTGATCGTTGACCACCTCGTGCAGTACTGTGGGCTACTTCCGCGCTCTAGGTTGAGTAACTCGTTGACCACCCGGCGATACAGATGAGGTCGATCCCTACAAAAAACCCGCGGAACTGTTGGAACTGTCTCCCAAAGGATTGGTACCTGCGCTACGGCTAAATCATATGGATCCGCCGAGATCTCTGAACGAGAGCACTGTCATCATGGACTTCCTCGAAGAGTATGAGCTCGCCAGTTTACTGTTACAAATACTACACTGATCGCTCATCTACCCACTGCACGGTGTCGTATAATCTAGGTTGGCTACGAGCAACACCAAGCGCTCCTCGCACACTACGGAGAGCCTCTTGCCCCCGCTATCAGAACCATGTGAGTTCACGCGATTTGTCAAGACGCCATTCTTCTCATCCGTGTTGACGCGGTCTGTCCATCATGGACCATCTGACTATCTAGACGCGCGTGCTCTTGTCCGTCTTCAAGCGGATAGCGTGAATCGCTCGCTCGTTCCCGCATTCTATCGTTACCTACAAGCGCAGGACGAAGGCGAGTACTCATTCATGACCGCAATGGATTTCCCCTTCCCTTGCGGGACGCCCGATACTGACCCCGCGTGCGCCTCAATTTAGAGAAACAGATCGAGGGTGCAAAGGGCTTCGTCGAGGCGATTGAGGCTCTCATTACGTTGTTCGTGCGGGCGGAACGCGAAGAGTACACAGCCTATGGTGTCTGGCACGAGCGCGGCTCACTGAGTTACGCAGACGTCATGGCCGCTCCTTGTGGGTTTCTCCTCGTACAAACAGGCTGACAATGTGATATGCATTGACGCGGCGGGGGATAGGGCTCTTCCGTGCGACGAACGTGCTGAAGCACTATCGCGGATTCGTGCTCCCGCAAGGTGCACAGTTCCGTGCCTATGTCGAGCGCGTGGTCAATCACCCCGCTTTCAAGCGCACTTGCAGTACTGAACAACTGTACCTCGACAGTTATGAGAGGTTTGTTTCGCCATGATCCCGGAGGTCAAGGTGCTGAATCAACCTATGATTGCGAATCACAGGTACGCTTTTAATCGGCCAAACACCAGCCAAGTGGCCAACGCCATTAACGCGAGAACGGCTCTGCCTTGACTTCGTTCCCGTTTCGCTGTACGTTGTCTGTTGCATCCTTCGTGTCAAACCGGTGAGCCCGATTCTAGTGAAGTCGATGATTATGTCCGTTGAACACAGCTCGCCGTCCGCGCTCCCCCTCTACAACATATTCGTGTCATGTGGCAGAGGTTCATCAACTAGCTGCGCGGCTCGATGTACAAAACTACCAATTGTTACAAGACGGCAGAAGTATACGTTTGCAATCACAAAGTGTCTCCAGGCTCTGTATCACAGAAGCAGCGAAGCCTCCTGAGTGCGATGTCGCAATGGCAGACGCTGTCAATGATAGATCGCAACTCTGCCGCACCTGTCCAACATCCCTCCCTGACAACTGTTTCTTCTTTATTCCGTACCGTGCTTTGTTTGCCATTCCAGCATCTCCTTTTTCGCAGTGATATCCCTTCTTCCCTGCGGGACGGAGAGCTGGTAAGCACTGGTCGCATGATGGTGTGCGTCTCGGTGAGGCGTTGCATCGCCGGGGATAGACAAAACGCTTGTGGCGGTGTTCGACTTGCGGCGCCACGGACCTTGTGTTTTTGCGAAATAATCGCTCTTTGATGGCTGGTAAATCACCTCGCTCCTGCCTCGAGTCCCGACCTGCCCGCTTTCTTGCTTGTCTGCCGTGTTGTGGTGAGGTACCCCGACGTCTCCCGTTTCAACAACTCATCTGCAGTGCGGGAATCCCGCACTGTGCTGTCTCAGTGTCTGACAAAGTGGCTGCGCATCCGCGTTTTTCCCATACACGCGGATTTGAATTGTGCAGCCTCTTGACCAGCGCATCCACATCAAGCCATCGTGACCTTCAGGCTTCTGTCCAGCCCAGGCCCGCATCCCACTGAGGCGAGGTCGATGCCGCCGGTCGAACACACCAAACAGAACACCATCCCGAAACGCCATCAGGATGCCTGGATTGCGACTGGCTGCAGCTGGCTGCAGCTCCAGGGCAACAGCAGCCTTATTGCCCCGCTTGACGCCCTTAGGGCTTCATATTCTCATGATAGCTCCGCCGCGCCTGCCAACCGTTTCTCTCTTCTCTTGACTTTGTTCTTTGCTGGGGTGGTGAGAGGCTGTCACTGTGGACGACTCCCGTTCTTGTTGCCTGCAACGCTCTGGCTGCTCCTGCTGTTCTGCTCTGTGACTCTCTAATTGGTGTCGTTCGTTGAAGGAGCTGACGCAAAGTCGATCGCTAATCGTACACGATGGTCGCGGAGAACCCACTGTTCGTAGGCTGGAGCCTGAAGAAATTCAAGGCGACGGTCATAAACGACATATGGCCTGAAGTGCTGTTCTTCTCTGGCGTCGCGACCAGTTGAGTCTCGGCTTCCCTGCCTCGCGCGATCGTGTCAAACCACATTCTGACGTGTGCCCGTTTGGGAAACAACAGTGGTAACCTTGGTGTCTGAGATGACGAAGCACAAGCTGCAGCTCTCGAGCGCGATGCTGACGGTGCTCGGTACGGTGCTCGGTCTCGTTATCTCGTTCCGGACGTCTTCTGCCTATGAGCGGTCAGTGGTTACCTAGATACGACTTGAGCGCGTGGCGGGTTTTTGAAACTAACGCTCGTTTTTCCCTATGGACAGATACATGGAAGGCAGGAAGCTATGGACCAACATTGCGATCGCTTCACGGAACCTTGCACAGATCGTACGCACCCTCCATCTTGCAAACGCTGTATACTTGAAGCGCTAACGAGAGGTCACTGCCCGTTTATAGATTTGGGTCCACGTCCCCTTCCAACGTATGGACAAGAGGACTGGTCAACAAAAGTCTGTCCTTGAGGTTTCAATCGAGAAAAAGAGTATGGTGAACATCGTCCAGGCATACTCCGTCGCTGTCAAGGTAGCTACCTCGTGCCTGGAATCCTATCGTGAGCGCTCACACTTTCGACTTAGCATCTCCTTCGTGCGGAACCCGGCGTGTACTATGAAGACCTGTATCCGCTCATCTGTTTCCTACCCCGGTACGCCACGCACTCGAGCGAGAAAGCGACAGACGACGACATGCTGCCGCTTTGGAAGTCGTCCGCCATGGACAACGAGAAGCACAAGACAGCGCACACGCTCACCTCCTCTCGCCCCCTCTCCCCTGATCATAGCGTCGGTCGCGCGGGGTCCGCGCCGCCAGCAGGCGCTGCTTCTGGCACTGAGGACAATGAGAAGGAGCTCGGCCAGCTGTCCGAGGACCAGATCTACCACTCGCTGCGCGGGCGCCTCCAGCGCAAGAAGTCGTTCGACCCCGAGATGGCGCTCCCCGTCGTCTACAGCGAGCACCCTTTGCTGCCTGCACGGAACCCCCCGAAGGAGTCGTTGTACGACTATCTCCCGTTCCTCCGCGTCTTCAAGATGATGTTCAAAGCGCTCTTCCGCCCGCTCCTCCGCCCATTCCGCCGCCACAAGCCCGAGCCCCAGGCGCCGACAAGCGCATCCGCGGCAACGCGTAGCTTCACGGGAAAGAAGCTCCGCCCAGAGGCTATCGAATCGAACGTCCCGCTCGAGATCACGCTCTTCCTGTCGAGCTACCTCGCCTGGCTTCTGCGCAATGGGCAGCTTCAGCCTGCGATCGCGTCTGCCTTCACGACGGGTATCGCGCAGCTGCAGGATACGGTAACGAACCTGGACAGGATCAGGAACACGCCTCTGCCGTTCGCGTACCAGGCCCATCTCCGGATCTCACTCTGGTTGTACTTGTTCTTCCTTCCCGTGAGTGGCATCTGCCCACGCGCCGCCTCAGGTTCGTGGTGTTGACTTTTACGTGTTCACAGTTCCAGGTATGGAGTTCGTTCCATTACTTGACTATCCCGTAAGTTCCTGGTTGGCCCGAGAGATACTTCTATCTGACACGCCCTGCTTGTAGAGGAACGGCATTCGCATCATTCTTGCTACTCGGTTTCCTCGAGATCGGTCAGGAAATGTACGTGCCTTGTTGATTATGCGCTCGCCATCTTGTACTGAGGGCCGCGGCGCTCTTCTAGCGAGAACCCATTCAACTACGACATGAACGATCTCGGTAAGCGTTGCGCTTCTACGTACGTGCACAAGCCGCTAACGCACCGCCATAGATCTGGACGCCTTCTGTCTCTCGATTCAGCGTGAGCTGCACGAGATCACTGCGGTAAGTTGAGCCTTATATACGTCTGCGTTCCGTATGTTGTACTCATGACATGTTCAGCACACGTGTCCCGATCCGGAGGAGTATATCTTCACCGCGTGGAACCAGCCATTTGCGCCTGGAGATAGACGCACTGCCGAGGAGATGATGAACGACGTGAACCACTCGTACCACGGGCCCGAGACGGGAATGCATAGCATCCGCCGCACTCTACTCAAGGGTTGGTGGGATGTGGACCAGTTGACAAGGTCAAAATGAACGCACCTTACGACCAGTCAGTCACATAGTACTGTCTCGGTATCCGCATTGCTCCAGAACGAACGTCACACATTCGACAAATGTCTTGCCCGTTAATCTTGACGATTTCAACGTAGATATTCGATGGCTTCGGGATGATCATGGTTACTTACATTGGTGTATATTTATCCGCTTTGTCTGCTATATCAGTGTTTTTGCATACGCCACAGCCGTGGCGAATCGTCTCGCGGCTCTCAGCCCGTGTGGCGGTTGCAATGAAAGCGGCGAGCGTTCGCAAATCCGTTGGTCGGACAGAGCCTCAGAGAGGCTGGTTACGGTATCGGTTCTGGCTAATAGTCGTCACGTTCGAGAAGTTCGCTGCACGAATACTGACGACAATAGGCCTCGGGTGGCGTTCTTCGAAGCCTCTTAGATGCGAGCTTTGGGCATTGCTGGACCGCCGCTGTGGCGTTGAACGCGTAGATGGGCGTCTCGTGACCGCGTGCCGAGAGGCAGCAAGTGTGAGATTGGCGATATCATCGCAGGATAAGGAGATAGATGCAAGGACTGAGGTCAGCGGTCTAGGCTGGCTTTTAGAGTGATGGCGGACGAGCACGTTGAAAGGAAAACGTCCGCAAAGGCGTGGCGGGAACGAGGAGGCTGCCGACTTGAGCGACTTCAGAGACCGGTCGCGCGCCGCTTGATATAAAGATCCGGCTGCATCGTGCGCGTCCGTCCTCCGACGTCCGAGGGCTCTAACGCGCCCTTCGTCTGTCTTCTCCAGCTGCCTTGGCTTGCACTCCAATCTTTAACGCCTTCCGCTCTGTTCTTGTATATACCGGCCTGTGGCGCTTGGGAACCATCGGTACGCTGCGGAACGTTGGCTTGGTTGAGACTCGCGTGCGCTGACCATGAGGCCAATCGCTTCAGGTCCTCTCTCATCTCTATGCGGCGAGGCCTTGCCTAGTTTCCCCACTTGCGGCGAACAGATATCCTAACATCCCATCCACATTCACCTTCTACTCAGCTCGGTCTCCATCGGAACCTGGAGCTTTCTATCGCTATATCGCTCCGCTCGCTCGAACATCGCACCCTCTACTCGTCTTGACGTTCTATGACGACGCTGCTTGCTCCCATCGCCGAGCAGAATGTCGGACCCGTCCCCGGAGTGGACCAAGATATTGAGCCAGACGCGCAATGGAAGGAGCAGACTCGCGCGAAGATCGAGCAAGGACTGCAGTCGACGGTGGACAAGGTGAGGCAAGACAGAGATGCCGGCGTCAGAGGTCTTCGCGAGGGTACCAGGGAGTACGATGCCGTCATGAAGTCCTACCAAGCCAATATGGACCATGTTCGTCGATTAGCGGAAGACCAGTTCAACCAGGAGCTCAAGATCAAGCGCTTTGAGCTCGCTCTCTCGCAAGGCAAGGATCTCGAAGGGGAGGAGTTTGCAGCATTCCGGAGGGAGCAGCAAGCCATTTGGGATAAGATTAAGAGGGACGGGGCGGAGCGGCCACAGGTCCGCCGTAACTCTAGTGTCGGCGGGGCTACTCACGAGAATGGAGACGCTGTTGCTGTTCCCTCGAGGAATAGTGGTGAGCACGACGCCAGGGAAGGGCCCTCTGTGTCATATCGTGATTCCCGTCCGCTTGCTAGAGCACCAGCTCTGGAGTACCGTCCTCGAGATCGCACCCAGAGCGGCGGGTCAGAGTCAATCGCAGGCACGCCAGGAAGCTATGGCGGTAGCAGGCCCCCTCGCTCGCGCGGAAACTCCTCTGTTTTGGCCGCAGACTTTGAGGCGCCACCTCTGGGTCCTTCGCCATACGACCAGGCATCTATCGGTCGGCAAGGCCTCAGCTCACTGTCTAGAACTAGACCGCAGGATATCTGGCTTCCGCCGCAGCCCTCTAAGGACAGCGCATCCGCGACTTCTCGTACGTTTGCTCATGCTACCGCCCCCAACCTGTCTCCCGTCAGCCCAAACGTCGTGCACGAGGTTGGTGGGAGGTCTGTTTCTCGAGCAGGGAGTATGCGCTCGAACGAACGGCCTTCCCCGATCACGGACTTGGAACCTGGCACGTCTCTTCCGCGCGACCGCTTTGGCATGTCGATGGACGAGCGGATGTCTTCGCGGAAAGGAAAGGAGAGAGATCGCTCAGAGTATCCTCAGCGAGACTTCGTTCCCAGCCCAGCTCCCGCGCCCGATTACTACGCTCGTCGTCCCGACTCGCGTATGTCGATGCCAATCACCCCAGCGCGCCCGTCTTTGCCTACCCAATCCTCTGAAGAAGCTCGTTTCTACCAAGTCAGCGATGTCCCCCAAGCGCGTCCTCGTCAGGAGAACGATGAGCGCGAGGGCATTCCTATGCGGACCCGTTCCTCCCGCCGTAGCATCCCTTCCGACCAGGGCTCCCCAGAGAACCCTCGGTACTTGTCCGCCGGACCCGCTTCTGCGCGCCCCATCCCCAACAAGCGGTCTTTCAACGGCGAGTATGACCCTTGGCAGACGCAGCCGAGTCCGACCTCCCGAGGCTACTATGGCCCACAGAGCCCACCTACCCCGTACACCACCTCCAGTAGTCGTCCGATCCCCCGGCCTCCTTCCACTGATGACAACCCCCGCCGCCATTCTCCCTCTGGCCCCTGGCATGGCTCCCAAAGCCCCCCTGACGCGTTCCCGTTTGCGAACTACGACGTTCCATTCAGCTCCAGCCCTCGGCCGCGTTTCCCCAGCGGCCCTACAAGTGCCAGCGGTCGTCGCAACTCCAACGGTTCACGTTCAGTCCGATCGCGCTCTTCTAGGCCAGAATTCTGGGGTCCTTCCGACGTCTCACAGCGCCCATTGGCCACGTTCGAGGAGCAGTCTGTTGCCTCGAGTTCGGAATCCGAAGAAGACTATGGCATGGACCTAGACGACCTCTGGCATACCCGAGAGCGACGGGAGCTCACCCGGACCCTCGTCCGAGAACAAGAGGAGGAGGCCAGGCGGAAGGCTGAAGAGGTGAAGCGACTGGAAGAGGAAGCGAGACGGAAAGAGGAGGAGGCGAAACGGAAGGAAGAAGAGGCCAGGAAGAAGGAGGAGGAGGCAAGGCGCAAGGCGGAAGAGGCGAGGCGTAAGGAAGAGGAGGCCCGTCGCAAAGAAGAGGATGCTCGTCGCAAGGAGGAAGAGGTGCGACTGAGAGCGTTGGAGGTTCAGAAGCGAGAGGAAGAGCTCCGCCTACGCGAAGCAGAGCTAGCCAGGCGTGAGATGGAAGCCAAGCTTGCGGAGGAGCGTCGCAAACGCGAGGAGGTGGAGGCTCGGCTGCAAGAGGAGATCCGCAGACGTCGTGAGGCCGAAGAAGAAGCCAAACGAAGAGAACAAGAAGAGGCCAAGCGACGCGAGCGAGAGGAGGCCGACCGGCTACGACGCGAGCAAGAGGAGGCTGACCGACGCGAGCGGGCGAGGAAGGAACTTGAGGATTGGGAGAAAGCCCAGCGACTGCGAAGAGAGTACGAGGAGAGAGAGCGTCTAGAGAGGGCGGAGCGAGAGAAGCGAGAAAGAGAGGATCGGGAGCGACGAGACCAAGAAGAGCGGGAGCGACGAGAGAGGGAGGCCCAGGAGCGCGAGCGCGAGCGGCTGGCAAAGGAGGAGCGCGAGCGGGAGGAACGCGAGCGATGGGAGAAGAAGGAGCGTGAGCGGCAGGAGAGGGAGGCACAGGAGCGTCGGGAGAAGGAAGCGCAGGAGCGGGAGCGGCGGGAGAAAGAGGCGCGCGAACAGCAAGAGAGGGAGGAGCGGGAGCGGCGGGAGAAAGAGGAACGCGAGCGGCAGGAGAAGGCCGAGCGGGAGAGGCGAGAACGAGAGGACAGGGAGCGGCGAGAGCGCGAACACCGACAGCGAGAGCAAGAGCAGGCTAGACGACAAGCTGAGCGGGAGCAAGAGGACGCTGAGCGGAGGCAGGCGGAAGCGGCGCTGGCCGCTCAAGCTGAAGCGCGCGCGCAAGCACAAGAGGCAGCGAGGGCAGCTGAAGCCGAGGCACTTGCACAAGCACTGGCGGACGCACAAGCTCGAAGCGAGGCACAAGTCCGCACAGGGGGCCAGCGGTACGATCCCAGAGCGGAGAATGCTGCAGCGGCAGCGAATTCAAGGGCGGCGACACAGCACGACGAGTCTGGAGCAGAGCCCCGATTACACGCCAGCCCAGTAACTCTCGACGCCCTCGAACTCGAGCCAGACCTCGACGAAGAGTTCCGCAAGCCAGAGGTCATCCGAGCGCAGCAAGCCATCTTCGAGCACATTCAAGCGATGAACCGCGAGGCGAAGCGGCGGGCCATGGAAGAGGAAGCTCGTAAACGCTCCGACGAGGAAGCCAGGAGACGCGCTGAAGAAGAAGCAAAGCGTCGTGCAGAGGAGGAGGAAGGAATACGCAAGGAGAGAGAGGCCCGAAGGCGCTTGGAAGAGGAAAGGAGGAAGAGGGAGGAGCTGGACATGCAACGCGAAGCCGCCATCGTTGCTGATGTTCTGCGACGATCCCAGGAAGAGCATCGCAGGCATGAGGAACGCAGGAGACAGGACAGTGTCGGTAGCGCGTCGGACGCCCCACGTTCAAGCCCAGTATATTCCTCAGCCTCAGCTTCGGCCCCGCGTCCTGTTCCGAACCACAATTCCTCTATGTCCAGCAGTGCGTCGGTGGGCGATCGCAGCAGCACAGCGTCGTCGGCCAGTTATAGCAGCTCCTCCAGTTTCTTCTCTGCGGCTTCCGGACGCTCAACGTCCTCTGCATACAGCACTTCCTCCGCGAGTCGTGCTACCGCTACCCCAACGCCAAGTACCCCGACTCCTGTGCCTGGCGCCACTCCGAACACGAAAGGCGGCTGGAAGCCCTCGTCGTTCGTACCGGGACCCACTCCGTCGACGCCTAGTCGGTCCAATACGAGTAGCTCTTATCGTTCCGCTTTCGCCTCCGCTGCCCCCCACACGCCCTCAGGCACGACTCACAGTAGGTCGACCACCGCCCAAAGTGTGCCCATCCTCAACGAAGAGGAATGGACCCGACGCCAGGAGGAGCATGCGCGCAGACAGTTTGAGCAGTTCCAGCGCGACCAGGAAGCGCAGGCCCGTCGTATGGAGGCGAAGGCGATGAAGCAGATGTCCAAGGAGGACGTCATCAAGCTGTTCGAAGAACACGAGCGTCGGTGGACGAGGCTTGCGAACATGGACGTTCTCACCTGGTATTCCTTCCCCTGGCCGATGCTCAAGCCGCCGACCGACCCAGAACAGCTGACATTTGCCGACGTCAAAGCGTATGTCCTATCCCCACACCAGCCCACAGATAAGTCGAACAAGGAGCGCATCAAGGACTTCCTGCGCAAGTGGCATCCGGACCGCTTCGAGACGAAGCTGCTGCCGAAGGTCCGGGAGGACGAGCGCGAGAAGGTGCAGGAGGGCGCTGGCGCTGTGGCGCGTAATCTCAACCAGATCCTCAGCACCCTCTCTGAGAGTCCTGAGAACGGCCTCTTTGGCTGAGTGTACGAGTAAGCATGCATTGCAGCTCATCCTCGATTCACGACTGACCCGATATTTTTGAGCAGTTTTGAGAAGCAAGCAAAGCGAACTGTAGTCCGATACCCCAACTCATGCACTGTAGGAATATCACTCACTCATGCACACAATATATATCATCATACTTCGGGGCGTTTGTACTTGAATTGGACGCGTAGCAGATGGGACTAGGCATTTAACGATTATCTCATGTACAACCTAGAAGACGTACGAACTGGCAACAGATACACACCTCATGCTAGCTGGTAGTCTAGCTTCGCTTATGAGCCGCATATATGTTGTATGGAGCATCTGGGATGTAGTGGGTCAAGACTGTTTGGAAGACTCATTAACTGGTAATCGTTGGGCTCACCTCACGCGCGAGCCTTCCATTCGCTATGGAACGTATAAAATATGGCGAAAACGCTATATGGTACAAGTGTCAATCGCTGGTAGACGGACTCCACTTTGTGGCCGCATACAGCGATACCAGTAGCTGCGCGAGGATCTCGGAAAAGTCGGGGTCGCGGGGTGGTGTACAGCGTAATATGAACGCGGTCATGAATTCGAACGAAATGACCCACCGAATATCACGAGTCTCCTGCTATAATACACGCCTAGAAACTGGGGTTGGTGGTAAATAACAAGGAAGGAACTGGTCGTACTACAGTATACCGTGACCGCAATCCAAGTATGTGACCATGCGATGACATGCATACCACTTCCGAGACGGTTTCCTCTTTCAGACATTCTACACGATCCTTCGTAGTAGTGAGCTCTACTTTCAAGCAAGTGATACATTCTTCAGTTTCCATGCGCTTAGACCATCTAACTCGCTGGAAACTGTAGAAAGACCGACAGCCAATTACGTCTAGTATCGGAATGGTGATCTGCCCAATTCCCCCCACCTCGTGTCAGGAGCATGGACAATCATCGTAGGGTTATTGGACCTCGGTAACAAATCCAATGGTCAGTCTGACCAGATACAAAGTTCCGTGGCACTGAGCAGAAACCCCATGTTCACAGCGGCCGAACCGTCCTACAGAGACCTTTACCGGGCGTTAGAGCATGCCTCGACGCAGAAAGTCATATCCGGGAGAGAGGCGAGTCCCAGGTGTACTTTGTTTCCTCCACCTATGCTCACCGCTGCAGTCAAATGGAAGCACAAATCGACTGATACACTGCCAGTACTGCACCCTCCACATCAAACGGGTCAAAGTCAGCTGGTGGTCTCGCTAGTATCCACCCAGCTGCCTCGGGGCTAACTTCGACACTTGCGGGACATATCCCGCAAACATAGCGTGGGACGATGCTGCGCGCGAGGGAAACATAACTCCATGGCACTCGCATGACGAGAGACGTTTAGACGTTACGCTGATCCTCCGCAGCTCCACCAAGATACTCACACGAATCGTGACGGTGTTTCATCGCCCATCCTCGGGTTTGGGCACCGTGTTTCTTCACCATTGAGGAGGCACGCCTATCGCACTGTGGTACGGGCGCGTCCTGACGGTGCATACCTTTTGGGCACACGAACTCTCGCACCAAGGTGAATGCTCGCGATTCGTTTTCAACGTCTTGACGTCGCCCTTGGCCTGGTCGACGCGTGATCTTCCCGCAGTTTTCCCAGTGAGTGCATCTCCGAGGGACCTTGTGACATGATGTGCTCCTCCCCCATATTGTGTACGAAGACCTTGCATCGATACTATAGCTCGAAAAACACCTGCCGAGGTTGAATATCAATGGAACATACCATGAGAATAAGGTGTCACATTTTTTAACGCCGTCCATGGAAGTAAGCCTCGGGTGCGAATCATCGGAATACTCCAGCATATCAATGTCCAGCTCACCTCGTCCGTTCTCTCAATGCATATCGCTGCGCAACTCACACCGAGCACATCCTCCGGCCGCTCACCGAGATTATACGCGCCCCATCAAACGCCACGAAGGGATTCACTGGCAGACCCAAGGCGATGGCTCATTGTGTGCGCAGGTATCGCGGCGGCACTGTGCGCGAAGGCATCTTCACTGTCTTCGTCGAATATGTCTTCTGGGCTCGGCAACGACCGTCGCCCCGGAAAATCCTGCGCGCACCCTCTTCGCGTAGCAACTTCGCGCCGTCGTACGCTGCGCGATGCATTCGAACACTCGACCACTCGACCACGCGGGGGCAAAGAGCGGTTCAAGGGAGCGCGCCGCTCTGCAATTGGCCACAGCGCCTCCCACGCGGCGCGCAGATTCCCATTCTCCCGCCAATACCTGAGAGCGGGGTAAGCCGTGAGATAGAGGGGACCAGTGTGGGTAGCCGCCATACAATATACGCACCTCGAACGCATGCTGTGTCCGGCGCGAAGCCTCAGGCCTCAGGCCACGCCTTTGGAATCCCCGACGTTCTGCGAGTTGAGAGGCGGCCTCTGCTCCCAAATTCCAATGCCAGCGGCGGTGCTTCCTTCTATCACCATCCAGCCCACCAGTCGACCAGCTGCAGAGCAGAAGCACTGACACCACCGCTACCAGTCCCACCCCGGTTCCCAAACCGGGCGTCGAATCCCCCGAAGGCCGCGCGAACGCCCGTGTCTTTCTCCATCTCCGGGCTCGGTGCGTCTTCCTAGCACGTCGAGCACGACGTAGAAGACTCGCCCCGTCGGCCTTGCGTCGCTCGTAAGGCCTAGTAGCAGGCAGGCCCGATCGTGCAGCCACGGCGTACTGACCACCACGACCATACAACCCTGGGCGAGGCCGCGGCGCCGCGCAGGACGTGCCGTCACCGAAGAGAGGCACGAGCACCCCCGATTTCGCTCTGCGTGGCAGCAGCCCAGTGTTCTCAGCCGCGCTGGACAGTGTACGACATAATGCAGCCGAGCCCGCACCTTCTCCTCTTACCTTACATACGTACGCGATGCACCATCTTGATCCCCGAGATGACGAGAGGCGCGCTGCCAGTAGGAAGTACACGCGCGGTTCAGGAAGCGTGCTCTCACAATTGGGCATCTTTGACGCTTCGGTCTTCGGTCTTCCGTTCAAACTTCATGCGCGCATGGGCTCCAGGCTGCTCCCCGGCCGGGAGCTCGGGTGTGCGCCTTCGCAAACGTGTCCAGCTGCCAAGCTCAACAACAGCTTCGGACTTCCCGCAGCAAGCCAGTTGGCCAGTCGAGGCTCGACACCGAACCACAGGACCTAGGTCGCCGCGTTTCACTCTGATGCGCCCACACCAGAAGACCGTAGCGAGACAAACAGAGGGAGGAAGAGTTTGTTCCGAGGAGACACACGCATCTATATTGGGCAATTAGATTACAGCATATACAAAGCAATTGCTACAGTACTTCGCGGCCAGGTCGCCGCCTCCAGGCACTCCGGGGCCCGGCCGCGCCCTCCGCACATTTTGGTACGCGTCGCGTCGGGACTGATGAGGAGTGGGCGATGGAGGATGAGGCGAGGGGCCCGCTTGACAATGACAGCGCGGACTCGGCCGCCCGCAGTGTTCGATGTTGGATGAATATGAGATATGGGAGAGAGAGAGAGAGGAAGGAGGAGGACCACGATAGCAGAACAAGTGTGACGCACAGGAGACCTGAATGAAGAGGACGGTGACGTGTGTGAGAATGGGGGGTACGAGGCAGAAAGCGACTGAGCAAGTACAGGGACCAGGAAGCCAACGACGAGAACGACACATCCGAACCGGGAGGATCCAAGGAACAGGTGGGGGAGTGAGGGCGAGGGTGGGGGACGGGCTAATCCAGGAAAGCATTTGGACGGGGGTAGATGCAAAGACGGTCCAGAGAAGACAAGTCCAACGATGCGGCGCAGTGGAGCACAGAGAGAGAGGGGAAAGAGGAGAAGAACCAAATGAGCGTGCCGATGATTATAGTTCGATGAATGAGTGTGAGGTATGTGCGGTAATGATGCAATGAGCGTGAGTGTGTATGTGAGTAATACCTTAGAAATGCGATGCGATGCGAGATGAGAAAAGAAACCAAAACGCAATGAGTGTGTGAGTGATGTGGAATGCGCCGCAGTGGAGGAGTTGGCTACAATGGTGTACTAGCGTATGATTGTAGGGTCCTGGGTGTTGAGCTAGGTGATGGCGGAGTTGTCGAGGGTACGAATGGGAGTGGATGGGGAGGTCGAGATCCTGGGCGGTCGGTGACGTTGCGCGGCGCTTTATGAAATATAGGACCAGGCCAAGTTTACACGGCCGACGTCCTTGATGACCACCTGGGCCTGAATGCGACACACCTGCGGACGACGTCATCAGCAACCCGCCCCTATCAATCGTCAAATCAACCTCAAACCGCGACCCACCATGTCCGCAGCCTCCCAGTCCTTCCAGTACACATGCAAGCTCCCATCATCCTTCGTGTCGATCTTTCTCACCGGCCCGAAGCTCTCGCACCATTTCACCACATTCTGCACGCGTTTCTCCCGCTCCTTCGCACGGTGCTCCGCCTCGGCTGGCGACTGCGGCGCGCGCGACGCGTTCAGGTCGAGCGGCGCACCGCTGATCACGAGCTTCTTTTTCCTCCGGCGCTGGCGACCGGTCAATGACGCGAAGAACGATTGTGAGCGAGGTGTGGGGACGAGGAACGACGGCGAGGGCGTGCTAGGCGACGGCAGCGGTAACGTCGGTTGCGGCGGCGGCGAGTCGGGCGTCATAGGACGGTCAGGAATTTGCAACATGAGCGGTTCCCGTGGAGGCGACGGCGGCATCTTCAGCTGCTCTGGCGCGAGCAGAGGGGATTCAGGAGTGAGGTGAGGATTTTCCGCAAACACAGGCTCTTCTTCATACATGTACGATGAGCTTGTCGTCCCGTACGCATCCGTCTCGGGGAGCGGTGAGGGCAACATAGGCTCAACCGGCGTTGCTAGCGTAGATGCCGACGACCCGCTTGACGACGACACAGAAGGTGCGAGGATCTTCGGTGCATGGTGTGTGGGCAGGTTGAACGACGGTCTTGACGAGAGAGACTGCATGGCTTCACGAGAGCTGGAGCGGCGGATGTCGAGCACGTCAGAGGAACCGCGGGGAGTGTTGGGCGGGGGCTGGGGCTTTCCAACGGACCCCGCGCGAGCGCGGCCGGATATTAAGCTGAATAGGCGATCTCGCTTCTTCGTCTTGCTAGCCGGAGATGATGACACATCAGGGCCGTCCACCTGCCTGATTCGGGGGCGGGACGCCACGGAATCAAGCGACCAGCGAGACGCCAGGGCAGTCGCCGTCCCTTCTGCATCATCTCCTGTGGGCGGCTCAAATTGACCTGCAGGGTCGTCGGATGGGGACCAGGTGATAGCCTCGCCTGGCGAGACTTCTTCCCCCTCGGAATCCGGCGTCACCGTCGCATCGCTCATGGGCGACGGGAGCAGTGTGGATGCGCCCCGAACTATCGAGGGCGACGGCACCGTGGCGAGCTCGGCAAGTCTCCGCAATTGAGGAGTCGAGTGCGAAGTCGAGAGCGCTGGCAGTGTGGGCCGCTGTTTGCGCCGAGGGCTGGACCCGATGGAGAACGGTCCGCACAATTCGTCACTGGTTCGCATCACCGTGGCGCTACTGCTCCGGCCTCGCCCCGTGAGTTTAGGCGAAGGCGGTAGTGTAGAATCTTGCCCCGGAAGATAGACTGCTGCCCGCTTCTCTACTTCACTATCACGCTCCTCGAGAAGAGACATCGTAGAGGAGATCGAAGGGTACGTCGCATGGCGCTGAGCGGTTGGCTTTGGTGGCGACGAGCTCGACACGGAAGATGCATGAGGGCGGCCGGGTTGGCGCAGCTGAGGGGAGGCGGAGAGACGCGAAGAGAGCCGTGGAGATGGAGGTGGAGTGTGCTTGCTATCGGAGAGCAGCGAGCGGGGTGAAACAGGAGCCGAGGGGATAGGTGAAGACAAGTTCGATGTCGATGGTGTCGGTGGGGGTACTATCGGTAAGCTTGGTCGCGGACGCAACTTCAACGGAGGAACACTGGGGAGAGGCTGGAAGAATCAGGTGAGCACACCCATCGCTTCAAGTGAATCTACGGACAAAGAAGCAGATATGATGATGGCAAACTACACAGAGAACGGCACCCGACGGTCGCTGTCCGCTCTCGCAAGTGCAAGCGTTTCGCACGAAAATCGCGGAAGGGCGCAAAAGGGCTGCGATGTGTTCTCACCGCGCCGTCGGCCAGTCGCGGTCCATCTGCCAGCATTGCACCCGAGTCTCTTCGCTGAGGACTATGCCATATTGGGACAGAGGACGCTTTTCGGCATTGGCCGAGAGCCACGCGAGTGGACGCGAACACGATCGCCAAAATTCTGACCCCCGGACTTTCCCCCCGCAACCACGCGCAAAAGACTGCAAGCTTTGCGACCGTTGGAAAGTCAAAAGCTTGCGCGCATCACTTGATGTATCCTCAACGGTCGCCAACCGTGCTCCCAAAAGACGCGCTGAAACCGAGACTCGCGGCGTGACACGTAGCTAGAAGCCAGCTTGACGTCTGGCTCGATGCGACGCGCGCGAGGATAGACGCGAATAGGCCCAAAACACAAGATGACACGAAGGCACACGAGCTGCTCACCTTGTCATAGCCATTCCGAGGCGGCTGCGTGAGGCTTTGCGAACGCACTCGCGCGTGGGACAGGGGTGACGGCTGGTGATTGAAGAGCGTTGGGTCATACACACATGGCAGACAAGCTTCTTCATCTTCTTCCTCAACTGTACGCGTGACGGCGCGGTCAATCAACGAACATGTCGGGCGGGAGAAGCACCGGAGATGGACATACCGTCGAAGAGATCCGGGATGCTGGATGCAGAGTCCGCAGCCTCCTCCAGGGCCCAACTATACTCTGTCTGAATCCAGTCATCGAGGTAAGAGGACTTTTCCGAGAGGGGGTGTATGTGGTCCTCGTTGTCAAAAAAGCGATCTTCGTAGCCGAGCTGCTGCAGAAGCTCGAGTTTCGCGTCGAGCTCACGTGGAGAGGCTGCGAGGGAGCGGTGGTGGGCGTGCATGGCAGACATGACTTGGAGAGGAGGATGAGGTGGCCGGATAGAAAAGCGAGACGCGTGAGGGCACACCGGCAAGCAAGCGAGTGTGATGAGTCGAGCGCGCTGTTACGTATGGCGGTTGGGCGGGGACGGAGGAAGAGCGCGTCTGTGCGGAGAGAGGGCAACTGGAGGGACGGACGTGAGGAGCTGGAAGGAGGGATCAGCGGGAAGGGGCATTGAAGAGAGGGAGGAGACGGGTATTTGAAGCGAGAGGTGGAAGAGGGATCCCAAGTCCAAGTCGAGTCCTGCTCTTCGCTTGGCCCAGAGTTTGATGAATATTCTCCACAGAAGGGCGAGAACCGCCTGCCATCCTCGGCTTTTTTGCGAATATCTGCCCGACTTCTACTCCCATCAGCGTTATTCTTATGTAAGCACCACACCCATCGCCCCTTCTGTCCAATCGCACGCCTCCCTCGTTTTCCCACTGTTTCTCCGGCCACGCGACGGCCTCTCCCCGGCCGAGCCCTCCTCCGGCCGTACCGCTCTGATGGGCCGCCCGTTCTCAGCGTGCTGCGCCTCCGCTAACCAGCCTCGTTCTCCCCGAACATTCAGCCAGCGTATACGAAACATAGCTCTTGGCCTTCAGAACACCACCTCTGCCCACCGTTCAGAAGCCCCTTAGTCTGGGAACGCGTGAGAGGAGTTAAAGAGTAAATACGGCCTTTGCACCTACCGCCGCCCCGCCGCCCCGCCGCCCGTCGTCGCATTGCCTCCTTCTCATCCGGCGGTCCTCAGCAACCAGCACCCTCTTCGACCTCCGCTCGACCTCCCATCTTCCTCGCATCGGTCTCCCGCGGGATGCATGTTCGATGCTCCGGCGCAATCGCATCTTCTTTTGCACCACGGGCGTGACGCCACCAATCGAACACCCGTCTCCGTCTTGCACTGGCCGCCTTCATTCGATGTCGCTATTTGCATGTTATGTATTCCTCACACGACGCCCCCGCACGTCCGGTATTGAGAGATTCTGTGGGCAATTGCCGATTCCCGCTCCTGCTGCGCTTCATGTACCAGTGCACGCGTACTAACAAACTGAATTAACATTGCGGCCAGCTGTCCATCGAGTATATACAGGCGCCGAACTGGAATCCTTGTCACAGTCTCTCTACAGCCCCTCCCCCTCGGCTCGGCTCGAATGGGGATCTGGTTCCTACGGCAGCTCAATGGATGGCATGCATTATCGCCATTCCGTCCGTCTTCGTCCATGTTCCGGATCGTCGCCACGATGTCTGTCCTTTCCCCTTTGGCAATCTCTACTCACCCACCGCTTGCAGGTCCCACTCTCTCGCCGAGCACGCCGATAGGGCCCACAATGCGCTCCCGACGCTGCAGGGTCCGGGTGCGCTGACATTATCAGCGATGTTGGCTTTGACGCAATCATCGCACGCCCTAAAGATGTATGTCAAGGACAGACGTCCCAGGCCTGCCGTCCCTGCGTGCCTTGGTACATGTGCGACATATGATTCTGCTCGTCTTCTCAGAACTTCCCCCTCTGGCACCTGTGATGCCTCGCCTGGTCCTTCCCCAAACTCTCCAAACGACCAAGCTTCAGCCTACAACAGCACGATGGCCATCTCCGCCCCTGCATTGAACCCAGGCGCGATAACAAGCTCGAGCTTCTTCATTATGGCCGGCGCTTCTGGTCTCGGAGTGATCCTCTACGGCCCCTCTACGGTCCCCTGGATGGCAACCCTCCATCGCCCATCGGGGACGTGCTTCTCCACCCTGCGGCCCTCTACCACCGCGCTCGGCACATCAATCGCAACCTTCGTGCGTTTCCCCGCGCCCTCGCTGCCAATCACCTACCCTCTGTCAACCACAATCTCCATCCGGCCAAATATGGCGCGCAGGGTCCAGGCCGAGCGCGGTATCTCGCGCTACCGCCTGCTTCCCCAGGTCCCTGCGTGTCGCCGCCCAAGTCTGCGCGACTGCCTCCAAGATGGGAGGTGTGGAGGTGAGCACACTGCCGCGTTAGGAACGTAGGCGGCGGCGGCGGTGGTGGTGGCTGCCGCATCTGAGGCCTAGATGCTCAGGCGTCGCGGCAATGCACCCGCCCCTGTTCACGCGCCGCACACCCGTCCTCTCCCCGCAGCAAAGACAGAGAGCCCTTACACGGTGTGTTTGCTGAGGGAATACTGAACCTTGCTATCTTCAGCGGGCGCCCCGCCGCGCCGTGCCCGGCCGTCCTCGGCTGCGGCCACTGCCGCTCCCGCGGACACAACGGGGGGGACGCCCCTGCCCAGACGCACTTCGGTGCTCCTCCTCCATACGGACGTAAGCTTGAAGTGCACGGGAGCGGTCCGGCGCTGAGCAGTAAGCAACGCCCCACTCTTCAAACGAAGACGGCGATGTCTGCCCCGCGGACGGGCACCGTTAATTGAGCCTCCGAAGGTGGACGTGCACCCCCGGCTTCGCGCGCGTCTGTGCGTCGTTCATGTCCTGCCGTCGAGGTGTTGGGCGAGTTCGTATGACGACGCTGGGCTGCTCGGATTGGCTTGCTGGCGGCGTCCCCGCCTCCTGCGAGGCTTCATTTCGCTACCTTACGCTACCGCACGCAGCTTAGCTTGGTGCGCCAAGTTCGCGGCAAGGGACCTCGGACATGGACATGATGCATGAATAGCTGGGGGGACGTGATACAGTAGTTCGACCTTGGCAATTGTGCTTACTACTTGCTACTGCCCCCTCGCCGGCACCCCCTGGGCGCGCCTGCTGATATGTTGCGTGCCTCAGAACACGTCCTCGATCTGCTGCCGCACATACCGTTCTCGCGATCTGTCGACGCGCGCCGATGTATGGACGCAGCGCAGATATGAACCTTCAAGTCGTCTCAAGCATCGCGCCTGCAGTACTGTACATCTGCGCACGGCCCATAGCGCGCTACCCCATCCATAATACACCTTACGCTCACACTCAAAAGTCAGCTAAGGCCCGCTGCCCAAGGGCAATACTCAACGACCAGATGCGTCGCCGTCCGGGAGAAGACCCCGCGTCCCTGTCGAACGCCGTGCCAGCGCACGCCGCCGACCACCGCGGGGATGCTGTATCTGATCTAAGCTCTCCCGGGCCCGGCAGGACGCGGGGGGCCAGAGCGAGCTCCTCGAGAACAGCGAACACGCCGTTCTGTGGTGGCTGTCTGCCCATGCTCGGTTCCCCCCGTTCCTGCTGCTGACCCGCCCCATGGACGTCGACGTCGACGGCGTGACGGCGGTGATACCGCGTGCCCCGAATGGCTCAGCCCCTGCTAGCCGCGCATGGAATCTCCGTAGCAAGTTGCTCGCACTACATGTGTGATGGGAGGTGCTGGGGTGCTGGGACGCAGACGCGCCCGGCGAAGGAGAAGAAGGGGAAGAAGGAAAGGCCCGTCAGCGAGCGAGCACAGTCGTGATCATGACCAGCGCAATCTATCCAAGCCAGTCGATGCGCGCACTCAGGAAAGGCAGTCGGCGAACGGCGTTGGGCTGGATGGCCCCGCTGGACGGGGTAGGCTACTGGACGTATATCGTACCGCGCGGACAATGTGACACTGCTTCGACAGCTCGTCGGGCCTCGCGCTCGACTCTCGCACGCTCACCCCGGTGGGGTCTGCCCCAGACGTACTTGCGCACTCCCAGATGTGCGCGCCCCGCCGTGGTGCCATCAGAAGTTGGGGTGTGTGGAGGTGTTGCTGCGCCGTGGATGCGCATGAGCTCTGGGTCACGGTCTGGCGTCGGCGCAGCTTCCAGCCGTGCACGCTGTATATTGTTCTGATTAGCTTTTCTTCCTTCTTTCTTTTTGGTGCTGCACACGCTGGAGCGCATCGTTCAACAGAAGGGATCTGCGTCGGCGCGCGCGAGGTGCCCCGTACAAGCCTCCGCGTTCCCGATGCCGGGCGATTGGGAGGGGGCTTATACGGATTTAATACCGAGATGCTCTCAGGTGCGATTCAAGCGAGCACCCGACGTCAATGCACGAGCAGCTGATTGACGGAGCACCGCGATCATACGTACATACCGTACGCAGTACCTGCGTGCGAGGCATGTACGGTCATACAACCCACGACGCATCACTAGCGATGCTTCGTGCTTCTGCGGACCATGCTCGACCGCCCGTTACAGTCGCCGCGGCCGCGCGCGCACACGCAGCGGAAGCAGCAGCGTAAACAGCGTTCGCTTCGGTGTCCAAGCTTCGATGCACCTGTCCCTTATGTCCGCCCTCGACCACCGCCCTCACCGCCCTCACCTGCCTCCTCTGGCCCTCTCCCGGCGTTCGCATGCGTTCCATCCGAGCAGGCTGCCACCGGCGCGCCATATCAGGCAGCCCGTGCGCACGGTCATATCGCAATCGGGGGTCTTGCCGACGTCCTTGCCATCGTCGCTTCTCGGGGCTCGATGCCTCGACGTCGGGCAGACGCGCTCATGCACTTACGCGATGGGAGTGTGGCAGGTGCGCACCACAGTCCCACAGCGGAGCTTTGATCGCGCTCTCTTCCCCCCAGCCGCAAATGAAGGACGTCCATTCGAACCGCATGATGGGATGGTACAACGCATCTGAGCGTCATACGTTCCGCGAGGAAGTCGGCTCGAGCTGGGAGAAGGCAGCGAAAGGCTGCCGCCGCGACTTCGCGGATGTTCTCATCGCGGCGGCCTCTGCGGGGGCGCGCAAGGCGCCCCGGATCACCGAGCCCGGGCCACCGAACGCCAGGACTCCGCGCTTCAAGCTTCAAGGCGCAAGCCTCGAAAAACCGCCGGCAGGGGAACATCGCGCCCCTCGCGCTCCTTCGCTCCGTGCTCTCTTCCGTTTCCGCCGAGTGACAGGGGGGACGGGCTAGTGCAAAAGCCCCCGCGAACGTTGGGCAAGTTCTGCGCGAGCGAGCCCTGACTTTGACTGAGCCAAGGCCAGGGCCCGATTGCGCATCGCAGCGTCGTCCGTTGCGCGCGGCTCCGATGCGCTTCTCTCCGAGCAGGCCCCCGGGCTCTCGAACGTCCGCGCTCACTATCTTGAGTGCTCCCGGACGTCGGCAAGAGGAACCGATTCGCAGTGGCACGAATAGGTGACCGAAGGATGTCTCGGTACGGACCAATGCATGTTGAGCTGGCGTACGATGCCCTAAAGAGCGTCTCGTTCGAGTCCCATGGGGACAAAGAGTATCGCCGGCGGGGCAGCCCCAAGGGTAAGCCCTCGAAGTCGGCGCATCGCTCGGTATCCCCCATACGTACCATGTACCTCTTCGAATCGCATCTGTGCCTCGTCTTCTCACCGTGGCGCGCGAGAACTCCTGGGGTGCCTACGATGCTGATGCCGCGCTGGGCCGCTCGCCCTTAAGCTATTGCATGGCGGACCCCATGACGAAGTCCTACTCTTTGAAATCTGGGCGCTGTGACTGCGCCACCGCGGCTGCGATTCCTTTCGAGAGCGCGACTTCGTCACGTATGGGGAGGATCAGGCGGTCGTACAAACCCCGGAGAACGACCGTTGCCACTGAAAGTGGCGTATCTGAAGTGCGCGATGAGCCTGAAGGAGAGGTTGGGGGTCTTCTGCTCTTCTGCAAGCGGCAAAGCGAGTTAATCGTGCTTACCTTGTGCATGGCAGGCGCTTCCGGCAAATAACAAGCATAAGAACATATCTCGCGTCGATCGTGGCTGCTCGCGAGACTAGCTAGCAATCTATGTCAAGAATCTTGACGGTGGCGGGCAATTCGGACCAATGTTCGCAAACTGCGCCGGTTACTCAAACATACGGCCTTGACCATACCTGGTACCTCTGAGCGCGTTGCGGCCGGAGTGCAAAGGAGGAAGACTGCTGAACACAGCACCGCCGGTTCGCACACCCACACAGATCGCATCACGTGACCCCAAGTATATGCCGATGGCAGGCTCCGGTGCGTCGATAGGTAGGAAGTGCTTTCGCTTGATCCACACCATCCATCAAGTCATTTCGCGGTGAAGTCTGTCAGTTTGCTGACATGTATCTCCGAGCTCGGGGCGGCTGTCTTGTCAGGGTCTGACTGTCTGGCGTGCCAGGCAGCATGAACCGCCAGGCTAGCCTTGTTTGATCATGTAGTCGCCGCGAGCGGAGAAAACAAGGAATAAGAAGTTCGTCTCTAGACGTAAGTCAGAGGGTAGGACGCGCCAGTTGTGGACCCTGGGCGGTAGGAGCTTGCTGATTGGTGTGATAGACAGCTCAAAGTACCGAACCTGTATCTTCAAGAAAGTCCAGGTCGCATCCAGGTCGCGTTGTCTCCGAGTTATACAAGTGAGTGCTGCGTACTAAGATGGTCGTCCAGGTATATGAATGGGCTCAGCTCGTCTAGTCGACGCCACATGATATACAGGAAGGAGGTTGCTTGCCGATATACAAATGGGCGATTGCATACAATTGCTCGGGGTCCAACCTGGCAAAACGCCCTCCCAGGTTCCCCCCGTGGTCACTTGGCAGCTTTCTGTACTTCTCCTGCCTCTATTCTCGAACACTTCGCTAACCTCTCCTCCCTGGAGCTCATCACAACTATCTTCTCAGTATCCCTGAACCAGAATTCATTACGACGCCTGTAACCTGAAAGCATGGGCGCAACGCCAATTCATACATCATGATGGCATGCTGCCGGAAAATGTCGGCAGTTTGCGTACTTCCACATGAAGCTTGTCTATCTGCGCCACTCTCATGATGCTCAAGTGTTCGTCGTGCGCACCCGGGACATGGAGCATCGAAATCAGCTCCTCTTCAACAGGTTCCTGGCTGGCAGAGGCCGCATACCCCCCGATCAGGTGTGTTTCTTGCTACGTCCCTGCGCCAGAGGCCCGTTCCGCTATTTGAGGGTTCCAAAGTACTTCTGCATCCTTGGATGGCCGGACGTGAATTCGACAGGTTGCCGTGGAGCACGCCGCTTCGCTGGCATACGGATCCTCGCGCGTTGCGAGCCTGAGATGCAGACGTACTGCGAGGTGTCGGTCCTTCTCACAGGACGTCGAAGCGCTTCATACAATGCGTGCTTCTCATCGCTCGCTACGGAGCGTAGCTTGTTCGACATGCTCTCTCGCTGTCGGGGAGGACTGCGTCATGGGAAATGTTGGTCTTCGCTTCTGCAGGCGAGAGACGGCAACCTACTCTCCGCTCGTACAATCACGCTCTACTCGCTGTGATCCTGATGATAGCCCGTCTGGAGCATGCTGCTGGCGAGAGTCCTTGTGCGGTATCGCCGCCCTGTCTGCGTCGGTGGAGGCGCAATGCATTCGGTACTTGGCTTCCTGCTGGTATTCCCGCGCTTCGAATCTTACTGTGGCCTTAACTGCGCCTTCTTACTGCCTCATGCCAACCGCCCGTCTGCCTCCGGACCCGGAAGCCTAACCATCCGTCCTTCCAGATTACCATTCTGCTCTCACACGCTCCGAAACACCCACGCCCTCTACGCGCTTCCCGCGCTCCCTCGCATACGCAGGCGTGTCTTGCTACATCCTGGAGAAGCCAAGCGACGGTCGCGCGCAACGAACATCTACGCCAAGGATGAGATGTCTCAAAGCTGGACAACACATGACCTCTCACACTCCCTTTCTTTTGCCCGGGGGCTGAACCCGGCTTGTACGTACATCTATGCCGCCCATATGCCGGCAGATTAACGAGTTGAGGTGGGAGAGGCCATATCCCCTCATCACTGCGGGCTTGATTTATCAGCGCAGGTACTACTTCTTAAGATGGTCAGCGCATGTCTTACGTTGCAGCGACGCCGATCGGGAGGGCGAGCGCAGTCGCGGTTGGTACCCCAGTTCGATTCGGATCGCTAGCAATCACAAAGCTGTCATTCCGTTCTATCTCCCTGGCGAGATGAACGATATGTTCTCATCGTCTGGTATGAGCGGCGATATACGAACACGATCGGACCAGTGGGGAGCGGAATGAAAAATGACGGCAGACCACAATGGCCCACGAGTGCGATACTTTCGGGCTTCCTCGCCCCCCACGGAGCAGGACAAAAGAGGAAGCGTCAAAGACGTGGCCCGGTCATGAAGGCATACCACGGGACATGAACGGGAAATTTTCCGGGAGGTGATCACGTACTGGGGAAGCAAGGGTGCGTCCATGAGCTCCATAGACAGCGGGTTCTTGGGCGGCCTAAACCTTGCTCTTGCAGGTGAAGCTTGTCCAAGAGTGCATCCGATGCCGCTCAAACACACTCTAGGTATTTCCCTGGCAGCAGCGCGCTGCGGGAGCAACTTTGCGCCATGCGCCGGCTCGATGCAGCGTCCAGGAAATTCACGAATCGACGTTGATGATGGTAGCGTTAGATAGCCTGTATGACGTGGGGACTTCGCCATGGGCCTCGGGCTAGGTCTTCTCCACGTCGGGCAAGAGTGCGGTGACGATACAAGGGAGACTGTCGGGGAGAAGCGCGCGAGGCCGGGCGGCCCCTGCCTTCCTTCTGCACGCGTCCGCAGTCATGTAGGAGTCTCAAAGATGGATCCGCAACAGTGCAATCCAACTGGGCTTCGTGCGGGCCGATGGTACGATCCTCTTTGGGATTGCTTATTGTGATTGAGCAGCATCCGGGAGGCTCTAACCTATCGTGTCATCATCGTGCATCGCGGCTGTGTAAAGGCTTCAATGAGCACTCACTTGTGTCAACAGGGCGGGAATGAAGCTGCTCTTCGCTCACGGCCAGGCAGGAAGGTACTTTGGTGCGCGAAGCGTCCACTGCGATGCTTCATGACGCCCAAGAAGGCCTGCAACGCGGTGTGGCCGCTGCGCATATTACCGCATCTGGAACAAGGGGATCGCTCAATTTCGGATTACAGGAATTGGTGCTTTCCGCAGGACCGCAAGTGCACTACTGGCAATCTGGCATGCCGTAGAAGGCTCGGTCCAAGGATGGGTCGAGAGTGTGCGGCGTGTTGCAACCGCGGGATGTACCAACTGCTCTCGGCGCCAGTAGTGGGTGCTGGTTCGTAAGAGTGCTGTAAGGCGGGCGGTGCTTTACTCGTACGGTCACTGACAGGGCTGCGGGATCCTGTGCACTAGCCGCATGGCCAACGATTAGAGTTGGGGATTTGCAAGATGTCGGAAAAGCGTGCGGAAACGGCCTTGAAGAATTTATGCTGGGATACTACACCAAGAACCAGTACAATCAGCGGAGGTAAGGGCATCGTACGTGAGCCAAGTAGTTGCATCAGAAGGCCTACCGGACGGACAATTAAACGCCGGTGGTACGCCTGAGAATGGCCTTTTCTCGCCAGGTAGACTGGGCGCAAAGAAGAATTGGGAAGTCGGCATGAGCGGGGCTTGTCACAGTGGTGAGGTCCGTGCTGAGCTAGCCCACAACGTTCGATTGAGGCTGAACGACAGTGCTACACGCACCGCATTACGGGACATTTCCTCGGTGTGGTAAGTCTGACTGTGTCTGCATCGTCGTAGTCATGACCGCTCTGTCACCTCCAGCGTTTCAATCCCACGATGAATCGCGAGCTGGAAACCTACTTATCAAAACCCCTCTCTGCAAGTGCGAGGTTGTAGACAGGAGGGTGGTCATTGGACACAAGTGGTACACGTTCGCAGAGACACAGGTGGCCGCGAACACAGCGAGAGCCGCGGCCCTGACTGAGCGGCGAACCGCATTGAAGTTCGTAGGCATCCCTGGTAACGTGAGACAAGTGCAAGAATGAGTAATTTGTGTGTGAAGTAGGATGCTGCGGCTCACTTCGCAAGACAACCAAAGATATTGCGCGTCACAAGTTTCCTGAGTGAATAATGATTCAGCTACAACATCAGCATCGTTGTCAAGGGACTGCACGTACTGAGTGTCCTCCATAGTGATAAACGCTTTGAATGGATAGTAGCACGCACCTTGACCCAGTCAACCTCGCCAACGCAGAGATATTCATCTCAACGCGTTCAACGGCGTAAAGCCCTTCAAAGCACAAGAGAGTCGTCATAGATATCGTCAGTATATACATAAGACATCGTCACTACGTTCAGAGAGATCGTAAAGAGACTATGGGTACGGGGAGCGATCAGCAAGAGGATGAGAGACAGAAGAAGAGGAATAAGGGAAGAGGAGTAGGAGTAGGAGGGTCCGTCGGGAATCAGCTATACCTACAGCGGGTGGGGTAGCATCTATGAGAGCGGTATAAATACATAACGTTACGGGTATCGAACGATACATCCAACGCAGGAGAGGGAGAAGGAAGGGAAGGAGGAGATTGAGACCGAAATTGAGAGACGAGAGCGTGAAACCGAAAATGAGATATGAAATAATAGACAGAGAGGCAAGACGGAGAGGCGAAAGGGATAGGAAAGCGCATAGCAGGAGGCACACAAGTAAATAAGAGTTAGATACGACAGCCGAATCTAGCAGAAAAGCTTCACAGATGAACGAGAACAAGAGACAAGAGAAGTCATGGCTGCTCAGCAGCGAGTGTCGTCAAAAGTGATTTTTTACTCACCACATCGGGGAGCGATGATGCATCGACCTCGAAATCATGTCCCGCGAGGAGCGTAGGATTTTTTGTTTGCCCAATGAGCAGTTGTGGTTGTGTTGTGGCGCCGCACGGGATGGCCGTGGATATGAATTCACCGCCTCCATCCGCTACGTCCGCCAACGGGCGTCGCCAACGTCTCGCGCGCTTTCGACGCCGTGACGTACATCGCCATCGCCTCCTCGATGTTCACGCCGCCTACTCCCGGTCGCGTGGTGCCCATCGCGGCCTTGTCGAGCGCACTCGATGCGAGCTCAAGCATCTGGTCCAGGTCGCCGTCATCCTCCTTCCACATGCCCGGAGGCGCAGTCGGAGCTGCTGCTGCAAGGCCTGACGGGCCTGCGCTCGGCATGCCCCACCGTGCATATGCTGGCTCGGCGTCTGGGGCAGGAGTGAAGCGCGCCGCGGCGATCCGAGTGGGGGTGGGCGTCGCGCCGCGTCCGCGCGCAGGAGAAGCGGCACGACCTCGTTGAGGTTGGCTGTTCTCGCCACCAAAGAGTGCCCAGGGCGAGTTACCGGCGAGCGAGGCGAGAAGACCGCCAAAGCTTGCTCCTCCCGACTCTTCCTCCTCGTCATCGTCATCGTCCTCATCCTCATCGAGTGTATCGGCGGAAGCGCTCTCTTCGTCTTCCGACGAGGAACCCGCGAACCACGCGACGTAGTCACGCCCACTGGGCTCTTGTGGGGGTGGCGAAGGAGGCTCGGGCGACTCTGGTGATTGAGGAACGGGATCGACATCTGGAGCCTGCGTAACCTGAGCAAGACGAGACGGCCTTGATGGAGCGAATGGATTCTTGTTGCTGCTCGTTGCGCGAGCCATCGGAGGTGCCCAGATCCCGTTCGGCACCGCCGCGGCCTTCTGATCTGCGGTGGTGGTCTGCGCAGCGTTCGCCTTGCCCTGATATGTCTCCCAGGGGCTGGGTGTGCTAGACGAAGGTTTAGGAGCGGGCGAGTTGCGCCCGTTGGCCGCAAGTTTCGTATTGATGGGCGCGGGAGATGCGGCACGCTGGGTCGGAGTGGAAGACTTCCCTCCGCTCAACGTAGAGAGAGCGGGCACCGCAGGCTTGCTCTTTGGCTCGGCGGGAGCTGGAGTCTTCTGAGAAAGCACTGACGTCCATCCACTCGCAGCCGGAGTTGACGCAGGCGCTGCACCTGGCGTCGGGGTAGAGCGACCGTTGGCAACAGGTTTCGTCTCCGCCACAGCGACTTTCTTGCCCTTCTTCTTGCCCTTGCCCTTGATAGGGACCTCAATGACCTCGTCCACCTCGGGCTCCGGCTCGGGCTCCGGGTTGGACGGCGCGTTGGGGACGTACTCAAGGATAGGTTCCGGCGCGGGGGTAGGCTCGGTCCTCTTGACAGGCTGTGTACGTTCCTCCGGGAAAGCTCCCGGAGGCTGTAGAGGCCGCGCGGTCGACGGAACCTGTACCGTAGACGGAGGCGCACTATCGCCACCTGGTCCTCCCAGGCCACGCTTCTTGCGCTCATCCGCGAGGAGCTCGTCGCGGCGCTTAACGATATCGCGTGCGCTCTGCTCCATCGCCATTTGGTGAGCGCGGATCGTGAACTCGCGGTCGGCGGTAGGCATGGGCTTCCGGAGCTGTCGCGCGAGTTCCGCGTCCGCGTCTGCAGCCTTCAGGTGGAATTGGCGTATTGAGTTCAAGTACAACTTTTCCACCACTTGCATGTACTCGGCGTCAGCTGCATGGGATGGGGGAAGAGGGCAAGCAGAGAGAGCGACGGGGACAGAGTAGGCAAGAAGCACTAGATCCGTCTCGGAGGACGCTGTCGCCGTAGCAGGGGTCGCGGCGGCAACGGGAGTCGACGTGACGGGGGCCCTTGCCTGAGTACGGTGATCCTCGCGGATAGAGGATGTCAGGCTTGCAGGTGTCTGCTTCTGTCGATCGAAGCATACTTGTTAGCTGATGCCCGTCTCGAGTGCAAGTGTGCAAGTACCTTGAGTGGTTCAAGCACATCTCCCGGTACAGGCCGGGACGCCACAGGCTGCGTGCTGTGAAGCGGTTGACCAGCCTTGGCCTTTTGAGCTGCAGACGATTGCAGCGGTGCTGAAGAACGCGACTGCCAACCTCCCAATGGTTTGGAGGGGGCTGGAGGGGTAGTGCCGCCGATGGCAGTACTACTGGAGTTGGCACTGCCCGCCACCGACGCATGTTGGGCTAGCGCATAGACGCCCGTCTCCTCGTCGGACTCTTCGTACGAGAGAACTTGCTCGACTGTGAGCATCTCGTCGGGAGTCATATCGACCCACTCTTCCGCTTGAAGATTCGCGCGTCGAAGGCGTGCATCCCATTCGGCACGGGCAGCAAGCGCAAACTCGCGCTGCATAGCGTTGACGATCTTGTCCATACCGTTCGGCGTCCCCTTCTTGTCCTTCGAGCGACTTGTACGCTCTGCAGCCTTTGCCAGCTCCTGCAACTCCATCTCGATCTCTGCCTGGTGCGGCAGTACCCACGTCTGCTCAAAGTCGTTCCATTCAGCGCGCACTCGGTCCGATCGGGTGAACGTATGCTTCTGAGCGGGAGTTAATTTGGCTGCGGGCGTGAACACATTACGGAGATGAGAGGCGAGGGCCGACTTTGCCGGCTGTGCGGCATGTTTGGCAGGTTGGGAAAGTGTTTTGGGAGGCGGGGCGACGGGGTTGGCTTGGATAGTGACGCCTGGCTTTGGTGGGCCGGCGGGCGGTTGTGGGGACACTCGCTGCGTCGAAGACGTGGCTCCAGAAGACGAAGATGGCTGCGGTGGTCTTGCTGGTATAGGCTGAGGTGCTTGTTTCGCAGCTACGGGGGGTTTCGAAGCTGTAGCAGGGGCTACGGCGGGGGGCTTCGCTGTAGATGGGGATGGCTTGGGTTGGGCAGGGGGTTTCGCCGCAGCCCCGTTCTTCCTCTTGGGACTCATGTTGGAGCCAGGGATCGCGCACGTAGTCTGCAAAGTCGTTCTCCGAGTTTAGCAGAGATGAAAGCAGCGATTTCTGGAGGCAACATAGACAGTGCGAGGAGAGATGGAAAGACAAGAAGAAACTCGGCTCTGACTCAAAATCCACCGCTTATGGGAACCGGCATTCGCCGGACAAGCGAGTGATGCTCAAAGCGGCAACGGAACTATTGTCTGATCTCCTCGACCGTCGGGTGCACAGCAGAAGTCGTTCATGGGCTGTGAGAAGAGCAGACTGTAAGGTTGATGAACGCTAGGATTTGAGCTGAACACGGCGTATTCAGCATGTATCCACGTTGATTGGTCGGAACCAACGATCTCGCAGGGTCTCAACCGCGCCCGGCCGTCCGACGAACTCGCTGCAACGTACGTCCAAGTATATCTGTGCCTATGTTAGACAATCGAAGCTGTAAATGGTTGTCTTGCTTGCCCCGTGGCCGACGCGCTCCGATGGATCATGGCATGAGCAAAGAAAGCAACTGCGGTGAACGGCGTAAACCGCCGGCAACTAGTCCACATGGTACCAACTAGGCCACGATGACGTATCCGGTGCCTCCTCGCGCGCACTCGCAGCTTATAAACCTCGGCGACCTAAACCCTGTCCCTACGAACGACCTTGACGACTCCTCCACGTTGTATCACCTCCACTATCTAAAGAATCGTCGAACATGGCAACTTGGGTTTCCCCCACACACGATGTCATACTCTACTTCCTCGCCTTGTGAGTTTGTCAATCAACTACTGTTCAACTCATTCCTGACATGTTCGTTGCAGATTCATTCCGCCCGCTGCTGTATTCTTCAGTGAGTACTGAGAGGGCATCGTAGTCTTCGTCCATGCTGACGTATTGTGTAAAGAGCGCGGAATAGCTGCTGGTGAGTACATCAAGGGTGGTCTCGCACACCTGTTCGCTGACCTCATGTCTGTGTAGATTTCTGGATCAATATCCTCCTCTGGATCCTCGGCTGGATCCCCGGGGTACTACACGCATGGTACGCTCCATGCTGGCCCACACACCGACTCACAGCTAACAACTCGCGCTCAGGTGGATTATCTCGCGAAGCGAGCGAGCGGCTGTATATCCCCCCTAAACCCTCCTAAACCTCGACTCTCACGCCTTCCTATGCAACTTACTGTACACTATTACCTCTGTATTATATTTTGTGTTCCCACCGAACTGAGTCACGATGATACCTCGTCCCGCCTCTGGTCCAATGTTCATTGAGTCGGAGTGCGAGATTCTGTCGGCAAGTTCAGTCAGCATCAACCCGTCAGTGCCCGGGAGCTTCCACGAAAGGAAGAGCTCCCTTCAGCGTCAAGGGCGATAGCTTTAGATCCTAACAGGCTCAAATATTGCACAGCCACATACTCAACGCCCGGGGGCTACTGTGGTTAACGCTTGGGCGCTACTAGAGTACCCCTACAGCGGAGGCATCCTTCAAACAGCCAGTCTGGGGCAATGCCATTGCACAGAAGAAATGAGTATATCACTCTGATTGAAGAGTCTGCATATCTCCTGAGAGGCCCCCCCTCAGTTCCTCATAGCTGCAAGTTCACCGTCGGTTACACAGTTGAATGATGGCGGCCGCATGCATGCAGAACGATAGAACACACGGACAACGGGCAGAGGTAGAATGGCAGATGTGTAGGAACACCACACAGTGGCTCATTCAGATCACAATCCGAACACACGAGGCACGGTCGCGTTGGTCAACAAGTGCACGTGACTATGCGCGATCGATACGAACATCCGTTTTGAGAAATTTCGCGTCATGACACGTGTATTGACTACCACACACACGGTACAGACATACGAGTATACAGGCAACAGACAACAACGACGTAGCGGGGCGGGAGCATAGCAATTATGTACAGTACAGATGAGGAGATGAGAGCAATGAGATAGTGTGGGGTCGATATGCACAGAGGAAGGGAAAGCGATGATGAGGAATCGTGCAGGGCATGTGAGAGACCGTAATAACGTTGCGAGGAGGTGCGTCAGCGGCGACGCGTCGTGGCTATCGGGGTCGTCGTCAGCGACCCGTGGATGACGCAGAGAGAGGGTGGGGAAGAGAGAGTGCCGACTGAAAACTCACCATAGCTGACCACGTCCCGAATCCTACTCGTCGCGAGGGGTCGTGATTCCATAGTAGATCTCGGTGAGCGTAAACTCTCGGTTCTCCGTGGTGACTTGCCGGTCCAAGGCACCGAGTACGCGGCGGTACTTGTGGTCTTCAGGGCGTTTAATGCCCTTCTTCGCGGTTGCCTTACGTTTGAGGCCGCGAGCACGCCGCTGCGGCCCAGACGACGCGGAGACGCTCGGGTCTGCGTTTTCATTCTCTTGATCGTGAGAGGAGCGAGCGCGCCCGCTGGTGGACGGACGCGTGAGGTTGGTGGTAGAAGTGACGGGTATATCGGGGATGGGGGTTGCCTCCGCGGCGGTAGAAGGGTTTGCGTCTCCTGCGGGGACGACGAAATGAAGGTTGCCGTTGTGGGTAATGAAAGCGGACATTGTGTTATGGGGTATAGTGAAAGATACGATGGTGGAATAACGGGGTATGGGTGCTGTGGCTGGCGTGGGTCTGTGGCTGAACAGAGACGGTAGTAGTGGGGAAGAGGAGGAAGTCGCGTCGAGGACCGAACTTGTACCACCCACGCGCGCCAACTCGCGTTAAGCGAGCGCGAGTTTCCGAAAATCTGCAGGGGCAGCCAGCGCGGGACCCCCATCACTGGGTTTGCAAACAAAGAGGCCCAGGTAACGGCGGCACCCCATTGTAGACGCTCGGCTTCCGCTCACCGGCCCGCATCGATCATGGCTAAGCAAAGGGGATCACTATAATCTGCACAGCTGTATAACGAAGAATAGAGAACGTACCAGATGACCGTGGAACCGGATCACAGACCTGTCCTCCCTTTGCCAGCCCTCCCATAGCCCATCGCACATACCCTCCGCTGCTCCGGTCGCCCGTAGTGCCGCTGCGGCACCATGATGAATCGGACATCACTGCAGGCAAGACGAGAAGCATATGCGCATAAAGGCCTTGAATGTGTTCATATAGTCGGCGAGCTTGGACTCGCATTGTGCATTGTGGTCAGCATGGGTGACCAAGCGCTGCCCTTCCTTGTCTTCCACGACGGCCGTCTAGACTCTTTCGTTTCTCGCCCACCCCGCGCTCATGGATCGGAAAGGTCGGAAGCGGCTCGACTGCCAGGCTCACATAACGTACAGCGCACCGATGTGAGCCACTTGTCGCGGCCCACATCGCCGACCACAGTTTCCGGAGGGAAGCGCAGTGCGCACTGACCGACAGGCTACTCCTCTGACTACTCTGGCGGCACCATTCGCTGCAAGCTAGCCGCCATGGAGGCGCGAGGGTGGACGAGGTGGAGCGGATATGAGAACCTGAGGGTACGTCTCCTAATGCGCGATACAGATACACTGAGTCCACTTCGCCCAAGCGGGTCGCGACAGAGGCGATGTGCGTTCAAGTACCAGTGCAGCCTCCCACTCCACTACTCCATACCTCAAGACATCCTCGCTTAACCACGTACTTCTATGAGCCCCGTCGCGGACCATATACGATCGTCCCAGCAGTAGGCAAGCACGACGCGTCCACGAAGTTATGACCTTGGCGACACGGCCGCTGAGATTGGGTCGTATCGTATTCACCCATTCAGGTATGTCGCTTGCCAGCCCTCGTTCGCCTCCAGAACTCCTTGAAATCCTGTATAGCATGAAGTCGGCCGCCTGTGTGCGTTACCATCACGCAGACGGTCCTTCATGCTAGCAAAGAACTGGCTGCTCCTGTGTACCGTGCCATGCAAATGCAGACCACCACCCATTCATCCCGTACGCATTACATATACCAGTGTCTCTAAGCCGAGTACTCTTAGACAGAGCGTTCACGACCGGTGCATGGTGATCATCACAAATTCACCGTGGGTCTAGCATGTGCAATACTTCTCTCGACAGGAGATGCACCAGCACACTCTTCACACATACTTGGGAGGTTGCTCACTCCCTACTACCGCCGTGTGGTAATAAGTCACGTCGCTCAATCTCCCTCATTTCGGAGGATGTGCGACGTTACCTACCAGACGCTAGATGTCTGAACGACAACACGGCGTTCATAGGGCATGGTCGCGATGTCATATTCACTCTGAGGCAAGCTTTCGTAGCGCGTATAGTGTACCTACCGTCATTCATGGAATCCTCGCAGTTGGATGCTTCTCACCGCAGCGGAATACTATGTTGAGTAGCAGTGTCCTACGTAAATTGACCTGAGAACACTCGTAAAGCCTCATATTACTGGCGAGAGCCGCGAGATCGAGCAAAACGAACTCTTACATGTTCATACCATGCCCGACGTCTGCACGGACTTAACGGAGCGCTCCGGGATATCGTCAGTTGCCATTCCGTCGTAATTTCTTCGCTCAAAGGGAAGAAGTTCGTGAATGGTTATGGGTTTTCTGACTCCCTGTTGCCGCTGAGACAACGCGGCCGTATGCTTCCACCGAGTTGCGTCGCACTCAGCCCGTGAATCGAGTGCAAAATTTGTTGCAAAAATGCCTTTCATGCCATAGCATTCTTGGGCGGTATTCGTATCCTTTCTGGATAACCGGGTTATCCTTGAGGGGTTTGAGGAGCTCATTAGATCACAAGCAACAGAGGGGAATGTGCAGTAAAGCAGACACGAAAATGGGGGCAGATAGTGGTTGAGAGCGAAACCGCTGCGGGGCGGCAATCGTGTGTGTGCGTGCAGAGCGCGCGCAGGTGACCGGGACGAGGGACCCACTGGCATAGTCTGAGTGGCTGGTAGCTGCTACATCACAGTCGACCAGTACTGAGTATTGTCTACGATATACACGCGCACGCAAGATGTCCCCACGCATGCATGGTTGTCTAGGTGTCTGGAAACGAGTTCCCCAGCCTTGACTGATGCCAATACTCCTTGCAGAGCTCATCTGATGTCTGCCACATCCCAAGCGAACTATCGCGCACTACTAGTAGGACCTCAGAAATAATTGACAGCTTTTGGACCTTGACAGATTCATAGGGCGCAGGAGAGTCGCACCACACCGACCCACCGAGCAAGAGGCCTCTAAATTACGACGCTATACATGTAGTATGACATACTGTCACTATGAGGCAGCGATTGTCTGCTGCGGGTTGACGTCCGCAGATAGCTCTGGGGTAATGAGCAAGTTACCAAGCCGAGGTGGTGCTTTGCGGTCGATGAATTCCATGAGTGTAGGGAGTTTGGCACATGCGAGACGGAGCGCTATTGCGTGTGCACGGAATCAGCGAACACATGCTGTGGAATAGGAACATGATAGCGCATACCTTCTCGAGCCAACTCTTCACGGATAGGCGCACCTCCAAGCTCGAAAATGACACGTCCTGGCGCGACACTGCAATACCGTTAGAGATGAATGCGCTACGATGCCCAGCTCTACTCACCGAGTCGCCCAGTATTCAAAGGAACCCTTTCCTTTACCCATACGTGTCTCGTTTCCCTGCAACATGCCTTGTGAACACGTACCTCCCAGTCACAATCGCAAAACACACCTTGATACAGACGGGGATGTCAGGGAACACCCGCATGTACACCTTCGCACCCTTTATAGGCTTAAGTTTCCGCTTCAACGCGTCGTCTGCAGACTTGAGCTGCTTCGCAGTTATCCGCGCGCCATTGCCCTTCACACGGATGCCCCAGTCTCCGAAAGCCAGAGTGGTCCCCTTGATCGAGCCGCCAACGGGAACAGGGAGCACACCCTTGTGTCTCTTGATGAATTTGACCGAGCGCGGCGCGAGCTGGTGGCGGCCTCGCGCAAAGACCATCGAAGGAGAGCTCAACGCCGGCCCAAACGGCGACGACGTCCAGGTCGAGGGCCGGCACGCAGCCAGCAGCGTCCGCGCAGATGGTAGAGAGAACATGGAGAGTGCTGCTTACGTAAGGGTGCGCTGTCTGCTTTGGACGAGGGATCAGGCGCCTATTGTATACGTGAATTGCCTGCTCTTGCCCGACGCCTTGCACTCAGTCTGGCTCTCTGGCAGTAAGACAGCGTCGACCCTTCTGTGCTCCTGCTTCTCCTGTGTTCTGTGTTGACCTCGGTTCAATTGCGCGACACCATGCAACACGTTCTTCCAAAGGCTTTGAAGAGCGTCGTGAACCGCCATGCTAGCGTGGAGGCACGGCAACTGGTCCTTTCGCTCCTCAAGGAGGAGAAGCAACCGCTCACGGTCCAGGAGATCTACAACCTGTCTCAAAAGCGGAACCTCCAGACACCAGATGGCTCTCCCATTTTCCCCTCAATGAGGTGTGCTCGCATCGCGTATCAGAGCCCTGAACCTCTCCTTACAGTCACTTGGCCAGGTATCTGAAGAAGGTTGTTCTGCCCGAGCTGGCGGATGCCGGCAAGCTCCAAAAAGTCCACGAACGCTTGAAGTTGACGGAGGAGCAGTTGAAGGCACTCAGGGAAAGGATGGGAAAGTCGACGTACGGCCTAACTGGGGTCCCCTCGAGCGTCGAGCTTTGGCGGTGGCAAATCAAGGAGCCAGAAACTAAGGAGCCGGAGCCGGTCAAGCAGGTTTTCGGCAAGGAGGTTGGTGTTGGCGCGGATTGGTCACACTTGAACAAGCGAAGGCAGCGTGCACGGGAGGAAAAGGTCAAGAAGGATGTGCAGTGGCTGAAGGAGCTCGAACGAGCAAGGAATGAGGTGATGAACTCTTCTTCATGATTGTGAGTACGTCTCTGCTGCTACTTGCGGAGGACTAACCATCAACACAGACAGCCTATCTGTAACCATAGCATACCACTTCCTAATGACATGCTTACCTTGTTTTACACATCTCCATCCTACGATTCCTCATCTCGGGAAGCGCATAGGCATACGGGGGTCCATAATAGTTAAATTGCACAAGTTCACTATAGCGGTGAGCGTGAACTAGTGACATAAAGGTCCTAAATTATGCACCGAACGAACCACAAGAGAAAGACAAAGCGCGGCACCACCGAACCGTGATCAGAACAGCTCCTCTTCCTCCGGCTTCCAGTTCTTCGCCTGGTCCCAATATCCCGCCAACTTCTCTCCCAGCACCTCCTTGGCTGCGGCATCCGTCGGGCAACTCTTCGGCTTGAAGTTGTTGTACGCGCGATCTCTGAGTTGGCCCTCCCAAATCAACCAGCAATGATTGTCCTCCAAAGACAACTGGCCGTGCTCTACCGACTCCGATGCGACGGCCTTGCCCTTTCCCTTACCGCCGTCGCCTTCTTCGCCGCCCTCTAGTTCAACGTCCTCGCCTCCCCGCTCGCGCGCGGGCTCGGTCCACGCAATGCGGCGCAGCATGAGACGTTTGTACTGCCGGATGAACTTGGCGGCGCCCTCCACGTAGACCATGCTGAACGAGGGATTGAAGATGCACACGCCTGTGAGGTTCATCTGCTCCGCGTTCTTGCGCACTTTGAAACGATGCGATGGGTCGGAGAGCGTCTTGACCCTGTGGAAACGCACTATGAGCGAACATGCTGGCGCTGTGACGGTGGTTAGAACGCACTTGAAAACGGCACCATAGATACCCTTCTTCTCCTCTTCGGCCTTCTTGGTCTCGATCTTCTCGCGCCTTTGTTCGTCCGTGAGCTTCCGCTCTGCATTCATCTTCTCGTGTTGGTGTTTGCGCATGGCGACCTCTCGTCTTACGCGCGCTTCAACACGAGTAGGGTCTTGCACGGCATCAGATGTCAAAACCTTCATCAGGTTTGCCAAGCGGACTACGACGACGTTGCTTGTTAGCCACCGAATAATCGGAGCGGCGACGGACACATTACCTTTGGGAGGATCCGGGGGAATGAGACCCATCCTAATCCTATCGCGCTTGTCTTGCAGCTCGGCCTGCCGCCGTTGCTTCCTCAACCTCTTTTGCTCCTGTACACCGGTCCCATCAGTATTGAGCTGGATTGGGTCGCTTACGGTGCGGTCAACTCGCCTTCTTAGTGAGCTTTAGTGGTTTCAAGGTCTGCTCGGTCTTATCTCCGGGAGCGGGTATAGGAATTGGGTGTTGGATGTAGAGCGTTATCGGAGAGTCCGCGGTACGGATGTTGAGTTTGGACATTCCCAGCTCTATGTCGTCGTATGTCTTATTTGGGAGAAGAGCTGCATCCCACCATTCAACTGCAGGAGGCGCATCTCGCTATATGACGATGTCAGAAGATACATTGAGCTGATCCAGTGGCTTAGGTGACTCACTCGGATGTTCTTCTCCAGTGTCTCAAACTCTGAATCTAGACCAGCCTTCTTGGCGCTCTCCGCGATACGCTGCTTCAATTGCTCGAGTTGCTGTTCCTGCCGAACTTGATTCGCAATTTGCACGTACTTGCCCTTGGGATTGAAGCGGAATTGTCTGCCAACACGCTCCTTTGGTGCTCCCTCGAAGCCGCTCTCGATTGGCGTGACTGCAGCAGATGCGTAGGGATTCGCAATGGGTTCCTTGGGTACAGTAGGAGTAGCAGCGGGAGGAGGAGTAGGAGCATTGCGTTGATTGGCCTGAAGGAAGGATATGAGATCAGGTCCTCAAAATCGTCCTCAAGATACGTACCTTAATGGACGCGAATTTCGGCTGCATAGGTTTGTACTTGTCCTTCTTGGACTGTGGTAACGTAGGAGTTGAATCCAAGAGTAGAGGATGCGCTGCCATCTTCAAGCCAACACCTTGTTGAGCAGGTTCAGGGGCTTGATTCTTCTTCTTGCCGATTTGGGGAACCGTCTGTATAACGGCCCACGTTAGCTCATAAACGAAGGCTTGTACAAGGAGAACTGACCATGTACGGGTTGTCCTTTACCGCTAGCTTGTTTTGGGCCTCAGCTACACGCCGCTTTGCCTCTGCGATACGGCGAGCCATGTCTTCCGGGATAGGCGGAGAGGGTGATGCCGCAGTGGACGCTGACGCTGATGGCACCCTGGACGCGGGGACTGGGGAAGGGGCAGCTGTAGGCTGCACAGAACTCGACGCCGACGCTGACTTCTTCATTGCCGCTATCTTGGCAGCAATTTCGGCCCTCTTCTGTGCAATGAGGGCATCGGCGGAGAGCTACATCCACGAGCATGCTTAGATTCGGACACGGCAATTGAGAGCGTAATACATACCGCTGAACCTGCAGGCGTGCCATTGGAAGAGGTCTGAGCAGGTGCAAGAGGGTTATAGCGCAAATTCGGGATACGGTAAGAGGCACATTCACCTTCACAAGAAAGAGGAACAGCACTCACGGTATCGCTGCAGTAAGGACGTCTGTTAGGCTCTCAACCAGAAGAAACACGATGAACTCGCATACCTCTTAAGTTTCTTGGCCGCATTCGCGTCTCCGCTGCCTTCCCAGGCGCGTTTCTTGTCGCTCATCCTTAGTTGCTGCGGTAGAAGGGGTGCAACAGGTACCACGGTGGGGGAAGGAGGCAAGATGCGGGTAGTATTGGCGCGCGTGGAGGTTGCAAGTAAATAGCGCCTTACAGGGCTTTGAATCCTTGTTGCCGGCGGCCTACAGTCTTCCTTACAAGTTTATGCAAGTACTTACTTTGGCTAATACTAGCATTTGAGCAGAGGAGCATTAGAATTCCAACTACAGTATAGTGGGCGCGCGGAAGGGAGCCCGGCGCTTCTCCTTTCTCTCTCCACCCCGACGCTGCCCACAATGGCTCCTCGCCGACCCCGCTCCCAGTCCACTATACAAGGTCCCGTTACCCCTCATAATGGCCAACTACCAACACAACGAACACAGACTCCCGGGAACCCTCCACAGCGACAGCTTGGCATGCCTCTCGCTGTGTATCAGAGCAACATGAAAGTGCTCGCGCGAAGAGAGCCCTCCATCACCGCCATCATCGACCAATTTAGTCACGTTTGTCTCTACCACTACAATGGACAGAAATGGGAGAAGCATGGATATGAAGGCAGCATGTTCTTGTACGAGAAGTAAGCATAGTCACTTCCACCCTCGCGTGCACACAGTCTGAGACAATGTGGCAGGACGAGCTATCCAACATATGGGTTCTACATATTGAACAGGATGGGAACCGATGACTACGTGCGACCGATCTATCCTGAAGACGATCTGGAGATTATGGGGGATTATCTCATGTATCGTTTCTACCCCGACTTCACGAAGACTCGACTGGAAATGGGCCTACCTTACCCGATTCCGCAAGAGCATAGGTCAGCCTTCGACCGCGAACTGTCCAGACGGGTACCGCCGGACGAAAAGGAGAAGGAATCCGAGAAGAAGGATAAGGACAAGGAGAAGAAGGGGCGTTCGATAATCCTTGGTCTGTGGATGTTCCCTACCGACGCCAGGGAACCTCTCAAGGAAGTCATGATGCGGTACGTTCGCTCATTTCAGTGCTCCCGTCTACGTCAACGGGCTGGGCCCTCGCACACTATTGCTCGCGCTTGCTGTTCTTTCAAGGATAGGCTTGGACTGGTGCGAGTACTATAGAAAATAAAATGCAGCGAGAATTACTCGCTACCGCTGCGGGTGTCGTATTCCGTGGGCTGAAATACTGCGATTTGCATCCTCACCGGCTGACTCGCCTACGCTGCTATATCTTTTCATCTTGCTTGTGCTCTGCTTTCCCATTATAGAACATCTATTGAATTCTTCTATCAGACTTCATTCCTATGTCAAACGCGGGGCGCCATATCCCGACGAGTACAAGTATGGTCCCGGTCGCCCTCCTCTACCTAACCCTCACTTGCCGACGGCAAGCCGTGCATCTATGCATACCCCTTCACAAGGTTCGTCGACTCAGCATGGCCGATGGTATCCAACATCTCAATGGCGGTATAGACCAAGGGGTTGGCGTGCAGACTTCACGGACTACGGATAATATCCTTGGTCAATCACAACCGTCCTTCGAGCAAGCGACTGCGGCAAGCGCTGGTGCAGGCAATGAGTTGGATAGGCTCTTCGCCAAGCTCATTCCTTCTTCTGTATCTGCCCCGTTGCCAGCTGCTCCTTCAACAGGTCCCTCCAGCTCTTCTGGCAAATCTGTGCACGATCTCTTTGCTGCTCTAGGTGGACATGGTGTGGGGACGCAGAGCATTCCCCCTCCTCAGCTCCCTCCAGCACACAGCACGCAGAGCATACCGTATGCCACAGCCTCCGCACAATCTCGATTGGCATTGGAAGGAACCCCTCACTTTGACCCGCGCCTGCCATCTCGTGACATCTCCTCGCCACGTCCTCGTGATCAACCCATCCACACATTTGCAGCGCCATCCTCTTCGCCTCCCCGTGGTCAAGCTTTGCTTCAGTCGATCTTCGCTTCAGTGACTCCCGCTGTGTCCTCCGCTAGCTTGAACACCCAAGCCACTCCCCACTCGCAGCCCGAAGCAATCGACATTGTCTCTCCCAAGCCGACGTCCAGTGCTCTCCCACAGATCCTCGATCAGGACGTCATCTCCAAATTGCTGGGCTTGGGGCCGGATTCGCGCGCGTCTTCTGCTGCGCCCAGCTCTGTAGGCTCGCGTCGTTCGAACCCGAACCGTTACGAAGGTGACAATGAGTTCAGCGAAGGGGACCTGGTGCCAGAGAACGTACCCTCACGGTCCAGTACCGTTGATGCGGCTGGAAGGGCGCGCCAGGCTACCCTGCCTACATTCTCCGTTCAGCGCCCTTTGTCTTCAGAGTCGGAGTCGGATGGAGGCCGACCCGGCAGTGCACGTCGCGTACCGGGTGATGTGACTCCTCGCCCTCCTGCAGGCGGGCTCCGCCTACCGCCAACCTCGCCTCCTCATGCGAACGTTCCCGCGACTTCTGTCTCTGCGCCGAACCTTAATGGCCAAACCAACGACACCCCCTCTTCTGCTCCTCGCGAGCGGACCCTGGTCCCGTTTGAAGCCAACTCTGAGCTCTGGCCCTACCCGCGCGCTCCCCTTGATGACCGCTCCTTCGAGAATGACGATGTGGTCGAACTCGATTTCTCTGACACGCGGGCGCTGAGCGATCCTGCCATCTTCACATCGCGCCTCAAGGAGAAGCAGAAGAAGGGGAAGGGAAAGAAGAGCAAGAAGGAGCGGGAGGAGGACCGAGAACGGGAGCGCGCACAGATCGAGAAGAGCTGGGATATGCCCGCGAATGGGCACACCCAGCCCCCCTACCCCTCACACGCCGCCGGCCCGGCGGCTCCTGCGTCTATGGCTACGAGCGCAGGCGCAAATGTAGCCGGCACTAGCAAACCCGCCAAACAAGGGGTGAATGGCACAACGAACGGAGCGAATGGCGTGCAGCAAGCTAACGGGCACAACCGTAACGGGACGCTGGACAACGTTGCCGCGAAGGAAGCTATCCTATCCGCGATGTCGGCGCAAGGCCACCCTCCTAGTCATGGAGTCCCGAAGAAACAATTCATCCAGGAATTGCTTTCTCTCATTCATGTGCGTATATGTTATTTTCTGAAAGGCGAACGGTGTAACTCAATCATGCTATTCCCTGCAGACCGACGCCCGCTTCGTCGACAGTCTCTGGCAGGACTATCTCTCCCGCGCAGCCTAAATGTACATATCGCCTTGTTATCTGTCGCTGCAATTGCCCTCACCCGCTGTTGATGCACGTGTTATCTCTGAAGTTTGAAATGTTGCGATACTACTAGCCCAATTGACTGTCACTGTAGCATCCCCCGTTCATGCATGTAAATATACACCACCTCTAGGCTTCTATATCTAGCTATTGATGCACTTCTGTATCTCATCCTGCGTCCTAACGTGCCCTCTGACAGCTTTGTCATGAACTTATGGTTTGTGGTTGTCGTCCGAGTCCACGGTGCGCCGAGCGTCGCGACCACGTGACCCCTCTACGCGTCGCGTCGGTGGCTGTGGTTTGTGGAAGCCACGCCTGCATAGTGTTGACCAGGTCTGGTTGGCATTGTCGATAGATTGCATTGAGTTCAAGGTGATACATGACAGCCTACTAGATGAAACCAAAGATGATGATGGTGTACAACGGTACCCGCTACAACGGCCGGCACAGTATCCTACAGCACGTATGGGCGTACTGGCCCGACATTCCTTCCACATTGTCATCGAGCGCGCCGGCGTGTAGCTTTGCCTCGCCCAGCCGTGCGCTTCCTCTGCGACGCCTTCCCCTTCTGCACGCCTCCAGCGTTCGCCTGCATGAACGGGTTCTTCTCCAGGTTGGTCATGTCCACCAAACTCTCGTCGCCTTCGACGGCCGCGGCATCGGTAGGCAACGGAGCGGGCGGCGGAGGTGGAGAGGAGGGCACGTTCAGCGAGTTTCTCTCGTTTTCAATGGCCGAGCTGAGCTCTTCACGGAGCGACGAGATCTCGTTGGTAGCGCGGAGGAGCATGTCGCTGATGACCGCCAGCTTCTTTTGGTAGTAGTCCGGCGCATTCTGTGTGGTACTCCCCTCGGCCACGGCCTGCGCAGGTCCGTGCTGGGAAAAAGGGTGAAGTGAGGGGGAAGTAGAAGACGAGCTGATTGAGCAGCTGCTATGGACGGCATGAAGACGGAAGACCTCACCTCAACAGCTGGAGAAGCGGCGTCGGAGGGGAGGGCAGCGTTGGGCCCTGCGAGCGAAGTAATTGCAGTAGTAAGGTAGGCCGTCTGGGACGCGACGGTTGCGAGTTCGTTCAGTGCTCGAAAATCAGCAGCGTTGCTGCTGGAAGTGGACCGCGAAGTGGTTGACGTCCCTGATCCCGAGGAAGCGTTATCCTTCGCCATGGTGTCGGCTCTGGCTAAGGTGGCTGCCATCGCCGGGTCGATTTGGAATTTGCGACGTATTCGAAGAGGAAGGTTGCGCGGGTGTGGGTCGGGAAGTTCGTAGGCCATGTCCAGTAGAGCTAATATAGCAGAGGGGAGGGGCCAAAGAGGGTGTTCGGGTGCGTGGCTAAGCAGCGGTCGTTGGTGGCGGAAGGATGAAGGCTAGCGGAGGTGGCGATGACGATTTAATGCCCACCCGGTGCACCGGAGCGGACCCGGTCTAAGCGAGGGGCGGGGGGCAGATAACTGGATCAAAGCTCTCTGTTTGTACACGACGCGTACAAACTTTGAGTCAGCTTCATACGAAATGCGTTGGCACCTGGGCAAAGCTATGTAGCATGACAGTGCGCCTTGCGAGGCAGAATGCATGCGCGCGCCATATAATGCGACATGAGCCTGGATAAAGCTATGCTCTTGCCTGGTCACTTGCCCCGCATAATGACAGCATAAGGGATGGTGGACCTCGATGCCTATGGACCAGCGAAATTAGTAACCCCTCCATTCAATCAATTCACGGATAATTCACCTGACCGCTTCTATCACTTACCGGGATGCAATATATCCTGTAAAAACTGCAGCTACAGCGGCGCTGCACTGAAAACATGCGTTGGCACACTAAGTCAGTATGCCAGCACATGCCCTCGGGCCCAGTGCATGGCCCAAGGCCGTTCATACCAATACGATGACTTTGAATCTGTAGTTAGCGGTGTCGGCCGCTGTGGCATTGAGGCGAGTCGCCAAGGGCTCTGGGTGTGCTGAATAAGGCGACACGTATGCCATGGACCGTCTTCTCTGATTCATCAGGAGTGGATCGCGATGCGCATAAGCCTCGAGACGCGTTCTCCCCGAGAAGGTCCAAGTTGATCTATGGGCACGTCACCGACTTACTCGAAACAAATGGGAAGACATACCTAGCCTCCTCTGGCAAAGTCTGCTCGTCCCAGGGCTCACTGATCGGAGAATTGAACTACGAACAAACCACGAACTCGTTCTCTACAGCACCGCACGTCCGTTCTAAGAACGCCAGGTACGATCATTGAATGGCGGTTCACATTCTACCGGCAAACACTCGCGAATTCGCTTATCTTTCGCGGAATGATACTGGCCATGAATGTTACGTTGTATCATGCAAGCGGGAAGTTGTGCATCGTTAATATGGAGTCCAGTCATCACCCGGAGCCAAAAGCTAGCAGACAAATGCGCAGAAAAAATGGCTCGTAGAAGCGGCGGTCGCCATCAAGAACTCGTATTAGGGTTTCGGACGTCTGCATCGCCGCATATTGTGTCACTATAATAATCATTGAATGCCTTCAAGCAGCTTCATACGACTCGAAAGGCGGTTATGGGCCAAAAATAAGCTCTCTGTCGGGGAGTCGAACCCCGCTTTCGCGCGGTCAGCATTGCATGACAGGCGCGTGTACTAACCGATATACTAACAGAGAGTTGTTCTGGAATTTTACATAGTTAATATAAAGATCCTCAAAGATCTCGACGCTTGTCGTCGAACTACAGGACCTGCCACAAACGATTGAGCACCATCAGCGCCTAAGCTCTCTAACCCGAGTCTTTGGCAGATTCAACAACATCATGTCCGACTGGGTCATTTCAGTCACTTGCGAGTGTCGAGGTGATAATTCGAAGACGCTCACATGGAATGTCTACGACTAACTTCCTTCAAACTGCCTTCCACTATGGTGTGCTAGTGATCTCATATCGATGAATTTGCCAGTGCCGTCAGCTCTATTCATGTGCAAAGACCCAGCCGGACATCACTGTCCTCTTCACGTACTTCTAAGTTGTCCTTCACCTATGACCCCCAAATGAACGTTCTGAGAGCCAGAATGGGCGTCCAAATCATTGATACGCTGGCCCCATCCTAGAGGTGTCTCGCGAGGCCATCGGGGGCGGCAGTGAATACCAGTCTGGTGTCCGAATACCTCCACTGTAACTAATTGGAGAGGATCTAGAATATGGTCCGCATGAGGCGTACAATTACATATCCAGAGTTGCTGTTACGTCCCCCAGCCTGCCGCGACTTACCACTAATTTACATGTTTGGCCTGAGTTATCGACTCGGAGCCCACCACTGATAGCACCCCAGCTGCACGCTTTCCTGAAGTTTGAAAATATCTCTCGAGCCCTCCAATGTTACGGCCCATAATTGACTGCTCTCTACATAGCTACAGCACATGGGCATGCGCTCTCACATTGTCTTCGCGTCGCGTTCTCTTGGAATATCACATCCAACGTCTTTGTCACTCACGCATTCTCTTCAGGAACCAGGACGCTCACGCAATAGCTGGTCAGCTATCACATATATCGGAGCTGCAGAGAGCTATATTCGACAACGAGAGAGCAACTGTACATGCAGACAACAACGAGAAAGGGGACCTTCGTAGCAATGGGAGGTGTGGTAGCAATGGATGTGTGAGAGTGTGCATGGGGAGCGAGGGAAAGCGAGGGATACAGAAGAGCGAGTGTGAGTTGCTTATGTACGGGTAGGGCGTACACGACATGGGGACAGCAAAAACTATGTACTATACAGCTTGTAGCAAATAACCTAGTCATTAGAGTTCGTGAGGATGGTCATCGATGATGTAGCGCCCGACGTGTAAGGCGGAGAGGCAGTTGGGGGTTGTCGAGGGACCTAGCAACGACGACGACGCGGTTAGCAACTCTAGCCACGTCCTACGGGTCCTCATGAGTTCGAAGCTGACCATGTGCTAGATGTCATGCTCAGAACGAGCCGAACACTAGTTCGTCACCATTTTCAATTCTGGTCCGACGGAGCGGGCCCTCTGGTCCCCGGAACGGCCAATCCGCGAACGCGGGCCCATCGAATGGCATGGCAGGCGCAGGGTTAGAGACGGGGGCTAGAGGGCCGTTGAAAGGCCCGAGGGTGACGCGCGCGACGCCGTTCTGGCGGTTGTTCACGGAGGGGAGGGGGCCGGGAGGGATGTTCTCTTCGTTACCGCGCTGGGCGGCAAGCTGGGGGTTGTTCTGAACAGCGTGGACAGCGATGTTCTGTTGCTGAGCAGCCATTGTGATGATGATGTAGTGGTGAAGGTGTGTCGTGGTATGTGGGGGATGGATGGGAAGCACAGGGGGGCGGGATGGACGTGCCCGGGTATTGGAGGTTCGTGGTATCGAGAGTGAAGGAGGAGCGGAGCAGGTGAGCGCGCCTTTTGATCTGCGCGCCTATGGACCTCGCCTCCGTCTGGGGTCTAATTTTCGGTCTACTTGCCTCCTTTGGGACATTACCCGACGTACCCCAGATACTCACAAAGGGCTCTTGCGTCCAGAGACCAAGCGATAGATAATTCTCGTGCGAGGGACCTAAGGAACCCCGTGAGAGGGTTAGTCCAGTTTCACGCGAACGTGCTCGATGTAGAACAGGCTCACCCTCGTCTGTTCCCTGTGGCTCACGCGCGTCGTAGGCCGGCGCACGTACAGAGAATCCTGCCAGGGTCTCAAGGTATCGACGATGGGGCGCGACCGCGAAGAGATAGTGGCACCTGACGGCCGGTCCCATCGCACTACGTATATGCACGGCGGGGGTACGATGTTGTCACGCATGGGGGCAGGTCTGCATGTCGACTACGTGGGATGGCTCACGACGTTGCGTGTAGCCCATGGTGCGATACGTTCCAACGACGAGGGAAGACTGCACGTCTGCATACCGCAAAGCTTCAAGTTGGATGTACACCGAGCCTACCCCGCGCAGATTCCGGATGCAGTCGTGGAGACCTCACGACGATGAAGCAGAAGCTTCAGGTGAGAGTACGTATGCGTCGCACTTCCGTTCACTTCATGTTGCCTTACCTCATGCTATTGCACGACACAGGACCTGTGCGAGGGAGGTCAGCAGACGTCCTTCTCACACAAAGCAGATATGATATGAAGGAGAAATGCACATGCAACATTGCTCCAAGATCATTACGTCGAAAAACGCATAGCACAAATAGCACATAGGTATGGTACCGTAACTCGATGATGGCAACTACGTATACATGTTGAGCGTGTAGGTAGAACGGTACGGAGGTTAGGGGGCTTCAGAGGTGCGCCGGTCCTCAAGAGTGAGAGCCTAACGAGGAGTAGGAGGGACAGTAACTGATGAACGAAACAGTGAGTAATTGCTGAAGGGAGTCGTGGCTGAGACTGACGCAGGGTAGGGTGGCAGAACAAATGCAGCGTATAGAAGTAAAGGCGAGGAGCGGACGACGTACCATTCGTAGCATGACATAGCGCGCGATGTGCGAGCTATGTCATGTAGGTTGGACGTCGGACACTTCTCGTCCCTTTGACTCGCTCAAATCCAAGTACAGGGCAGCTCAATGCCACGGACCCGACGCTCGGCGGAATATGCAAGATATGCGGCACAGACATGCCCCATCAAAGAGGAGACATGTGTCCCCAGCTCGGGCCTCCGCCCTTCCTGAACATCAGCGGTACGTTGAGCTTCATGTATTCGCGAGGAGTCGCACAGAGAGACTTACTATTCATGCGCGCAAACTATACTCAGTTCTTAGCGCACTAGAGAGAATACGCGCATAGACGACCCATGCCAGAGCACAAAGCAAAGCGCCCGCCCGGGAGGGTGGTACGAGCAGTTATGATACACTTACCAGGCCTTCCAATCAATCAGGTGAGGAACATGTGCTTTCATGAGAAGATTACTCAGATAAATTTCCCGTTCGACCCGCTAAAAGCGTCTCGCTGCACTCAGGGCCTTTTCGAAAGGCAGGAGACACGGGCGCCTGTAATCAAGCTGAGCGCCCATGTCCAAGCGCCGGGCAAGAGCGTGGCTGATGCGTGCGGTGCACAAAGACCACTAACCACAAAGCTCGACGCTTGGACATTGACCGCATGATGGCACAAAGCTGTCTGGACGGAAAGGTATTTCAGCAGCTGAAGTTCGAGGAACGGACCAGCATACCTCCCCCACAATTTCCTCTCACCCTTCAGCACATCCAACCAGTGAGTCCTTCGATTCTGGTGAGACGGAATCTCCCTTCCTTCGGACCAAGCTGACCTGAGAATACGACAGACTAGCGAAAAATGCATCCTTACAACACAAGAGCCAACAAGCACCGTGTCGTCCGCGAGCTCATAGAGAAGAAAGTCTTGCCCGACGCCGATCGCGTTACTGTTACTTTGTCCGACACTGGCAAGGGGCACCATCTCCGGTGGAACTGGACCGAAGAGTCGTTGCACGACGGCGAAGATGACGAGTCAGGGAGCGACGAAGGGTCCAGCTTCACCGACTCGGACTCCTCTTCCGACTCCTCATCCAACTCCTCTCGACTCACCGATGGAGACGGAGACAGCGAGATGGGTGACGACGAGCGCCTGCGCACGCCACACCGCGATATACCCTACAATCCTGGTTCCGTGATTCTGACCCCTCGCAAGGGCCACGGTCTGAAGCGCGAGCCGCGCATCGGCGGCGGCTTCGACTTCTGGCACGAGCAGGACGGTGTGAAGGACCGTCTCACTTTCACCCAACAGAAGGTTTCGGTGGCGCCTTCCACGGGCAACCTGCTGCTACACCCGGACACCCAATATATCGTCGACGCCATCCGCAACGAGCGAAAGCGCTTGCAGGAGAGGGCCGATGGGCTCCCTCTGCTCGAAAGCGCTGCGCCTGAGATGGATTGCGACGAAGACGACGACGACGCTGTCAGCGTCACGAGCGAAGCCACTGTCATCGTCGACCCGAGGGCGACTCCTGAACCGACGCTGTTCAACGGTGCGACGCCCATCGTGCGCCAACCGACTCTTCCAGCCAACTACAACCCCGGTGCCGCTGCTCCTGGACCATTGCCGAATCGACTTTCGACGATCCAGGAGGACATGGAGGCCCAGCTGCGCCTGCCTCCTCGCTTGCAGGAGCGCAGTGGGATGCGTTTCCTCCGCGATGCGAACAACCGATGGGTTAGGGAAGGCTCTCTTGGGCCAGACGCCGATTACGAAGTGGACAGGCAAGACTTGCCGCCCAAGATCGACCAAGGAGCAGGCTCTGTAGCCCAGAGGCGTCAAGCTCGCTCGTCCAACGCTGCTCCGCTGCAGCGTACTGACACAGAGCCCATCATCGTGCCGTCCCCTGCCAAACGCAAGTAGCATGGGGGGCGGTACTCTGTATGCCCTTCGCATGTTTTCATGACACGTACGATATTCTATTGTTCTATCAGTCAGCATATGCCTCATCCTGCCGTGTACCACCGCTCCTTCATGTGTTCATTTTACGAGCTCACCTTTCCCTTGTATTCCCTGCTGTTTGTAGCCTACTTGAGTCATGTTGATCATTCACGCGTCCTGTCGCCGATTTTGGTAATGTGTTCTGTTCGAATCCCTATGCTCCGACTTTATGGATGCCTTGTGTTTGTAATCCAGAAGTTGCCTGACAGCAAAGAAGGCAAGCATAGAGATTCAAGTAGCAACCAAAGCCAGAACTGCAGGTCAGAGAGTCATCAGGGGACAGAACAATTGTCCACCTGAAAAGCAACGGTCGGTCGGTAGCATGAGGCCACCGGGTTCCGCTTTCGGCAGTCCCCGATGGCACCAGAGGCTGCATGCCAAGGCTAAACGCCCCGCATTCTCATCTCTTCCACCGTCGCTCACGACACTGGCCACCCGCCGCGATGCCTTCACCTCCAAAACCTTGGGAAAGAGGCGGTGCGGTTGCTGCCACCTCGACAGCACCATCTGCGTCTATGACTGCTCCTGCGACGGCGCCGGCAACTCAGCCATCGACCACCACGGCATCAGGAGCATCCTCATCTAATCCACCTTCGGTCCCTACCCGTCCTGCTGCATTCTCGACAGCAGCCTCGACTGCGCTACCCGGGGCCTCTACAGCGCTCACCAACTCGTTTTCGTCCCCCTATTCTTCATATTCCCCCTACAACCGTTACGGCTCCACATATTCCCCATACGGCATGAACAGCATGTACGGCGGTATGGGATACGGTGGCTACGGCAGCTATGGAGGATATGGGATGAACGGGATGTACGGTGGAATGCCTGGCATGGGGTACGGCATGCCCGGTCCTGGAGGACCCTTCGACCCGAACAACCCCTCCCTTTCGCAAACCCTCGAGTCCACGACCCAGCACACCTTTGCCCTCTTGCACTCAATAGTGCAAACCTTCAGCGGTGTCGCACAAATGCTCGAATCTACCTTCATGGCGACACACTCGTCGTTCTTCGCCATGGTCGGCGTAATTGACCAGTTCGGGCAGCTCCGCAACGCCTTGGGCAGCGTCCTCGGCCTCTTCGGTCTGGTACGATGGATGCGCGACCTCCTCACTGGTCGTCGCGGTCAGGGTGCAATGCGTGGCGAGTTCCGCGACTTCGTCAACGGCAAGCCGGTGCAAGGCCAGGGGCCGTCAGCGCCCAAGGCGAGCAAGAAGCCGCTCATCATCTTCCTGCTCGCTATCTTCGGCGTTCCCTACGCCATGCACAAGCTCATCCGCATTCTCACCGAGCGTCAGCAGGCGCAGATGGCAGCAGGGCAGATCGCGGGCCCTCTACCCCCACTGGACCCTTCACAGCTGACGTTCGCGCGAGCGCTGTACCCGTTCGAGGCATCTTCGCCTGCGGAGCTATCACTCAAGGAGAATGAGATTGTTGCTATCATGGGGAAGCTCGACCCTGCGACAGGAGCGGAGGTTGACCCAAGAATTGAGGTACGCGAACGCTTGTGTTGAGACATATAGGCGGATCCTAACGTATTTGCTAGGTCGAGGGTAGCGAATGGTGGAAGGGCCGGACGAGGGAGGGCCGTGAGGGCTGGTTCCCAAAGAAATGGGTGCAGGTGTTGGAAAGGCGGAAACCCGCCGAGACCGCGGAGCCCAAGAAGGTTGATTGAGCTTTGCGTTCCCGTTTCCTGTGAGTCGCCGTGTATACCGCGTCTTCTACATATTGGCTCCTTTGCCACTATCTATCGTAGTATTACCTTTTGTTTGCCGGAGGCACTCTTTCGCGCTTAGTGTGGTGTATGGTGTACTATATGGAATACATGTCCGTGATCTCATAGTCCGCAAGGCCATCGGCGATTGAGTGGGGTTGCCTTGGTAGATTGACAGCGGGGACCCGTTTGGCCTTATCAAACAAATATCGTTGTCGATCCTCTGTGGTGGTGCGGTCCTGAAGGAGATCAGTAAACTGACTGGAATCGGTGTACGTAAGTACTCACAAATCCATCGAAGTCCCAGATCAGTTCGACGACCAGTGCCCCTTGTTTGCGGATGTGGGCAGGTGGCCGGGGTCTCCAACGGTCAGGACAGGAGTTCGAGTGGGTCGGCTTCTTCTTCAGGTTCCTCCTCAGCGTGCATTTGAATCGTATCGCGGCAGCATATTCTCATGCGCAACAGCCTAGTAGTAGGGCAACTTTGAGGTGAACTTCCTCCAGCGTTGCGGACCTCGTTTGTCGGTATGTACGTCTTGGTTTCGCACAGGTGAACGCGTTCTAATGAATGTTGAACGTCGTTTGGCAGTAGCCGTTCAACTTGTCTTCCTTATCCCGTCCTCAGTCCGCTCGCCTTTGCTCGTATATGATCTTGGGGTAATATGCAACTGGGTCCATGCGTTCGACTTCTTGGCCAACAGGCCAAGGGCTGTAACGCGGGTTGTGTCAAACAAAGCGTGCCACTTAGCTCTTGTTCGAAGCGCGAGCTAGCTCTTGCAGCGGGCCTTGTCACAATAGCTTGGTGCTGCCAATATAATCTGAGATAGAAGAATCCTTGGTCTGAGGGAAGCCCGCGTGACCAGGAGGTCGCACGGATGCCACACTCCCGTGTGTCCTCCTGGTAGTCAAAGGCAAAGATCATGTTGTTTGACGGTCCCCTTCCTCAAGGATTCTCATTCACTCAAACGTCAGTAGAATGGTGGTGTTCACATCAGGCTCACCGTATGCACGGAAACAACTGCCTTTCGTGTGAGGTATAGCCCTGGTGAGAGACAAGGATCCAGCAACGAATCCTTCAAGTAGTCGAAGGTCGTTGTCTGTGATCCTGGAGAGGTATTAATACGGGGTTGTCCCAACGCTGCCTTCTTCAACCCAAGAATCATACGAAGAGCCTACCGTCGTGCCTTCAACGGTGTCCATATCTTCAACTCAAGTTCCACTCGCATCGATTCAGGAGAGATAGAAATGGGCACATGCCCACAGCCTGATATCGCAGGTAAGCCATCAGTTTTGGCAAGAACAGTGGTATGGGAGAACGTACTAACGTAGTGGGGCAGCTAATCCTCAATCACTCACGCAAAAGTCTCTTGGAGACGCCTCGCATCTCCACATATGGCGACGCTCGAGGCCACAGGCTCTGCCTCGCACACTGAGTAGAAGTTCCACAGCTCCAGCGGCACGCATGTACGATGAGAAGAAATGGGTGCGTAGCCCATTGTTCCTAGCAATTCATAGCTGCTAATAGACCTCGGAGCAGTCGCGCTTGGAGCTGTTTACATGTGCGGCGCGGTCACGACGCGTCGAAGTCAAAGCGGGAACGCGTTCTTTGTCCGTGTTGACTCCCACAATAGGGCCAGGATATAGCCCACCACTGATTAGCCACGCCCTACATTATCTACGCGCTACTATATCGAACTCCTCCCTCACTCACCCGTATCCAACCCCACGATCCAAACTAGCTATGGCCTCTGCACACCACTACCCCTCCGCTCCCGCTCCCGCTACACCCTCCGTGCCCTTCGGAGACGTTTGCAACACTGCGTCCGTTCCTCGTCGTTCACCGCGCCGCGCCGCTCCGTCCCCTGGCTCAGAAAATGTTCCGCCTCTGCGTTCGCCAGGAGCCACATGGAACGCAGACTGGGAAGACGTCAAGGTTCTAGACGACATGGGCGTAGAAGATCCGGAAGAAGAGGAGCAACTGGCGCTCTTCAACAGCATACCGGGGTTCGACGATGACTGGGAGGAAGACGACAGCACATCTCGACCTGCATCTGTCGTCGCCGACTCTCCGAGCCGATCTAGGGATGATGAAACTTCTGAACCGGAGTCGGAATCTCTCGCGCCGACCCAGTACGACGTTGAAAGTACCGGTGGTTGTTCTGAGGAGGAAGACTGTCAAGAGGCCGAACGCGATGCATCATCCTCTGACAACAGTAGCGCGGAAGAAGATAGTAGCTCGGAAGACTCCGAATCTCTTGCCAGTGAGGAAGAGAGTTCCAACGAGGGAGACGACGATATACAGTCTCTGTCATCGGATGCTGATGAGCAGAGCGACAGCTTCAGTTCGTCGGAGTCTGCCTTTCCTGAGGTGAGTAAGGCCGTCTCCTCAAACATCCCCTCCGTCTTAAATAGTTTGATCTTCAGCATACGTCGACAACAAAGTCGTGTGAAAACGCCAAGCCGCCCCCTTCTCGGGTTGTGAGGCGTTCTGCGCGACTAGCAGTGGCGCCAAAGCGGTCTCTAGCCGAGGACTACCTAACGGACACAGACGATATCTCCCCTCGGCCTACTAAGCGTGCCAGGATCGGCGCCCTGTCGTCCGAGTCGCAGGAGGTATCAACCCGGCCTAAGACTACGAAGAGAAAGGCGACGCAGCGGACTACTCGGTCACCCGCAAAGCCCGTCAAGACTCAGCCAGCCTCTCAAAAGAAGACAGGTGGGGCTGGATCGCGGTCGGGGCGTATTCCTGTCTGGTTCCTCCAGAAACACATTGCCAACACGCCGGCCAAGGTCTCATGCGGCGCCGAAGGATGCAAGGCGATGCTCAACCTCAAGAAGCTGAGGCAGACGCACGAGCACCTTCGCGGCCACTACACGGGTGACGAGCTCGCGGCGGCGCAGATCCTTTGCGCCTGGGAGGGCTGCGGGAAACTGGTCAAGAACGGTGGCAACAATGGCGGGCTTCTGCGCCATTACGATCAAGAACACCTGAAGCTCCGCTACGGATGTCCTGGGAAATGCACAGATGGCAAGGGGAAAGCGCGGACGTGGTCTCGGGCGGACGCGCTGACCCGTCACGAACGCACGAACCCCTGCGATTACTGTGAGTAGTCGAACTCGAGATCATGGAAAGCGGTCTGAGCTGATTAATGCTGCTGTAGTGCGGAGTAATCCTATCCCACGGACTGAGTCCCATGCAGAAGGCTGAAGGAGTAGTTTTCTGCCGGACAGACTTGATATTCAAGGATTTTAACATCTCCTGCGCCGTAAGTTCCGCGATCCATGTTCCATAGAGAGAAGCTGGTGCTGACGTGCTCGAACTTGGTGGGTTTGCAGGCCGTTCGCCCACAGCACCAGCAACCATCCAGTAACGACACATGGCAGAGTCCATTCCGGGCGCTGCTTCATTGATGGCCGACTCAATGCGCTTTGAAGTCTGGCTACCTCTTCCCATCATGGGCCCATGCGTCCGGACATAGGTAGTTGATCAGCATAGGATTTGCGCTATGCGCGCCCAGTCCTATCGCACCCGCACAGGATCCGGCCGAACACTGGGTCGCAGGTGCCACACGAGCGTTAGAATCGCGGTGGACGCGTCGCCAGCGAGAGGTCTATGGTTCCTAGAAGTTGCATGGGCATGTTCTAGCAGTAACGGCGCGCATGAACCTAGGCGTACTTGTGTATCGTCATGTAGAGGATCGTTAGGTTCTAGATTATAAAATGTGAGAACCGTTGAACGTCACCGAACTCGGCCACGCTGGCTGGCCAGTGATCTCAAACCAACTTCAACCAGTGAGCGAACGAGCGTCACTTCCAGCGGATGTTTGTGGATGTGGCACAGGTGATCGGGGTCTCGCCGGATAAGAAACACAGACCGCATCGCCGGCATTGGCCGAAACATTCTCTGCAATACCGTCTCAACTCTAGTCAAGTCGACGCAGCTAAGCTTCGTGGATAGATCATGCAATCTGGGAAGTAGTGTGCCAGCAGTGTGCTCTGAATGTGCATCTTGAGGTGTGTCACCAAGCGCATAGTTCGAATGCAAGGAAGCTAAAGGATGAACAAACTCTGATCAAATGTAGGCATTCAAACCATTCTGAACATGTCTGAAACGAGTTACTTCGTTCAAGGACCCGCTTGTCCGCGTCGAACTTTGTGGAGGACCAATTTGGGGCAGCGTTGTATTGAGAGCCCACATCAAGTTGTTGTTGCTAGCACAAGGCACGAACGCACGTCGCTGACGTACGCGATTCGACAGCAACGCGGCTTAAAGAACTCGTCGTTTGAGCCGAAAAGGCCAATGCTACACGAGGACGCGCGAGGGATACCAGGTCTTAGTGACTCTCGCGCGCCCTTGTTGGAAGCCAACCACAGTAAGCGGATGCGAAGCAAGTTTCAATACGAATATTATTGAACTTGCTCTTTGTCCGCTGTAAGAAAGACGTAATGTTAGTGTTTCAGGTAACGGAGAGATCTCGTCAATGAACGTACCTGCATGATACTAAAAGGTTCATCGCGTTTGGCCTGCAGCGCAAGACGCGGTTAGTACGTTGGTGTACGCGCAAGCGTATTGTCTACTGTCCGAGGCGGATATAAGGCTGTAGTGTCGTCGCGCGGTCACATACTCTTGACGCACTTTCCGTGGAAGAGTTACTGTTGGCGAGCCCCGCCCTTATGTACCTCGGACGCCCTGATGAGCGTGATCACCGAAAGCTACTCCATGATCCCGTTTACCTCAGCTACACTGCGATTTTGTGAGTGCAATCACAAGGAATATACTGAGAATGCTCGCTCACGAAAAGACGTCACATCTAGCAATCGCCGCCCTCAACCACTCACGCAAATCCGGTATAATGCGTCGCCTTGATTGCTGTTGGACTTTTTCTCCGCCCGACCCGCCACAATGGCTGCGGAATGCGAGACCTCGACACCTCCTTGATGGTGGTGGGAGGAAGTAAGTGCCGTTCTATTGTTCGTGGCTAATCACAGTTGCTGACCCGAAATGCAGTCGCGCGCTTGGCTTGGCTATGTTTGAGTGGGTGGCGCGGCCACGACGCGTCGAAGTCAAAGCGTGGACGCGTTCTTTGTCCATGTTGATTACCGCAATAGAGCGCGGCGCCGTTGGTCAACCCTTGACCTCATCCTACCACATCCGACAGTCGCATATCATCCTTCCAGTACACCACAACACTCGTCTTCCACGGCGCTACAAACCTCAGAGGTAACGGTCATTCATTCCTGCTCAATCTGCTGTTTACCAATTCTCTTTGCAGCAATGTTCAACGACTCCTCCGATTTCTCCTCCACGTTCCTCGCTACTGGCTCGTCCTACATGCCATTTTCTGAAATTCAAAACAACCCGTCCGCGTCTCCGTCGCGCCTCCACCGGTCTCGTCGACCGGAGAATGTTTTCCCTTGGTCTCCCCCAAAGGGCAGCTGGATGGGTGTCTCGGACGAGGATAAGGTCCTCGATGATATGGGGATAGAGGATCCTGAGGATGAAGCTCAACTGGAGGTATTCAACAGCATACCCGGATTCGATGATCACTGGGATGAAGAAGAGAACGCCGAACCAGCAGCGGAGACCTCTCACTGTAGTGGATATGAGGAAGAACAGACTCATGAGCATGCGACATATGATGCCGCATCTGTGGCCGATAGCGAGGAAGACTTTGGCGACGTTCAAGCAGACGAGGAAGGGGACTCAAGCGACCTGTCATCGGTCACTGGCAGCGTTGACGGCGCTCAGGAGGAGTCAGATGAAGAAAGCGAACGTAGCGATCCGTCTTCTGCCACTAGCAGCGACTCAGAGCCCGACGAATCTGACGAGGAGTTAGAGATTGAGCTTGGTGCGTATGCTGACTTACATGGTGCATCGCCGTATTGACCCGCTCCCGGCGATACATAAAGATCATGGAGGCATGGCGCTTGGGGGCGATGAAGACGGCTATGAAGCTCCTCGAAGAGAATCGTCCACTAATGTATCCGAGGTGAGCAGCCAAGCCAAAAGGACGGCATCATAGAAGTCTATCATTGAGCAATGACTCCTAGGATTCTCCTTCGGCAACGGCAGTCGAAGCAGACATGTTCTCGACGAAACCCATCAGGCGTTCACTCCGTATTGCTGCAGCGAAACGGGGCCGAGACGAAGACACAGCAAGCTACTCTGCGTGTTCTGCGCGTCTCATGAAGCGTGCGAGGATGACCGTGCCTGTCCAAGACACGTTCCACACTCTTCCACTTAAAGGAAAGGAAGCGCGAAAGCAGGAAACCCGGCGTGCCCCACGTACCAAACGCAGGGAAGCTTGCGCTAAGACCTCAACTACGCAGCGAGGGGCGTCGCGTTCGGGACGCATCCCCGTATCATTCCTGAGGTCCTGCATCGCCACCCGCATTACGAAAGTCCCTTGTGGTATCAAGAGCTGTACGACAGTGCTCGATATCACCAAGTCCATTGCGACTCGCAAGCACCTGCGTGCTCATCACAGGGAGCAACTCAGAGCTGCGAATATCCTTTGCGCCTGGAAGGGCTGCGGGAAGACGGTCCCGAACGGCGGCAATGCCTGCGGATTACTCCGGCACTGCGACGAGGCTCACCTTAAGCTGCGATACCATTGTCCAGGGAAGTGTGTAGACCGCAACGGGAATATGCGTACGTGGTCTCGATCGGACGAGCTTACCCGTCACGAGCAGAGGGATCCGTGTGAATACTGTGAGTCCATGCTCGATTTACCGAATGCTCAATCGTCTCACTTGTGCCGTCGCAGTAAAGAGGAACCCCATCCCTCGACCGACAAAAAACGTAGACATTTCAAGTGATATCGACGAAGGGTAGGCCCGCGATCACACCTGGTGCACTATCAAACCTTTCGTGCAATCTGCAGGATTCTTCAGTGAACAACGATGCTCGCTTTGTGAGTCCGCAATCTCTCTGTCGATCCAACAAATTTGTACCCAAACGCTCTGTGTGGAATTCTGTCAGGACCTCCTCCATGTTCCCCGCGGGTATGTCACTGGCAGGTCCTCTCGCACTGGCAAGCATCGAATACCACCAGTAGCCGACTGCCTACTGCACCCTGCTTAGGCTCGGCTACTTATCGCGTCGAGGTACGACTCCTCAAGAAGACTGCTTACTGCACTCTACTCTTCATTGGTTCTAACATTACCACCCTCTCCGAAGAGTAGTTGCACGATGTCTAACCTCCGACTCCTCTCGCCCAACCCCATCATCCTTCAGCCTGTTCTACTATCTGATGTCCCTTGTCATATAAATGGTCTAATCTCATGTATGATACCCTGAATGGACGGTGTCACTTGTTACAAGTTAGCTAGATCACCAAGCTTGTACTACACGCGTTGCGCGCCGCCTAAGTTGTATGTGAGCGGCTTACAATGACCGTAGGCGCGGTGAGCGGGGTCCTGCAGCATTGATGATGAGCGTCTGCCAGTGCCACCTCCCGAGTTGGCCACTGAACTTCACTTAACCTCCACCACCACCCGAGTCTTATGTTCTGAGTCCAGGCAAGCCGGTCTTGCAGTTTCTGACATCACGCTGCAAGAAAAATGCCACCTCTGTCGCCAACCTCGCGAGAAATTTGCCTCCTTGCTGCCCTCTTCGTCGGCTTGCTTTACTTCTCAGCCACTTTCCCCAGACACAAGGGCGCTGTTACCGACTTGCTACGACCGTCCCCGCATGTAGTCGAACAAGAGCTTGATTCCTTGCCGCTCACGCTAGAGACGCAATATACCTTGCAAAGCCTAAACCCTCCTCTCAGATGGGGGCTTGGACAAGTACCCGAGACTAAAATCGTGGCACACGTACCGGGTGAGTAACTTATATTGCCCGTCCCAGCGGGACAGGGCTCACCAGTCAACACGCCGCAGGATGGACCATCTTCGATAGGTTGTATGTCCTAAACGGCACGGTGTATATCGTGTCCGACACACCCGAAAATGTCCCTGACCGCCGCTTCATGATCTCCACGGGTGTTTTCATTGAGAACGGTCCCGAGGCAGAAGCCCGTCGCGTACCCACGGATAAGGAGATGCGCATTATCTCCACAGAAGAGGCGCGCCGTATGTTCGGCGTGGAGGCTGAGAGGTTGGACGGTGTAACGGTACGTTTCCTTACCCCACGCGCTTCCATGGAGTACTCAACCAGTTCCATTTAGTGGCTCGCCAACGACCCTAAACAATTGTTAGTGTCCATGCAGCATCCTTCGGTAGCACTGGAGTTCATGTGGCTGATTCATCGTTCAGCATCACCCATTACTATCATTGGTCTGCAGAATTGTTCTTCGGTTTCTGGCGCACATATTCCTCGCTGGATCCCACCATCCCTCCAACTGGAGAGACTTCGCTGCCAGCCCCGCGGCGATTTATCTTCTCGCACATCGATGCTGCGAATTGGCGTGATTACGCCGCAATGAACCAATGGGTCCTTCGTTCCGCGTTCCCGTCGATTTCGACAGAGTTCATGGACGACTGGAAGGAGCGCGCTGCTCTCGGCCGAGTGTTCGTGCTCGATCGTGTCGTACTCGCCGATCGTGCCGCAGCGATGAACGGCGAGATGTTCCTCCGCACACAGCGCACGGCTGCAAACGCATTCTCACTCCCTGGAAGTGTTAACTGGTGGACGACCATCCGGAACAATGTTGTCGGATTCTCAACTCTTGGCGAGGATACAGGTGCAATGTCTGTCGGGGGCGTACCTACCCGTCCTGTCATTACCTATATCTCGCGCCAGGGCTGGAATCGGCGTATGCTGATCCAGGCGGACCATGAACGACTCGTTCAAGAATTGTACCGGTTACGCGACACGTACGGTTACGAAGTGAACATCGTCGAGATGGACAAGCTGACGCGGGCTGAGCAATTCCGTTTGGCTGCGCGTACGACAGTAAGCCCATTCCACCATGGCTTTACGTATCATTGTTCACATCGTCGTGGCAGATTATGATGGGTGTGCACGGAAACGGTTTGACGGCGTTGCTCTGGATGCGTCCGACGCCACGGTCAACCGTAATGGAGTTCTTCTACCCAGGCGGGTTCGCGCACGACTACGAGTACACTACCCGTGCCCTGGGCATGGTACACTACGGCTTCTGGGGCGATAGGTACGTCTCTCTTCATCATCACAGACGGCCCATCGATACTCATAGCGCGTATAGGTACTTCACGCGCCCAGATGTTCCGCCAGTAGCCTATCCAGATGGCTTCCAGGGCAACAGTATACCGATCGACGGTGCGCTGGTGGCGGAGCTGTGCCACGAACGGCTTACTTTGTCCGAGGAGGCGGACGATTAGACATAGACGCGGAGTCGAGATAGACTGGATGCGTTGCGGGCTATCATATGGACGTTTCGTAATGCACACCTGTAACTTATGTTGCCTCATAGTTGAACCTGGATTGCATCGCGCACGCAGCGAAGGACTTGCAGGACTAAGGACGACCATGTCGGCCATGTCAAGGGGCCATATCCACGTCGGGCACAGCGCTTCCCATGCCTCCCTCTATCCTCCTTCTAACCAACCTGGAGCACACGTCAGTAGTGATCACGAGAGACTCGCGAGATTTGACCATACCTTTCAAATAGGTCTAGTGGGCTCTCCGTCGCGCTCCCGGCACCACCCATCGCCTCCTGCTGTATGCGTTCTTCGTGCGTTTGGTATGCGCGCAGTGGGACCCAGCTGCTCAATGGGCTCGTGCCGGGCTCGTAAGTCGCTTGCGCGACGTACAACAGCATCCCGTCCGAGCGTATCGTTGCCTGGACCGTGCGTACCTTCATAAGTGGCATTGCCCCCGCCCCGTCCAGTTGCATTGAGCCCTGGGTATCCTCCTCCGCAGACGGGACCGGAACTGAGACGGGTATACTTCGAGTGGTACGCGTGAGAGGTATCAGTGATGATAGGAGAGTAGGGAGGGTCGTGTCGGTGTGGTAAGGGATTGGGACGAAAGTCGTAGGATGGGGGAACTGGTATGTCGTAGATTGCTTCTCAGGGGGCGCGGCGTTTGGCGGAGGCGGGAACGAAGCGAGCTCGGACAAGCGAGTGTCTCTCCACCAAAATCTGTGATGTTGAACCAGTAAGTGGGAGTAAGGTAAGAAGCTAAGGGAATCATGCGGACCTGAAAGGTGTCTCGCAATCTGCGAGGTCTTGTCCCTTCCACGAGACGACGTCGAGTATGTGCAGGATGCCGTTGTCGCGCCAGTTTTCATCCAGGATGCAATCCAGGACGGTCTGAGGAGGCAGAGTCGACGGAAACGGCTTCATCAGAGCCTTTCCCAGGACGCGGGAGCGGATCGTGGTGTTTGGCACTATCATATCGTCAACGAGGCGACTTTGAAGCATTGTGTAGCATGCATACGTACCAACACCAGCGATACCAGCTGTTTGATGCGTTACGGCGAGGCAGCGCTTGCCCACTGGTATAGGCGTAACAGCGACCCAGCCCGTCTCGATATCGTCAGGGATGCCATCGCGTATCTCACCCGAGGCGTCGAAGCCATCCTTCATCTCCAAAAGCTCCGCATACATGCACTTGTCTGCCCACTTGCTCGGCTTCGCATTCTTCCTACCGCTCTTGGACGACGAGTCCCCGGCGGTCGCTTTGTACTTGCCTTTGCGCTTGTTCTTGGATCGTTTTGTCGTTGCTTGTGCTTGCATATTGACGTCCATTGATGCGGAGTTGCTTGGGGCATCGGACGTGGATGAAGCGGGCTGTGATGTGGAGGACGTAGTCTGCTCGGACGAGAGGTTTGAGGGGAGGGCAGAAGGAAGCATGGACGCGAACTGGCTGATGCCTTCTCGAACTATGCCAGTCGCCCCACTATTGTCGTCCTCGTCGCCTTCGTCATCTGAAGGACCGAGAGTGAGATCTGCAAAGAAGTCGAGCTGCCTTGTCGAGTCGATCCTCTCGGCTCGCCTCTGTTAAGATGAGAGCACATCAGATACATGGTCATGGTTGTGGCTGAGAAAGCTTCTCTCACCCGTTTTTGCTCCTCAAGTGCCTATGCATATCGATTTGAGCGAATGGAATCAAACAGTAGCTATCGTGCATACCCGTTTCCTGCGAACATCTTGGGAGACGGCAGTGTCCCTCACGGATGATGGTGGTGTTTTGAATGCTGCCTTGCGCTCTTGGAACATTGCTCTGCGAGTTGGTGGATCGTAGCTGTGCAGTGTCTATCAAGGTATTTGAGAGGTAGACAGTGAGTATACCATATAGCGACGATCTTCACGATCGATCATACTACGTATACTACTCACGGGTAGCGTCGTATCAGTGACAACTGTTCAGGCCTGTGCGTTTGAGTCAAAATTCTGCAGAGTTTGATATTCACCGCCACAAGCATGCGTCAGTCAGGCTTTCTGATAGTAGCTGGATCGATCGTTGAGTGCGTTGAGTATATAGCCTTGATCTAAGCTTCAAATACCGCAGCCATCCGACTTGAAAGTGCATCTTAGCGCTCGGAGTCTTAGCGTGCAGTGGCACGATGTGACGTCTCGCGCCAGGACGCGGCACATTTGTGACGCGTGACATCCTTTCTATCTTCAATCTTCCGCCTTGGAAGTCAGCATGCTCATCCGATCTTCCTTGACACAATCCGTTTGCAGAGGCCCGTACGTTGATAAAAAGCTTGGTAAGATATATTCTCCAGATACACATGAATGTGTTTTTAACGGTTGAAACGAGAGTAGAGCTCTGCTGCGCCACCACAACCACCAAGGAGACGGTCATCGTAGTAGACAAGTTACCCAGAATATGTCAGACTCTGAAGGAGAGGGCGGACTCGCCCTGGGATCCGTTTTCACGGTACATTTCGCAAACTGTATTGATATCGTTCAATCTTTTGACATCCACCTTGCTATCATAGGAGCCTCCTCGACCTCCATCTCCCGAACCTACGGTGACAACGTACACGAGAGAAAAGCAAACGAACGATAGTTGGACGGACATAAAAATCAGGCTTGTTGGCTCTCACCCTCTATGGGGTCACCACCTGTGAGCCACAGAGACCTAAGAGTCATTACCAACACCGGTTATGACACATTGCGATCGATAGATGGAATGCCTCCCGAGCATTTGCTTCGTATTTAGACGATCATCCAGAGACTTACCAGGGTCGCTCAGTGCTAGAGCTTGGAGCGGGAGGAGCTCTTCCTGGTATCGTTGCTGCCAAGAACGGCGCGAGGACGGTATGATAGAACGAAACCCATCACAAAGTGCCTTCAGTTAACCGGTATTGTTCCGTGTAGGTCGTCTTGACCGACTATCCCGATGCTGCTCTGATAGACAACATTGCCTACAACGTACACGAAAACATCCCCGCATCCGAAAGGGAGGGGGTGCACGTACAGGTCAGACTCTTCAGCTAGGCTGTCCGCATCGGCACTGACGACCATCGCTCATAGGGTTACATCTGGGGCCACCCCGTCGAGCCCTTGCTAGAGACTTTTCCCGGCGACTCCGAAGAGAAGGCTTTCGATCTGATCATCCTCTCAGATCTCATATTCAACCACTCACAGGTAAAGTGCTGAAACCCTTCACATCGCATGTGGCTGAATTCTGTGCCCAGCATGAGGCCATGCTGAAAACCTGCGACTTGGCGTTGTCAAAATCCAAACCTACCGAGGTCCCAGATGGTCCACAACGCCCTGCACCTTGCTTGCTCGTGTTCTACACCCATCATCGACCACACTTGGCTCACCGCGACATGGAGTTCTTCACGAAGGCGCGTGACCGCGGGTGGCACTGTGAAGAAATCTTGACAAGGAAATACCCTGTATGTGTTCCGCGCCGTCCCGACTTAGCTTTGTACGACAGGGCTGACATCACCTAGCCAATGTTCCCGGACGACCCCGGCGAAGAGGAAGTGAGAGCAACCGTTCACGGTTGGCGCCTGACGCGCATATGAAGAAAAGCAAAGAGCACCATTAACCCACCTGTAACACTCACCATCACTACGAACTACATTTTGACAAGCGGCCACTCCGCACAAGAGGTCATATACAGTCTACGCTACATCTCTGAGCTCGATCTCGACATGCCGTACGCCTGGTAACAGGCCCATCATCAGAGGTTCGTCGCCCCCAGCTATCTTCGCGTCATCCATATCCTCGGCCGTGTCCGTTTCGAAGCCTGAGTAAAGAGGTGCGCCCATGTTGCCCAGGACGCCGGTAGAGAGATGGACGCTGGGGAAACCAGTCGACATGACCACGGTCTCTGTGGTGTCGTCATAATTCGAGAGCGAGCTCCGCGCGACTTGGCGTAGATTAAGGAGGAATCGAGAGATAAGGATCGACGTGAGACTGCCGCATAACGGACCTGTGAGTTACACAAAAACTACACGCCAGGTATAGTTCAACGCACGGTGATATAAAGAACGCTATGAAGTTATTCCCCTGGGCATACCGGCGTTAGCGATCCGCTGATTTGAACTGCCACTCGCCGTACCGGGATTTTCGCCGCAACAGCAATCTGGGCAATGTTCATCAAGACGAGCAAGCTGTGTTCACGGGGATCAGAATCGTTCAGGAAGGTATTTCGAAAGCCAGGCGAGGGCCCTTGGACTTACAAGAAATACATGGTGCCTATCGAGAACGCGTCAGTCCTGGAGCTGTCGCGGTACTACTGGCACCCACCATCGCGCAGAATCAAGACCATTAAACTTGGGCTTGTGTCCAATGACATCGCTGCTTTGCGAACCTGCGCCGTCTTCATTAAAGTGAAGAGAAGTACCAAGGCGTCGTACGCCGTGGTCGTCACACGTTCCGCGATGACAACTGCGAGGTTGGCTATGAGTGACTCGAGCGGTTTGGTATACAAAACAAAGGGCGACGTGGTCAGACGCACTTCTGCAACATCGCATGATATTTCGGTCAGCGCTACGCCACCACAAGATCTGCACGCGCCGTACAGCACTTACTGGCTATAAATGTCGGGATCGATGTTTGTCTGAATCGCGCACCCTACAGAGGGCCGTGGGGCAGGTATTGGTGTTCCGGTAATGTCCATATACTACTCACAGTAAGTGCTATCGCCTGGGAACCGAGGGCGCGAACGTACCAGATTAGCAACTGGTGTCACAAGTGCGAGTACAAAAATCAGGAGAGCAGGCCTCCAGTCTCTCGACCAGATTGCGTAAACGCGAAGCGAAGCGAATACTGCACCAGAGAATTGTTGAGTAACGATGATGAGCAGCTGCGTACCAGTAAATCCAAGGCTTTAGCCCTGGCAAGATGAGATACACTCACGAGCGACGATGAAAGTGGCCGAGATAAGTAGCGACTGAAGAACACGCACTACCGGGGGACAACTAGAGTGTTCCGGTACGTTTGTACACGAATGCGGATATCAAAGCTCTTGCACCACTTACCTCTATAAAAAAGTGAATATAGCACGCACACGTTACCATATGGAAGACATACCTCCGGTGTCTGGAACGGCGCCTGCTCAACCAATTCCAGGATGGTGATTAAGAGGTTGACATAGCGGTTGACGATGAAGAGGATGGAGGCCGCCGAAAGTCGCTGTCCCCAGACATACTGGACCTCACTATCGAAAGTGGCCAGGTAGTCCCATATGAAAAGGGCTTGTATCCGGGCTTGTTCAGTGGTGAGATCATGAATAGACTCATGACGTACTCACCTCTTGCGGCGACGCTGTAATAGTTTCCCTGCACACTAGCCGGCCATAGTCACTCCACCGTTGCGGCGTCTTGCGGGACATGCAGTATTCACTCACAATGCAGCGTAGTTTGCTATCACCTGGGCATCGCTCGGCTCGCCTGACATCGATACAACACGGGGCGCGTTCTATGGAAAACCGCAACCGACACTCACGACCCTCCTGGACTCTATAAGCAGCGCGATTGAGACTGCTCCGCGGTGAGAAGGGTGGCCAGGGAAAAGAAGGCAGGGAGCACGCACCATGGAACTCGTGCAGAGGACGACGTGAGGGCGTTGCCACCAAAAGACGCAAGGATGTGAGTGAAAATGGACGCAGAGGACGTGAATGTTTGCGCAGGACTCTCACGGATGCGAAAGTTCTGCAGCCGTGAGTCGGTGGCCTTGCAAAGTCTATCGGCGCGATCCACACGCGTCGCTTCCAATGCGGCCTTCTTAGGATCTCATGACCGCGTCTCACATCCATCACTATCGGAGCCTAGAACAGCGTCAGCCGATAACAGCAACGCCCGCGTAGATATTCCAGGAAGCAGGGCCCCGTTGTCCGACCACATTCGTCAGCATGCCACGAGCGATCACCTGCGGTGGCCCTTCTAGCGTGAGAAGGCAATGCATTACTCTATGGAGACTGGAATAGATGGGACGTTGTTTGCGTGCAAATCACCCCAGTCATGAGTGCCAGTATGGCTCAAAAGCGTGCGACATCCGTATTGCCGCGGCCTATACGACCCGGGATTTGAGGAGCCGCAGCAGCGACTCGGAGCGCAAGATGAATCTGAATCTCCGAGTCGAGGGGCAGGCTGCAGCTGACTGTGCCGACAGGTTTGAAACGAATATTTGAACAGGCGTCAACATGACGGTGATCCGTTCAATCTCAAGGGCCAGGGACATTCTGGGATAAGCCAAGCCTCTTCGGTCCTGCCAGTCATGATCAGTGACAGAATTCGGGACGTCACTGACGACGCATTGATCTAAGGGGTGGGCCATCGCCGCCGCGTGAAGGTGGTCCTCGCTGTGGACCTGTGGTTCTTCTTGGTATCCGGCGACCAGGACGTTCGCGGAAGGTGTGTGCCGCGCACTCTTGGAGGTTGTCGCTATCCAAGCTTGAATCGGATCAGCCGGCCCGATGCACGAGGTTGCTCGATTGCCGTTGGGACTTCGGTCAGGCTGCCAGTGCGATAGTGTAACATGCAAGCCGTGCAGTTCTAGCGTATTGACACCAGCTTACGCACTTTTCAAAGAACATCGATGTTGACTGGGTCGCGGGAATATTTTCTACGCGCCAGTGACGACGCACTTGGTATTTGCGAGTTGACTACGAACTCGTCGTGGGCTGTTTGCAGTTCGAGACCAAGATACGATGTCTAGACATACCTAGCCAGATATAGTTGCCGGAAGCAGACAAACCTCGAAATCCTCCGAGTCTCCGCCATCCTCCAAGGGATGCATGTCCGCGATAAACATAAGATATTTGAGTCCTGCGTCATGCACAGTCGCACCTGAGCGATGAGCTGCCCCGACATGCCGACTTCAAGCCGACTTGATTTCCGAGGCTACAGCCGTACCATGGGGCTCCGGGATTGTGCTGAAATAGCATGGCGGACATACTGATGTGAAGTGAGAGCCACTCACTGGCATGAAACTCCGCGGAGTATCGTCACAGACAAACGAGTGTTGTTGCGTAAGGAGATCGTAAACCTAGCCGTAGACTGCGCTTAGTCCTTCCGTCTCATGCCCGGTGTTGCTTGGGAGTCCTGACACTCAAGCTCAAGACGATGGCTACCGATACGACGAAATAAGCGAAGCGCGAGGAGGGTGGTCCACCATACATCATGTTGATGGGTGACGTGCGGGCGCGAAGGTCACCAGAGTGCACTAGATGCCGCAGGCGTGGCCTCCTGACGGTGCTAGTAAGTCGGGCGGTGATGCGTTCAATCAGGGCGGCACGAGTCTGCGATACCGGCTGTGAACGCAAGCCCCGTCAAGGCATGGCATTAACCAAATACGTTATGTAGGTCCAATCTTCGGCACGTCAGAAGCGAACGGAGAGGGATAAAAGGACCAGACGAACCGTAGCAAATCCCCCAGCATCCCTCTCTGCTCCCTTCATCTGATCCGAGGTTAGACTATCCCAACCCTTCCGCTCCATTCTTGTAAACTTACCCCACCACTTCGCAGAATCTGCAATCCACCACAATGCAGTTCAAGGCCGCTCTCGTTATTGTTGCTGCCCTCATCGCCGGAGTCTTTGCCTCCCCCGTCCCTGCAGACGTCCCTTGCAAGAGGTCAGTTCGCATGCTCCTGGGAAGATGCGTCGTGGCTGACCATCTGGATCCTGTACAGGGCCCGTCTCGAGAACCGCCAGGAGCCCTGTTGCTGCGGCTAAAGCTCCCACTACCAGACATGACGTAACGAGCGTCGAGGAGTTAATTGTAACCCCTAGCATGTAACAACAAGGATGTAAACCCGTTGCCGTTGCATATCGTTGCTATTCAATATCGCTTTCTAGCTGACAAACCGCAGACACGCCTGGGAGGGCGGTATGAGTCCAGCTCGGGGGAACGCGGGCTAAACATCGTGAGCCCGCTTAGATCGCGGTGTTTTGTGTCAAGAATCATGAGTGACGCCTGCTGTGGCCAGTCCCTGGCATTACGTTACGGGCTGTCAGGCGTGTACCTGAAGCCTCTATGATCGAAGATGCGACGGCTCGGAGTCAGCACGATCGTCAGACCACGAGTGTCGGGCAACTTACCGTGGTCACCGAGACAGGAACGGGCGGAAGAAATTACGACATGTAGATAAGTTCCGACCATCTCTCGGACATGTGGCAACGAACGCGGCTGCCGACCGCCACATGGATCATTGACAGGAAGCGATGCATTGCCAAAGGGACGTGCAAAAGCATCCGTTGCGAAGGCGCGCCGACTTGGGGCTAAGCTATTCTGGTATGAGGTGTACCTACGCGCTTGCGAGGAGCGCTATACAACGGTGTATCAGCTTGACGTGTCAAGGCAAGGAGCTTGCGTGGGGATTGAGGGAAACTTCAGCGGCGACCGAAGATACGGCTTGCACGACCACGAGACCACTGTGCACAGCTTCCTCGGCGACAGTAGATGCTGCAATCTCAAGGCTCCTCGACCCGGAACCTCATGTAACTGCGGGCTTGCTCAGGCCAGCGAATGAGAAAGTCACACGCCGAACTCACCTCGTAATACATTCTTCGCTTGGAGCGACGGGAAGAAATCCAAGAAGCGTTTGTCATCTGGGTCGGTAGGATCTTTGAAGTCGAACTCGAAGACCACTGATTTGAGGGCATCCCGAAAAGGGGCAACGGCGATGGCATGATCGAGTTCGTCGGCGAATGCATGCAAGCACGCAAGGGCATGTGAGCTCGACTGGAATGCGAACGTGATCGAAGACAAGGAGTTGCATGTGAGGTGAGACAGTAGCCACGTCAGCCACGTCCAGTCCGGAGCTACACCGCGCTCATGGCGGCAATCCAGTCGGAGTAGGCGGAGAGAGCGGCAGTGAGATAGATCTAGCTGGTGTTCTATTAGAGAAAGATTGAGTTGAGCTCTCGCGAGTAAGTGTAACAAAGCTCCCTACCGATGGCATCTAGGGGGAACCGGGCACCTGCAGATCTCTTGGAGATACTGATAGAAATATGCTCGAGAGTTTCCCCAGTATTTTTCCAGAACGCCCCGAGGCCCTGGCCGCGATTGCTCGTGGAGAGCTCATATGAACAGTCCATGCGACGGATTGACGGGAAATCGTTACAGCCAAGTAACCAGTCTATAGTGGTAGTCGGGTGATAGGACGCGACCCGAAGTGTCGTGAGGCACGGGAGCGTGCATCCGATGTTGGCACTTGTTGTAGTGCCTAGCTGTCGTTGGCAGTCGAGGTGCTTTGCGGATAGAGATGTGAGCCTTGGCAGGGCTCGCAGCACGATCGAAATGTCGGCGACGGTGGTGAAAGTGACATCAAACATGTCTAGGCAAGTAAGCGATGTGAGCTGGGATAGGGAAGCGAGATAGTCCGGGCTATAGCGCGTCGGCAGCCAGAGTTGGTTGTGTACGGCTAGTCGTCGTGGCTGTGCAGGACTGCTGGAGGATATAACGTAGGGGAGTCGTGCCAAAATTGCTCTGGCGGGCCGGAAGAGAGCAATCAACGAGTTTTCCGAGACGTCGATGGTGTCGAGATATGGTGCGAGATGCGGCGCGTCTGAAAGCAAGGCCTGGAAATAGTCTAAATGCCTAGGCAAGCATAGTTCGATTGTGCGAAAGAGATTGAGCCGGCTTCTGGATAGCCAGGCCTTGCAGACGAGAGAAGTGGCTTTCAGAGTCTGCTCGTCATCCAGAAGGTCGATCACCAGTTCCCATAGCTCTATAGGCAGATGCATAGCGCGAACCGGGCTGTGGCGGTGGATGTAGGCGTCGTGGTAGTTGCAAACCGCGCTGAGAGGCCTTGGAAGTTGGGATCTGAGTCAGCCGCGGACTTCAGGGTGGATGGCGTGATGATCATGAGCGCACAGGTGCCGCCATGTAGACGGTCCAGCTAGCAACTTACGTATCGTAATGATGGGCGTTGGACAGATGGTCGATGTGTGAGACTGCGTACGGAATGATGTCAGCTATAATTTGACATATATTTCGGGCGATTGTACTGGATGATCGTCGGGACGATACCCTGGGAAGTAGCACTAGGATCTTTGGTTAGGTACTTACTTAGTAGAGGATGCCCTTCATCCATTTCCAGACAGGATGTTCAATGTTTCATGTCAAACAGATGATAGTTCACTGCGCTTGCGTGAACTGCAGCACCAATACCATCACTACCATGACGGTCGCCGGAGAGAGAGCTCGAGATGGTGTAGGCGCCTATCAACGCGTGGAGCGCCGAGACTGGTAGGAAGGCGCTTATAACTTATGCCATTCGCAGCTCTGGAAACGTTGAATCAGCCGCCATGAGCACATCCAACGAGGAGGGCCAGTATCCCCAGGAAGCTAATGCGGGGTCAAGAAAAATAGTCTCTTATGTCGTCTCGAACGAGCTGGTGAAGGTGAACGGGGAGTCCATTATCTATACGCATATATACTAACATTGACTGGATACGACTGATCTCCGCCAGGCCTCGTCACTTCTTCCCTCGAACAAGAATCGCTCGCTGCTGGTGCACTCGCTCGTCAAAGCGTATGGGCTGCTAGAAACACCCAACGGCTGCTCGGAGGCAGCCACAGCCCCTGCATACAAACTACAAGTACTTCGGCCAATTCATGCTGAAGAGAAGGATCTCATGGCATATCACGATCGTGGATATGTTGAACACATTCTTGGCTCTCACATAACATCGTCACCCAACCACGAGGCAGACTCAGAGTATGGGCTTGAAGAAGTATGCGTACTCTGTGATAATATGTGTCATGCTAACAAATTACGGATGCAGGACTGCCCTGCATTTGCTGGATTGCCAGAGTATGTCCGGCTGGTTGCCGGCGCGTCTCTCACAGGTAGGCCATGTGAAATTCAATATCAGATTATTGTATGTATGCCATTCAGCCGCCAGGTCTCTCCGCGAAGGCGAAGCTGATGTCGCCATATCATGGGACGGGGGAAGGTATTGTTGCCGCTGTTCTGAGTTACCGCTGGAAAGTGACTCAACGATCTAGGCACCATGCTCAGAAATCTTGCGCCTCCGGATTCTGCTACGTTGCGGACTGCGTACTGGCAATCTTAGTGTTGAAGCGAGCAGTTCCACCTCAGCTGGGTATGCCACAATTGAAGCCTCGAGTCATGTATCTCGATCTCGACCTACATTTCTCGGACGGCGTCTCAGAAGCCTTCTCTCTCGCATCGTCCGGTTCTGGAACTCCTCAAGTCCTCACTTTCTCGATACACCACACCGCGCCCGGTTTCTTTCCCATCTCAGATCTCGCTGGGCTTCCTGACCCGTCGAGCTCCTCTTTCGACCCGTTCACCTTGTCGCTCCCGCTCGAACGCGGTGCATCGAATGCAACATTCGCTCGCATTTGGCCTATCATACAGCAAGTCAAGGACGCCTTTCAGCCCGACTACGTGGTCGTGCAATGCGGCGTCGATGGGCTGGCTGGCGATCCCTACGCGACGTGGAACTGGTCTCTAGGAGGCGAAGGAGGCTTAGGATGGTATATAGAACATATTTGCCGCTGGGGATGCAAGACTCTGCTTCTAGGCGGAGGTGAGCGAGGCACGCTACCCGAGATCCATCGACATAGAGTGATTGGAATATTCGTTACAGGAGGGTACAAGTCGCCTAACGTAGCGCGAGCATGGACATATCTCACATCGATTGCTGTAAGTCTGTTTCGAGCCTCTGGGTTGTGGTACGAGAGCTCAGGACGTCCATATCGGATAGCTTGGCCGCCCGCTTTCTCTCGAAGCTGATATACCCGACCATGGAGCGTTCCCTCTCTACGCACCCTCATTTACTCTCGACGTCCCTGCAGGTCACGGACGAGATCGGAATTCCGAGGAGTACCTCGAACGCGTAGAAGGCATATTCGCGCGAGTTGTCGAAGCCATCCGACAGAGGAGAGAGAGTTGATTTGGAACATGAGCTCAATAACGGGCGTCCCAAATAACGTGGAACCAATTGTCGAGTTTGTCATCTCATCGTTGCTTTCGTCGCATAGTCTATAAGTTACATGATACAGCTGTTGTATAACACACACCCAGGCCACGACGGGCTCGGGACTATCATCAATCGGTCAACGCGCACCTATCTACAGACAGGTTCGCCGGATTGCCCCACCTGCATCTCTATGTCAATTCCACGGATCTAAGGGGACAAAACTTCTCCGCACTCACCAATTAGGGAAGTCGATGGCGTTCCCGCTCGCGCCAAACACCGCGAAACTGAGGATGAACAAGATGACCTGGCTCCCGCCGTCAAGCGCCGCAGACGTCAAGTAGTTGTACTTCTTGAACCACTTGGGCCGGTGCGAGCGCGCCCAGACCTGGGACATGTACCCGATCACGAGGCACGACCACCACTGACCGTTGACCGAGTACGGCAGCCAGCCGACGTAGAGCGCGACGACGGGCGTGATGATGTACTCGGCGCCGCGCGCGAGGAGCGAGTCCTTCCGCGCGAGCTTGTGTACGACCCAGAATGGGACAGGGAAGATGAGGCCGATGAAGATGGCGAAGGCGATGAGGTAGTATGGCTTTCCGTACGCGAAGAGCTCCTTTCCAAGGGCGCCCATTGCGACCGACGAGGAGTTGTAGCCCTGGATGATCCAGCCGCTCCACTACAACGTCGCGATCAGGTTGGATACGAGGACATAAGTCCCGACGGTACTCACGATACGGGTGCCAATGGGGTCGATGAGCGCTTCACGGTTGTTACTGACGATGCTAATCATCACTGTGTCCCAAGCTCGCTCAGCTACATCGATAACAATGAGGTGTCTGCCATGAACTCACTCGTGTAGTTAAAGATCGAGCCGATAATCGAGCCTGCCAACTGTGCGGCAAAGGTGATCCGCGGGGGAATCTTCGTGTACTGACCAAGCTTGAGGTCCTGGAGCATCGCGAGCGTCTGGTACGCCGTGCTGTTTCCGTACAGATTGACATACATGACCGCGCTGTCGTACAGATAGTGTGAGTATTGAGACATAACCGTCATGATCGGCGAGGGACAACGTACACAGGCTTTCCTGGATGCACGAAGGCAGACAGGATATGCATTGCGTGTTTGATCTGAATTTGGAATCCGGTGGTCGCGGCGACTTCGATGCGGGTCAGCTAGGATGATAGCGATGAGAGACGGTGACACGTACTGAAGCCGAGGCAGACCGCCAATACCGAGCTGATAAAGGTGAACAGAATGACGCTCCAAGCAGGTAAGAGCCATTCGCCATGGTTGTACTGCATGCCAATGTATCGGTACGCCTGAGCTAAATAGCAGATTACTCGGAAGACGTACACTGCAGCCGATTCCGATGGCAAGGGAGGCGACGAAGAGAAGCAAGTACCACCACTGCGGTACCTCCTTGTACTTCTTCATTTCTGTCCGCACCACCATGTTAGCGTGACTGCATGGATGTGCAGATAAATCACGGGGCTCACGTTGGTAATGGGGGTCGTCAATGTCTTGGCTCGACTTCAAGAACCGCATGCCGCCAAACGCTTGTTTCAAATCGGACCAGTGCCACAAGAACACATGCACAATCGCCGCGCCCAGACCGAAGTTGTAGCACATCTGGGAGATGACGTAGGTCGTCGTGTATCGCGGGAGACCGACGGTCGCGAGCTTGGACTGATCGACTGTGTTCTCTGGGGTGAGGATGGCCGTCTGATTGTACGACCCGCCTTCGGAGTCGAATAGGGCGGTGGACATCCATACGAGGTTACGCCCGTCGAATGCGTTGCTGTAGTAGGCGAGGGTAAGAGTAAGGTAGCCAATTGCGATTCCCACTGTAAAGTATCCTGTCGTCAGCCGACGTGCGCAAGAGAACAATCCGACTCAGTGATACTCACGGAAAGAGTTGAACTCTACGATATGCAAGCACGTGAATATGAGTGGAAGTGTTCTATACCAGAGAAGGATGTACTTACGGGTTCGCCATGGCCAGACGAGAGGGGTTCCCTGCGAAATGAGCGTCCAGCTCGTGCTGAAGCTGAATAGCCCAATCCCCTCGTTGCTCGACCCCGCGCCAAACAAGTTCCGCACAAACTTGTGCCGCCCATTGTCCGCAAGGCAGATGACCGAGATGGCGGTGAGCAACGGGAACGGATATTGAGGGATCCATTCCCAGAAGAAGATTGCAGCGAAGACGATCCAGAAGTAGCGACTATGGAGGTGGTTGCACGAGAAGCATGGGCGTCTGGCGAATACTGGATGAGAGGGCGTACGTACCGCTTCTTGTGGTTCAGCACCCCACCAAAGTGCAAGCTCTGCAGGAGGTTGACAACCGAGATGTAGTTGGGGTAGAAAGCGCTGGGGATCCCCGTCAGTCAGTATGCTCTCGGTGTACTAATGATAACCCTACTATGTCGGGTACACAAGGAAGGTTTGGACTGGGTCGCTCATGTGAGTACTATAGTCATTTAACCGAGTTCGAGAGGCACGTACGCAAGCCTGCGATGCCGTAACCAATCATTTGACTGGCAAAGATCTGGAAGATGGCTATCGCAGCATTGAGCTTGATGTTGTAGAACAGATCTATACGCAGACGTTGGACGTTACACTTGCAACTAATCAGCCACTGTACACGAGAATGCTCACCCAATGCGGCGATGATCTCCATAGCTATCGCGACCGCAGACGCAGTAGACGCCATGATGACGATGACGGTGTGTTCTACGAGACGCCTCAATGATCTGAAATTAACCCTTTGTAGGATAGCATACCTTTGATATTGAACGGCCCAGGATTTAGGTACCTCCAGAACCCCGTGCTAGGCATAACGCCTATAGCGAACGTCAGTGCATGTGCGTGAAGAGATCCTTTAGATACGTACTGTGCATCGCAGTCCCGAGAACATAAGCGATGATCAGGCAGAACAGTTGCGAAACAGTCGCATTCTGTATGCGCAGCAACAATAAAATCAGCGTCCGTCCATTCGCAGCACGCATGAAAGTTGTACCTGGGGCTTGAAGGTATAGATGGTAGAGAGCACTGAGGTGAAAGCCGACAGCCCGATACCCAAGAATACAGCCCTGAAAGTGAACGCAGGAAGCTCAGGGTCGTCCTCGGCGGAAATGACCTATGTGAGGCCCGACGTGTCGAATTAGCAACCCGCATACCAAGCCAAGCGATGCGCGTCCAGAAGCTCACCTCTACTGCCACATCCTCATCCTTCTGTATGATCGTCGAGCCAACATCTTCGTCCGTGACAGAGAGCGACTCGACGTCGACCCTCTGCTTCCCGTCGATCTCGTCCTTTCCGTCCTTCTCGGTGAAGCTCAGGCTATCCGTGTGCGGAAGCTCAGTCGCGACAGCCGTAGCCTCCTTCTCGTTCGGGATGATCGTCATCCTGCAGACGACTCGGCGACAAGGAAACAAACCGAGGGTGACCCGGAGACCGAAAGGTAGAAGGAAGGAGTTGGGAACGCCGGGGATGGGAGCTGGCTCAGGCGGAGCCGTCAGACGACCTAAGACCGAGGTCTATGTCTTCTGGGCCCCCATGACCACGCCCTGCGAGAATATATAGCGGCAAGGCATATGCACACCAGCCATAGCCGGGCGCGAGAGCGCAGAACTGTGAGCTGCTATCTCTGTGAGGGCTGATAAGGAGTGATAAGGCCTTCAACGCGTCCGAGATGCTCAACAGATTAGCAGCCGTCGCGAACTCTATCTGTGTTATAGAGACGGCGGCATCAGACGAGAGAGTGACTAGAGGCAATGGATGAGATACAACCGTACCTTTCCTAGTTTCTTGGCAGCCCGATCTCCAGATGAGTCCTTGTGACACTATCTTCCAGAGACCGGTAAATACACCCTCGCAGATACGGGACACTACGGATAGTGTTGCTTTCTGGCTCTTCGCCGAGCACGCATTGCTCCTGGTAGTGGAGTTACAGGGGGTTATGTACTTGCTCACATCACCGTTGTATACTGGCATGCATGGTGTCCAATTGCAAGGGCACGGGAAGCGCGTAAGGGCAAAGGCAGCAACCAAATATGTGTAAACAATTTAAATGATCACATAACCATTAAACCAAGTATTACTTGAAGTATACAGTAGGTCACTTCAAGCTGGGGACGTTTATTCTCTCTGAATCTCATCGTCATATCACTAACAAGCAAGCTAGCCCATGGCCAACCTTTGCCAGCAAATCAGTACCCACAATGTAGTAATCGCTATACCGCTTATGAGATTTGTCGGCGACTCGAGGGTTGTACAGCTTGGGACGCCGTCGTGCACGACCTCCCACTAGCGATCCTCCGTTTGTGGCGGTCCTAGACACTATACCTCCCATCGCCGCTGCCAGAGTTCTTGGCCATAGCTTGCTTTGTGCTCCGGACGACCCCGGGCGTGATGCATTCGTGCGCGATATACTCGCCTGTACACAGCTCGATCTGGGCGTACTTGCCCATCTTTATACTTTCGGGCTCGTCCGCGTATGTAGGTGCGTACATATTCTTCTTCTTTACTAGAACTCTCAGACATCCATAAGTCTACAACCCGAAGGGCCCTACACCTGCTGTCACTTCCGCATTTACTCCTAGATTGTCTCTGGAAGCAGCCGCACAAATATCCACATCGTTTTAAGCCATCGTCTAGCAATGCAGCTTAACTGCGGGCACTAGTGAGCATGACTCTTCAACCCACCATCTCCTGTCTCGTGAACCATTTGAACGCCTCATGCTTATCCAGACACTACTTCGCGACGACTATCGCTTCGGTTTCACCGGACGGGTTGACACACGTCGTTATATCAGCGGCATAGCTGCGAATGTTGGCCGCTCGAGAAAACGCTTAGCGCGCACATTCAGACTTTTCGAGCTCGAGGGGCCCGGGCATTGCACTGCCATGTGCGTCGAAGTGCTCAAAAGTACAGTATGTCACTGATATCTTGAGCAAGGAAGCGAGCATGCCAGGCCCAGGCAAGCTCATGCATTGCGTATACCACCACGTTCAATCTAGGAACGTCAGAAATGCGGGAAGGCTTAGGCAGGTACCAAAGTGCTACATCCGTAGCCATTATCGCGCCGACGCTAAGTACACGATACACGATACACCATTGCCAGCCACAACGATACACCCAACTTCCTTATCGCCCTCTCCAGGGGGGGCTCCGAACGCGAGCCAAGAGCACTCGCGCCGATAGCGCCCTTCCGTCTCCCATCTTCCATCTTCCAGTGTTCCATATCGAACGTTACACCAGTACTAGTAGGCTAGTAGTACTCTTACGCATCCCGCACGGGCCGCACCGTCTCCGTACTACTAGCACTACGCGACGCAGGCCTCCCGCGACTCCACCTCGACGATCGCGACCTCCGTATCTGTGCCTTTACATTCGACCTCGCGCGCGCGGTGCCGGGCAAGAGCGCGGGCACGGGCTGCACCGGGCCACGCTTCTCCTTTTTCGACATCGTGCGTTTGGGCAGGCCCCCAGGCTGCACGCATCTATTAGTATTAGTATCGCTACTGCTAGTACCACGAGCGGCCTCCGAGTCCTTGAACTTTTTGGTGGACTTCTCCTTGGGGTTATCTTTGCGCTTCGCTCCGCTGTGCGATGGCGCGGACCCGCCGTGCCCACGACGACCACTCGGACTCTTCGTAGACGTGGTGGAGCCCCCGATCGTGAGTTGACCCTGGGGCTTGGGCATCTTGAGGCAGTCGGCGTACGTGGGCGCAGAAACGCCGGCGGGTGCTGGGCCATTGACATGCGATTGCGAGCCCATGGCCAGGGGACTTCTAGAGGCGCATGTACTTTCTAGAGGAGGTGACGGCGGGCGGCTGGGCACGTCCTGAAGTTGGGGCTCCGTCGGCACTGAGCCTGCCTCGTCGTTCGTACTGATGTCGGGAGAAGCTTGCGCAGTTTGAACATGATGGCCGTTCGGGGATGCTGCCACAGCCGCATACACCTAATCAAGAAGAATGCCATGGACGAACTTCTCGCAGCGTCGAAAGTCAACAGCTTACCTCAGGCGGGACGGCGTAGAAGGGATGATAAGCGTACGCCGCCCACGCACAGTCCGCGCACAGCGCCTCAACGTACACCGGACGAGCGTAATACTGCGACAGCAGGCCTTCGCTGCACTCCTTGCACTCGCCACCGCTGGGAGAGTCAGGCGAAGGAGGATTCGGCGCGCCGGGGTAGGACGCGTGCTTCTTGACGGGCGGATAGGAGCGCGCGTGGCCGCAGAGGAGCCACTGGACGACCGGCACTTCGTATCGGCACATTAATATTCCTTTCGAGTTGTCGCGTGCGAGGTTCAGGAATGAGGATGTAGACGTTGAATGCAATATGTCTGAGAGAGCGGCGCGCTTCCGCGCTCGCTTTTATGCAGAACGTCGAAAGAAAGCGCTTGCGCTGGGCTTCCTGGTGAGTGGCTTTGGCAAACTCGAGCGGGCTGAGCCTCATTGAGTTGTCCATACAGTAAAAAGGACAAAAACTTCGGCCTTTCTGAAGTCAGAATCTTTCACCTTGTCGGCGTATCCGAGTGAAGAATTAGTATATTCATACGTAAGTCAAGCGCACCACGCATCCATCTACAAAAAGTCCACCCCGATCCCAACCTGGAAACCCTTCCGGGTGCCGTCGCTCTTACTCGCGACTAGGGGCACGCCGAAGTTGAGTTCCACACGGACCGGGTCGAGTTTGTATACCAAGCCGACCCCAGCGGAGATCGAGGGCTTTGATATGCTCGCGAGCACGCTGTCCATTAATGGGCGTGCTGAGATTTGTCGGTGGTGGTGAGCAACAATCGTGATATACTAGGATGGGAAAGAGGGATGGATGGGGCTCACATTTATCCACGTTGTCGAGGCGCCCGGCGTTCAACCACAAATGCGCCTTTACGGGCCAGTGTGGTTTGCGCGGGATGTTCGAGATCAGGCTAAGACCGGTCGACCAGTACATGCTGCCTCCTAACGAGTCAACTAGATGCGGGTCGGTGAGGCTGGATAGACAGTGAAAATTCGCGTGGAGACTAACCACCGTCGTGCGGGCCCATCCCATTCATTCTGAACATGCGCACGCTGACCGGGCCGCCAAGCTGGAACCGATCAGAGAAGTACGACTTGCTACCCATGTTCCACAGCAGCCCCGTGCGTGCCGCGAACGATACAGTCTAGACGCAACAACGTCAATCAATTGTAAGGTGACAATCCCCGCTAGAAACGTACCAGGCCTGGAAGCAGTGACCTAGCGAACTGCCCATGCGCCTCAGTTTTGTAGAATGAGGCGTCACCGCCGAGGCCCGCGAACTCCTGGAAGAACTTGGAGTAGGACCCGCGAGTACCAAGCAGCTTGTCGTCCCGCGTATCGCGTGTCCACGAGTGGTATACGGACGATTTGATCGACTGTCCCGCCGCCTCCCGGATGCTAGGGAAAAAGTGAGCATATAAAGCAAAATGGCGATCAATAGCTACGTACCTAATAGACGCGGAAGGCGAAAGGTTGCCAATATGCCTCAGAACGGCTTCGTATCCCACCTCATGCGCACCACGGTCCAACGCCCCATTCTGCACGCAACGATTGACTGGATTGAGCAACCCAAGGCGCGGTGCGGGAGAGAAAGCTGACCTAGCTCACCCTGACGACTGCCCGGAGACCACGGATGCCCTCAAAGCTGCTCGCGAAGCTCGAATTGTCGCGCTCCATCCCGAACAACGCGACTTCCCCTCGCGTCTTCAAGTCGGAGGACAAGGGCGCGGAAAGCGACGCGTTGAACGACATGCGCGTCTTTGTCGCAAACGCGACGTTCGCTTCGAAGGTTTCCGCGCCACCAAAAGCGTTCCGGACGCGGGCGGTCGCACTCTGGTGGGAAAACCCGCATCATGAGCGATGGCCAATGGCTTCAAGATGTATAGGCACGTACAGCTCCGCCCTCGTTGTTCCCGACTTGCGTGCTAGTGTTAAGGAAGTACCTGCCCTTTTCTCTGGTCAGGAAGACGACGTCCACATCCTCCGGGTGCGCGAGCGCGTCGCGGCTGCGGTCAATGACGGCCTCGACTTGGGTGAACAGGTCGGTCTCCTCGAGGAGGTTCTTGATCTTCTTTGTTTTGCGCAAGACCGACTCGAGCGTTGCGCCATTCTCGTCTGGGACCTGGAGGACGGGGTCTATGACAGAGGCGAGGAAGGAGTCGCGCGTACGGACGGCCCCGCGAACGCGTACGGAGGCGATGTGCAGCGGCGTGGAGAGGTTGTTGTTCACCTGTTATCCCAGGTGTGAAGCAAGCATCATTGGGCAGGTGAGAGACGTTCACGGGCGCATATAGGGCGCGAATGCTCACCAGTTCAGAGAGCTGTACGAGCGCGGACTCGTACTGGCCACGCAGCTTCCTGAGCTTGCGCTCCTCCCACCATTTCCGATACTTTTCAATATCCTCTGGATCTGGTTCCTTCTCCCTGGGCGACGCAGTGTTGTGCAGCGGGGGCTGCAGCGGAGGGGCCTGTGCCTCCAGTTCCGACATAGAAGAGAGCAAGTAAGTGCGAGGGTGGACTCTTCCGTAGCGCCCGTGCTCGCGTCAATGCTCGGCGCCAAACATTGACAAGCGCTGCCGAGCGGAGCGGTGGGCGCCTAAGCGCGTCTTTTGGGCGTCTGCGATGGACTGCACGTCTGACATCGTCTGCCAAACCTTCCAGTCCGGAGGAGAGGGGGGCCAGCTGAATACCTCCACACGAACAGCGACGACAGCACACAGCTTATGAACGACCGCCACGATGTCCTCCACCTACGTCCATTATTCCACCCCGTCCTCTCTCCCCTCAGACTACGCCCTCCTCTCTCGCTACGCCGCGGCACACGACCAGTCTCAAGAGGCCCAATCCTCACAGGACGCCGGCCCTTCGGAGGACATTGAAGACAGCGAACCATACGAACCTCGGGGGATTAGTATCAACGGCTCACTCAGGCGGAAAAAATCGCGCAGAAGCAGTTTCCCCACCTCCTACATTACCCCCTTCAACCCCACCATGGGTCCTCTCCCAGACAAGGCCGGTCACCGCTCTGGCCCCAAACCCATCGAGCCCACAGAGAACACGCCCCTCTTGGCTCCTCTGGTACCGCGCATCGAGGAAGAGTGCGATGCAGAAGATGCGCGCGAGCCCCCCAACTTCCTGACGATGCTGAAGGAAGAAGCTGGTGTACTGACGAAGTACACACTTCCCGTCTTCGCGTACGTCATTTAAGCCGTCTTGAGAAGCACCGCGCTCACCTTATTCACATTGCAGGACGCATCTATTCGAATACTCCCTCGTCATCGCTTCCGTAATCTCTATCGGACACCTTTCCACCACCGCGCTCGCCGCGTCCACTCTGGGTTCAATGACGGCGAGCGTCTCAGGGTTCAGCATCATCCAAGGTTTTGCCAGCACGCTGGATACTATGCTACCCAGCGCGTGGACTTCGCCACAACCCCAGCTCGTGGGTCTCTGGTCACAACGAATGGGTACGTCGTTCTATTTCTCGTCCGGCATTCTCGTTAGACCCCCATCTATCAAAATTCCGCCGCGCGGCGCCTCTCAAGGGAAGTTTTATGCTTGAATGCCCATGTGAGGCGCTCCGGGTCAGGCGCGTGAGTAAGCGGAGAGCTGACGAAGTGTCGAAAGCTGGTATGGAAGCTGCCCTACGTCCGATGCAAGCACCGTGGCGTCATACCTCCAGCAGCCCGGTGGTCATGATATGCCGACTGCAGCTGAATGCTTCATCATATCGCACCTTTCTTTTTGTCCTCAGCTGATACCAAGCTCTTGAGAATTCATGTTAACATAACTATTCAGCTGTCGTAATGGCCGCCACGTTAGTGGTATGTGTTTCCTAACTCGGCATCATACATACTATATGCAGTCAGCTCACTTCCGCCTGTTAGCCCATCTTGATGATATGGTTCAGCTCGGAGAGCATCCTCCTCTTTTTGAAGCAGGAACCTGAGGTCGCGCGCCTCGCTGCCGTATACCTAAAGTACTCTGCCATCGGCCTGCCTGCATACGCCTTCAACTCGATCTCTCGGTAGGTCTCAATCACACTGAGATTTGATTGTTCTTGATGCTCATGTCGTTTCAGACGGTATTTCCAGTCGCAAGGTTACATACCTATACTTGTACGGGAAGAACCTAAGCTCATAGAACACCACAGGTCTGTTCACCGTCCCAACACGCATTATCTTGAGCGTCGCGCCCGTAAACGCAGCACTGAACTACCTCCTCGGTACGCTATCTCACCCATCCACACACAATCCCCCTCCACCTTACTCATCACACTACGTACAGTCTGGGGACCCGAGCCCTTCCGGCTAGGCTTCATCGGCGCGCCCATCGCGACCGCGATCTCGTTCAACCTCATCTCGATCATGTCGATCGTCTACGGGGTGTTCTTCGTGCCCCGCACCGCGTGGCACCCGCTCTCGATGCGCTGCTTCACGAGCCTGGGCGTCTTGGTGCAGCTCGGCTTGTCGGGGGTCGGGCAGGTCGCGAGCGAGTGGTGGTCGTGGGAGCTGGTTGGACGTGAGTCGTGTTTGTTGTTTGGGGTGCGCTGTGCTAGGATGCTGATGGTGTGGGTATCTGGTGGACAGTTGCTGCTAGCCAGTGAGTGGTTGTTGTCTCTGCGGATTGACGATACGTTGTGCTGACCTTTCCTTAGGCTCGGCCCTACTGCACTCGCAACACAGTCAGTGCTGCTCGTCTCCGCTTCTACAACGTACCAAGCGCCTTTCGCGCTAAGCGTCGCATCTTCCGTTCGGTATGATGACATCGCTTGACTGCATCCGCCAAATCTATGCTCACCATCGAACAGCATCGGCAACTTGCTTGGCGAAGAGAACGCCAAGCGCGCAGGCGTCGCCTCAAAATGCTCCATCCTGATGTCGCTGGTCATCAGTGCGGTTTGGAGGTATGTATCGCAAGGGCATACTCGATAAAACGCCTGGATGGTCTGACATATACACTCCAAAGCACCATGTTCATGGTCTTCCGCCATTCATGGGCTCATCTCTTCAACGACGATCCCGGTATGCCTGCAAGCCATTATCCTAAAATGAGTTGCACTGATCCTGCTCTCCTATAGCCGTTGTGTCCCTCGTGGCCTCTATTTTGCCCCTTGTCGCGCTCTTCCAGGTGTTCGATGGCCTAAGCGCCATCACTGCCGGTATCCTTCGCGCCATCGGGAAGCAATTCACAGGCGCCCTGCTGAACCTCAGCGCTTACTACGTCGTCGGTACGTTCCCCTCTCCTTGCCTGACCGCCCATGCTCGCGCCATACTCACGGACCACCGACCTTGTACGCATAGGCATCCCGTTCGGGATCTGGCTCGCGTTCTGGCGCGGGATGCAGCTGCACGGGCTGTGGGTCGGCCTGACCGTCTCGCTCGTGTACTGCGCCGCCGTCGGCGTGTGGCTCTGCCTGCGCACGGACTGGGAGCGCGAGGTGGAGAAGGTGCGCGTGCGCCTCGAGGCGGACAGGAAGCACATGGGCGACGACGTCGAGGGCCTGCACTAAGCGTCGCATTACATTTTGTTGCGTTGCGGTGCAGCCCTCGGGTCGTGGCGTGGGAGATATACAATATACGTGCTATATATTCTCAGGAGGCTCCGGATTTGGATGAAGTTTTCTTGGACGATGCAATGAATGCTCGTGTTCTGCTAGATGTGGCCGCGAGGAAGACGTTTCGCGTAGGCGCGGGTGTACGTGAGTCGTATGTCTATCGCACCAAAAGTTCCCTGATCATCCCCGTTGATGAGTATTTTAACCAGTGACTCTGAGGCAGCCAGAGTTTGAATCAGCCACAGACGCGTCGCGACGCGTTCCAGTGCATATAAGCGCCCGTCATCAGTTCTGCGCGTCCCTTAGTCCCACCTTATCATTACGGATGCCTTGAACCGTTATGCAAGAGATGACAATCAGATCGCCAAATCGTCAGCTTTGTCAACCATCTCAAGCCCGAATACGCCGTGGGACGTATCCGCTGGCTGGGCTCCGCCTGTCAACTTCAGTATGACCATGAAGCAGGGAACGCAGTCCTCTCAATTGGTTCCGCTACCTTCACATACACTCAGCCAACACGGCCGTCCCGCGGACGTTCTTGCGGAGACACATGCAGCATCCCGGCGGAACGCACGGCTCCGCCGTCTCCCGCGCAGAGCACCACGCCGATCCCACCAGGCACCGAAGCATTGCGTCCAGGGTCGCCCAGGATCACAGAAGGGTTCCCGTCGCAGGCTGTTGCGTCGCTCGGTGAGCACAGGCTCTGTCGTCCTGGGAAAGGCTAACAATGTGTTGGGTCGAAGCACACGTTGCGATGCGCAGAGTGGATCACCGCCGACAAATTGACCGGTGCTCGATTTGGGTGCGTCTGTCTCATTCGAGGGACGGCTGTGGGTGGGTTTGCCTCCATGGGGAGGATTGAATGCCCCAGTACCTGTTCTGCAGCAGAGGAGAGTTTAGTTTTCGATTGGTCACGTCTCATCTGAATCAGTAGTAAGGTCGCTGCGGACGCGTCTTCACTCGAACCTTCCCAGTGTACTGCAACCACGGATTGCGTTGATGAGGCCATCCACTGGTTGCAGTTCATACGCATCTCTGTGTTTTCGGTCATGCGTGCTATTGCCACGCCAAGATGCATCTCAGTAACCTATAGGCTCTATCTGAAACACTTCCCTTATGGCATACAAGGACGGAGAACAGCGGAGGAGGGAACTTCTATCCGCTTTCAACATGGAGTGTGGGAAGTCGAGGCACGTCCTTGGTCGCCTACTTTGCAACGATGGGACGCGCAGGCTAACGTACTGCTTTACCAGCCCCGGACGCCGTCAACGCCTGCACCATCTAAACCCGCCTGATGTGGAGGAAGTGGGTTTAGTTCATACTACTGCGCACGCCCGTCGCATTTCCCCGAGGCTAGCTAGGGTCACTGGACGCCCGCATGACAACCCCATAGGGAGCGAGGATCAACCACCGCGATCATGTGATCCGTGGGTGGAAGGCTCCCTCTGCGCGGGCGTGTACCGCAGAAGCATCCCCGTGGGGATACCCAAGACAATTTGAGCATCCACGGAAGCGATATGTTCACAGGGTCTCCCAGGCGCTGCGCTAACCCGTTGGTATAGATAGGACGCCGTGAACGGGGACGGCGGCGTGTCTCGTCCCCCCGTCCCCCACGACGACTGCGCAAGCAGATTGACGCCTCTCGCGCGGGCCAACGTTCATCTTCTACCAGCGCCGGACCCGGAGGAACACAGCCGCCATGTCGATGAAGGACGCCAAGCACGATACGTCGCACAGCGTTGAAGACGTCGACGAGAAAAGCCGCGACAAAGACACGTCGTCTGACACGAGCACCGAGTTCGACTTCGTGTCGTACCACGAGAGCAATGCTGGGCGTTTGGTCGTCGACCCCGAGTATGTTCAGCCAATCAGGATATCCGAGAGATGACTCAGCCGGGGCGCTTTTTTGTGCTCCAGGGAGGCGAAGATCGAGTTCGGTGAGGCCGTGGCCAAGAAGCTGAAGCTTTCGAAGGATGGGACGAAGGTGCTGTGGCCGCAGCCTACGGACGACCCGGAAGATCCACAGAACGTGAGTCTCTTCTCGTATCGAGATTTGACAAACATGACTCACGAGTGTCCTGCCAGTGGACGGACTTCCGAAAAAATCTTCAGCTGTTCATCATCACCCTCGCGGCCATCGTTCCAGATTTTGACTCCGGCATTGGTATCAGCATGGTACAATATTTCTAGCTGTTCACCTGCTCACACGACATTGGTCGTATAGGCATTGCGGACATCTTCGCGCTCGCTACGCAGTATGACACCACAACGGGCCACATCAACAACTTGACATCGAAGTACGTTTCCAAGTCTTCCCGAAGCAAGGCTCATTTCGATTGATCCATGCAACGTATATGACAGCTGGAGTATCTTCTTGCTCGGTTAGTCCCATTTTCTCATGTCAACGCCAACTTTGTACTGACCTTCTCCGCAGGCTGGGGCGGTATATTCGCGGTAATGCTGATGCGAAGGTTTGGTCGTCTTCCCGTGCTTTTCTGGTCTCAAGTCCTCGCTCTGGGATTCCTCGTTGGCTGCACTTTCGCTCCGAACTTGAACACCTTCACCGGTAAGGGCTCTTCTGGTTCGAGTTTTTAGGCGTCAATACTGATGGCACACATCAAATTCTAGCTATGAGATGTCTGACTGCTTTCTTCGCGTGAGTGACGTCGCTAGCTTCTTGATGAACAAATTGTTCACAAGAACCTTTCTAGTACATGTCCACAGGTCACTGTACGTGTGGTCCCTGATCCCTGTGACAGTAACAATTTAGCCTTTGCGATAGGGTCTATACGTGGTGACCGACCTGTTCCCCTTCCATCTTCAAGCTCGTAAGGTACGTGGGCCTAACATGCTGAACTCAGACCCGTGCTGAGGGACGTCGTTTTAGCTCAATATCTGGACTATGGGATTCATCATCTCGCCTTTCCTCTCGCCCTTCATGATGGGCTTCATCGTCGCACGTATCAGGTGCGTTCCGAGCGAGACCGCGGAAATCCACGCCTTAACGGTGGCCAATGCAGCTGGCGCTGGACCTACGGTATTGGTTCAATCTATGGCGCGATCGTTGTTGCCCTCATCGCATTCCTCGGTGAAGAGACGTAAGTACGGTCCCGACAAGCACCTTGTGGCAGATCACTCATCTCGGAGCTACAAAGGATGTACGACCGCAAGCTCCCGAACCCGCGTCCCATTCCCAGGCCGGAGTCCCGTTGGCAGAATCGTATCCAGACTCTCATCGGTATCACCGGATGGAAGATGGCTAAATACCGCGACAGCTGGGAGAAGGCCTTCTTCGCATGCTTGAACGTCGTCTGGCGGCCGCACCTCTTCGCTATACTGCTCTTTGAGGTCAGATGAAACATGTGTCTCCGTAGTCATCGGTATACTAATGCCACCTACAGGCTATGGTTTTCGGCTTCAGCATTGGTATCAACGTGAGTGGCCGAAGCTGTGACATGGGTTTCGTTGCGTAGCTAACATGCTGTTCCTAGACTACGAATGCCGTGTTCCTCGGCTCGCCACCACCCCTCGGTTACGGGTTCAGCCAGTTCGGTATTGCGGGTGCCTATGGAACACCAATCGTGAGCGTATAGTTACCCGGGCGTAGAGCAGCCACTGAAGATTTCCCACTAGGTCGCCGTCCTCATTGGAGAGGTTCTTGGTCGGTACTTCAACGACTGGGTCATGAACTTCTGTATCCGCAGGAACGGTGGTGTCTTCATAGCCGAGAGTCGACTCTGGTATGTGCCCTCTTTCTCAGCATGGCTTGATGCTTACCTGTGCTGCTTAGGACATGTTACATCGCGATGCCGCTCTATATTTGCGGATTCGTAGTCCTTGGCGCATCGTTCCAGATGCACCTCAGTGTGGGGGCGTTGGTCATGGGCTGGGGTATCGCTGAAGTCGCCGTCATGATCAACACTGTCGCAGTCTGTGAGTAGAACGATGATGAAACCCACTCTGAGATCTTCTGATTGAGAATGCCTATAGACGCGTATTGCAACGACTGCTTCCCGAAGATGCAGGGTGAGATTTCTGCGCTGATCAACCTCGCGCGTACGCTTGGAGGCTTCAGTGTCGCCTACTTCCAAGTCCCATGGGCGACGAAGAACGGCGCGCTCCAGACGTTCGGCGTCGAGGCTGCGATCGTCGTAGCTCTCTTCCTCCTCATCGTTCCTACTTTGCAACTCAAGGGTGGCGTGCTGCGGGTAAGTCAGAATGGCGAAACTGGTACGAAGCGAATCGCTGACCTTTCGGTTACAGGAGCGGTTTTCGATGTAGACGACTGTTGCTTCAGGATTCTGTAAGATATGACGTGTAATGTGTCGCGATCGGTGACGAGTGGCCCCGATTCGATTAGTTTGTTAGTATTACGCCAAACACGAGAGCTTGTTCATGAACGTAAGACGCCAGAGCCCTGGACCCCTCAAAAGCGAACAAAGCTATAGTCCCAAGCAATGATGGAATACAAGTACACTGGGATGGTCAACCAATACAAGAAAGTTCCTGATCCAACTCGCGCATCAATCCCTGGGACATCAGCTAGACCCCCATGGGCCTGGCTGACGTACCAATCCTGGTATTCCTCCTGGACGTCTTGCCACCGCCGGGCTTCTCCATGGCGGACTTCAAAGCACGAATCGTCGACACGATTTCCGCTATCACGCAGGCAGTCAGCACCCTAGTACAGACGACAGAATTCAACGATATAGCTCACCTGCTAATTTCGGGCTTTCGGCCTCGAACTCGTATCGCTTGCTGCGGTCTGCTCCGCTATGTACGATGAGCTTGAACATGGCGCTGTTCTTGCTTGACTGCGAGCATGTAACGACGCTCTTGAGATGATATGAGGATGTCTTGCCGCTGTCGAAGACATGCTTCGCCTTGGAGACCGTGGGTATGATCTACACCAATTCATGAGCTATAGCGTAGAAAGAGCAACGAGGAACATACGTGGATGTAGCCGCCATCGATAGCCAGCGTACGCGCACTGCGCGCGACCAGCATTGGGACCTTCCGATATACAACGAATCTCTGCGGAGGCGAATCATGAGAACACCGCCCACGATTAGGATTGGGCTGTTGAAATCCACCTTGTAGGCGTTCATGAGGTCAAACATCTGACTCAATGACTGCTCCTGGATAGCCACGTCCGTTGTGAAGATAGACGCTACCAGTACCCGTCAGCCATATGGCGGTCGGTCGAGCTTAGCGAACAGCCTCACCGTTTGGATCAGTGGTACCCTTGCGCTCCCGGATTTCGACACCGAATTCGCGCAGCATATTCTTCTTCATGAGGATCAGGTCACGCTTCCCCTGCAGGCTCCGCACAGTCCGGTCCAGCGGTATATTCATCTTCACTTCCCCGGCCTCTACAACAAGCGCGTAGTCCTTGGGATTGTTCAGCTTCCGTTTCTGACATACGGCATCGAGCACCTCTGCCATGTACATCCCACCAGATCTATGAACCAGTCAACGTGAGTATACCGGTGAGCGTCAGAGGCGATGTGGCACGTACGCTTGGATCGTAGTAGAGACGTGGCCCGGTTCGTCTGCAGCGCTGGCAATACGGATTCGGAGGAATATTGGCGGTCCATGGCTGGATGACGGGCCAAGGGAGCTAGGGAACATGCCGACCGAAGTACCAAGGGAACTGAGACCGGCACTGGTTCCGAGTAGTGTATCTGCAGGCGGCGCAAGGGTAGAAGTATTGGATGGCGCATTGAGCAGCCCTGTGGACTTTTTCTTGACGACGACGCGTGAGATCCGGCGTTGTATTTTGGATTCCAGTATCTTGTTCTGTTGGACTGAAAGCGAATGGGCTGTCAGCTCGCACCCTTGATAGAATTAGATATTTGCTCACTTTGAGATGGGGTTGCTTCCAGAACGGCGTAGGCATCGAAGTTAAACTTAGATATCTTCCCCGTACGATCCGGAGCTGGTTGCAGACGATCAATATAGTTGCGTGTCATATAGAGTATGCTATGGCTTACGAGGGAAATCTTCGTCAACTTCTCCATCTTCTTCCGCAATACGCAAGATCCACCCGACTGCTGAACACTTGATTGCCCACTTCGGATCCTCTTCTCCATCCAGGCCCTCGTCGATCTTCGGGAGCCAGCCCTCCTCCCAATACGTCCACAACGCATACCCAAGTACCTCTTCGACCGTCGCATCCTCCCTCACGCTGAGCTCGAGCGCCTGGCCAGCAGGCTTACGGGCCATTGGGAAGAATACGCGCACGGTCATGCTCTCACTCTCTGCACGCCCAGATATCGCACTATAGAGCTCGGCGAAGGGGTTCGAAGATGACGTGTTCGACGTCGCTGCAAGCATGGCTGTGAGCGCCGACTTGGCAGGACGTCGCGGCGGTATGGGACGGCGTGCGAACATGCTTGGAGGCGTCGCTCCCGTCGGGCCCTCCAGCCTCGCCTTCTTCGAGCGTGCATCCCCTGGTTGCTCCGTTCCGCCGCTGTCCCCGTCCGCTATAGGAGCAGGGGTGACCATCTCGAACATCTCCTCAATGTTCTGCCCGTCTTCTCGAGGCTCAGGAGATGCAGAGGGGCGCTCGCGTTCCTCGCCATGCTTGCCCTCGCGCACTGGACTAAGACGGCTCGCGCGTGCGCTGGTACTCGGCGGTATGGATGATGCGATCATAGAGGAGTTCGTAGACATCATAGAGTTGGTCCCAGAGAGAATGGATGCACCCTCCGACGCACTGTCGGAGTTCATACCTAGACCGCGACCAGCGGCAAATTCCCTGCATACGTGTTGGTATACCATAGACTCCTTGGATAAACAACTGATAGACTCACGGGTCGAATTCATCGTCATTGGCCTCCATGCTATCATCTGCCTCTCCGCCCATGTCGGAATCTTCATCTTCATCATCCGGAATAATCTCCTCTTCTGAAGACTCCGCCTCGGACGACGAGGATGATATCTCCGGGTTCAGGTTCTGTGCAGGCATAGGTACTCGCGGAGGCATGCCCGGGGCGTTCGCGCGGGCCATCATACGCATTCGTCTCCTTGCTTCCATTTCCGCCGCCATCTTGAACTTAGGCACGAACTCAGGCATCCGACGCGCTGGCTGTTGCGCCTGCGTATCTGGCGGAGCCGTCGCATCTCCATTAGTCCCATTGGTACCGTTGGTGCTCGCATTGCCATTCTGCTGGGCGATAGGTGACGGGGATACACTGTCCTTGACAGGCGATCTGGGTGTCTCCGCTTTGGTAGGACTGGTAGGAGTGGCTGCAATGACCTCCGTGGTGATCGGTGCCTCTTCAGATGGAGCTGCACTTGCTGCTGCGCCCTTTCCGGGAGCAGCGCCCCGCATAGACAGACGCACCGAATTCCTCTGCACAGATGCCCGCTTACCATTGATTCTCATCCCGACCGCACCCGTCCGTGAGGGCCCAAGGATGGTAGTGGTGTACTTCAAGTTCGCCCCAGGAAACCCTGAATGTCTGCGTCGGACGGACGGAGCTGACTCGTCGTCGCTCGGCGTTGGGCTACGAGGCATAGCGAGCTCGGGCCACCGGTCGACGTCCGCGAGACCTGACGCGACCACATAGGGGTTTGCTTGGTATCCGGAGTCTAGAGAGATGATGCGTGGGCCATAAGGGTCGTCGATGTTTCGCAAGTAATTCAAGCGCAGGTTGTGGATGAGGTAACTACGCAATACTTCATTGAAGAGTCTATCTCGCGAACGAAGTATCCCGTACTCACTCGGTGTCACTGATGAGCGACATATCTTACCACTGCAGCCTTCCCAATGCACAAGCACTTCAGGAAGCCTCGCGAAACCAGCAGACGGCTAGTCAAAGTACTATCTTGCAGACAGATCGAATGCGCCAACGGTGAGCGTTTCAAGATATTCGCGTCGCAAAGTAGAGTGAGATGGTGTGTGTTAGGCCAGACGTACTGTCAAGTTCGGTACGAAGTACAGGCCACAAGGCAATTGTGTGGCAACGGAAGCGGTGGTACCAGTACAAGCCGTGATAGCAGCCAACGCTATTTGCTATTTGCCGGCGTCCGATCAACAGCCATAATGCCGGATAAGTCGTATACTACTAACAGTATTAGTCACTGGCTTTACACCCCTAGTGGTCGATAAGATCATAATTGTGATAGCTCCTTTCTATCCTCCAGTACTCGGTCTATGTGCACCATCATGGAGTTAGAATCTCACATTAACAACCTACAATGCAGTGTATAATACATCAAGTCCCATATACCGTGTATGCGACTTGCTAAGGTCTGATTCGGATTCTGAGGATCCGTGCGTAACACCTGAGCATGAAGTAGTGAATTCTGCGTGTCTCATCCTATAGGTCCTCCAACCCGATGCAGAACAACCTCCTGTATGTGCCTTCCGTTGCCGTCCATCTACACCTCGGCGAGTCAGCGATACTGCATATACGTCGCCATACGCAAGTGCACACGCACCTTCAGCCCAACTATGATATCCTCGTCGAGCAGCACGCTCTCGTACTCGTCTGGCGAGGTGAAGCTCGTCTCGATGTACGGCAATGACGACTGCGGAGGCGCCTCCCACGCACTGGGGTCCGCCACCAAGGTCGTCCCAAGGACAACCTTCACTCGCCGTTCCTGTTGAACCTGGAGGACGGCCGAACCCTCTTCTTCGCCCTCGCCGTCTTCCTCCGGGCTGTTCACGTCACCGTCTTCAACCTCGTCTTCATCGTCTTCATCTACCCCGTCTGCGTCCAACTTCTGGCTCCATTCGTAGTACTGTTTCTCCAGGATGCTCTCTCCGGGAAGCGCACCGAAAGGCTCGCCGTTCATGGAGCGATGGTGCAAGTACCGTTTCATCGACAGTTGGTTGAAGTCGTACACCCGCAGACGTCCGTCCGAGCGTACCCGCACGAACCGTTGGCCGCAGGTAGTAGTGATCCAGCGCGTACCCGCGAGCTCGTCGGCGAACCAGCGGGTGACCGCGGGGCCCCAAGTCTCCCATGGAATAGTGATGGGCTTCTTGTCTTCATCGTCTGTGAGGTTGTCTTCATTCCTGGATGCACGGCTGCGACGTGCTCTTCGCCGAATATTTTGCTGGTACAACGGATAGAAGAACGCGCCGGGCACGTGCGGCACATCCTCCTCTGTGTCTTCCGCGTCCGAATGCTCGTCAACGCTCCTGTACTCGTCCGACAGTTCTGGCTCAAGATCCTCTGTCGGGGGATTGACAGCCACTTCGTTCTGGCGACGTTTCAACGCATCCAGCGTGATCTTCAGGAGAGAAGACCGATGCACGATCATCGTGTACACGCGAGTGACCCCAATGGCTAGCCGGATGTGTAGGTGCAATATCATAACTGCCTTCTCCGGGTCGGAGTAGTAGGGAATGGCTCTGTCAGCATGTGTCGCAGACGAGAGGGGTCCTCGTGGATTGGGCTCGCATCGACATGTCATGCGTAAGACAAGTGCACCAGGATGGAGAGGGGGCAGCTGTAGAATACATGTCGTCTTCAGAGCAGGTATTTGAGGGCGAGAGCTTGCACTGGTTTCTGTGTCGGAGGATGTGGCGTCGTGTGGACGAGATGCAACTAGCTCGTCGGCGAACTGGCAGATCTCGAGCGCATTGGTTGGAATGATAGGGAGTACGACGGTGTCTGACGACAGTAGAACGAACGAGTTGAACATTGTCGGATCCGAATACAAGCGCTTCTGGCCCTGGCATCCCATGGTTATTTTGGTCATCCTCTCGGTGTGCACACGACGAGGTCCGTCCAGTACTCACGACTTTCGGTTCGCCTGTCTTCCAGTTGTATACCACAAGGGTGACGGGGTCGGCGTTGACAAAGGGGAAATAGTTGTTCAAGAGGAAACAGAGAGTGTCCCCAGATATTTCTAGCATGATACTGCAGTGTCCGGGAAGATAATATATGTTCTCAAAGTGAAGTACGGGTTTCGCAGCGGCGGGGTGAGGTTGTCCCGTCGAGTGTTTGAACAGGTGAATATCGACCGATGCTATCATTTGGGCCTCGTGTACGTACCTAAGTTCCATGCCAATCGTTCAGTAAATGTTTAGGAAGGAGAGAAACCATGGACGCACGAATAAGTAACAAGAGCTATCAAGTCATGCTCTTGGATGGCCAATCCCACATCGATGATCTGCTTACCGAGGTCAATATTAGACCACAACGCGCGAGTATCCTGTGCATCCGCATAGGAGAATGCAGAGTGAAGGTTGATCGTGTGAACCGCATCCGTTCCCGTCAGGTTCTCGCCGTGCCTGCGTTCTCCGAGAAGCAAGGTTCCACCAGTGAGGTCGTAGATGCCCGAGGGATTATGATTGAGCGCAATAGACCTACGGTCTGACAGGTCGAGTGATCGCCAGGCCTCCTCCTTAGCGCGTAGGATTCGTAGTCGTTCGCCAGGCACGAGACGCGACGCAGGGTTGTCAATCATGCCGGCGACGCGCAGTTCAAGCGCGTACTGGAGTGCGGAATCTGACTTGACGACGCCATGCAGACGAGAGCAAACTTGCTGGAGCCTCAATAGGTCTTCAAAATCGAGCTCAGAGGCTATGAGGACGAGGAGCTCGTCCGGAAGGTCGGGGAGGGACATGGTGAGACGACAACAACAACCTGCGGTGGCTGAAAACGCCAGGTCCAAATTCGAGGCGCGTATGGGCGCCTATTCGTCCGGCTGTCCTTTCTCTTGTTCGTCCATTGACCAAGGTGTGCTCTGTTGGATTCACATCCAAACGCCCGCTAACGACGTTGAAGGACGAAGGAACGATGCTTCCCCACTACCTTTGCTCGCACATCCAAAATGCGTTCCGTGCGCGGCACCAGCACATCGCTGTCCCTCACAGCACACAAAACCTGGCCATCCTCTCTATCCTTCTCCGTGCTGGCTTTCTCTCAAACGTAACGCGCGGAACAATCGAAGCACCCTCACCGACGGACTTTCTGGCCGTGAGCGACTCCCACAAGCGGATATGGGCAGACCTGAAGTACCGGGACGACCGACCGGTGCTCTCTGAGATGGCGCTCGTTAGTCGACCAAGCAAGCCTATCATCATGGACCTTGGCGAGATCCGGAGGATGTGTACCGGACGTCGAGTGCAGAACGTCAAGCCTCTTCGTATGGGCGAAATTGCGATCGTCAAGACGAAGGACCGGGAGAACCAGTGGCTAGAGGCGCGGGAGGCTCTGCAGATGAGGATACCTGGCGAGGTTATTTGTCGGGCATGGTAGACGGTGCATACCTGGGGACAACGGTGAGTCATTATAGTTTGAGGATATGTCGATCCATCTCGAGCTCATTGTTCTGACTTTCGCAGTATTCTATACTACAGCTATATATGTTGCTCTCACGAATAGACTGAGAGCATAATGCAACTTCATACATCACTTCGCTCGTTCGCACTATGGGTCCCTATAGGACCGCTTCCCCCAGGACATATTGTTAGGCTCTCGTGGTACGTTCCCTCAAAATGTCGAACTACTCACATGACTTCAGCTGTCGAACGTCTTCGCGTTGGTCTTAACCACAGCAATCGCTGGGAAGAAAAAGCTTATGAATCTGCGTATCACTGGCAAAGTAGGGCTACTCGCTGCAGCAGCTCCATCACAATGGCATAAACAGGTTGCACTCAGAACTGCATGACAGGAGCGTCTAGTCGGTTTCCCTTCAGGCCCTCCCAAACGACTATAGCTATTTCCGGCTTTCGCAAGAGCTTCGTTCGCTCGAGCCCATCCTCCTTTGCTTGTGTCTTCCATGCGTCGTGATACACGACCCCGCAGCTCTGTAGGCCGAGGATATTCCACATGTCCAACGAAAGACGCTTTCTCTACTGCGAGAACCTCGACGATCAACATTCTGCCATGATATGGGTGGTGGTCGGCCGTCCGTACCTGAGCAGCTCTGCGGTATACGGTCTCATAGCGACCTGCCAGCCCGGAGGAATCAAAGCTTGCTATCATTTCATCCGCACGGCCATCCTCATTTGCTGCATGCCGACCCCGCTCTTGGGCCAAATGTGATGGTGTCCCCGCACTCCCTGGGCCGTTGTATCTGAGAGAAGCAAGAGACGCAACGGAGCCTACAGCACGTCGGATTGTCATGGGCTTGAAGGAGGATTGCGAAGCATCGTCATGCGTTGTACCTTTGACTGGTCCGTCGTGACGACTGTCTGCATCACGTCTGGATGTCGAGGCTGGAAGATTGTCTGAATCATGCAGAGTGCTCCGAGATGGGGGCGGACGATAGGGCGCCGTTCTTGTCCGCGTTCGACTGCTGTGGTCTTGCGTACCTCCATCTACGCCCTCCCGCGCCCACCGCGCGGTCACCGCGGCACCTACGCCCGCACAGAGAGGTACCTTGAACTTCTGAGTCATCGTCTCGCGCCCTCTCGCTTGCTTGCCGTCGCCCGTACGCGTTTTCTTGGCGGGAAGCGTCGACCATTCTGCAGAGGGAGAGCGAAAGGCATCGTACGCATTGCGTTTGGGCGGGGGTTTGCGGGAATGTGCAGAACGGGGGAACGGCCCCCCGGAAGCAGGGCTCAATGGTGGAGATGGCGAGTTGTGTTGGGTCAACGATTCACCGTACGAAACGTGCGCGTCCGCAACAGGTGAGAAACTTCGCTGTTCAATTTGTGCAGCGGAGAATCTGGGCTGCTCCGTGGAGAAGGATCGTTTGGATTGTCCTTCAGTAGCATGGAATGCGAGGTTGTTGGGGATAGAACGAGTAATTGCAAGCCCTGTGGTCGCCGAGTGATGGTCGAGCTGCAACCGTTCAAACGTCAGATGGGTCTAGATGTTCCACTGTAAGCACTAACCTCAGGCAATGTAGGGCTCTGTTCGCGTTTGGGGAGGGCCGTAGAGGCGGAGAACGGTGGGTGCAGTTGATTTACGTAGCCAAGGTCCGGAGAGCGCCATTCCTGCTTCCATGTTGGGGACCCTTTCACGGGCTTGGTGGGTCTCTGTGGCGTTTGTTCGACTAGAGCAAGTGTTAGACATGATGCTCACGACCAGAGAGGGGCTCGATACCACATGAGGGCGTAGCAAGGAAACTCTTTGCAACTTGTGGGTTCATGTGAATCTGGGGAGTAAATTGCCTTGCTATGGCATCGCGCATGGATAGCGAGGTATGAACGCCTTCGTCTTTCGCAGATCGATACTTGGACATCGTGATCGTTTCTTCCTCACTGATGCCTATCATAGGCTGAGGTATGTTGCGAGCACCACCAGGTTGGGCGTCACTGCGAACGTTCCAATACTGTCCAGATGTTGTAGTTGGCGACGGGCGCCCTTGGACCTGACCATGACGAGACAGGGGCTGTTCAATAGCCAGTTCACCAGCTTGAGCCTCAGGAGAAGTAGAGACCGCAATTCCAGCTCCAGAGGATGCAGAACCAAGACCAGTGGTCAGTGGGCGCAAGAGATGATTTTCTCCGCTCTTGTGCAATACATGAGGCTGATAGCTGTCGTCCACTAGAGTCTCATCAGAGGGTATATGCGCGTTATCCTCGAGGCAGGATATCGTGTGAGACTGAGATGGAGGCCTTGAGACCTGAGTTGCACCAGCAGAAGGATGTTTCTGAACAGTTGCGGGCAGTACGGCAGACTGGCATTCAGACGTCGACAGTTTCCTCGCTTGCTTGTGTATCATCTCGAGGACGGAGCCATTCGAGCTAGCGTTCTTTTGGCGGTTTGGCTTTACGGGGAGAGCAACAGCAGGTTTAGTTGTACGGGTAGCAGCATTGGCTCTTGCTATGGACCAAGGGTTGGGTTTATACGTAGCAGCATCCATCCGTGAGGCAAGGTCCAGTTCCCCCAACAGCCGAGACTCCTCCGAGGCAGGCATAGATTGACTTGAAGCATCTTCATTGTCGCTCTCATCGCTGAAGCCGTCGTCGCCAGTGCAGCGCCCACGCAGGCTTAGAGACCAGCAGTCATCAGCCTTGGGTTTCTTGAGAGGCATCGTACGCGGAACCCGAGTGCTCAGTGGAACGAAAGAAAGCCGCGTCGGCAAAACGCGAGGGCAAGTACGCGTGTAAATGTCACGTGCGAACGAACGCGCGGTGGCGTGACTGGTTTGGATCGTTGGTTCGGTTCTTGTTCCCGTCTCGACTCGCGACGTGCTTTGTCTCCATCCGCTTTGTCTCTCCACGCCCAGAACCTCCTCTTTGCATAAACAATTAGCACATGCTATGGAGAATGTGCCTCCCCATCCTCACAAGATGACCGGCGACGACCAGGACCTCCCTTCCCTCGATGACTTGCTCCGCTCGAAGCGCAACGTGAAGGCCTCGAGGCAAAAGCGATCGCAGGCCTTGAACGCTAGAACTAATGCTGATAACGATGATGAGCATCCTCGAGATGAATCTGGTCTCTTAACGCCTCCATCGTCCCAGCAAGACGACGATATGGACCCCGCGAGAATGTTGTTCAGCCCGCCCCCAGAGGAGGTTCTCAGAAGTCATGGTCGCAGTTCGGTGAGTCTACCATTATCCTTCGTCCTATCATCGAGGTCTATCGCAAGGGACCGACATGCGATGATTTATGCAAGAAACGGGGAAATTCGCCTCTGGTTTGATTTGCTCTCTGGAGTCTGCTTCGAGATCACGCTCAAACGGCCCCTTCTGGAGAGCGTTCCACACGTAAAGGCAACGATTTCATGTTCTCCTTGCGACTACGTTGTGCATGCAACGCTATCGCAACATAGTCTGTAGAATGGGTCCAGATGAACGTACTGGACATTGAGTTGAAGGGAAGTAGCAAACCCCGCCGACATCCTGGTTGCGGCCAGTGCAACAGCCAAGGCGAGGGTTTGATCTGCAAGAGAACAGCTTTCGCCGTGCTGATAGTTGTTCATGAACCCCAATCTCCACTCATTCGGAGTCAAACACTCGTTTACACCCGGCTTCGTACATAGGCGGTGATTAACGCAGATTGTCTTAGGTTTCCCGTGCCCGCTCGGTGCCGGTTCAACTACCATTTACGCCTTCTCTGCTCGCCGATCCTCCGCCCCCCTCAGCTACCAAGCGGAAGCGCAATGGACACAATCGATCAGTAACGCAAACTACTCTCGGTTCCATCGCCGATGGGCCTTCTACGACCTCACAACCTGCCGCAGAAGCCACTCCCAACCCCAAGCCACGAAAGCAATCAAAGCGTCATGCGACACCATCCATGCTCAACGAGTCTCCTACTCGACCCACAATCGAATTCCCGGACGAGCCGACCACCCCCACGCGCTCTTCGTCCCAACGCCGTAGTCAGTCGCCCAGCAAGCGAGTCCTCTACCTCTCTCCCCATCATGGCAATCCGAACGCGGACTACATCGCGCCACTGCCGACCATCTCCCGACAGAGCGTTTCTGCACGTCGGCGCTCTGCTACACCCATCCCCCCATACGAGCCCCCGCGCGAGCGCTTCACACCTCCACGCGAAATTGTTCATACTCCACCTCAGGCCACCCCATCACCCACGAAGATGTCGAAGTCGAGCAAGCGCAAGTCCGTAGCGTCGACAAAGAATACGAAGAAGCTGGTTCTGGTGATCAAGAACGAGCCGCCGGAGGTCGACCTTTCCGCGCCGCCGCCGCCGCCATCGCCAACAGACGATCCACTTCTACTGAAGGGCGACGAATTGCCGTCTCGCCAACAGAGACCCCGTACCAGCCGAATCACTACACCACCATCTACGCACGCGCGCGACACTCCCTCTATTGCCTCTAGTTCTCCTGCTAGCCCCTCTCGGGAGAGTAGTGGTGGGCGCCTACCCGATCTCAACTCTAGTATGGACGTGAGCATGCGGGACGTGAGCTATGACAGCATGGACGGTTCCTTCTCTGGCCCCTCAGCGCCCATTTTCGACTTCAACGCGCCGGAGAGTAATCATGTCTGGGATGACGTGGATTCCGACGATTCCGACGAGTTTGACCAGACGGGCGAGTACACTGGTCGGTTTAAAGTACTCACGGTTCCCACCAAGGCCGATCCTCCGAGCAGCTGCACTCGCTCAAGGCAGGAAGCGTGGGGCCACCCGATCAGCCCGTTCCCAAGTTCGACTGGGCGTCGGACAAGTCTCCCTAGCTCGCCACCGCTACGACCGGTGCCGGACGAAGATGACGGCGTCGGTTCCCAAGGAAGCCCAGATGAAGATGATGTTCTCATTTTGGACGAGCCTGTGGAATTGGATACTACGCAGATCGTACAGGAAGGGGACATATCTCAAGATTCTATCCAGGAACCGGAGCCGACCTTGCAAGTCCACGACACGTCTCAGGCTCAGTCCCCGGACCGTTCGCCCTCTCCGCTCCCCATCGTGGATGTACCAGAGCCAGGGGATGTCACCGTTGTGCACCGACCTCACGAACACCACGTGCGCTTTGCTGCACAGAGGCCATCAGATGATGGAGAGGACGAAGAGGACGTTCACATGGAGGACATATCTTTCGATGGTGCTCAGGATGATGAAGAGCAACATGCCGAGTCATCCCATGCTCGTGCGGAGCCCAACGATGGTCGCATGTCCGTCGACGTGGAGAACCCGGCGCACGAAGCTGCGCCTGAAGAAGATGGCGACTCTAGCGCTGAAGAGACAGTGGACCGCGAACTATCGCGCGAACCTAATCTTGAGAGCGAAGGCGAGGATCATCCCTCACCGCCCGCTGTCCTAACCCCTCCTCGCGCAACAACCCCGGCACGTGCACTCTCACCGCAGGCGGATGGACAGTCTCGTCCCCGCGGTTTCCTCTCCATCACGTCACCACTACGTCGACAGAAGTCTCCGCTGCTGGCAAGTGCTCATGGTCGGAGCGTCTCGCCGTTCCCGTCGATCCACTCCGTATTTGAAACCCCTGCCGCGCCTCAAGCGCCTTCAGTACGCGTCGAGGATGCGGTAGCAGCCTCTACTCCTCGGGAAAGGGAAGAGACTCAAGAGACAGCCGTAGAAATGGATGTCGAAGAAGGCGGTCAAGCGGATGCTGCGACAGACGTCGAGGAGGGAAGCGATGATGAAAGCGAGGAGCTGGATGGGGGAGTCATCAAGATCACCAGCGGCGACCCACGAGCTGCTGCTCGCGCTGCAGCGATTCTGAAGATGGTGCGTTGGCACATATTTGCCGTGACCAGATGCTCGTTCTGACTGTTGTGAAGCATGACTATGACTTCATCATCAAGGACCCATCCCAGAAGCGTCGACATTCGAGCGTGGACTCCGCTATGCGCAAAGCGCGTCGCAAGTCTGTCGTAGAGGGTGGTGTCAGCAAGCACAGTTCGCCCGTGAAACGCCGACGCACCTTCGGCGGGGTCATTGGCGACAAAGTGGTCATTCCCGGAAGCCCTGCCATGACTGTCCCCGAGCTCTTGCATGAAGCGGAACGGTCGATCGAGCAGCGCGAGCGGAGCTTACATACGCCTGCGCGAGCCACGTCGCTCCTTGGCGACATGAGCGCATTCCAGCTGCCCTTGGACAGACCAGCGTTCGAGACGCCCGGACCCCGCCAGAAAGTGCACGCTCGACCCCTCTTCAACTCGTCAGGACCACGCAGCTGGGACAAGGATGACTGGAAGCTGCTGGACGCCTGTTTCACGGATGAGCGATTAGCCCTTGGCTCGCACAAGCGGCCACTCGGGGAAGCCGTGTTGGCACCGGTGGATGATGTCGAGCTAGAGAAAGTTGTCGACAGGTTCTTAGAGCAAGCAGGTGGCGTACCTGCTGACGAATGCTGGCCGGGCTGGAATAGGTAGGGTTCTCCCTCCCCTCGCTCTCGACCAGATGCTCATATCCGCGCAGGAACGATCTGCTGCGCAGAGCGCAAGCGTTGCAGAAGAAGCAGCGTTCTGGCAAAGTCGCGCCTCCGACTCCCAGCGGTCGATTCGGTTCTCTATCGTTGTCCGAAGTCCCCGACTTCACACCACTGCCAAGTCGGCAATCGTCCGTACAGCCTGGGTTGTTGCGCAGGGAGTCGACCGTCAGCGTGGCCAGCAACAAGCCTACCGTGCCTGCATCTCTGCTCGCGCCTCGCTACTCGCATCTGCTTGAAGAAGCAATAGCAATCTCGAAGGGCGAAAGCTCTTCGACCTCGTCCTCTACGCAACCGGTGGAATACCGTAGCTCATCTGTCCCTGCGCCCGAAGTGCATCACGAAGCTGCACAGAACGAAGAAAACGTTACAATCTCCGAAGCCCCGTCATCGCTCGCTCCCAAGGTGGCTTCCGAGCCGCCTCAGCTCACACCAAGCCGGTCAATCGCATCGCGCATGAAAGGTTTCTTCTTCTCGTACCTTCCCACCGCGACGAAGAAGACGCAACCGAAGAAGCCACCAGCACCCGCTCACCCTGGTCTCCCCATCCCGCCTCCTGAAGTCTTCCAGAAACAACGCCCTCCCATCGCCACTCCCGTATCCAAGCCCCCGTCCAAGCCAGTCCCTCCGAAAGAGCTCGTGCAGCTTCAGCACGCACCACCACCGAAACCGTCCATGATTCCCCGCCTCTCGCAGAAGCCGAAGCGACTCGTAGAGCTGCACCCGGCGCCCCCGCCACAGCCGCGCCCACGTTCGTCGCTTGGGATTGTGAGCGACAGGCGGAGCAGCAGCGGGAGCGTGAAGGACTTGGTACGGAGCTTCGAGTCATTGAAGGAGCGCGAGGAGCGCGAGAGGCAGGAGGAGATGGCGCGGCTGCGCCGCGTGAAGAGTGTGGGCGAATGGGCTGCTGCGACTGGATCGCGGGGCCAAGGGCAACAGGGCCAGAAGCCTACGTGGAAGCCCTGAGCCTGGTGCTGCCATTGAATACCCCTTGGGCGCGACATGGACGTGCTCGCGCTTTCAAGACGTGGAACCCTCCGACCCTATCTCCTATGTTGATCTTATGACGATATACTATATTTCCCAGCAGAGACTGTTTGGTATACCTGCACACTTTGTGTGTAATCTCTTGGCGCTGCGGTCGAACCGCGCTTCGCACTATGGTACAATATGGCGACGATATATACGTTTATGCACCTGTCTGGATCTTGTCTTCTGTCTCGTAGCCCCCATGTTCTTCCAATACACCTAGTAGAAATCGAGTTCGGCTTGGGCTGCCTTCATGGGCTCGTAAAGACCGTGTTGCTCGCCAAGCGCGTAGGTGAGGGTCATCCGCTGTAGGATAGAAGGTCCGTCGACAGGGTCGCACTCGATCTGCAGATTTCGTCAACGTTTGTCTAGGACGTAGAGCTCGTGATTGGCGGACATACCAAAGAAATGATATCGTCGAGAAGATGCGCTTGTCCAGCGGTCATTCCGGGAAGCCCCTGGTAGTTGACATTCACAATGTGAACGTGGAAATGGTCTGGGGGCATGGATCAGCGACAGGTGTAGGGCATCAACCGCGAGTGGGCTCACAATACGAGGGCTGGTAGTGGATGAACATCCGAAGAGAACCGTGATCGAGCCCCCAACGCTCTTTGACGACCCGAGCAGCCTCCCGGCGAATGCTCTTCAGCATCCCGAGGTGGGTCTTGTTGAGGTCGCGCAGGCTGCGGATGCCGCGATTGAAGGCGATCGCGACGAGGTACAGAGAGCTAACGGTTGTGAGGTCCCACTTCATGTCGGGAAGCAAGATATAGCCCGACTCGGGCGAAGGGTCGCGGTGGAGGACCTTCTCGACCTCGGATACGCCGTTCAGGATATTCTCAACCCTGTGTGTGTTGTGAGAATCTGTAGAACGGTCTCGATCAGACCGGATCCCTGAACGCACCATTGCGTCCTAGAAGGTGGGAAGGCAGTGATATACGGCTTAACGATCCTTTCAAAGAGGGCGGATGTCTCGTGGACGATGACGAAGTCTTGTCTAGAGTACTGTTTCGGAGGATATATGTATAAGAATCACTTCTTTCCGAGAGCCGACGAAACTCACCTTTCGTATGTGGACTTCAGTAGCAGGATGCACAATGTTGATCTTGACATCCGGACGATCCTTCGAGGGCTCGAGCCATCCAAGCAGCCAAGTATACTATCGACAGTCATCAATGAGTAGATGCGCAGGGAGGATCACGATCCTCATATGAGCTTACAATGTCGGTACCGTCAATGAGCTTGGTGTCCTTGAGCTGTCCAGGGAACAGTTGGTCGGCTTGGTCTCCGATAAGAGCCGTCTTCTCGATCCGCACTATAGCCTGTGCGCGTTCGGACTTGCCCTCGACAGGGAGCGTTCCAAGGATGGTCAGCGCGTGCGTGATGGGGTCTGCGTGGCATGTAGTGAGAGGCACGTTCGCCGAAGTTCTGATGAACTAGGATAGCAGTCGGAAACTTTTCTGCACTGGTGGTGCTCATCCTCATAATTCACTGTGAACGTCGACGATGCCCAGCTGTGGAACTCATACCACTGTAGAGACGTCTCTAAGCTCCACGTGCATATGAATGCTTGCCTGCGGAGACAACGTATCGGGAGCGAATGAGGGCGTACCTTCGTTCAGGACGCGTTCAAAGCGGAATTCCTGGAGCACTGCGAGGTTGTAGGCCGCCATATCAATGATATGCTTTGGTTGCAACAGCCGCGGTAGATTCTGGTAGAGTGCTGAAGCTGTAGATGAGCCTATGAAGATGGCGAATTGTCAGGATGGATTCCGCACCAAGCCGTGGTATTGTGGAGGGTGTAAGTACTACTGGGGAAGTCTCTAAGCGATTCTCAGCGATGCTGGAGCACTTTGTTGGGCCTGAGGGTAGGTTACCAGCGTGTTAAAGCACATTGAGCCGATATTCAACTTCAAGTTCCAACCCAGGCCGAGGCTACTGCCGTAGCACCATTTGAGCTCAAATTGGCGTTCGCTGCATTACATCAATATTAATTCCTTACTAACTGTTCACATTCCGCCCGCAAAGGCTGCAACGTCGAGGACAATTTGCGCCACCTTGAGATTAGTTAATCGTAGCGTTGCCTACCGCGTCTCTGAGGGGCCGGAGTAGCCGCAATACTTGTCAGACAGGTGACGGAGGAAGCGTGTCGTGAACTCATTTGAATTGCCACTCCCTAGCTGGTATATCTCTTGAGCTGCAGACTCTAGCTAGTCTAGCTACTGCAGGTAAGCTACAGCCCGAGTCAGTTTGGATGAAGTAGCATATTATAGAAAGTCTCCTCAGTACTGAAGTGCATCATTGTTTTCTATAGCGAGTAATTATCGTTACGCACGTGCGGTCAAGATTTGGCATACAACGGGCGCTTGAGCGTCCTTCAGCTTCTTGGAATTGACGGCGATGGACATGTGCCTCGAGGTGCATCTATAATAGCAGCCTTCGACGTATGCTTTCGGCAGCCTCGGCGCCGGATTCAACCTGATCTCTACGCGCGAAGCTGGGGAAGTAGCATATAAGGGGGGCTCTGCTTCAGCTGCCCACGTAGAACGTGGGCTTCAGCTCTTGCGTCCGCTCCATCGTGGACTCGGGGATAAGTAACTACAGGTCAGCCTCATTGTAGTTTTGATCTCGGTCAGCTCACTCACATGAATCGCAGTCGCATAGGGGATCCACACGTCTGTGGGACACTACTCGATCGTCATGTTGCTATTCTGGTGCGCTATAGTCCCAGTGGCTGTCGCTTTCCCAGTCGCACAGACCAAATACGGCCTCTCGCGTAGTCAGTATCTCTATAAGAACTCGTGCTCACACACATCTAACATCCTGTCTGGTTTAGGTCTGTCTCAGGCTTATTCTGGTGCGCTAGTCGGACGCCAGGACATAGACCTTAACCCATACGCGTTCAAGCCGCGCCTCACGTTCCGGTCAGACGGCACCTTCAAAATCACCGTCTTCTCGGACCTGCACTATGGCGAGAACCCCTGGGACGCTTGGGGCCTTCAGCAGGACGTGGATAGTACACAGCTGATGAATACCGTCCTCGAAGATGAAGAACCGGACTACGTGTACGTAGCTGTGGCATCTCGATCGCCTCTACCCTAAGCGTGGCACACTCATGACTTCCTCCATAGTGTTCTGAACGGCGATCTGATTACTGGGGAAAGTCAGTGATATCATCCGTATTGCTTGGGTCTGTTGCTAAATGCACGTCGCAGACACCTTCCGCCAGAATTCTACGAAGCTCATAGACGAGATCGTCGCACCGCTGAACAGGCTCAAGATTCCCTTCTCTTCTACTCATGGGGTGAGCCTGCATTGCCGCCATGGCGCAATGTTATAGCGCTTATTATGATCTACAGAATCATGACAATGAACCGAACATCACGCACGCTGAGGAGATCAGGAGGGAGCAGCTCGTCGCCCCTCTCAGTTACACGCGTGCGGCACCCGCGTGGGCGGACGGTGAAGGGTACGGTCCGGGAACATACTGGGTGCCGGTAAGTCCGCATCCTTGGGTTGTCCGAAGTTTGAGCTCATGTGTTACGAACACGGACACAGGTGTATACGAAGAACACAGGTGAGCGAAAGTACCAGCGTGAAAAGTCACTCTAACTCCTAGTATGTACGAAGATAAGGCCCCGTCGCTTATCCTGTGGTTCTTCGACTCTCGAGGTAACGTCGCGCTCTGTATAATGTTCATAACCTTGTCCGCTCATCATGGTTTGCGTATAGGTGGATTCAGTGAGGGCGCAAACTCTACCGCCCTGCCCGATTGGGTGGACGCGAGCGTGGCGGATTGGATCACGCTCACCGTCTCCCAGATGGACGCAGCATGGGGGCCCGCAGAGCAAGTTGCGAGGGGTTCCCTGGTATTCGTTCATATTCCGCCGTGAGTCTAGCTATCACCTTGATACTGGCAATTTGGTTGACAAGAAGCATTCTGAATCACAGTAATGCCGTGCAAGCTCTCCAACCTGGGCTGAATAGTACCCAAGACCCTGGCCTCAACGGTGTGTAGAGTGGTCTTTTCAAACTCGACGATTCATTGACCGTGTGCCATGCAGCCGATCTCCTTGGCGAAGGATCTACGCAGGCAACCAGCGATCCTGCAAACAACGGGAAGGACCAGCCATATTGGGATGCGGTCAACGCCCAAATCAAGAACCTCCATGGCGTGATCTCTGGGCATGGTGCGTTTCTTCGTCGCACGCCTTCGGGCATAGCTGAACACGCATATGTAGACCACGGCAACGAGTGGTGCAAACGCGAGCCTACCAAGAACGTAATCTTCTGTTTCGACAAGCACTCTGGGTGAGCCGTGATCAATGTTACGAACGATTGACAGATAGCGGGACTCATCGTGGGCTGGGTGCAGATACGGAGGTTACAGCGACGCAGGGTGGGGCCATGGTGTGCGCAATGTCGTCTTCAGGTCGCCCGATCCAAGCATCGGACCAGAGACTTGGATCAGGATGGAGGATGGGGAGACGCATGCGCGGATCATCATGGACGATTCGTACAATTAGCCAATCGAGGCCTACCTGAGGCTACCTCCAGCCGTGGCTGATTTGCACTTATGCGGGACGACAAGGATACACAGCGTAGCAAGTCGAGCAATCTGATTAGGGAATGATATACCATTATATATGCGTACATGAATGTGTGCGACAGATAGTCGGATGACCACAGTGTTAGATGGATCCGATAGAACAGCCGCACGGTCGACGAGAGCCACAAGGGTCTCGCGTCGAGCCTCGCGATATTGCACGCATGTCCACCCAACCTTCCTATTGCCTTGCGGCAGTCCAGCGGGCTCTTTGTTGGTGCGAAGCGGAAACAGGCCCAGGACGGAATAAATCCTACCAAGCTCGCGGATTCACGCAGACTTTACCATAGTACGCTTAAAATAGATGAGATACGCCTGAATGCATACAAGCAAGGAGAAATCTTCACGAGTTGACAAGACGATGTTGTAGAATGCAGAGCAAGAATGATTCGGAGGACAAGACGAGTGGCGCTCAATGCGCGACGCGACGTGGCTAACGTATTGTTGTTGTGTGTTTGTGCTGCGGCGAGTGCCGGGCCATTGTTCGAATGGGAGACAGGGGTAGACGCCCAGACTGAATCTGTTGTCTGACTCTCTGGCCAGAGGTTGCCATCGCCATAAACCCACATTCCGTGCTGAGCCGCCCTTTTCTCTTTCCACCACACCTCCATCTCCCTACCACATCTCGTGTGCATCGCGTTTATTCCCTCACGACAAGTGTCTTTCTGCGCGATGCCGAGAACTCGAGGCGCGGTCAAACCTTCCGCAGGCGGCCCAGCACTCGTCCCCGCACCCGCCCCACTCCCCGAACGTGCAACAGCAGCTTCTTCATCTTCATCGATGGCGTCGAAGAGACCTCCCATACGGCGTGCTTCCTCTGCTATGCCCGCTCTTCCCCCAACGCCTCCAAGGACGACCCACAAGCGCAAGCGCCGTTCACGCTCGCGTGTTACCGACTCGTCGTCCGAGGAGGAAGATGAACTCGAGGTGCCGGTCGTGGACTCAGATGGGGAGGACGAGAGGGCTAGCGGGGACCCACAGCGCAAGGTCGGCGCGTTGGTCATTGGCCACAAGCGGCGGCGGATGCTCACTCTGGACGCCATCGCGGAGGAGCTCAGCGAGGCCACCGCAGAGGACGCGTTTTGGTTGGGCGAACCCCCCGCAGGAAAGTCATCGGGACACGCTGGAGCGGCGAGTAGCGAATCGAAACCGAGGCACAAGGTGGTGAAGAACAGAGGGCCAAGCAGGGCACGATCGCGCACGCGTTCGCCGTCGTCTTCTCCCCCGCCGGCACCGCACCTCTTACGGCGTGGTCATACTGGTCTGCTATCTCCGCCTGCGTCGCGTCGCGCTCCTGCTATCGTGCCACGGCCTGCGACGCCTCCGCCGGAGCCCGTACCCAGCAAAGAGAAGGGCAAAGCGCCCGAACACCCAGAGCGCGACTCGCCACACAATCCTTTCCTGGTGACCGACTCTCCAGCGTCGGGGCCTCCTAGCGATGTGCTCAGCTCGCCCGAACCGCGCACGCCTAAGAAGCACGTGGAACCACCCACTTTGACCTACGTTTTGTGCGTCTTTTTCCAACTTTCCTCCCCTCCCATCCTTGTCCGCATGGATGTGTCCCTGCTATTGACCTGCTGCATGGTGGCTGATATTGTTTGTTCCTTTGCAGCCGTGGCGTGAAGACCTTGATGGCGAATCCGCACTATCGCTCTCCTGGTGCGGCTGAAGAGGCTGCTGCGGCCGAGGCACGCGCTCGGCTTCCTGTTGACCACCCTGACTTCTCTCCGTCTGATAACTGCGAGCCCAAGCTGCTATTCCCCGAGGCACGGCGCACCCGCAGGCGGGCTCACACCGTTATCGAAGCGCCTACCTCACCCACACCACGAGGCACCAAACGCCGCTCTGGATCCCACTCGTCCAGCGAAGGGGAGCAAACCCGCAACAGGGCTAGTGGGAATGGCAAAGCGAAGGCACCTGCAGCTGGTCCGACCGCCGTGGTGGGAGCAGAGGAAGAGGACGTTGCTGCAATGTCCGCAGCCCTGGCCGAACGGGTCGCGAAACGCATGCGGAAGGGCATCTACGCAGATGGAGAGGCGCCGCGCACGCGTCCGAGCAGCAGCGCGAGCGATGAGCTGCCGCGGATGCCTGAGAAGGATCGCAGCGACCCGATCAAGCGTGCTATGGGCCCTGTGCGCCCGCGTTGAGCACACGCGAACCTCTCGTCATGGCATGGCGCACGCCGTTCTTTGCTCCTCATCGGTCTTTGTCTCGTTCTTGCTTACCTTCTTTGCGTCTTGTCTCTCGTTTCCTCGATGTTGTACACGTCCCCTCCTCGCCGTAGAGCGTTTGTTGTTGTGATACCTCCCATCGCTATCCCTCCGGCTCTCACTCTATTCCTATCCCTATCTTCCGCTCTTCCTTAACCTCCTCTCCTCTCTTGTGGCAATCTTGATTTGTCCCACCTCGACTGCGTATCCACCCTTGCGACACCTCATCCTATTCTCCATCCTATCCCTCTACCTCAGCACCCCCGCATCCTAACCCCCTCCGCCTCACCGCGCCACGCTTACACTTGCGTGTGCCTCCCGCGATACGCACCCTATGCGACACCCTATCCCGCCTCCTCTCCCTTCTCATCATCCCCACGTCTTATCCGTGCTCGTGCTATGACCAGTGCTCTATCGTCCGCTTCCTTTTGATGATCCTATTGGCAGTACAATATATACAGTCGAGCTCGATGCCTCCGTTATTGATATGCTACGTATACGTACACGTCCCACGTCGTACCTTGAATGTTATGCCCTACGCCGTATGTGTTAGGCTACGGTTTTTGACGCATATATTCCGCGTGCCCCCGAGTGCCGTGAGCAATTTGAAATTAACTAGGTACGCTCAATCTAGCTGTACAGGTAGGGCATGGAGTAGACTTGGACGTCGACCCTGCGGCTTTCTTGGTACGCACGCCGAATGCTAAACCGTGCTTCTGTATCTCGCCACCTTTAGCCACATCTCTGGGGTGCTGCCCTCCGGTCCGACCGTAGGAAAGATGAGCCCAGAGTTGTTCCAGTGGATGGGCTTGTCCGGGGACAGTTCGAAGGTGAAGTTGGAGACCAGAAGAGAGAGGACGATTTCTGTGATGTTGCGGACGTTCATGTGAGTGGGACCGATGATAGGTGAGGTAAAACCAAAGAAATATACGTACTCATCTCAACCAAGGTGAATTTGTAACCGCTGTCATGAGTCATGAGAGTCGTGCGTTGGTGTCAGTGCCGCTGCCAGGTAACCGTGTTGATCGCCATTGACTCACATGCATGCATGAGCGCCGCCAGAGAAAGTCATGCTATGGGGACGGTGAGCACATTGTCTAAGTCCTCCTAAACCAAGGTCGAGCACGTACAGATGTGCCCACGGTCCGGGAACGGAGGCCTGTTCAATCGTACGTGGTAGAGGTGCGAGCCAGCGCTCAGGCTTCCACTCATCGGCGTCCTCGCCCCATAGTTCCTTGTTGCGATTGCACGCAGAAATGGAGTAGACGACGATGGTGCCTTTGGGGATGAAGACACTGTCGAGGAGGGATCCGTCCGTTGCACGTACGGGCTTGGAGAAGGGAAGGGTCGTGTCGCGGTATGCCCTAGATGGATGGGTAAGATAAGCCAAACGGCGTATAAATCGGGGTTCGAGGAGTGTGTACTTACTGACGATGGCCTATTGGTGTGAGTGGGTAACTGGACAAAGTAGACAAAGACGGCAACGGTGAGCAAAAACCGCCGTCCTCTCTCATAATCACTTACAGCCGCAGCGTTTCTTTACAGATAGCGTCCAAATACGGGAGCGTGTCGATCACGTCGTAAGGGAGGTCATTGTCATCGCTGGCGGCCAATATCTCCTTTCTCAGCCTCAGTTGAGCATCCGATCGCTCGCACAGGATGTGGAGAATCTTCGCGAGGGCGTTGGAGGTCGAATCGGTCGCCGCGAAGAGCAATGTCCTTTTGTATTCAGCCTGTCAGCGAGTCCGTTTGACTCTGGAGGGCAATAAACATACGAGATTTGAGCTACGAGTTGGTTGTCCGGAAGTTTGTCTTCAATCGAAGCTTGGCTATTTGCTTGTACTACGCCCGGCACACCCCATGAGACCTTGAACGATATGTCAAAGATGGAAGGGACCTACATAGAATCGTCATGATATCGCTCCCACCCTGGAGGTCGCCGCTCTCCAACGCCGCTTTCTTGCTCATGACGATCTCGGCCGACTTGTCATGTAGAGTCTTCGCAATACCACACAGTTCTCGCATCGTCCGCTGTGGACTATGCTCGATGATCCATTCCCAGATAGGCCCGAGTCCCGTTTTGCGCGACCACGCTAATCCTTGGTGGTACGGCATCGCCTCGGGCCTAAAGAATAGCGGCCTGCCATGTGTATCCTCTATGTGAGCTGGGTCGGTCTACATAGATGGCGCGATACGTACGAGTAGTTCTTCAGCGCACCCACGAAGGTATCCTCCCCAGACTCTTCTACAAGAGGATCAAGCGAGCAACCGAGACCCGCCTGGCCAATGAACTCCAGGCTAGTTCTGCCCATCCACTCAAGCAAGTTCAGCTCCTTCTGCTCGTCCTCAACAATTTGTGAGAGGGCGGACACGAGCTTCCAGACATGTATCAGCTGAAAGATTCCATACGCGACGTCTGAGCCGCTCTTACCCTGTGCGATACCTCGTAGAAGGTAGGCGTCAGATTCTTGATGTGCTTCGTAGTGAAGACGCCATTGAGCATCTTTCGCTGCTTCTTGTGTGTCTCGCCTAGCACGGGACCAGTCAGTAAAGCTGCATTTTTGAAGCCAGGAGGTGACTCAAAGCAGACCTGATACGCTAGCCATACCAGGTCCTAGAAAGTAGTTGAACCCCCTTATTTCCACGAGGGAAGCGTCAACAAACGATACTTGACATCTTGCGATGTGTACTACTCACTCTACAAACCAGTCGATGCGGTCATATGATGGCCCATCCTTGGTCAAGATGCTGTAGACTGCGACGGGATCATAGGTATAAACCCAGTTTGCCTGGATGGACGTCAGACAGTTTCTTGCTGGAGTTCATGTCCACAACGATCACACGTACTCCAAAAGGGGCTTTGAGTTTCACCACGGAGCCATAGACGCTCTCAATCATCCTTTGGAACACGTCACCTTCTCGCGAAGTGAGCCCTTGTGCGTGTCCTATACTCTATAGGATAAGCTCGCAGGCCCTCCTGTATGAAAAAAAAAACAACGTGACATACCTGACAGCCACGACTTTGAAGGAGGTCCTGGAAGCTTGTCTATGGCAGACGGCTTCCGCAGAAACCATCTCGTCATCCAAAGCAACACAGCACAGACTACCAGAAGAAAAAACATGGTAATAGGCCCCAGAAAACGGAACAAAGGAAGTTGTAAAGCGGGTACAAGGTCCGAGCCTATATATTTGGTGGCAAGTCGTAGCCTGCGGGACTGCGGACGCTACAGAAGAAGGTTAGGTTCTGTCAGTGGTGCACTAAACGCTTGTCCTCGTGCCCGACTCAGTATGGTGTGTTGGTAGAGCAAAAGCCCGTATCTTCGAGATTTTTATCCTGGAGCGGGGAATCGCAGTTTCAACCGCTAAGTCGGGTCCGACGCTGCGCTTTGGAGTCACTGCGTCCTCCGGCTCCGGTACACAATCACCAAACACACACAAACACTAAGCCGCTAAGTACTTCACAAATAGCAGGAGCTCAGCCATTCAGAAGGTTGTAGATAAATGCATCCACACGGCGACTATAAATATCCGAAAGGACGACCAAAACGCTCTGAGTCGGCATCGATGGTTTGCCGCATATTCAGGTCCAGGCACTCTACTGCGCTAGCACTGCGGCCAGGGATCAACCTGAATCAACAGACGGAACCAGGTATCACTGGCGGTCGTCGCCACGATATTTCTCGACCTTCAGCCACATCTCCGGGTTGTTGCTGTCCACCCCCGTGCTTGGATACAGGACCCCAGAATGGTTCCAGAAGACCGACTTCTCAGTCGAAGGCTCGAAGGTGAAGTTCGCTATCAGCAGCGAAAGAACGACCTCTGCAATATCAAAGTTCGTCTATAGCCGAGTCTGATAATGACGTGTGACATACGTACTCATTTCCAGGATTGCGAACTTATATCCGCTGGATGTGAAGGAGATCAACCTGTGATGTCTATTCTCGGCGGAGTGGGAGCACTTACATGCAAGCGCGTCCGCCCGCAAGGAAAGACATGCTTTCACCAGCCATCAGTTCCCTGACTCCGATGGCTCTCGCTGAAACATAGATGAAGCAACATACAGATGCGCGAAAGGCCCAGGGATGGACACCTCTTCAAGCGCGCGCGGCAACGGCGAGAGCCACCTCTCCGGCTTCCACTCGTCTGCGTCTTCTCCCCAGAGCTCTTTGTTGCAGTTGCACGCCGGGAGGCTGATCAGCACGATCGATCCTTTGGGGACGAAGACACTCTCGATACATGACCCGTCGGTGGCTTTGACTGGCGATGATAATGGGAGCGTGGTGTCTTGGACCGCCCTGCGGTTGTGTGGTGAGCGCCGACGCGATAGCGAATCACGAGGTACCGAGCCAGGGAAGGTGATGTCGGTACCGCAAACTTACTGTCGATAATTCACAGGTGACGGTGAGTACCTATTGGCCGTCGTGAGCATGCCTGGTTGTGCTCAGCAATTCGCGATAGCACAGCTTACACTCTCAGAGTCTCTTTGCACACCGCGTCGAGGTAAGGCAACGTGTCGAGCACGTCGTACGGCAGGTCGTTCCCATCACGGGCATCCAGAATCTCTTTGCGCAGCTTCGTTTGGACTTCGGGTCGCTGTGACAAGATGTGCAACGTCCGCGCGAGAGCGTTTGAGGTGGTGTCAGTTGCTGCGAACAGAAGGGTCCTACTCGTGGGAAACGAGAATATGGTTCAGTGATGGGTGCACTGTTCCGAGGGCTGGAATGGCCAAACGTACGATATCTGCGCGACCAGCTCGTCATCGCTCAACCGGTCCCGAATCTCTGCTGCACTGTTCGCTTTCACTATAATGATCACTTCAGATCATACTCAGGGCAGACTCGGAAGATACGCACGCAAGACGCTCATGATGTCTTTACCATCGCCACTTCCATGCTCGCCATTCTCCAAGGCGGCTTTCTTGCGTTTGATGATGTCGGCGGAAGTGTCGTGTAAGACACGCGTGACCGCTCGCAGGTCTCGGATAGTCTTGCTAGGACTGTAATCAACGATCCAGCGCGATACCCAAGGGATGCCGATCTTGTCCAGGAACGTGATGGTCTGGTGGTACACCATACCAGGAGTGGAGAAGTACAGCGGTCTGTAGACACGACTGTGTAAGTGATCAGACGTCAGCGACCGACATAATCCCTACATGTAGCTCTTGACGGCCGCCGCAAATGGGTGCGTTGACGTATCTTCAACGAGAGGGTCAAACGAATGTCCGATGCCGGCTTGAGCGATCAACTCCAGGGCTGTCCGGCCTAGCCAGCTCAGCACGTCAACATCCTTTGGCCCGTCCTGCAATTTGTTCGAGATACCGGTGACGAGCTGTGAAGGAAAAGAGGCTGAGCCTTGCGACATCGTGTTATGAATGGTACGCCTTGCCTTGTGCGAGACCTCGTAGAAGGTAGGCAGCAATTCCCGCATATGCTTCGTCGAGAAGACCGGATGCAGCAATTTGCGTTGCTTCTTGTGCTGGTCGCCTGATCAGACGGTCAGGCCCTTTATGTAGGCAGCCGACTGCTTGTTGGGACAGTGAAGACGTACCCGTCACGCTGAGAAGACCCGGTCCAAAGAAAAAATTCGCACTTCTGGAGGATGTAAGTTAGTGTAAGATAATGCCAATAGCATCGAGCATCAAGGATTCCTAGCTGAAACTTACTTCGCGAACCACTCCATCTCATCATAGGATGCCTGATCCTTCGCAAAGATACTGTATACTGCCACAGGGTCGTACGTATATAACCAATTCATCTGCGAGATGCTTGAGCTTCGCCATGGCATCACCGATAGCAAGCGTTTTCGAAACCCACGCCAAGAGGCCCTTTGACCTTCGCTAGGGACCCGTACACGCTTTCAAGAGACCTGTAAAACGGAGTAGCATCCCGTGAGGAGAGCTCCTTGATATGGCCTAGTGATATGTGGGACCGTTCACCTATGGTCCGCGCGGGTCTAAATGACTAGATTACGTACCTGCTAGCCAAGTCTTCGCCGGGGGTCCCCGGATCTTCTCGATTCCCGTCCCAGTGGGGTGCTTTCGCGGACGCTGTAGTAGCCACACTATTAGTAGAACCGCGCAGAGAACGAGTACGAGCATTGTAGCCTGCAACGTTCCAGATAGCAGACGGTGCTCAGGCTCTACAGAGGCGCAGAGAATGGTGAGGCTGTACCGATAGAAGCTCGCGTTATATCTACTGCATGTCAGTTCTGAGAAGCGTGGGACATCACTTCATCGAGAAGCATAGTGGACGTGCATGGTGTCCTAGCCGCCGCTTACTGAGTGACTGACTCGGCGACGACAGGCTATACTGTCCCCTGTTCTCATAGACGAAGTAAACCGTATTCCAGCTCAAAGTGTCTTTGAGTATGTCTGGTGCCACTGAGCGAGGCGGAGGTTGAGTGTGTATTGGATGTTATTGATCCACGGAATGTCACCGCTTCGGCCTGAGAACCTCGGGCTGCCCTCGGCGCCCTGCGCATACGTGCTCATCGGCGTTCGCCGCCTCAGCAACTCTCTGTCCGCCTTATAGCCTCGACAGGCTGCGCACGACATGGCAACTCGTTCGAGTTCGAAAACACGACTACCTAGAGATCAAATAGTATGGCAGAATGAGCGAGGATGCTAGATTCCGAATGATAGGCTCGCGATATGACATACCTGTTGATATAACTCAAGATGTTTTGCACAATGGTTCCGCAGTTGGAGATGGGCGCTGAGTACTCGAAGGCATGAACACTCGTATACCCCCGCGCCTGCCGAAACACTCTGCTGGTAATTCGTGCGCAAGCATCTTGGTGTGGGACCGCACTATTCCGAACCTATGGTTCCGGGAGAAGCATTGCATATGTACGTCAAGTCGAAGTAGCTTGCCATAGCTGTTCACATGGGCCGTGTATATCACAAAAATAACGCAATGTCTTTTTCGTTAAGTCGCAAGGGATTTGGATGCGGCGGCGAAGATTCCCACCATCTACAGCCTATTGAGATTCATTTACCGCATATCGTCAGACTATTGCACATGTCATGGGTGCACATAAAGACTCACCGGAAACGCAATCTGTACCTTTCGGTACCGTGCGGGGCTTGAGAACATGGAGTAAAAGGTGGCTCTCACTCCACTAGATGCGATGCCCTGGAGTATGGCTGTAACAAGTCAATTCGTTCATGCATCTGATGTTGAACCCAATGTTGATTGGACCGAAGACATGTTTATAAACTCCGGTGTTTTAACAGTCAGTTGTGGAAGTGCACGGCACAACAGAAAGAGGAATCATTCGTCTGGTGTCTCGATGCGGCCTGAGCGGCCACCGCCGTGATTTCTTTGGGCTTCTGATGAACGAACCCTGCCTGAATGTCTTCTTGACCGGGTGGAACACGGATTCCCGCGCCAGATGAGATGTCATACCGGCATGCGGCATCGGCGAGGAGATCTGTGTGGAAACGATGGGAGTGTGGGGCGTGTTGTAACGGGAGCCAGTGAGGAAACCGCACGTTTCCTTCACACTCAGCCGAAAGCCTGTGTGATAATACAGTCTCGACGAAGTAAGGAATCAAGCGGTGAGATTTGCGACGAATGAAGATGCGGCAAACGATTATCGCTGAACCTTGCTGGCGGAGGTAGGGTGGTGTGCATGACGACCGAGCCAACTTTGCGCCGGTAGGCTTCGGCAATTTCCCGGCGACGTTCCTAGTTACCGCATTAGGGAATTTTTGCACGCGTGCGAAAGAGAGGAGCGGGTGCAGACTGAATGCACCGTACGCACTGGCAGACTCGTGCAGGTCTCCAACTTGTCTCCCAACTTTCCACTCCATCTCGCTGCTGCTTACCGAATCTGCGCTTGCTTTCGGCTTGTCTGGGGAGTCGTTGGTGGAGGTCGCGCTGCCTTTCGTTCTTTGCTTGGTTAGGCTTTCGCGTCTCAGGTGACTCCAGGTGCACGGTTCGCTCGCTCGCTGACGTCCACGCTCGCGCATGTCCAGCGGTGCCCTCATCAACCTGATCCTGTGCTCTGTTCTCCACCGCGGAGCCGCTCCTCTTTCCTCTTGGCTTATACCGCGGAGGCTGCCCTGTCATTGACTGGAACTCTGACACGGACGCCGATGGTCCTACTCTGAATCTATCGACGATTCTTTCTGACCATATTCTCTCGTCACCATCGTCTCTCGTAACAGCCCCGAAGAGCATTCCAAACGCGCTTGTTGTCCTCAAGCATGCGCATGCCCCCCACCTCGGAATGCAGTAACGAGCCGACGCTCTATACCGGCCTCGCAGAATTCACCAAGTCCACTCTCCCGCACTCTCGAGCATCCTCGTCCAACTCGCACACTCGCTGTCGTTCCATGTTCCGGCCAGACGCGCTCCTAGCTGAGCGCCGCGCTTCAAGTAGCAGCCGCAGTCCGAATAACGCTGGACGCACTCGCCCCGAAAAGCTTCGGGCATCCTCTCCTTCCCCGATACCACAACCGCGCCCTCGACAAGACGCGCCAAGCCATCCGACAATATCGCATACGATGGGAGCGACAACCTCCACTACACATTGCGACTATACCGCTAGACGCAATCGAAGCAACGCGCGGAATAGGACAGAATGTGAATGTAGCAAAGGCTCTAGGTGAGTTCAATCCAATACCCTCTCGCTCGATATATACCTCGACAAGCACCATCGCACCCGCTTTGTGGCCTACCCGCGGAGTGCGCGTCTACCGCACATCATACTTCCCACCGCGTTGTGCTAGTGCTCATGGGCTACCAGCCGCCCGAACGATTTGCCTATTCCTAAAGCTACCGCGTCTAGCTACTTTGATACACTACGACTGGCTGACAAAGATGGGTTTGCAAATGGGCAAATCGTTTGGACCCGCGTTGTTCATTGAACACTCTCTATAACACGACAGCGAATATGAACGCTCCCAGATCTACGCGGAGATACTATTGTGGTCGCTTCTCCTATGCCTTCAGTTTCGCCCAGATTTTGAAAGTACATGTGGAATTCAAGCGTCATTGATTGAACGTCATTGGTTCATTTTGACGGGACTGGTTCGGAGAATGACTGGCGTTCAATGCATCACATTTCGTTCCGGCCCTTAGACCTGTGCTCACGTCCCGTGCTATACATTTCAGATGTCTGCTTCCATGGCCCATGTTGCTTACTCTCTACGCATGGAATGTTACCTCCGTGCCTTGTGCAAAAGCAAGTGTAATCCCGACGCCAGCTCCCCGAACCTCGAGCCATGCCATATCCGTCACCATGTCTCCATCTGCGCGGACGGGCGCCTATACGTACATTCCGCAGTGGAGACGGCAAGCCACCGGTGCTTCTGGTAGTAGCACGGACGGCGCCGTCGGTAGTGGCGAAGATGATATTGGTTCGTTGACAAGCGCGCTCGGATCGATCGCCTCGTTTGCAAGCATCGAGGTTCCTGCCTCGGAGAGCTCCACTGGCACGGACTCAACACCGGGTTCGCCATCGTCCGAATCAACGAGCTCAACAGACTCCACATCAAGCACTATATCCCAGGTACGTTCTCTAACTGCTTCTCTCTCGCATCCTGTCTACTGGTACTCATATTGATGATCTGCAGTCGACGTCTTCCTCCACTTCGGTGAGCTTACCGACGACAATCTCGCTTCCGACGTCTTTGTCTCTCCCGACGTCGTTCTCGTTCTCCTCTTTATCGCTCTCTCTGACCTCATTTTCCTCGCTTTCGCTCTCACTGCCCACCATTACCCCATCACCCACATCGCAGACATCGACGACTGAGACCACGACTACGGGAACTACCGAATCGACAAGCACAACCTCTACGACCTCAAGCTCGACAACATCAGAAACTTCCTCGAGTACAACTACAACTACAACAGATGGTAGCTCGACAACGACGAGTTCGAGTTCGACCTCTAACACGCCGGTAACGTCCCAAACATCTGGTACCTCAAGTTCAAGTACGAGCATGAGCACATCGTGAGTACTCCGTTCGATCATTTCCTCATTTAGTCTCCGCTGGTATAGTATTCGCACTGCGTATAGTGCGCCTGGCCGCATCCGTGAGTTCGAGCGCGTGCATTCTTGCACACATCTACTATAATAGTGCCCCTTCATTTGAGATCCTCGCGTTCGACGCTGGACTCTTACGGATTCCCCGTATATAGTACCTCTGGTACCTCCTCGGCGCTCGGATCCACATCGACGGTGGCCTCTTCCTCTGCTTCTTCCTCAAGTAGCACCTCGAGCACGTCTAGCTCTCCGGTCTCCTCGTCGTCTCCCACATCGTCATCCGCGACGCTCACGTCCGTTTCTACATCTTCTACATTTTCTACATCTTCCGCGTCTGGTTCCTCATCGGTGTCCTCATCCTCTGGAATGCCCTCTAGCACCACCACTAAAAGTGGTACACAAACGAGCACGTCTACAACTTCATCCTCGACGAGCACGACCCCATCTTCTTCTCTCTCTACATCGAGCTCCACCCTCACCTCTACCTCTCTCCCGTCCTTCACTTCCACCTATGCCTCTGACACCGTCTCGCGCACCCATAGAACCTCGTCGACCCGACACCACTCGTCTTCGGTGGTCATCACGTCTTCTCGTCCTGTCCTAGGGCCCAGCACGACGTCAGCAACGAGAACGGTCACGGGGACAACTACGCTGTTCACCACAGTGGTGTCGCAGACGATCTACACCACGGACGGTATGACCCACACCAGCACATATACGACGACCGTCCCGACGGGCACGCTCATTCCCAACCAAGCCACCGTTAACGGCAACGTGTACGTATCATGAACTCCCCTATGTCGAGCGCTCTTATTGAATTACGACGCAGGTTTGCTCATGACAAGGGCGCGCTAGCTGGGCTCATCGTCGGGGTCATCGCGTTTGTCGGTCTGACGGCTGCGTGGGGCTTCTTTGCGTATCGCCGCCACCACACCCGTCGTTTGCAAGCCGAGGCTGCTGCCGCTACCCCAGGCCACTCCCGTGGGGGTCCTCGTACACTGGTTCTCGATGAAGATGATGAGGACGGCGACCATGCCGCGACTCGCTTCGTCGGCGTAGGCCCCGTTTCACACCCACCTAGCGGCGGTATAGTGTATGATCGCATCCGCGGGGGAAATACGCTCGAGTCTCCGACGGGAGAAGACGGCGGTATGAGCCCCGTCGGCGACGCCCGAAGCCAGGACGACGCAGGCGGGGGAATGGTGGCGTTAGCCCCAGTGCCGATCGTGGGCACGGGCGAAGACGCCTCTCTCATGCACCCCGCAAATCGCTCCGCCGCGGACGTGACGCTGCCCGTCGATCCCGAAGCCGATGCGGGAATCAGTGTGCTCCCTTTCCCTCCGCCGAGACAGCCCAGGTCCCCGTCACGCTCGGTCGCCTCGCGTCCTTCGTCCGGTCCTGGACCAGAACCAGCAGAATGGTTGGGTGGACGCGCGGTGTCCTACAACTCGCTGCGCAACCGGGCGTCTGCAGACCGGTATAGGACGGAAGTTCCTTTGCCGGCGTCGCCTACGTCGCCGACGAGCCGTTCGTCGGTATACTCGGATGAGGTAGCGGCCAGCCCAAGTCATATCGTGCAGCCGGATCCCAAGGCGGTGGCACCGGCAGCCGCCATGGCTGCAGGTAGTGCCCTTGGCTATGCGTACGCTAGCAAGAACGCCAGTATGTCGTCCCATGGGCACCCCGGAGTCATGTCGAGCTCGTCGATACACGGCCATGCTGGTGCCGGAGGTGGCTCGTCCTCGGGTGAACATGGCTCGTCAAGCGGACATCGGACAGGCACTGGCTCGTCCTCGGGGCACATGCTCAGCTCGGGATATGCTAGCACCCATAGTCATGCCCCGCTCCTACCTGGCCCTCCAGCCCCGTCCAGTCTTCTTCCTACTCAGACGCAACGGCCTGATGCGCCGCCTTCGGCCTACCGAGATATTGGCGATGAAGAGAGTGGACGCGAACCTGGTAACCAGCGACGCATGAGCTTCCTCGGTCGGTCGCTTCGTGGCCTGCGTATCCGTTCCAGCGCGCGCCAGTCGATTTCGTCGGCCGCGGGTATGTCTGCTCCTCCGACCACAACGGTCTCGCCTACCGCATCGACCACGCTCCTCGCGAACCCGCGGCATTCATTGTACGACCCGTTGGCTATGCGCTCGTCTTCGATCGTCCGGCCTCAATCTCCAGTGCTCGGTGCGCTTCCGCCACGAACGGCCTATCCCCCAGCCCCAGCGATCCATGAACCGACCGGCTATAGTGCTGACAGCGGGCCTGCTCTCGGCCCGCAGACCACCACCGCGAGTGGCGCGCCAGTGTGGCCTGGCTTGGGCGCGCTCCATGGGCAGCCTGCGATGCCGAGCCCGGCGTTGACGGAGGGCTCGAGCGTAAACGTCCCCGAGGGCCTGCTCGACCCGCGCCTGGCGCTCCGGCTGGGCGCGCAGGGCATGCAGAGCCAGGGCGCGATCAGCTTCCGGGACGACATGGACTACTCGCGGCCGATAGGAGGGGTGAGTGCTGCCCTGTCCAGGAATGGTTAGGCTGGAGTGCTAACTGACAATTGACTGGTCCCTTTTTACAGTGGGTGAACAACAGGCAGTACAGTCGTACGACGATCCAGACGATGTCCACGCGCGACTCGCCGCGCCGTCCGTCGTTGGAGTCGCGCGACACGCACGCGACTGGGATGGAGACGATACACGCGCTGGCCGAGGCGCCCGATCTTCATGAAGACGATCCGTCACCACAGTCGTGAGCTGTTCATCGTCTCATTCTCGTGTTCAGTGGTTTGTATAGACCTTCTGTCGTTACTTGTCCGACTTGCACGGGTACGCTTCCGAATGTTTCCTCATCCACACACGCCTACCTGTCCCATCCTCCTTCCCTCTGACGCGTTCCCACATCTCATCCTCCGTTCGCTAGACCCTAGACCTTTGAGACACGCTCTTGCCTACCCTCTTGCCGTCGTTCGTTACACACGCTCATTGCTCCGCGCCAATGTCGTTACTGCACCATGGCAACCTCCCGGGACCCTGTACCAAAACCAACGGGTAACCGTGTAGACCCCGCAACCGCTCCCACAACCCCAACCATCCCCGACGAACTCCAATGACCCATCACACCTACACACCTCATTACTGTACAAACACCTCACCTCGCTTACTTCTTGTCGCTCCGCACTCGCACCGTCCTCGCGCTATCGTGACCCGCACCTACCCGTTTACGTCTCATGATACCCACCGACCATGACTTTCTGCTTCCCTGGTTGTATCGTGACGGCACGCCTACGACCCAGACATGCGTGCCTGCCCGCGCATCGGTGGGCGCCGTGTCCTGGCTGCTTCTGTCCCTTACGACCATGGGATTTGAACTTTCCCGAACTAATCGCACTCTTATTTTGTATTCACCCATAGCGTACTGCGTACATGTTACTACTACATACTTACCTTGTGTATTCTTCTTCCCCTTTTTCGACACGCCGCATACACGCATTATGACGCTTTAGACACTGAAAATGTAGCTGTATCCTAGACTTTCCTTGCCTAGTCGCGGGAGAAACTCAAGTGTGGAGGCAGCGGGATGACAGGTATGTACCGACTTGCGGCATCGAGGACTGACATTACTAATACTACAGACATCTCGCCACCGCGGAAGATGCGCCGATTTCTTCTCTTTGGACGGTTCTCATATCAAGATCCACGTGTTCACAGCCAGCCCCTCGCCTTGAAGTCCTCCAGAGTATCCTTGGTCGTCTCCTCCAGCGACTTGAACTTGATGCCCAAGAGGCGCCGCTCCTTCTCTGGGGAATAGCGGATGAGGTGAACCGCCTTGGACGGATCGTAGGACGTGTTTCCTGCTGGAAGTTTGCTGTCCCATTTGTGCGCGACGATCACTGCGAGAAGCTAAGCCCATCGTCACGGTGAGAGTAGGATGCATGCACTCTTACAGAAGTCCTGCCACTTCCAAGGGCCTGCGCTGACAATGATGCGCTCATTGGCTACCTCGGCCTTCGTGAGCGCGAGGGCGTGGGCCAGAGCGAGGTCGCGCACGTCGACGTAGGATGATCTATGGTACAATGCGATGAGCGTAGATCGCAATCACAATCTCAGAGGTGTCGCATACCCAACGTTGGCCAGCGATTCGTTATCGAGCTTGCCCTTGACCACATTGAAGTAGTAGTCGCGCACGGACTCGTTGAGGTTCTCCGGCTTGTCAACGTCATGGATCACAGGCCCGAACACGAACGGCGGGTTGAGCACGACGAGATCCCACGGCAAGCTCGCCTTGTTTTGCTCATAGAACTCCCAAGCCGCCTTCTCCGCGAGCGTCTTGCTCGCGCGGTACTTGGCGGGCCCGGCAGCGTCGCGCCCCTTCTCCTTGACCTCTTGAATGCTAGCTTCGTTCCAGTTCTCCTCGCTGAACACGCGCGGCTCGGTCGTCGGCGTGAGGACCGCGGCGCACGACGAGGTAATGACTACGCGCTTCACGGACGTGCCGTACTTCTGCGCGGACTTGAGGATACCGGTCGTGCCCTGCACTGCGGGCACGATGAGCTCGTCTGGCTCGACGGCCCTGAAGTGGAAGGGAGACGCGGTGTGCTCGATCGCGTCGACACCCTTGACCGCCTCGTCGAATGCGCCTTCCTAGGAGCCATCGCATGAGATCAGTAACTGAATTGTGGTTCACGTCGCTTCAGTCGAAGTTCGCAGTACCTTCGTGATGTCCTCAACGATGACAATCTCGAGCTTGTCGCCGAAGGACTTGAACGTCTCGCGCAGGTGCGTCGCTTTGCTCTCCGAGCGAACGGTGCCACGAACGGAGTAGCCCTGCTCAAGCAGGGTCTTCACGACCCAGACGGCGATGTAGCCGTTCGCGCCGGTAACGAGAACCTTGCCAGAACTGACGGTAGGCATGCTTGACTAGGATCGTTTCGGGGGCTTGGTGTGTTGGGTTGAAGTTGCAGTTAAGTTATGGGAGGGTGCTCGGTCGCTTTATATAGATGCTAGTAAGTGGCGGTCGGGTGCGATAAGAACGTCTGTTCACCCTGCCCGAATGTTGCTGAATGATAGCGTCATTGGCCCAGGTTCCCCACGGTGATCAGTCAGCAAGAAGAGCAGGCTCCTTCTCGTCCTGCACCACGTGGCCCTCCCTGAGTGGCAGGCGAATACGATCAGGATTAGTCGGATCCCGGGCCCATACAGTGCCAGTGGCCGTGGGTCAACGTTTCAACGCATATGTAGCAAGGCGTTCATTATGATACGTCGGCATCGGGTATAACGGTAGGACCCAGGATAGATTGGGTACTAGCAGCCCTCGCATTGAGTAGCGGTGTTAGTATCCAAGCATTGCAGTTAGGAGGTCGCGTCTTTTGTCGCATCTGGAGTTGGCTCATCGCGTGGTCTCAGCTGCATATGGCGAGATGGATAAATAACACATCTTCCTGAAGATTCTACGCGCATACACTATTCTACTCGTACATCACGAGAATACATCGATCAATGGAAGAATTACAGCCAGCCCTTCGTCTTGTAATCTTCGATAGTATCCTTCGCCGTCTCCTCCAGAGAGCGATACTCAATGCCCAAGATGCGGCGCGACTTCTCCGAGTTGTACTTGACAGGGAACTCGACCTTGGACGGGTCGTATGGCTCTCCCACTGGAATCTTGTCAGAGTACGGGCGGGCAGCATCGACTGTCGTTATAACAACACCAGGTCAAAAGACGCCTTATGATCGCAGGTAGTAGCAGACACATACGGAACTGCTGCCAGACGAAGGAGTGCCCGCTGACGATGAGTCGCTCGCCGCCTGCCTCAGGCTTGGTCAAGGAGAGCACTTGCGTGCGGGCGAAGTCGCGTACGTCGATGTACTCGTAACTGTAGGATGAGTTCAGCATTGCACCCCAATCGCTGCGCAAGCTTGATGTACACATACCCGGTCTTCGTAAGAGCATCTCCCGTCTGGACGCCCTTCACCACACTGAGATAGAAGTACTGAATTGGTCCGTTGAGCTGCTCGGGGGACTTCACGTCGTGGAGTGAAGGGCCGAAGATGAACGGAGGGATGAGGACCACCAAATCCCAGCCGAGCTTTCCGCCCAACTTGTTCTTCTCGCGCTCATAGAACTCCCAGGCAGCACGTTCAGCCAGGACCTTGCTAGCAGGATACATGTCCTTCGTGTTCGCGCCCTTGCCCTTCTCGCGGACCTCCTTGACAGAGTGCTCGTTCCAGTACGTTTCGTCAATGACTGGGGCAGGAGGCGGGGCAGTGAGCGGGGCGAGAGCGACCACGGAGGACGTGATGACGACGCGCTTCACGGTGTTGTTGTGCTTGAGGGCACTCTTGAGTAGGTTTACGGTGCCTTCGACCGCCGGAATGATGACCGTGTCGGGGTCGGTAGGGCTCAAATTGGTCGGCGAAGCGATATGGAGGATGGCGTCGACACCCTCCACAGCATCGTCAAGTACACCTTCCTGTGATGGAGATTACTTAACCGCTCTAGTTGGCACCAAACCTACGAGTGCTACCTTGCCAGTATCCCCGACAACGACAAGCTCGAGCTTGTTGCCATGGGTCTTGAACAGATCGCGTACATAGGTCGCCTTGCTTTCAGAGCGGACGGTACCGCGTACGAGGAACCCGCGCTGGAGTAGGTCCGTGATAGTCCAAAGCGCGGCGAATCCGTTCGCGCCAGTGACGAGGACACGGCCTGAAGTAATAGCCGGCATTCTGAGGATAGTGTGTGTATGAAGAGAAGCAGGGGGAATCGAGGCGATAGAGGCTAGGACGACACGTCTGCGCCTTATATACCGCGGGTGAGCAGTGCGAAGGCCCAATAGTCATCCGAATCATCGGGCTACTGCCGCGTCATCGCACGTCTCTACGACGTCGGCATTGCTTGTTAGGTGGCCGGTAAGTTCTAGTGACGATCGAAACGCTCAGAATGCCGGCTGCACTATGCGTCGTGCGAGTGGACAAGCTTGTAGAAAGTCTTAGATGCCGGTCTATGGAGCTGTGCCTCAGGCTTACCGAATCCAATAGGTCATGGCCGAGCCCGAGCATGAACGCACGGGGAGACTTCCCAGCTATCTATGCCGCGCCAGCATATGCTATCTGTGCCAGCCCGGGGGCGCCCCCGCTCAAATTGAGCCAACTATGGGGTACCCGGTAGACCCGAGCTGTCTTGCCGGCGTGTGTCCAGTTGATGGCCACTTTCTGGAGCACAGGGCCCGCATTTGATGTATCTGTATGTCGAATGCCAACCGATTGCCAGCAATTGCTACGTAGGCACTTCAAGCTTCAGGGCTCAAGCCGAAGCTCGGTGTCCGGGACAGGTACGGTCATTCTGCGACACGTCGGAATATATCTGCACTGCTCAGCCTGAGAAACGCATGCTCACTTTCATTCATGCACGTACGTTGTAATTGCCTCCGTAGATTATGGATGATCAAGCCCGGGGTTGCGAGGCTCCTGGCCGAGGGTGTACAACGATGCACAACGTGAAAAAACAAAGCACGCCTTGAGCGCTTGTCGAGTGACGCCAGGTGGCTGTAAACCCCGATCGGAACACTCACGGTCACATGATCGCGGCTTGGAGGCATTCCAGGTCGTCTGGATTGGTAGTTTCAAGCCTCCGTGTACTTCTTTCCTGCGGTTCGAACACAAAATACGCAGGATGAGCAAGCATTATATATTAAAGGAAGAGACTCAGCGCCCAGGAAGGTGGTCGTTCCTCGGGAACGGTCCCGCAACCTTTGCCATAAATCCCCAGCAACCCTCCGTTCACTCTCAGTGTCCACCCTGTTCGTTTCTCCCCCCTTCACCGTCATGCCAGCCATATCTTCCGGAAAGGTTCTCATCACAGGCGCCAACGGCTTTATTGCAGCCTGGGCCGTTAAATCTTTCCTCGATGCCGGATTCTCCGTGCGAGGCACGGTTCGCTCCCCTTCCAAGGCAGAACACCTGAAGACGATATTCAGCTCTTACGGAGACCGTCTGGAATTAGCCATAGTACCTGACATGGCTGCGGTACGTACTATTAACTTTGCACGTACTGCTCTGACGCTGACATACCTTTAGGACCATGCGTTCGACGAGGCCGTGCTCGGGGTCGACGCGATTGTGCATACCGCGTCGCCTGTACACCTCCATGCGGACAAGCCGGAAGACATGATCGACCCTGCTGTCAATGGTACTCTAGGTGTCATGCGTTCAGCCACCCTACCCAACCAACGCCTGTCCGTCAAGCGCATCGTCTTCTTGTCCTCCTGCGCCACGGTTTACACGCGGAACGCTCCCGAGCCGCGTGTTTACGACGAGTCGTGCTGGAACGACGCGGACGTGCAAGAGGTCGAAGAGAAGGGCCGAGACGCTAGCCCTCATGCTAAGTACAGTGCCAGCAAGGTGCTCGCTGAAAAGCGTGCGTGGGAGTTCTACGAGGAGAAGAAGGCGGAGCTGCCGTGGGACTTCGTAGTCGTCAATCCTCCTTGGGTGTTTGGACCGACGCTCCACGAAGTAGGCCGCGAGCCCGAGAGCCTGAATGATTCAAACAGGTTATTGTACAACGCCATTACCAAAGGGGCGTATTCCGTTCCTCCGTAAGCAGTTCAGTTACCTCACGCGACAATGATGCTGATGTTTTGGTTGTTCCCTAGGAATTGCTGGGTCGACGCTCGCGACCTAGCGTATTCCTTGGTGCTCGCTCTCAAGACGCCCGCGGCAGGTGGCCAACGCTTCATTGTTTGCCGCGGCACTTTCAAATGGGAGGACTTTGGTGAGCACCGCTCTAGGGTTGTCTCTTCGTTATCACTAAGCTCACAGCGCAACTCGTAGCTTTGACCGCGTCCAAGATGACTGACAAGGTACAAGCACCCTCGCCGTCCTACGATCCGGCTACAGTCGTTCACAAGACAGCATACAATGCTCGTAAGGCTCAAGCGACTCTTGATATCACATATCACTCTCTTGATGACACCGTCGCCGACATCGTCAAAGATTGGAAATCCCGTGGATGGCTTTAGAGGACCCCGTTTTCCTTGAAGCTGAAATGCTAGGATCAAGGGCTATGCGCGAATGTGTACAAATATCGAGTCTATGAGATTACAATGATTTTCCCTGACAGTAACCTCACGGTATCATGATATAACTACACATCAAGCAGATTACGAGCAGTAGGGCGACTCCTTGCATAGCCGGCATCCGCTTGCCTGCGGCGCCACTGGGCCGCTTTGTCTCCGTGGGGGAAACGCTCACAGTATTGCTCGAGTTGGACACGGCCATTGTAGACGAGGGAGCGGAAGTTGTGTTCACTACGGCTTGAGTTGTAGTGCTCGGCATTGCTGTCGAAGACGTCAAGTTCGCCGGCGGGGTTGAGAGAACAAGTGAACTCGGCGGGGCGACGCCGGAGGGCTCGGCCGGATTGATGATCGTGAAGAGCTGACTCCAGTTACCCGAGTCTCCTTCTACTGTATACCATGGATGCGTAAGATCTGCATTGCAGTCTACACCGGAGAGGGCATACGTACGTGCGATGAAGTACGTAGTGCCACTTGGCACATCGGGCACGACCACCTCAGTCTCCTTTTGGAGGAATGGGATTCCTTGCGCGAGTGGTTCATCTTGCCGATAGCACTTCAGCGAAATTTGACAAAATTGCTACCGTAGTCCAATACACGTACCCTCCCAGAGATGTTGAGACTCCGAGTCGATCAAATACCCAAGTATGACTTTGCCAGTCAAAGGGTGGTTTGCATCGTCCCAGACGTCAATACCCGTCGTATCCCTAGGATTAAATTGAGAGTTCAGTGATGACTGCTCCGACCATCCATACCGTCTCGCTATGCGGGTTGGTAACCGGTGGATTCTCATCTGACGATTGTGCTAATGCGAAAACGAACAGCAAAGCAACAGAGTAGAGATGACCAAAGACCATAGCTAGGTTCTGCGATACGCGAGGTCCGACGCCTGTAAGAGAGTTAGTCTCAAGTACCCTACTTGGGGCGCGTTATATGGATACCCTCCGCCGAGCAACCGATAGCATCACTGCGGTGCAGCGGTTGACGCTGTATGTAATTCTCCCACAGCCATGAGGTCATGACACTGGTTCTAAATACAGTACGGACTGCGATCTGGCAATGGGGCACAGTCTCGCGGCGTTAATGTGGCCATGCATATTCAACAAAAATCTATAGTTCTAGGCATTACCAAAGCACAGCTGCGATCCCAAGCCAGAACACAATCTGTACTGGTACACGGAAGAGCGCTCTTTGACCCTTCTCACCTCGTGCATCGTTGGGTTGATTAGTAGCGGTAGAGGTAGAGGTAGAATTGGAGGGCGTGGAAATCACAGTCGCGGATGCGCTCGTGGAAGCCGACGTCGTAGCATTCGATGAGGACGTTGCTGCCGTCGCTGTCGATGTTACAGATGCCGACGCGCCGCTTGTGGTCGCTCCGGTTGACAAAAGAGAGGTAGTGTTATTGATTGACGCGGTAGATGCAGTCTCCGTCGAATGTACGCCAGAACTTGAAGTAGAGTTCGAAGCGCCTCCGGTCGTCGTTGACGACGTTGCACTCGAAGACACTGTGGAGACAACAAGGGAGCTGGGTAGAGCGGCGCCCGTGGGTTCGGAGGGATTGTTGATTTTGAACAGCTGGCTCCAGTTGCCAGAATCGCCCAATACTAGAGTAAATGTTGAGACTATGACTTGCGAGCTAGTAGAATCAAGGCTTACGCGCGATGAAGTACGTCCCAGTCGGAACTTCCGGAACAATGATCTGGGTTTGCTTCTCTAGGAGAAGGAATCCTTTTGCGAGAGGCTCGTCTAATCGGGAGGTCAGTCTACGGCTGATAGCTGGTGCATAAACAGTGGCGAACCTGCCCAAAGGTACTGGTTCGTACTGTTGATCAAGTAACCGAGCAGAATCTGGCCCGCCAAAGGGCGGTTGGCATCGTCGTAGACGTTGATCCCCGTCGTGTCCCTAGTAGGACGCGTATCAGCAAACGAACTCTCGTGAGTAGTATTTTGGGACGCACCAAGACACCGTCTCAACCTTGCCCGCTGTCCAAGTTGTCTGGCTGTGGGGATCAATAACGCGAGGGTTCTCATCGGCGGATTGTGCGCAAGCAAGTGCAGCCAGGGAAAGAACGAGGTAGATCAAGTGAAGCATCTCGAGGCGTTGGGGCTGAGAGGCCTGCAAGGATAGACAGTATCGGATCGTTGGCGGTCGCAGATGCAAGTACTGGGAATAGCAAGGGCAGATCGAGCAGTTGAAAGGATCCTCGCAGATTAGTAGTACAGCCAACCCGTCAAGTGAAGATGGATGGATGTGGCGAGGGGCCTGGGACAACGGGCGTGACAGCTGACATGATATGACCGGACATTGAGTGGCGATGGATCAGTGTTCTTGAATTCCATTGAGCGGCCAACAGAGACACATACCAGTATTTCATCAGCCCTATTTATCTGTGCGAAACTTACAGTACCACCCAAAAGTTGAACTGAACCAGGGCTCGCAGAACACATTGAATCCTATGTATACTGCCGCTCATAGAAGCCCCCTCGGGCGGTGCATATCGCTGCGATCTGATGAGACTGTCCTGTCAGCTCATTTGACGTGAGTATGCTGCTACGCCGTCCAATAGTGCTCAGCAATACCAGAAGATTTATGATGCATATGCGCGTCGACTCACCCGGAGTACATGGTACATGACATTTCGCCGGTGATCGCAACGACCACAGCTCCTGAGGGAGCTTCGACGTGTCGAAAAAGCGATGCAACGTGTCTGTACCAGATTACAAGTTGCGGGCCTCGGGCTCGATGACAGTCTTCCTCAGCCTACTTACGCAAGGTATCGCCCGACTATCACAGTATAACTGCGAATGTCGACCCGAGTCGCTGTTACGAGCGTCCGCATGTTCCGCACGCGCCAGAGAGCGATTCACGGATTATACTTACGAGTCGGCTTGCGATGCTTGCTCGAGACCACGGGTGGTATTTCTTGGATAGTTCGAAGTCAAAACCAGGACGAGGTCCTGCAGTGCGCGGCGCGATAGGCATCCAACGTAGCCTACGTTCTGATCAAGGCTGATGACTTGTTTGATCTATCCATGACAGAACTCGTCGGCTTCCGCGCATCACCGTAGCACAGGGGCGACGTCGAACATACTGTATGCAATAGACCTCACCAGTGCCGCTGAGTACCGCGCAATGCCCAGGCTAGCATCTTCACCCGTAGCGACTTTCAGTCCACAGAAGCCCCGGTTGAGAGCAACATTTTTGTTGTAATGTAATAATTCTGGAAACAACAAGCAGGGGGATGCAAGTATAGAGTCTCCTAGGGAGCGACCTGAGTGTTCACCTTCAAATAGCTCAAGTTCAGCGTAGATTCTGCTCAGTGCTGGGCGCACGAGCGCTCATGCGAAAACTACCAAACTGGGCCAAATACCTCGCCACGTGGGTAGCAAGATGCAGTATAGAAACTCGTTTCCTCTCCACCACGCTTTTCTTTCTTTACTCATTCCGGGCTCGCACTATTGTCCCCCTGCGATCGATCTTTCCTCTCTCGCAGGAGTCTACCGCAAGCCCCAGAGCGACTTTTGCGCCTCTAGCTGGAGCGCGCACCATCTTGTCGTGGAACGTCAGAAATGGCGATGGTGTGCTTTTCCTTACCAGAGGTGTGACATCCCACTCCATTTGTCTCCAGGTCTTTCGTCTCTAGTTCATGTACAAGCGCGATGGAATGAATCTGCTCATTAGAGTCGTTCTCAACCAAATAATGGATTGACTGTGGACCGAGGAATCTTTTGAGGCCCGGAACTAGTATGTGGGTACATTTACCATGCCTACACTACACGTGTTCATAGCCTCTGGTTATCCGTCGGTCAGATTGGCATCGATTGACTATACGACTACGAACAGCTGTGAAGCATACTCTGGTTCCTAACATCATAATACGTTGGGCGTGATAGGCAGCCTGGCCATGCTGTTCGCGGCCAAACGATGCAAGAAAGAACCTCAAGCCCTTCTTCGATTTTGACTCAGTCAACGAGGACACCAACGAACGCATCATGCAGGGCCTGCTTCGCGCTCTGGATATGGTCACGGTCGAGCCCATCGACCGGTGGTCCGCCGAGCCGCCGCATTGTGACCGATGTGTACTCGGGGACGAGGAACGCCTAAACACCATGCTGCTCCACAGGAGTGCCCCCGAGGGTGGGAAGATCTGGAACGACGCCTCGTGCGGGAACCTCCTGGTGCCACTAGCCCTGTTTGCTCTCGACAAATATACGGTGACCGATACTTGCATTCTTTGGGACTTTCGATCGACACCCTTCTAGCGCATGGGCTTCTTCATCGCCTACAGGTTTGCCTGCCGTGGTTGTCGGGGCCGTATGCCACCCAAGCACGCAAAATATATCAAACTATCACGGCCCAGACTTCATATATCTCTCCCATTTAGACCTTGACCGCGTGATGGATCTACTTTTGTTACACGGTGGCGCGTCGCGACCGAGCGCACGTAGTATAGCGTGATGAGTAGGTTATTGGACCTTTCTTATGTATCCATTTTAATCGTCGCCAACACGATGCTTGGGCACATACGATGGCCCTAAATAACTTGCCTCGCCGACGAATTGACAGCACAGGGCTAGGTGCGAATGTACATGTCTGCAGGCGTCACTTAGACTGGACCAAAATGTAGAGAACATGTCTGCAGACTTGTAGACGCATCAGAAGTGGAGGTTACCAACGGAAGATGTGTTCCACGACAGGCGTTGACAAACAGCTTGATAAAACAGACGGTTTGTGTGTGACGAATAGACGGGAAGGGCTTATACCCAAACAACGTATTGCGCAGAACCCGAGCTCTATGTGATGTGATCTACAAAAAGGTATTACGACGCACAGCTACCAATATTCCTGCCACCATCCATACAACAAAACTCACCCGTCCTCGATGAGCGATGGTATCACATGCCCCCACCCTCATCGCCATGCCTTCCCCCGGGAAGCTCTCCATCCGAGCTTCACCCTACGGTGGGCTTACCCGTCTTGCCAGCCTTCCCTGGCACGAACAACCACCAGACCGCGATGACGACACGCATGCCGGTGCCGACACCGAGAGTCGACGCGGCGCCGGCAGCGTCGATGATCGCGCGCCCGACAAAGCCGCCGAGGAAGAGCGCGACGATGGCGATGAGTTTGTGGTCGCGCGTGATGACGCGCTGGCGGAAGTTGAGCAGCTTCGGGTCCGCCATGAGCTCGCACCAGACGGTCGTGAGGACGACTGTGCGTAGAGCGTGCGTGAGTCATGATGGGGATGGCATGTCGTCCCGCGATTCAAGATTCGAGAAGCGCAGGAACCTTGCGTCGCGGGACGGAGCAGAGAAGATCGACGGATCAACAGAAATGACACTCACTGGTAGTCGCGAATTGGGTGTTCACCCGCTTGCCCATGATACCCTGCAGACCCAGACTCGCGCTCATGAAGCCTACCGCCACAAACGTGAGTGCATTCGTCCACGCAGGGTCCCCGCGGATCTCCGCAACGCTGCCCTGTCCGCTCTTCCACGCCGCGATCGCCGCGGCCATCGTGAACAGCGCCTGGATCATCGTGCCCAGGAAGAGCCATGCGCGCGTTTTGGGGCCCATGCGGTCGCCAATGCGGCCCAGGGACGCCCCGCCGATGAAGGTGAGAATGGAGGTGAGCGCCTGCTGGTCGGCGAGATGGAAAGAGGTGTCGCGCTGCCCGGGAGGGCCGGAGAAGAGCCGCGCCAGGGCGAGAGCGAGCTGGACGGAGTTGCCGGTTTGGAAACCGCACCAGACAAAGATGGCGGTGAACGAGACGGAGTCACTGTGTCGGCGCGGGGGGAGGAAGGCACAATCGAATCCGTGGAACGAGCGTGGAGTGTCTGAACGGAGGACTCACATGAACCCGGTCATGAAGCAGTATGCCGCGAGCGGGAACGTCGAGTGCACCGGGTCGACGTCCGTCATCAGATGGCGTGTCGAAAACACTGTCCGAGGGCTGACCCATAGTTGCGCGGTGTCGACGATAGTGCTGTGGGATTCCTTGGAGGAGACGGGCTGTGGGAGTGCTTCCGCCTTTTGCTCCGCATAGTCTGGGCCCGTGGGGAGGTTTGGTGGCTGGTTCGTCGCGGTCATGACTTGAGGCTGCTCTGAATCTGCGGCGGATGGAGAGCTCGCTGGCCTGGCGACCGCGGAGGGCGTGGGGGTGGTGGTCTGGGGAAGAGAGGACGGGGAGTGGCGGAGGGAACGGGCGAGTTTTAGTTTGCGGGAGGCATGGTGCAATCTGTGCCGTGCGGAGACTTGGCAAGATTGGTGTCTCCGTCAAACACGGGTAGCCGCTCCGTCCACACCGCACTGCCACTCTATCTCCACTTCCGCTTTCTTGTCTTCCTCTCCCATCCTCACGCCAAGTCTCACATCACTCTTGGCTTCATCTTGGACGACCTGTATTCGAAGACGAGCGAGGGCTCGAGTCGCTGGGCAGAAGCTGAAGAGGTCGTGCTGTAACCTGCGTCGCTAAATTCTATAGAATGACAGCATTGGCAACCCGGCATCTACTTATCATCTGCCGTCTCTCGGGGGCGCGGATGATCAAAGCAGCTATCCATCCACTGGAATGATCTTGATTGCGGATCCCGTTCAGCAACGAGGAAGCCAAGGAGCCCGATTGGCTTATGTCCATAGCTCTGGACCGCTCTAACATCGGACGGGGATATACAAGTGACGTTCAAGCGGTAAGTACCCCGACTCCAAAGAAGTCCTCCCGCTACTACTACAGGACAGAAGGCACAATTACTCGACGTTCTTCGCAATCCTCCTCGCTCCGGATCGCCAAGTCAGGGCACAAACACCGCCCGCCGATTGTGAACGTTTACCGCCGCCGCTCACAGCGTCAGACGTCGCGTCGGGCGGGGTTTCTCGGAAGCCGCAGACCTCTCAGCGCTCTCCCGGACGAGCGACAGCAGCTTGTTCGCCATCCATCCGATCTCTGCCGGGATACCCGCGAGGAACGCAATCCGCGACGCGAGGCCGTGCACAACGAGCTGCCGCTGCACCTCACTGGCTTCTGGGTCGGGCACGTCCCACATGTGCAGGATCATGCCCAGCGCGCTTTCGGCGAGCGCGACGGGCATCGCGTCGAGGTCTGCGAGCATCGTCGACGGAGGTAGCGCGCACGCGGCACAGTGGTACTTGGCTTGTTCTCCGTGCATCGCTGCGTACCCGATGTCGAAGATTCGGAGCAGCCGCGCGGCCATGCGAGTGGGATCTGCCTTATCGAACCGGAATCGTAGGAGAGGTGCGTGGTCGCTTTCGAGCTGTTCGCGATCGCAGAGATACAGCATGGCCATGCCCCCCAGCGCACCCCAGGCATGTCGCCACAGTTGAGACGAGTCCGTCGAGGCCCTGACCTCGACAAGAGCATGGAAGTAAGCGAGCATAGCGTCCAAGAACTCGTCCGTTGGGAGTTCGCCCGGACGATCGTAGAAGGCCAGGTACCCAGCGATGCCGACTACAGACACCAGAAGCTCATGAAGCTCGCGCCCACGCAGAGCCGCGCTCATGAGCTTCTCCGTCAGCATCCGCAGGAACGGCACGAAAGTTGTCCTGAGCGCCCGCGCCATCTGCCCGGCATTGTCATTGGGAGAGCGAAGTTTCGGCAGCTCCCCAGCAGGGCGGTTGTCTGGGTAGAACGCCTTGTAGATACATTCGATGGCCGGAACAAGGATGTTGGCGTGTATACAGGGATCGCCTGCGTTCAGCGCGACCCGCAATATGTCGTGTGTGCCAATTAGATGGACGACCAGCTGGAGCGGGTGCGTGTCAGCCGCTGGAGATCGCGCCGTGACCGGGGCTGAGGCTTGCGTAAAGACATCGCGCAGGATCCAGCAGAACGTCTCCAAAGTGTAGGGCTGCAACGACTTCGTCTTGTCCGCCGCGGCGGCGGGATCGGTGGAAGATCGAGCAGACGATATGCGCTCCAGTGCTTCTGTGTAATCCTGCGCGATCTCTGCGTCTGTGTTCCTCGCGAAGATTAGAGTTGAGGCCGCGGTAGGCACTACAGCGGCGACCGGCAGCTCCGAAATGTCGCTCGTGAGATACGAGATTGCAATGCGACAAGCAGCCCTGTAGATCCACCGTCGGGTCGCCAAGTCCAGTGCGGTAATGCTCTTCGGTTTAGGGACCTTTCCGGGCGCCGCGGGCACAGGTCTGAGACGAACCACCAGGTACTTGAGGATGCTCAGCATCGTCGCCGTTAGAGACACCTTAGCATCCACAGCGGCTCCACGGTCGAAGAAGGACAAGTACGTCGATATCCGCGCGAGCGGTATGACGAGCTTCGCGAGCCTGTGGCTAGGGTAGACCCCGGTCATCACGCCCTTGTAGAAGTCTACGAGGAAGGAGCCGAAGGATGACTGCAGAGCGCGGCAGATATCCGCGTGGTCTTCCGAGTCGGGCTGTAAAGGATCGACGTCCCAGAGGATAGTCTCGAGCGCGACGATGACGGTGTCTAGGATGTTGGCGTCCTGATCGACAGACAGAAGGTCGATGAGCGGGGTTGTCAGAAGGTGCGACGAGTTGAGACGGGGAAGGAGTGGTTTGACGACCGCCCCATTCGCTTGCGGTGTGGCCTGAGCCCACGCCAGAACGCACATCCCCCAGCAGACTTGCCGACGAATCACCCCATCGAGGACCTTGACGTGTCGCATGAGGATGTTAAGCAGTACGGTCAGCCAGTACTGGACGTCGCTGGCGATACCCGGGGTCGCGGCCGGCGCGCCAAGTAGCCTGGCCCGTTGCGCGCAATGAGAAACGTCACACAGCCCAACAAACAGGACTGTCCTGACCGCGTGTGGGAGCTCGCTTTTCTCCTTAGTATCGGCCTTGACCTTCAACACCCGCTGGATGAAGTCCTCCACAGCCTTGCTGCCGCCTCGGGGAGTCAGCGGAGGCGTATTCGACGCTTCCGGCTTCATGTGCGCTAGAAGCCTCAGCACCGACGATGCCACGGGGAGGGGTAGCACGTCCAGCTTGCTCGCCAAACCCGAGAGAGTGCCAAGAGAGCCCTCTGTGAGCGTGGGCTTCACTCCGTAAGGTGGGCATAGAACGCGCAGGAAAGGCGTCTTGTCCACCACCGTGCCTGCAGGTGTCGCTTCAGAGTAGTCCTCAGCGTCCACCTCAGCCTCAGATACAAGCAGCCCTAAGGTTTCCACCACAGATGAGACATCGTAGCGTTGACGAGGACCCATGTCACCGAACGGGATCGTACAGGATGTCTTGAACAGATCCTCTAGGAAGGTGAACACGCCGTCTTGCACGAGCATTGTGCGGTGGCGCACAAGGTCCGGGAAATGCATGATGGCGTTTCCCAGCTCTTCCGTCAAGTAGAATCGTCCAGAGTTCTGGACTAGCCACGTGAGCGCCCGAGCGTCCATGAGGCTCGCGTTTTGAGCGACGTATTTCTCGTCCTGATAGCGTAGGGAGGCGACGTGGACCAGCGAGCTGAACCGCTTCTTCTCATCCTCAGAGCTGTCCACAATGCTGATCGACTGGTGGATCTCCCGGATAGCTGTCCGAAGGGATGCCCTCGCAGTGGCGCGAGAAGACCGCAAAGACGACATGATGTGGCGGGCGACCGTCTTGCAGTATTTGAACCCGAGCACAGCACGGTAGGAGACGCCAGCATAGATTATGCGCACGAGTTCGTGCGAGAGGGAGATGGCGATGGTCACGGAGGTCTTGAAAGGGCAATCCGGGTAGATATAGGCTAGAATGTTTGTCCCGAGGTAGACTAGGAACGTCGCAATCACTAGGACCGCCGCAACAGCTGCCACGCCTGTATTCGCTGCCCAGACGAAGTCCACGAGTCCAGCAAAGAACAGTAACAGGGATACATGCAGCAGGAGAGGGAGGAACGACAGCAACGCAGGGAGCTTCCACCTATGCAGGCCGTCTATCCGATATTGGCGATGACGAGTCTGCTGCGACGGAATTGGAGATAACCCGACAAGAAGGTTATTGACCCATTGTTTTGCCAGAATGCCGAGAAGTGCTGTCGAAAGGCTGATGATGAGGCTCGAGAACCAGTAGACGTTGACGCGTATGGCGGAACCGGTCAGCTCGAACGCCGGAACGGGATCCTGCACGACTGCCGAACCATCGTTGCTCCTCTGTAGCTGTGTCAGTATTGCGCGCATGAGCTCCAAATGCGGATCGGGCTGTAGGTTCTGGTAAGACTCGACTAGGAGCGTCGTGAGGACTGCAGAGAACAGTGCAGCCTACGCATCGAGCATGAGTGCCAGCAGTTCTGAAAGTGGACCATTGTGCAGAACTTACGAATATCAATATGGAATCGATGTCGCTATTCCATGCCTGAACAATCTCTTTGTCCTCTGTTGCCGTATGCTGCAGGTATATCGACCACATGTCCACGAGGGGCGGTGCATCGTCAAGGCTCATCGATGCCGCATCCTAACGGTCGCTGTCAGTCCATGAACTGGGTCGATTCATGCAAGCGACCCACATGAGCTTCTATTGCCGGATCCGCTGGCTGAGCTCCTTCACGATCCTCGCTTGCCGTCTTATCCTGGACGTCGTGAGTAATGAAAGTGAAGAATACACCGGTGTCACTATGATCACCTTCTGACTGTCCACAGGCGTGACAACAGAAACAGTGTCCCCTTTCTTCCGTTCTCCTGCTGCCTTGGCTGGTACTTTGCGCGTATTCAACTGCCGTGATGCATGCTGTGATGCACGTTCGTTCATCGTAGGTTGCCTAGTTACGCTGAGACTAGACAAGTTCCAGTGCACCGTCTTCGGCGGACGTGCCAAGCCCTGCAATCGTGGCGGAGACAGCGTTGTTAGGTCGTCCATCGAGTCCCAGACCGTGTCTGTATGGTCCTTTCTCGTCAGGGCGTCTCGGCTTGTGCAGTCCATGTCCCTCACCAGTAGTAGCTGCTGCTGCCTGTGACGCGACCGATAGACCGACTGTGGGCGCAGGTAGAAAGCGCTTCCTGATACCTCTCGGCGATGCAGGCCGGTCAATATTGCCATCTAGACCGTCGAAACCGGGGGAAGGGACAGGATAGCCGCTAGGATAAACCTCAAAGGATTCTTGTAGAAGATGTGGTCTGCTACTTGTGTCGGGTTCAGCGTTCCCCCACCCGCCCTGGAACTGTTAGCAGAGGGTCATCAGTATCGAGTGTCGTATCGCTCTAGACATCTTACTATAACCTGTTCTGAGTCTCGGTTGAAATAAGATGCAGATGAGTCCCAGCCGTGGGAGGGTTCACTCGATCGTTCCCAACCGTCATCTTCGGGTCTTCCCTCAACCGCTTGTCTTTCTACTGCGACAACGCCGAGCAGTGCAGTCTCCGAGGCTGGTGATGCTGTCTGTACCTCTGCAATAGCTGCGTCCTTTCGCTCTTCAGCACTGCTAATCATATCCACATCCGTCGTACGAGTGGCCTCCGGGCTGTCGTGAGGCGCGGGATGGGAACTGATTGTGAGCTCTCCCTCGAGAGAAACTTCTTCTCGTTGTTCTTCAGTCTATTTCGAAAGGTTATTGGGAGACAACGCCACTACCACCTTACAGTACATACCATTGGAGCTTGCGAGAACTCGTTCGACGATGTCGCGAGTGGTACTTCGAAGAGAGGAACGTCCTACGCAACCTCAGGTCCGCTTCGTTCACGGGAGTCCTTACCGCCTTACACATCAATGCACAGCGTCCTGGTACTAGTACTAGCGTCTGCACAGCCTTCCCAAGTCGAATGCCCCACCGCATACGAACGAGAGGCAATGTAGCATCTCGTAATGCCGGCTCTTGTAGGACATAGCTTAACAGTGTGGGAAACGGTGAAAATATTGACGGCTAGTCATCGTTCGTCTCTCTCTTGACATGTCAATCAGAGAACTGCAATAGCCATGAGTTAAGTTGAATATATGTGCAGTGTGTCGCTTTTGCTCTTCGCCCGACGTCCGATGAACATGAGAATATGGGTGAAGTGGGAAGGCGCCCAAGCCAACACGATGCATGCTGATGTAAGCCTCGGCGTGCACCGCCTGTGCATGCGCACCGAGTCTGTGAATCCAACCTTCCACCTTGAACTTGCCACGGCCATGGCTGTCAACTTGATTATATCGGTGGGGGACGCAGGAGCTTATCGCTGACCTCCGGTGGAAACTTTGCTACACTCACCAGCTATCGACGAGACCAACGTAAGGCCTACTTCTTTCCATTCAATGTACGTCCTGAGTCTAGTATACAAATCATACCGTTACTTTGTCAGACTGTCGCGCGCCGTCTCAAAGTATGCTCCTGGAAAGGGGCAAGCCTTTGAGCCCTCTCCTGGATAAGCTCGAGCAACCTCCTCGCCATCCACCCAATCTCAGCGGGAACGGACGCCAGATACCCAATCCGCGCATCAAGGCCATGTGCGATTAGCTGTTCCTGCACCTCCCTAGCCTCCGAATCCGGCGCATCCCACATATGCAGGATCATGCCTAGCGCGCTTTCCGCGAGCTCGACAGGTATGATGTTGCGAGTGTCGGTCAGGATAGCAGGAGGCAAGGCGCAGGCTGCACAGTGGGATCTTGGCTCCTCCCCAAACGTGACTGCGTAGTACCCGATGTCGAAGATCCGCAGCAGTCGCGTGGCGATGCGTGAAGGATCTGCCTCATCGAAGCGGAACCGCAGAAGCGGCGTGCTGTCGCTCTCCAACTGCTCGCGGTCGCAGAGGTACAGCATAGCCATGCTGCCAAGCGTCCCCAAGGCATGCCGCCAGAGCTGGGAAGAGTCCGTCGAGGTCCTGACCTCGACCAAGGCGTGGAGGTAATCGAGCATAGCATCCACGAGGTCATCCGATGGAAGTTCGTAGGGGTGGTCGTAAAAGGCCAAGTAACCTCCTATGCCGATGAGCGAGACAAGGAGCTCGTGAAGTTCGCGACCGCGCATATCCGCGCCAGACAGCCTGTCGGTGAGCGTCTGTAAGAATGGCACGAAGTTAGGCCTGAGGGCTCGAGCCATCCTTCCGGCAGTATCGGCTGGTGAGCGTCGTCGTGGCAATGCACCTCCAGGGCGGTGGTCGGGGTATAGCGTTTTGTATATGTACATGATAGCAGGGGAGAGGAGATTGACATGTAAGCAGGGATCTTGCGCATCCAATAAGACTCGCAACAGGTTGTGCTCGCTAACCAAGCGAATGACTAGTCGTGCTCTTGCCTGCACGTCGGCCATATGAATGACCCAAGTCATACCGGTAGATGGGACGCGCGAGAAGATATCACCCACGATCCAGCACAGCGTCTCCAATGTGTATCGCTGCAAGGACATAGCTCGTCCTTCTGCTTTTCTTCTGGCATGAACCAATGATATGCGCTCAATCGCTTCCGCGATCTCATGAGCGATGTGGGCATCTGTATTCCCATCGGAGAACACCAAGGTGGAGGTCCTGGAAGGTGGTTTTGTAGCAATGCGAAGTTGAGGAGCGCCAGCGTCCGCATCGTCGTTCAGGTACATTATCGTAATGCGGCAAGAGGCCCGGTAGATCCATCGACGAGTCTCCAAGGGTAAGTTCGGGACCGGAACCTTCCCTGGGACGGCTGGCGCAGGTCGGTGGTGCGTGACAAGATACTTCATGATACTGAACGTTGTAGCGGTAAGAGACGCCTTCGTGTCGCCGAAATTAAAGAAGGACAGATACGTCGAGATCCTCGTAAGTGGCACGATGAGCTTGAAGAGCCGATGACCAGGGTATACCCCTGTCATGACATGTCTATAGAACTCCACCAAGAAGGGACCGAAAGATGAGTACAGCGTGAAGCATAGATTAGCGTGGTCCTCCGCATCGGGCTGGAGCGGGTCCACATCCCATAGGATAGCTTCAATAGCCATGATCACCGTGTCCAGAACTCCGCCATCCTGGTCTGCGGACATGAGCTCAACCAACGGCGCGGTCAGTCCATGGGACCGATTCAAGCGCGGGATTAGTGGCCTGATTACAGCGCCATTCGCTTGCGGTGACCCTCGCGCCCATGCCAGAGCACATATTACCCAGCAAACCTGACGCCGTGTCAGTCCGTCCAGTACCCTCGCGTGCCGCACGAAGACCTTCACCAGGATCGCCATCCAGTACTGGACGTCGTTAACAATGTTGGGTGACGCAGCTGAGGAGCCCAGAAGTCTGAGCCGCTGTGCCTGCCGCGAGATATCGGAGAGTGCGACGAAGATGATGGTGTTCACGGCATGGCCGAGTTCTTCCCTCTTGGAACCGGCATGGGTCTCCATCACGCGTTGGATGAAATCTTCAGCAGCTTTGTTGCCACCTCCGGTTGTTACCGGCGTCGGAATTGAGACCTCTGCCTTCGAGTATACCAGAAGCCTAAGTAGTGGCGATGCCAACGCAAGGGGTAGAGACTCCAGCTTGCTTGCCAATTGCGAGACAACGATATCAGTGCCGTTCGTCAAGGTGGGCTTGTTCGAGTACGGAGGGTATAGCACAGACACAAAAGGCGTCTTGTCCATCACCGTCTCCGCAAGAACTGCTTTGGAGTAGTCTTCGAAGTCTACCTCAACCTCAGAAACGAGCATGCTCAGGGCGCCCACCACTGACGAAATGCTACGGCGCTGTCGATCATTCATAGCATCGAAAGGCACCGCACTGGATATCTTCAGCCATTCCTCCAGAAACGCGAACACACCATCCTGCACGAACATTGTTCGGTGGCGTACAAGGTCTGGAAAGTTGGTGATCGCGTTTCCTAGCTCCTCCGTTAGGTAGAGGCGGCCAGAGTTGCGTACAAGCCACGTGAGTGCCCGTGCATCCAAGAGGCTCGCGTTCTGCGCGACGTATTTCTCGTCTTGGTAGCGCAGGGAAGCTACGTGTAGCAAGGAGTTGGATCGCATCTTGTATTCCGCCTCGTTCGTATCTCTGGCGGATTGGCGAGTCTCGCGAACAGCCGCCCGGAGCGAGGATCTCGTTGATATACGAGATGAGCGCGGAGTCCGCCGTAGTGTGCGTGAAACATGACGAACAACAGTCTTGCAGTACTCTAACGAGAGATTGATGCGGTACGAGAGGCTCGCAAACAGTATGCGCATAAGCTCGTGAGAGAGAGCGATGACGATAGTGACGGATGTCTTGAAAGGACAATCGGGGTAAACGTATGCGAGGACGTTGGTTCCGATGTGGACCATGAAGGTGGCTATCACTAGGACCGCCGCAATGATCGCTACACCCACGCTCGCTGCCCAGACAAATTCCACCAGCCCAACGAAGAACAACACCAGTGAGATGTGGAGAAGGATTGGCAGAAGGGAAAGCACTGCAGGAAGGTTCCACTTGTGCAGACCGTCCGTCCGATACTGGCGATGGCGAGTCCGTTGTGAGGGGATCGGGGACAGCCCAACAAGGAGATTATTGACCCATTGCTTAGCGAGGATATCCAGAAGTGCTGCAGCGAGACTGATGATAAGACTCGAGAACCAGTAGATATTGATGCGAATGGCGGATCCAGTCAGCTCAAAAGCGGGGACAGGGTCCTGAACCATCGCGCCCTCGTTGCCGCGCTGTAGCTGCAGCAGGATCGCGCGCATGAGTTCGAGTTGTGGATCTGGTTGGAGGGCCTGGTAGGACTCGACCAACAATGTCGTGAGTACCGCGGAGAAGAGCGCTGCCTGTAGAATGTGCGTGAGCCATGATTCCACACAGAACCCGGGCGCGACTGACGAAAATCAGTATGGAATCGATATCGCTGTTCCAGGCTCGAACAGATTCCTTGTCTTCGATTGAAGCGTGTCGGAGGTAGATAGACCATATATTGGCGAGAGGCGAGTTCTCGTTTGATGTCCCCTGTTTCGCTCCCTGATTAACGATCAGTGAGATGACACACAACCCATCGACGTTCAGGACACTCACGTATATTCCGGCTGTCTGACCTCTCACTTGTGCTGCCTTCGAGTCCAGTCTCGGATCCGGGACAGGCCCGGCCTAGTCAGGTTTCAGCAACACATACAGGAAGCGATGTGGGAGTAAATACCTCGTTCTGATCTTTTTTACTGGTAGCACCTTCGGGCCATCCACCAACACCTCCCTGCACCTTGTGTCTCCTCAAAATGAGTGTCTTACTGTGAGGTTCCGTAGTACTAGGGCGTCCCTGTCCTCGGTCCCCAGTTGCGCGCTGCTTCGGAGCACCAAGATTGGACCATCCTCGTCGGGCGGGGTCACGTGGACGATACCCTTGCTGTCCTTGACTCGAGTGGTTTGTCGGGATTGATGCGCTGACTAGCAAATGATTGAGCGACACGAGGGCAGCAGCTCGATCGCACTGTCATCATTCACCTCGTGCTGCCGCCGACTGAGATGCAGACGAAATCCCGCGATACAAAGGAACAGTCGTGGCCATAGGAGAGCGTTGGACTGAGCCCCAAAGCTGAGCCGGACGGTCGATATTACCTTGCGGGTCACTGAAGGGCGAATGCAGGCTGGGATACCCGGAGTTAGCCGTTCCGATCAATACAAACTGCTTTGACGAGTCGGTTTTAGTAGTAGTTTCACGGTGGTCTTGAGTATTTGCGGTATAGCTTGAACCTGAACGTCTTATATCGTTCATCCTCGCTTCTGTGCCCTGCGGGAGTTGGACCCACGCCGACGACGTCGGGCGCGGCGAGGACTTTGTATCCGAATCGTAAGCAGAATGTCCCCTCGTTCCCCACCCATCGCTAAAGGAGCTATCGGAGCGCTGTGCTGGAGACCACATAGGACGATCAATCAAAGGCGGCAAAACCGGTAAGGGGGAACGAGAATCTGAGTCCCCATCCACGTATTGCGTTGGTCTTGTCTGCGCCTCGTCCCAAGGCCACTGTATATCCGCGGCCGGCTGTGCGACGTCTCCGTCGATTTGTGTGACTTCAAGAAGGCCTAATGCGTTTTGATGCCTCGATTCTGGCTCTTGGCCCAGTTCGTCGCGCCCCGTCATTCTCCCCTGCGATTCTCTGCCCTCGCGTCTTGTAGTGGGAGTCGTGTCTTCAGCCCGCATGAGATACTGCCTCTCTCTAGCCCCGGGGCTCCCGATTGCAGTAGAACCCGGTTGCTCACTCTGCGTTTTATTGCTCGTTTCTCTGTTGTGTTAATGAATAGCTATGGCAGAAACGTACCATCTACGCTCTATACTTGCTGGATCCTGACGTCCGTCAGGCTGCCAGATTGCAATGGACACGAAGACAGGGTAGTCGAGTATCAGCAGTCCGCAGAAGTCAGCTTAGAACTCGGGCACTAAGATAATTCAGAGATAAAATCTCCTAGGGCGGCTCGCCGGACTCGGTCAGCGCCATGATCGGTATCAGTAGCACTGTGGGAAGCAGTCGCCTTGTAGCACGCGCATACCTTCATCAGCGTGAATATTTGAATATTAATATTAAGGTCGACCGAAAGGCAAGAAGCAAGCACTGGGAACGAAGCCATTTGAGATGCTGAATGACGAGTGTGACGACAGCTGGTAGATCACCGCTGCTATCGAACTAGTCCAACTTGAGGTTACGCTCAGCAAGGCAGGTTTATAGTAGTTTGGGCGTCGAAGGTTACCTCATTGGCAATTGCGCTCAAATTCACAGCCCGCATCGAAGAATGAAAGGAAAGAGATTCTATGTATATGGTGGTCATTATAGTTCACATGATATTTGAGTACAACCGAAAACACGTGATGATGATCGTAGAGGAGCAAGCCTTATATCCGACTGTTCGAAAGCAAACGCACACACACACAACAACTGCAGCAGCATTCCCGACACTTTTCCTTCCGCACCCCCAAGCACATTACGAGAACGAACACAAGACCGGCGGCGGCGGCGCGGACGCTCACTGCATCTTGCCAAGCACGCGCGGCTGCGAGATGTCCGCCATGTTGATGAAAATATCGTCCGCGGGGTGACGGTAGAGCGGCGCACGCAGGCGCTTCTGATCGAGGTGGTGGCCGATGAAACCGATGCTGCGACCAAGGACGAAGAGGCCGTTGAGCGTACCAATCTGAAAGACCATCAGCACACGCGATCAATAGGGTCAGGATTGTAATGAAGCATACCTTGATGTACTCATCAGCCTCCTCAGGGGTGAACGCGCCGCTGTCGCGAAGCAAGTCAACGAAGCAGACAGCAATGCAACCATCGACGTTCAGGATGAGGGTGTCCTTCTTGGACGTCGTGACCTTCTCGACCGCCAGCGCGTAGTCGAGCAAGCTGTGGCTAGGGAAGTGCTTGCGCACGTATTCCTTAACGAGCTCGACACGGAGATCAGGGTTGTTAACGCTCTTGATCTTGTGGCCGATACCGCTGACTATAATTCAAAGGATCAGCACGCCACATTCTGTAGTGCGATGGAGGCAAGCGACGTACTGAGCTTGTTCTGCTTCCTGCAGCTATCGACGAACTCGCGAGGGGTGAGACCGGTGTCACGAGCGTTCGAGAACATGGATGCAGCCTCGTCAAGGGCACCACCGAAGCGGGAACCGATCGTGAGGAGACCAGACGCAAGCGAGGAGATGAGGTCTTTGCCGGCACGAGTCGCGACGATGGTGTTCATGGCACTGCGCTCGAGTCAGCACCTACGAACTCTTCGAAATATGTCGCCGAAGTACTCACCCAGAGACAGCCGGACCGTGGTCAGCAGTGAGCATCAGGACCATCTCGATGAACTTGGTCGCCCACGGGGGCAGGCGGCGCTTGAACCAGAGCAAGCTGACGACGCCACCAACACCGATGTCCTCCTTGAAGACATCGGAGATGCGCATGCCTGCGTAGAGCAACTCCTGGCCACGCTCATCCGAAATCGTCGAGATGAACGCCGCGGGCTTACGGATGAGGCCGAGCTCCTGCGCCCACTTGTAGTCCATCGGGATGACGGGCGGCTCGCGCTCCGGCTGGGGCTTGATAACACCGCCAGCGACGAGGCGCTCGTACGTCTGCTTGAGCACCTCAGGCAGGTCCTCGAACGTGTCGGGGACGATGAAGCCCGCCGCGCGCATCGCCGCGTTCTTCGCATCTGCCGTCTCCATGTCCGAATTCGCCATCGAGCCGGCGTGGCCGAACTGCACCTCCGTTGCGAACATCTTCGCGCACGTACCGATCGACCAGGCGATGATGGGCTTCTTGATAATGCCCTTCTTCACGGCCTCGATGACACGGTACTCCTCAATACCACCGACCTCACCGAGGAGGACAAGCAGCTTGCACTCGGGGTCAGCCTCGTAGCGGAGCAAGTGGTCGATGAAGGTCGAGCCGGGGTAACGGTCACCACCAATGGCGATACCCTCGTACGTGCCGTTCGTGGTGAGGGAGAGGATGTTGTTCAGCTCGTTCGACATACCACCGGACTTGGAGACGTAGCCGACGGAACCCGGACGGTAGAGCTTGGAGGAGATGATGTTGTCCATCATACTAGAGTGGCAGCTTAGCTCAGGGACACAGTACAAACTGCACAATAGACTCACCCTCCAGAGTTACCGATACGGAAGCAGCCGGGCTTGATACCACCAACAGTCGCAGGACCGATGATGAGGATACCCTTCTTCTTGGCGATGTGGAGGATCTCACGCGCGTGCCTCTCGGGGACACCCTCAGCAATGATCGCAACGCTCTTAATCTGGGGGAACTCGAAGATCTCGAGCGTGCTCGAGTAGACACTGCGAGAGCTGGCGAAGTTGACAACAACGTCGACCTCGGGATGCTTCTTGACGGCCTCCGCGACACTCGTGTAGACAGGAAGGAGCGTCTCCTTCGTGCCCCAATAGAACTTCTGGATATGGTGACCACCGAAGGGATAGATCATCGCAGCGACGCTAGGAGTGTCACGACCACACGAGTAGTCGAAGTCGAGCATGCCCTGGATGGCACGGGGTTGGAGACCGTAGACAAACGAACGCGTCTGCGCGTCAAAAGGACGGAACCAAGGGCGGGAGTGCTGGCCACCGGTCTTGTCATCGAAGTTTACGATCTGGTCCTGGGGCTGAGTGCGCTCGCCGTCAGGGTGGATGGTGCCAACGGAAGGCTCAGGCACGAGGTCCTGGCCCGCAGCCGCGCTCTTCGGAGAAGGGGGCCCGACAGGGGTGGCAGCGATGGAGTGGAGGGGGTTCTTAGGCTTGCTCGTAACACCAAGAGCGAGGGGAACAATGGCGGTGATGTGGGTGTCAGGGCCGTAGACCTTGATAGGGACGCCGAGAGACTCGCCAAGCAGGCGCATGGCCTTGAGACCCTCCTGGTAGTTGGGACCACCACGACGCACGTAGATCTTGACCTGGTGAGCGATGAGGGGTGCCTTGTACTCCTTGAGCGCGCGGATGATACCCTTGAAGGTCGCCGCAACGTTCGTGAAGTTCGCGATACCACCACCGATGATGAGGATCTTGCCGTCGGGACGAGGCTTGCCACGGGTCATCAGGTCGACTATCTCAAGGGTTAACTCGGCGCATACATGTTAGCAACAATCAATACTCACGGATGGTCTTGGCGTACTCGTACGTCTGGCCCTCTGAAGGAGCACCAGAGTACTCGCCATAGTTCGCAAGCTCGTGCGCGAAGCCGTGAGCGGCGATAGCATCGGAGTATACGACAGAGGCACCACCACCAGCAACCATCGTCCAGATGCGGCCCTCGGGGTTGAGGACAGTCAACTTGAGCGAGGCACCAGTCGACGCATCCAGCTTCTGGATGTATGCTTCCTCCTTGGTCAAGTCACGACCGAAGGGAGCGGGCCAGACCTGCCGATACACCGTCAGCAATAGTCCGCGAACATTTTCTCCAGCTCATGCTCACCATCGGAGGGCCGCGGTCCGCACCAATGACCTTGCCCTTTGTCGTGGTTGCCTGGGAACCAGACTCATAGACGGACAAATCACGGGCGATGGCCCACTTGGGGCCGCAGATAGACTCCGCGGTCTGGTCGAGCTTGGCGGCCATGTCGAGGTAGTGGATGGTGGGTTCGCCGCCGTTGACACCATCAAGGACGACGAGGGGGTTGATCTCGAGGTAGGCGAAGTGGAGGTCGACATATACGGAGTAGAGGCGAATGAGGAAGTCGACCAGCGTCTCCTTCTTGGAGGCGGGGACGTGGGTGAGGAGGGTATCGGCGATCGTCTGGCGGGAGGGGAACGCCTCGCCGACGGGGAGGCTCAACTTGAGAGCCTTGGCATCGACATCGCCGATATCGACACCGCCCTCGTGTGTGAAGAGGATGTAGTCGCCCTCGCGCGCGGAGTTGATGCAGACGTAGTACTCGGCATCGGAGGGGTGGGGGAGGAACGGCTCAACAATGAAGTTGTTCAACGTTCCTGTTACGGACTCAACCTGCAATGCGGAGGATCAGCATGTGCAATTACGTGTTATGGGCACGGCAATTGAGACCAGGAACACGAGGGTCGAGGAACCGTCACGTGCAAGACAAGACGCGTGTCAAGCGACCTCGCGCACTGCGCGCGTCGAAGACGCGTCGTGATGCATGAGGTATCCCCCTCTGAAGCAAGCGGAAGGCGACAGATAGAGGCATTGGGGAGCATTGTTACTTTGTGCGACCCCAATGGATCGGAACCAGATGTGGGGTTGTCGAAGACGCGCATAGACCAGCAGAAACGGGGCACGTCTAGGAGACAAGAAGCGGATGCTCACCTTCTGAGGCTTACCAGCCCGCTGCTGAATCCACTCCTTGGCCTCATCCCATGACTTGTTAAGCGCAAGCAGACCAGCCTTACCACGGCGCTTGATAAGCTGATCAGGCTTCGCTACGAGCTTCGTCGAGAACACCCAGCCGGGGAGCTGAGTATCGGGCGTAATCGTGTTTGTAGCGGCATCCCATGAGATCTGCGCGACCTTGGGCGAAGGGTAGGCGAGCTTCGTCTTGACCTGCGCCGAGGGATCGACCGCGGGTGCACGCTCAAGCCAGTACGCGAGCAGGAGCTTCGCGTCGTATTCACGGATGGCTGAGGACGCGGGGGCGTCAGTATGCGCAGCCGATGTGTACCAGGCATTGGACAGTACCTTTCGAGGACATTTTGGAGGAAAGGGGAAGTCTAGGAGGAAGGGGGATGAGGAAGGGAGGAGAGGACGGGGACGGGCGAACGCACTCGTCCTATGCGGTATTTAAATGCAGGAGAAGGTTAGGCGGAGGACGTGTAAGGTCGCCTCACTTTCACAAAAATCGTAAATGGGGACATGATGGATCAGTATAGTCCCATATTAGGCACACTCCCATACAATCCCCCAATTTTCGCACGACTGCTAAATGCCAATCCCATTGGCCATTCGCATGTTCCCTCCACTCGTACGACCACTTTGCACTCCTCTTCGTCTCATCGTTGCATTGTTTCAACGCAATAGCAACAGCAGCGCGCTCGGTGGCGTCGTTCGCATCTCGTACTCCCAGCTTATTTCCGAGCTTTGCGGCCAATTCGACGCCTGCGGCCCAGCGCATCGATATCTGGCCCCGATCACCCACTTCCTGGACCCTCGCGTGCAAGACACATGTCGGGACATGCCACAATGCCGATGTGTTCTCCGCCTATTCTTTTACGACAGCGTTTCGTACCTGTTTGTCTAGAACATTGCGTAGTGGTCAAGAGACCCGCCTGCCAGACACGAGCTGGGATGTCCAGCTTGCTGTTACACCATGCAGCTAGAGTCGACGCTCAGGTGAGCTCTACGCAATCTCTAGCGTTTCACATAGATGGTATCCGATACCGGAGGGTGGTGCGCTCCCAATAATTGTCGGAGTGTAGCTGTTCATCAACACCGGCTCCGACTTTTGCGGGGCACATAGCCTCGGAGAGCCGCCATGGGTACCCTTCATGGGCGTGCTTTCCGTCGGATGAGCTTGCACCAGAATAGCAAACCACTTACGCTGCAGTGGACCACAAGCAAGTAACATCGGCATTCCGTACGGTAAGTGTCGTGACGCAAGAGGGTGTGAGACATGCCGTCAAATTCAAGAACCCGTTGGCGGATGTGTAAGGACAGACATTGCATACGCGTCATACGCATATAGGGGGAATCCTTTGCATCGGCGCTATAGTGTAGTGGTTATCACTTGGGATTCTGACTTTCTGAGTTCCCAAAACCCAGGTTCGAGCCCTGGTAGCGCCTGAATGGAATTATTTTTGGCGTGTGACGGTACGCATAATATCATCCTTCTTCAAGTGACAGTCGTTCAAGCCTCCAACAATAAATCTTCAAAGTTCACCCTTCACTACACCAGTCATTTCGCATCAATCGTACCGAAGTGCTGGTCAGCGGTCGCTCTGCGCGGTACTCAACGACCACCTGAAGGTTCGCCGTCTTCAAACTGATACTTGTTCTGGCTAGACATTAGACGAAGAGCGATTGCGGCGATGGGCGTCATGCAATCTTCTGATATATTGTACGTCGACAACTACAGCCCCATTGCTCCTGCAGTATCTGTCCTATAGCTAACCACAGGTCAAGAAGTGATGTGCGCTCGCCTCGCTTAACAACGACCTCGCCGGCTGACTACCGGAGACTCAGCATCTCATTAGGAAGGCCCTTGGGCTTCCCAGGGCATTATTCAGCATCGGCCTCGTCGATAGCAGTTTGATCGCGATCTGAGCTGACAAACCGAGGACAAGCTCGAGGAATGACGGCAGCTCTCAACCACAATGCGGGTATATAAATGCGCGACATGGCGTTTTCGGAGACCACGGCAATCTCTCCACCTCTTCCAACCACCCCACTTCACAGCACTTTTACGTCGATCTCAGCCTCGCCATGCCCGCTGTAACATCTGGCAAAGTCCTTGTCACCGGCGCCAATGGCTATATTGCCGTGTGGGTCGTGAAATCGTACCTCGATGCTGGGTTCTCCGTTCGAGGGACGGTCCGCTCTGAGAGCAAGGCTGGGTACCTCCGCAACCTCTTCAAGTCCTTTGGCGACAAGTTCGAAGTTGTCATCGTTGAAGATATCACAAAGGTCAGCTTCCTTCCAGTTCAGTCTACTAACGTAGGGAACTGACGTTGTTATTTGCCGTTGACAGGAGGGCGCATTCGATGCCTACGTCAAAGACGTGGACGCCATCGCGCACACCGCGTCTCCCTTCCACATGAAGGCTGTCGAGCCGGACGACATGATCGTCCCCGCCGTCCAGGGCACACTCGGTATCCTCAAGTCTGCACGCGCGCACGGGTCTTCCGTGCGCCGCGTCGTCATCACCTCCTCGACCGCCGCAGTCTTCTCGTCGAACCCGGATCCCTCGCGCACCCGGATTCTCAGTGAAGCGGACTGGAATGACGAGGAGGTCGCACAGTGCCGCGAGAAGGGCCGCGACGCGACGGCGCTCGCCAAGTACCGCGCGAGCAAGACCCTCGCGGAGCGCGCTGCCTGGGCGTTCTTCCAAGAGCACAAGCAGGAGCTCCCTTGGGACCTCGTTGTGCTGAACCCGCCGTATGTGTTCGGGCCGGTGATCCACGAGGTGGACAAGCCGGAGAACTTGAACGAGTCCGCTCGCGACTGGTACTACAACGTGGTTCAGGGGCGGCTCGACAACGAGGCCCTCGCCACCGTAGGGTACGCTCTCTGCCGATTATGACGACACCGAGAGGTCAGAGCTGACGCGCATTTTGCAGTGCATCGTACGTTGATGTAAGGGACATCGCCCAGGCGCACGTCCTCGCGCTCTTGAAACCTGACGCTGCGGGCAACCGCTTCGTATGCAGCGCAAGATCCTTCAAGTGGCAGGACTTCGGTACGTCTTGCATCCATACCGGTTATCACGAGGCGAGGCTGACCCCTTGGATTACAGTGTCAGCCGCGCACAAGGCATTTGATTCGATCCCCGCAGGGAACACGTCCTACGACCCTTCGCAAGCGAAGCAGGTGCTGGCGTACGACAACCGCAAAGCGACCACGATCTTGGGCATCAAGTTCCGGTCTCTCGAGGAGACTACGAAGGATGCGCTTGAGGAGTTTAAGACCCGAGGCTGGCTGTAAGAACATCAACGTAGACAAGATCATGTACGCATTAATGGGTCGTAAACGTCATCGTATACCAAAACAAACATGAGACAAAAACAATGCGAATTTGACAGTCCAATCAATCGATATCGGCAGTCCGCTTACAGCACAGTGCGAGTCCGATCAACAGCGTCCGTAAGAAGTCCAGATCATGATCACCGAGAAGTACGGTACGAAACGAAGCGCTCTCGGGGTCACAAGTTGAGGAGGTCCAGCAGCTTGTCGAACCGGGGCGACCCAAGGCCAGTGACCTAACATGCCCAGTTAGTCTCAACTGGCATCGATCAGCATGAGGATCAGAAAGACGACGAGACGCACCGGGTCCCATCCCGTAGATGCATTCCAAGCATGTGACGGGCCGTCGTCGCTGCACTGGAGAGTGCTATTCCCGGTTGTGATATCCGTGAAAGCCTGGTACCCCGTCTTGTACAGCCAAGGGTTCAAGAACCCAAGCTGCGGGCGTCCCGCGGACTCGAGCCTGTCGTTGATCAGCGCGATGATGCTCGCCACGGTCGGGCTCGCTGCGCTCGTGCCAAACGCGGGGAAGAAGTACCCCGCCGCGTAGACGACAAACAAGTCCGCCTTCGCAGAGATGTCGGGGAACCCGCGCCCGGTTGCGTTGAAGCTGCCCTTGTTCGCGTCGCCGATGGCGGTGAGGTATGCCGAGACGGCCTGGTCTTGGTAGGACGGACGAGCGTAGTAGTTCGAGAACCCGCCCGATGAGCCGACCCACGCTTCCTCGGGGGAGAAGCTCTGTGTGCCGCCCACGGAGGTCACGCTATGAGTAGGATTACGTTAGGTGCGCCGGAGAAGTGCTGAGATCGCTCAAGGCTTACTATGGACAGGTGGAGGGGAACATGGGCTGGAAGATGGAACCGTCATCGTTTCCACATCCGGGTCCACCGTCGCCAGATGCAAACAGCAAGGTGGTGCCCCGAGCGCTGAGCTGTGCGTAAGCCTGGCACAATTTGCTGTGTTTGTCGTTAGACTGGCGATGAATGAGACAGAACACTTGAGCTTACTCTGCCAGAGCGAAGGACAAGGAGCTCTCTTCGAGCGCGTAGCTCGTCGTGAGTACCTGCGGGAGCTTGTCAAGCGCCAAGATGGCATTCGCCTCGTCCAAGAATCCGTCGAGGTCGCCATCTTGGGTGTTGGCACCGACAAAGTAGTACGTCACTGGGACGTCGGTAGCCAACCCGACGGTATATTGCAGATCCAATTCCTATACCAGATCGAACGAAAACGATGAGAGGATGAAGCAGACAGCCCAATGTGACGTCAAACTCACCCCTTCGAGTACCGAGGGATAGTTCTGGTCGTTATCCCCACCGTCGATGCCATAAACGCTGAAGTTGGTGGCTGGGTCCATGTCCGGCCGGTACGTCTCCAAAAAGGTCTATCACAGGTGAAACCTGCGTCAATCCATGTGTGCATATCTGGCATAATTAGATACGTACCTCCAGCCAAGCGTAATGGGCCGTGTTTCCGAAGAAACCGGTGACACCAAGCTGGTTGTCGGCATGCACAGCAGGCGTGAGTGGGATGTTGTATAGCGCCTGCAGGCATGCCGGGGTGGTGCCATTTGCGCATGCGGCGGCTAGCCCGTCTTGAGATACAGCGGCATGATACGAGCCTTGCACCGCCGATGCAGACGGAGCCTTGGGTGCGAAGGGCGTCGGAAACCTACCGTGCATGTCAGGAAAAGCAAGATGGGTGTATGTAGGATGTCGTGAGCCTTACGAGACCGTGGGATGGACTAGATCGATATGGCCCCGTAGAGATTCGGGGAGAGAGTAGGCCAATGTGCGGATAGTCTGTGCACCCGTCCCGGTGTGTTTAAAGACGGTGAAGTTTGTGTTGAATAGATCGTTTGCCTTGTTCACTGGCACCTGGATGCTAATCCAGTCGCCAGCGGGGGAAAGGGCCTTGGCCGTGAGATCGTTCTCCTTGAGCCAGGTATTGACGGCATCGAGAGTGGATGGTTGCGGCGCGACGAAGCGCTCAACCTGTGGGATCGGTCCGTGTAAATCATCGCCAATTGCGGACTCGTACTGCGTACCTCTTCCTTGCTCAAGTACTGGCCATACGAGGCGCTGTCAGGATCGCTGACCTCGTAAAGCGCGTTGACGATCCCGTCCGGGTTGCTCTGAGCGAGAGCCAGTCGCAGGTTGAGCGTCTGCTGCGGAGGTGCAGGACCCACTGCAGTGAAGCCCTGAGGAAGCGTCTCCCTTAACTCATGGATCTGGAACGCCGACGACCGCGAATTGAGCGGGTTCGCAACCGCGACTCCAATCAGGACGAAAGCCGTCAGCACAGAGGCAGAGAACATGGTGACGAGGAGGAACGCGGAGAGTATTCCTACTGAGGTCCTGTACCGCCAGTGGCCGCCTTTATAATGCTTGCTCTCGATGTTACACGGCCAATCATCGTCTGAGTGGGAAGAGGGCGTCCGTCTATGCAAATTGCATGCATCGTTACTTCTCACATCGGGACGAAATCCCACTGATACTTTGCGAGGCCAGACCTCTGCGACAGGGCCAACACGGGCGATGGCCAAATGACGCCGAGCGCGTGCCGGCTAGGCTGCATCAAATGCTGCTCTCGGTCATCATGCGGTTACAAAACGGTAGCATGAGCGTCTCATACGGTGGACTCATCCCGATATTGATCTACCGAACGGACATGGAATGCCTTACGCTCGACCATTCGTTTGTTGTGAATCTTGTGATGGAGTACTCGCACATTCCAGAGGGCTGTCGCCCTTTGCCCGTAAGATGGGATCATGATGAGTCATGTCAGAATAGCTGGAACGCATCGAATATACTTCGTCTGTCCCTGGAGATGACAGAACTGAGTTCGGATGAGATCATGGGCGGGCGGCAACGCGGCGCTGCATCATCTACTCACTGAAGGTTGCTTGACCTGTAAACAAACCATCGACGGACTAAGTGTACTCCCGTGCACGCGCCAGCCCTTCATACCGGTGTGTTTGATACTGATACCAAATAACACAACTCGCTACAAGCACCAAACAGGACCACATCAAGTTCAGCATACGGAGACGTTCTAGTGACGCTATACTTCAAAGATTCAACAAGCCAAGTAACCTGTCAAAGCGAGGTGTTCCTAGTCCAGTGACCTGTATGGTACACGGTCACATCAGCATGCACCTGGCAGATTCAGCCCATGGCCACGTACCGGATCCCAACCGACCGACGCGTTGAACCCATGTGCAATTCCGTTAGTAGTACACCGAACGGAGCTGTTCCCGGTCGTTATGTCCGTGAACGCCTTATAACCCTGCTTGTACAGCCACGGATTTAAGAAACCAAGCGGCGGACGACCCGCGGACTCCAAACGGTCGTTCACCAGTGCGACGATGCTGGCCACCGTCGGACTCGCAGCGCTGGTTCCGTATATCGGATAATAAGAGCCCCCGCCGTAGATGGTGAACTTATCCGCCTTCGCGGCGATATCGGGGAACGCGCGTCCCGATGCATTGTATGCACCTTCGTTGTCTTCACTGTGGGTTTTGAGGTAGGAAGAGACCGCAGCGTCTTGATACGCTGGGCGGGGGTAGTAGTTGGAGAAACCGCCACCGGAGCCTGACCACGCCTCTTCCGGAGAGAAGCTCTGGGTACCGCCTACTGATGTTACGCTAGCCATGTTGATAAGTAGTGCACATGAACGTCATTTGTACTGTACTTACAAGGGGCAATTCGAAGGGAATGTTGGTTGAAACACAGTGCCGTCGTCGTTACCGCATCCCGGCCCACTATCACCGGACGCGAAGAGGACAGAGGTCCCCCTGACACCAAGCTGAGCATACGCTTGGCACAGCTTGCTGCGACGGCCACGAGCATCACGATTTGCACTTGAGTGTGCTGTAATGGCCTAGTATCGACGAACATACTTACTCGGTGAGAGCGAATGAGACTGAGCTTTCCTCCAGGCCATAGCTCGTTGTAAGCACGTGCGGAAGCTGGTCAAGTGCCAGGATAGCATTGGCCTCGTCCAGGAATCCGTCGAGACCACCGTCCTGGTTGTCCAGGCCAATGAAGTACAGAGTGACTGGGACATCCGTCGCCAGACCAACCGTATATTGAATGTCCAACTCCTGAATATCGTGTGAGAAATCCACATTTTGAGAAAGTGGTTTCGAGGCGACTCACCCCTTCGGATTCGGAGGGCTCGTTCTGATCGTTCACTCCGCCATCGATGCCGACGACGCTGAAGTTAGTGCCCGGGTCCATGTCAGGACGATACGTCTCCAAAAACGTCTGTCGCTTATTCAGCGATCCAGTTGTATGCGGCATAGCCTATCGAAACAAACCTCAAGCCATGCGTAATGTGCGCTATCCCCGATGAATCCGGTCACGCCGAGTTGATTGTCCTTGTTCACAGCAGGAGTAAGCGGTATATTGTACAGTTCTTGCAAGCAGGGCACAGTCGTGCCGTTACCGCATACGGACTGCAAGTCGCGTCGAGAGATGGTACTATGGTACGCGCCACCAGGAAGCGGTGAGGACGGCTTCAAAGCGGGTGACGTTGGGAACCTGCCAAAGCACAGTGTTAGAATAGATCACCCGAGAAGTCAAGATATAGTTACGTACGAGATCGTAGGATGTACGAGGTCTACATGACCTTGCAGAGATTCGGGTAGGGAGTAGGCCAGGGTACGGATGCTTACCACACCCAACACGACTTGACGATAGACGCTGAACTCCGTATCGAACAGGTCATTCGCCTTGCCGACTGGTAGCTCGATACTGATCCAATCGCCAGCTGGCGAGAGAATCTGATGTACAAGGTCGTTTTCCTTCAGCCACGCATTGACGGCGTTCACAGTAGCTGTCTGCGGAGCCACAAGACGCTCGACCTATCATGTCGAAGAGCTGCAATCAGAATAGTCGCCACAGCCTGCTAGACTTTAGATACTCACTTCGTCTTTGCTCAAATACCGGCCGTACGACGCGCTGTCTGGATCGCTGACTTGATATAGTGAGTCAATCAGCCCGCTGGGATCGCTCTGAGCAAGAGCAAGACGAAGTCTGATTGTCTGCTCTGCAGGAGCAGGGCCGACTTGGGTGAATCCTGGAGGAGCTGCTTCCCTCCGTTCATGCACCTGGAACGTTGGGGACCTTGTGCCGAGTGGGTTCGCGACAGCGACTCCGAGACAGACGAAGGCGACGAAGGCTGAGGCAGAGACCATATCAATGGCAGGTGAAATGCGAGAAGGGAGAGGCGGGATCGCGCATAGGGACCAAAACGCATTTATGTCTCGCAAGAGGGACGAGTCGCTGTTTAACGTAATGGGAGAGGACTGGTGCCCTCTAGACCCTGAGGATAAACCAGGTACTCAGTCCTGATCGGGGAGAAAATCCTTGAGGACTTACATTGCTGACAACTGCCACATGGATATGCTGGCATTCAACGGTTACACACGGCGGGGTATGAGTGTGGTGTTCCTGGGGAAGCGCTCGGAAACTGCGATTGAATGTCAATGGCGGAGGTCGGTCGCTGATCTCGTCAGAAAGCGCTCTCAGTCGGAGGCTGGCTGAAAGACGGAAGTAACAAGTGTCGCATTCCCACGAAATACAAGAGACAAGATGGGGCCGTTGCGAAAGGCGAACACGAAACCACCTGCCACGTACCAACGGAGCAGAACCGATACGATGCATGAGTAAGAGCAGAACAAGGACGCAGTTACACAATGCTTACCTCGTTCACGACGTCGACAATGCCGTGTGCTCCAGCGTCATTGCGTACATGCATGAAACAATGAAACTCGCAAGTCCATAGCGAGCGAAGTGCGATTGTGGTAATCCAACGGTATACAGTTCGAATCCATAGTCCATAACACGTCCGATGAGCGGGTCACACAGATGATTGTCCTTTAAGAACACGGAACGATGGGATGGCGCCTATCTGCACCGGAAAGCGTTTAGAGATGTAGTATCTCAAGAAGCTTGTCGAAACGAGGCGTGCCCAGACCAGTAACCTGGAAGTACAAGGTCCGATCAGCATGCAGTCAACACGCTGACATTGGATAAGGGACTACATACCGGATCCCAGCCCTTCACCGCATTAAACCCGTGCGCCGTGCCATTTGAGCTGCACCGTAGAGAGCTATTACCAGTTGTGATATCCGTGAACGCCTTGTACCCCTGCTTGTACAACCACGGGTTCAAGAATCCGAGCTGCGGGCGATGAGCAGACTCAAGACGATCGTTGATCAGCGCGATGATGCTCGCCATGGTCGGGCTCGATGCGCTAGTGCCGAAGATGGGGTAGAATGAATCCCCAGCATAGATTATGAACTCGTCCGCCTTCGCGGCGATGTCAGGGAATGCGCGTCCGGATGCGTTATATGCGCCCTTGTTATCATTGCCGTGAGCCTTCAGGTATGCAGAAACGGCGGCCTCCTGATATGCCGGGCGAGAGTAATAGTTGGAGAATCCGCCTGACGAGCCTGTCCAGGCTTCTTCAGGAGCGAAGCCTTGGGTGCCGCCGACCGAAGTGACGCTACATGTGTCAATTAGACGAGTAGAAGAAGTGACACGACACCGGCTTACAATGGGCAGTTCGAAGGGAAGAACGCGTCAAACACGCTCCCGTCATCGTTACCACATCCAGGTCCGTCGTCGCCAGCTGCGAAGAGCAGCGTGGTCCCACGGGCGCCGAGTTGAGCATAGGCCCGGCAAAGCTTGCTATATAGACCGTTCAGTATGTTAGGTATGACGCATGGGCGAGTACTCGACATACTCGGTCAACGCGAACGATAACGAGCTCTCTGGGAAACCATAGCTCGTAGTCAGCACCTGTGGGAGCTTGTCAAGAGCAAGGATGGCATCCGCTCCATCCAGGAAGCCATCGAGGTCGCCGTCTTGGTTGTCATAACCAATGAAGTAGTATGTTACTGGGACATCGGTCGCCAGACCGACGGTGTACTGAATGTCCAACTCCTAGAAACGACACAGCTCATAAGTACACGAAGGGCGGCGAGCACGAGTTAATCTTACCCCTTCGGACACCGAAGGATAGTTCTGATCATTGTCACCGCCGTCGATGCCGAAGACGCTGAAATTGGTGCCAGGGTTCATGTCGGGACGATATTTCTCCAAGAACGTCTATCATCAAGTCAGAACACTGATTCATGATCTGCTCAGAGATTCTCGACTGACCTCGAGCCACGCATAGTGCGCACTATTTCCGAAGAAGCCAGTCACGCCAAGCTCGTTGTCCTTGTGAACGGCAGGGGTAAGCGGAATCTTGTATAGCTCTTGCAAGCAGGGTACAGTAGTGCCGTTTGAGCACACCGCCTTCAAGCCGCCTTCCTCCACAGTCGTATGAAAGGCAACCTGAGAGGCCGTAGTTGACGGTTTCAAAGAGAAGGACGTCGGGAACCTGTTCTCTGTGTCGTCAGATCAGGGAAACGACGAGAGTAATGGGACACGTACGAGACTGTAGGGTGGACGAGGTCGACATGGCCTTGCAACGGTGCCGGCAGGGAGTAAGACAAGGTACGGATCGTCTCAGCACCTGATCCGGTATGCCGGAAGACGCTGAAGTTGGTATTGAACAAATCATTCGCTTTGCTGACCGGAACCTGGATGCTAATCCAGTCACCGGCGGGGGAGAGAGACTTGGATGTGAGACCATTCTCCTTCAACCACGCGTTGACCGCGTTGACGGTAGCCGCCTGCGGGGCAATGAACTGTTCAACCTATGATGCGCCCGTTCAGTTGTCATTTTGTTTCGAAAGATAGGTGTCCAAGTCGTTAGTTCGACCCGGATCATCATGTGGCCCTTACCTCATTCTTACTCAAGTACTGGCCGTACGACGCGCTATCGGGATCGCTGACTTTGTACAGCGAGTCGATGACGCCGTCAGGATCGCTCTGAGTAAGAGCGAGACGAAGGCTGATCGTCTGCTCTGCAGGAGCGGGGCCGACCTGGGTGAATCCTTGAGGAGCCGCTCGCCTCAGTTCATGAACCTGGAACGTTGTGGACCTCGCGCTGAGCGGGTTCGCGGCAACGAGCCCGAGATAGACGAACGCCACGAACGCAGAGGTGGAGAACATGGAGGGGAGAGGAGGAAGGCAGGGAATATCCTATGCAGGGAGGAAGCCTCTTTTATAATGCATCGTCGTTGGCGAGGCAGCCCCATGGCCAACGTTAACATCAAGTGAAATGGAAGAATTCAAGTCAGAGAAGCATCAAGACCACACTATTCTTCGACAACCCCATCATCGCACCTTCCATCTTGGGAACGGTAATCCTTAGACAGCTGCTTACTCCATCAATCGACCTATTAGTAATCAATAACACGCAACTACAATCTCATATCCGCCGCCCATGCTCATAAATGCTGCATAGGACTCGACACGAACAAGTGCGACCTCGAACAAATGGTCCCGGGCTATGCTCTAATATTGTCATAGTATCTCATACGGGACTCTAAGCCCGCCATTCCCTCATAGTGTATCCCTTAACTGCGCGCAATCAGCGCTGTCACGAGCTAGGTACTTACGGAAGAATGTCAACGGCGAACGTCGGCAGTCGGTCAGTCCTTGCAGAGGTGAACATGTAAGGGCTTCTCTTGGTACAAATCACCCCATAATTCGATTCGTCCGACGACAATGGGTGATCTTGAAACCTCACACGAAGCGACGCGATTTGCAATGAGTTATCACAGGCGTCGCTCTAGCGCTCTCCGAGTGTGCAGCGATTCACCGATATGCCGGCGGAAGGCGCTCCAAAACCGATGACCTGACAGCGTCATCCCCAGTCAGCTTCTCGACAATTCAGTCCATTTGCAACTCGACGGTCAGATACTCACCGGGTCTCAACCTTCCGTGGCCTCGATGGGGATTGTGACATTCTCTGCACACATGATCGTATTCGCTTCGGTCGTAAAGTTGACTTGGGCGCCTTGTAGCTTTCATTGTACAGCCAGGGTTTGATGAAGCCAAGCGGCAGTCGCCCTGCAGACGCGACAGGACGCGGCCCGGTCGTTCACAAACGCGACGATGCTTGCGACGGTTGGGCTTGCTTCGAAATCACGCGAGAAGGCGAAGAATATGTCGAGTGATGCGGTATGGGCCAGATAATGCCCTGGCGACAGACTCCACCGAGGCGTGGGATATCATGCCAGTCGATGTCCAACATACGTCTAATGACGGAGAGGGCCAGTGAGTATACTGAATCTAGGAGCACCGTTACAATACTCATGGCCCCCGTAGTACTTGTGGCGGAGTGACGCTCCTCCATCCACAAGACCACACACACACCCACGGTTTGTTGAGTGCTCTGTGCTCGAACGACGTCCAAGGGAAGCATCTGTGATATCAATGTAGTAGTCATTGATTTAGGCGCTCAAGGCGGGATCTAAGATGTCGAGCTTCCGGCATTTGCCGGTAATGCTGCAGATCTAAGCGAGGCGCGTTGAAGCGCGTTGACCTAGGCCTCTTCCATACTCCAGGCTTCAAGCTAGCTATATCTTCGCTCCGTGACTTCATCCGGTGGGTTTCTCTCTGTTACGTCGAGGTGGGACTCAATCATACCGCTATTCAGAGCTCAGTATCTCAAGCGTCTGGAGGACCGAGCAGCAGCAGCAGAGTGATGCGTGCACATGAAGTTTAGCTTTTCAGTATGCGTCCGAATGTAGATTGTGATCTTGCTGCGTCTGAGTCTGTTCTAGTAGTGCTCAAAACAATGCATCTTCTTGGCCAAATAGTAGCACGCATCAGCTTCGCTACTGGCAGAGTCGAGGAGGCTACGAAGAAGCAGCCACCGGGTGTGCCACGCTCTATTCCCATTGTGCTTCTGCTGACTGTGTTACTCACTACCCAAGAGCGTGTTGTACATTCCCTTTTCCATACCATCCAACCTGACGGGTATGTACATAACCACGCAGCATTCATTATCATCTGTACCTTGTCCACCACTAGCCTCGCGACCCGCAACGCCTTATCAGCTGTATCATCATGGCAGAAACAGAGTTGGTTCAACCACCCAGAGTTACCGCCCTGGCCCTACTACAATCACGTACTGTCTACGTATACATCTCCTCCCACTGCTCGCCTCGGAGTCTCCTGCGCTTTCGTCAGGTCAACCGTGCCGCGCGCCAGGCTGTCCAGGACTACATGGTGCGCACGTTCGACATCAGCAAGCGTCTCGAGCGTTTCTTCTGCAACCCCACCGTGTTCCGCTCCTTACAAGCTCGCACCGCTACGGTGATCTCTGGCTCGTTTGCCCTCCAGTTCTTCGACAGAACGTACTACCCGGAGTCGGAACTCGATGTTTACGTCCACCCAGATCGTTCCGTACTCGACGTTGGTCTCTACCTAGAATCTGAAGGATATGCGCTACTGCCGTGCTCGTGGCAGCTAGAGAACTGGCATGATGAAGTGGAGAGACTCTGTCAAACCATGCACGATCCGATGGATGCACTGTATGTCATGCAGGGCACCCGCGCTGTCTACACCTTCGTTCGACCCCCTACTCCCGCCGCCCCGGCGGCGCCCATACGGAAGATCCAGATTATCGTTTCCAGGTCGTCCCCATTCAGAGCGTTGTTGGACTTCCACTCTAGTATGTGCTCAGCTTGCGTCATGCTTCTGAATGCTAACGAGCCACTTTGTATATCTCCCCAGCGAGCATATTGAACATCGTCACATACAACGCAGCGTACTCCCTATACCCCCAGGCAACCCTGGAGGAGTATAGATCCCTCGTCCTGAACGGAGGTGACCAGGGCAAGGCCGCTGCGCTCGAAAAGTATTCCAGGCACGGGTGGCAGGCAATTCCGAACCCATCTCCGCTAATCCAACAGCTCGACCATTCTCTCCTCCACATAGGCAAGTCCCGCTGGGTGTGCGACGAACATACATGGACGATTCCCCTCTCCATGGAGGGCGTGGAGCCACCAAAACCAGCCAGCCCGACCTCGCCCGTGCTTTCCTGGGATCCGATAGTGGAATGTGGATGGAAGTTCGTCCACTCGAGCACCCCGCGTTCTCGGCTGGTCGTGGTAGAATTCAGTGTCGTGAGAAGCACAATCTTGCGCTGGCGCTATACCACCGGACACAAGGGTTACCTTCGCCAACTGATAGCCTTCTTCATAACGCAGGGGAGTTTGCAACACATGCTGAAGAGGCTGGACGAGGAGGCTCCTGCGGTGGAAGAGCTCGCAGACACATGGACGTGGTGAGTAATATATTATGGGACGACGGCCACCTCTGTTGACGGATGGGAGCGCGTAGGTGGGACAGAGTGCTGCCATTGTTCAGAGCTAAATTTCGGACTCAACATGATTTGATGTCAGACAAGGGCGAGTCAGAGAGACGTACCTGGTTTCCGTACGATCTGAGCGACTGAGATCTACATAGCAAGCTTGAATCGAATCGAGTGAGCCTGAGATCTTCAAATTCCAAGACATTACGTGCTTATATGTGACATAAAAAGTGAAAGTCTGATGACAGTATGCAACGTTTAATTGAGGGGACATTGCAGATGTGGTATAAAGACGGACGTCGTGTCTAAGTTGCAGTATCATTACGCATCGGGAAACGCCACTGGCGCGCTATGTGTTGACCTCGTGACCGTGCGATTGTTTACAGTACCACCTCGATCGCGTCTCGATCGCGTCTAACCCATCTCTCCATCTCCCCTCACACGTTTCTTCGAACGCATTCCACCTGGTAAGCTCTCCCTAGTTTCATACTTGAAGCGATATCAGATTTACGCACTCGAACAGATATTACCTTGCTCTACGTATTCTAGCAAATGGCGACCACGATGGATGTCGATATCCGTACACCGGAGGCAGTCACACAGGCTCTCATACGACCCACCATCTATGGCTGCATATTTGCTCATTGCACGCCGCAAACTCTTGTCCTTTTCTCACGCACTAGCCGGACGGCTCGCAGCGCCGTGCAGGACTATATGGGTCGCGCTTTCAATGTTAATAAACGCCTGTCGCGCTACTTCAGCGATCCTCTGGCATTCCGCTCGCTGCAGGCGCGCACGGCGACCGTGATATCCGGGTCCTTCGCCCTCCAATTCTTCGATAGGATGTTCTACCCGGAGTTGGACCTCGACCTCTACGTCCACTCCAACGACCTGGTCTTAGACGTGGGGTTGTACCTGCAATCCGAGGGATACGTCTATCAGCCGGATTCATGGGATCTGGAGAACTGGCCAAGCGAAATTCACCGTCTGTGTGGACGCTTGCAGGAGAATGACGTGGAGATTGACAATGATACCAACCCGTATGCTCTGAGGTACACGCGTGCAGTCTACACATTCATTCGGGGCCCCGCCGACGATGCTCAAGATGAGAGTACTCGGAAGGTACAAATCATGGTCTCCAGGCCGGCACCCATAGCATCGATCCTAGAATTCCATGCAACATCCAAATCAACTCACCTCTCTTCCTTCCTGTTACTGACACTGTTGGCTGTTGGTTAACTGCTCTTTCGTAGCATGCGTGATGAACGTCATCGCGTACAACGCGGCGTACTCCCTATTCCCACTGCCTACTCTCGAATACTACGAATCCCTCGTCCTCAATGCCTCCAACGTATCTGGGCGGAAAGCGCTGGAGAAGTACTCCAGGCGGGGATGGCGTACCATAGCGAACTCACCCCCCCTTGTCCCGTTCCTCGAGACGCATGGGTTCCATTTCGACACGCCTCGCTGGGTGTGCGATGGACGCACGTGGACCATCCCTCTTTCTACGGAGGGCGCTGCCTCGCCTCCACGCGCCTCGCCATTGTCGGACGCCCTTTCTTGGGACCCTATCGCAGAAAGTGGCTGGACGCTGAAGCGCGGGAAGTACGACTGGGCGGTGTTAGGGTTTGGGACCGTATCGACGAAGGTCTTGCGCTGGGGCTACACGACCGCGAATGATGACTACCTGCGTTTGCTCAAGATTTTCTTCGTCAAGCAAGGCAGAATGGAGCATTCGAAGTTGCCGGTCGGGAGGACGATGGAGGACTCTTTGGACATTTGGACCTGGTGAATCGCTCGTTACTTCGTGATACAGTTTGCGTCGGTTTCTGACCAAGCGCGACGCACAGGTGGGATTCGGTCCTTCCGCTCTTTAGGGCTCGATCTTTGGCAGAGCAGGCTGCGAAAGCAGACTGACACTCGCACGTTCGCCTGCTCTGGGACGACGTCGCGATTTAAGTGGCTATTGCAGCCTGGGTTCAATGGAATGATCTGTTTGATTGTGTACGTCGCAATGTATCTCCCAAACTTGGTCAAATAGGAGCGCTTCAGCGATTGCTCCTGATTCAGTTTGGTACCAGTTTCTCCAGGAACCAGGAACCTTGCCCATTCAGCGTGCACTGCTGCTGGCATGCTAGCCTCAAACCGGCAATCGATATGGCTGAAAAGTCATGTTACATGACTTGGTTTTCCCTCTGACCATCGATATGCGAGCCTCACAAAGTACCTATTCAACGATGGGAAGTAGTCTGAGCAGCTGCCATCCAGAGCCGGTGGTTCTCGTAATGGTGCCTTGAACGTCGTGACAGTAGCGCCGCCCCAGACGTCGCTACCGTCCCTAAGGCGGTGTCTTCCATCACGGCGTTGGGTACAAGAAGACACGAGCTCATACCCTGTGATACTACCCGCAGGCATCCCCGGATCCTCTTCCAACTCGTATTAGTGCGATCGTCTCCAGAGTTTAGACCGCGTTGCGCCGTCGGTCCTCCATAACCTCACGGTACGTTCCTTGAGCCTCACAACGCACGAGGTATGAGCTGAGCACCTTATCGCCGTGTAGCTTGCTCTATTTGCACCGCCGCCCTGGTGCATTCCACGGTTATACGATGGCGGACGCCTTAGTCCAGCCTCCTAAAGGAGTGGCCCAAGTCCTACAGTCGCATACCGTCTATGGATACGTCTTCGCCCACTGCTCTCCCCGAAGTCTCCTCCGCTTCCGTCGGGTCAGTCGAGCTGCTCGCCAGGCCGTCCAAGACTACATGGACCGCGCTTTCAATGTCAACAAGCGTCTCTCACGTTTCTTTCGCGATCCTCTGGCGTTTCGTTCTCTGCAAGCCCGCACCGCTGCGGTGATCTCCGGCTCCTTCGCACTTCAATTCTTCGACAGAACGTATTATCCAGAGTCTGATCTCGACATCTACACCCACCCAGAACGCTCGTTCCTCGACGTTGGGCTGTACCTCAAATCGGAGGGCTACACGTTTGAGCCATATTCTTGGCAGCTAGGAAATTGGCGCAATGAAGTGGACCGGCTGTGCGCTAGGATGAACGCTCATGCGGAAGCACTTGAGGGCGAGAATGAGGACGAGATGACCGAGCTGTATGGTATGCAGGGCACCCATGCCGTCTACACCTTCTTCCGAGATCCTCCTTCCGGTGCCCCGGCAGCGACTCCCACGCGAAAAGTGCAGATCATCGTCGCGAGGTCGACGCCGCTGAGAGCGTTGTTGGACTTCCACTCGAGTGCGTTCCCAGTTTGCTTCATGCTTCTAAAGTAGACTCACAGCTTGCTTGTCTACCCCTAAAGCAAGCGTGTTGAACATCATCACATATAACGCAGCATATTGTCTATACCCGCTGGCAACCCTAGAGGCGTACACCTCCCTGGTCCTGAATGGAGGCAACCCCGGGAAAGTGGCTGCGCTCGAGAAGTACGCCAAGCGCGGATGGCGGGCAATCTCAAACCCGTCTCCGCTCATCCAATACCTCGCCCCCTCGCTCTTCTATATAGGCAAGTCGCGCTGGGTGTGCGACAAAAATACGTGGACGATCCCGCTCTCTATGGAGGGCGTGAAGCCTCCACCGCCAGCCTCCCCTTCCTCAGAAGCGCTTTCATGGGATCCGATCGCGGAATGTGGCTGGAAACTCGCCTATCTGAGCATTCCAACCGGCCTTGTCATCGCAAAGTTCGGGACCGTGGCGACGACGGTCCTACGCTGGGGCTATACCACTGGGGACGAAGGATATCTGCACGACTTGATTGCGTTCTTCATGGCTCAGGGACGTTTGGAACACAAGAAGAAGCCGCATGGGGACGCGCAGGTGGAAGAATGCGCGGACGTATGGACGTGGTGGGTGATTTTCGATGATCGTTTTCTAGGTCTGTTGACAAACTGTGATGTGTAGGTGGGACGAGACGCTTCACGTGTTCAGAACTGTCTACCAAGCAGAGCACAATCTGATGTCTTGACTCGAACTAGCAAGCTGGATAGATGCGGTTAGGGTTTATGTGGACCTGCATAGGGCAATCGATTCATGTATCAAGCTGGGACTGTATTGAAAACCATTATTCTGTAGCATCCTGCAACATACAACCACGTTGTCTTCTATAGTGTAGCATGTTGACATCTACAATGACATCACCCACATCTGTTACATTTAACCTTCCATCCTTATCATAAGCCAAAAGAAACCGATCGCCAGCGAGGCAACCATCATTGCCCTTACAGCTCGAGCTTAATACGATGGTAGAGCTCCGCGCTCTTTCGCATCTCCTCGGCAGTAGCGGGCGCCGCGGGCTTGCCGTCAAGTCCGTACGTTTGCACGCCGACGTATTCGAAGGGCGGAACCGAGTCAGGGATACAATTCACGGGCGCGACGCCGTAGTCGTCGAATGACCAAGGGTCCCCGGCCTTCTTGGGAGCGGAGAGCAGGATGGAATTCTTCGAATCCATCGAAACGTCCGCGTCGAAGTAGTTCAGCGGCGTGAGGAAGAAACTGCGAGGACGCGCATCAGCCTTGTCGCGCACGACTGACATAAGTGCGAAAACGAGACTAACCTGGACGCTGCGAGATTCGTGCGCGTGTTCGGCGAGTCCTCTGCCTGCGGGAGGTGGTGCATACCAACGTTTACCCACGCGACCAGGTCCTCCTGCGTCATGTTCTCTCCGTCGAAGAACTTGTGGAAGTCTATCACGGGGTCTCCTGGCAAGTTCAAGTTCCACTGGCAGCTGGAGCTCCGCTCTGTCTCCTTGCGCTTCGACACGGCGAGGTTGTACCGCGCCCAGTTCGCGTTATTCAGCAGGCGCTTCGAACCAACCACGGTCTACCAGTCGAACCTTAGTAAGAGTCAACAGACAGTCTACCGCGGACGTACGTTGTGAATCGGGGAGTATCCCGGGTGGATCGCGTACCCGCGCGGGATGCCCCAGCGGTTCTTCGCATCCTTGTTCACGAGCGAGTACCCGCCCTGCAAGTTGGGCGGGAACTTCAGGAGCGCATCGTCCTCGTTCTCGATGAACGTCTTCGAGATCTTCTGCTGGATAACCTCCGAGCCCCAGTCATCTTCGAACCACGGCTGAGTGATCGTCTCCTGCGCTGTGCTCGTGAACAGCAGCGAGTTTTTCGTCCCCGCGATATCGAGGTCGACCTGTACAGAGACCAATCCTCTGAGTTAACATGAGACTGGCCTCACTAACTCGAGAGATGTCACACCTTGTAGTTGATCACATGGTCGTGCAAAGACCCCACTGGACACGCCAATGTGATCAGTAGATGTACTTGCCCACAAACAGTACGATGAACACATACTGGTCGTTTCGCGGATAGCTGTCCCATAGCCTTCCTGAGCAGGCTCCCAGTAGCCACCTTGCAAGTAGCCAGAAGCCGAGAGTCGAACCTCGATAGTACCGTCGATCTGGAAGATGTAATCGAAGACTATCCGCAACCATGACGATCAGCATCGTTCTGTGCACTGGCTCCACGTCCAGCCTACTCACGATAATCGTAGCTGCGAATTACGCCTTGTCAGCCACCTGCATCTCGCGAACATGCAACATATAGTAAACAGCTCACTTTCCAACCGTCGAGATGCTACGGATGACCAGCTGATATCCGTGGGTGGCGCCGAATTCGCCCTCTGAATAACCAGTGTGACGAGTGATGGGTCGCGCTGCATCGTGCTCAAAGATACAGATTGCGCGCGAGCGTACGATGCTACCCTCAAAGTTGTGTGTCGTGGCCGGGAGGTAGACGGCTTCGTGTGGACAGTCGTATCCGGGTATCATATCGCGAACCGCGGAGCCCTGCGTTACGTTCAGGTACCTCGCTGGCGTGACAAGGACACGATTCAACTTACCATACCGAAGAAACGATCAAGCCATGCCGTGGTCGTCTGCATCGGGTCGTTGCCGGCTGCGCCGATGTGAGAATCTCAAGACGACGACGAACGAGATAACTCAACCCACCGTACTGCGCGATCGCCTCCTGAGGCGCAAGCTATGGTCGCGAGCGTTATGTTCACCAGGACCAAACTCCACAAACTGATGATAAACCCACCTCGTAGATGATCCGCTCGTTCTTGAAGCGAATGTCCCACAAGCTAAGACCCATATCCCTGTCGAAGCCAAGATACATACCCCAGCCCATCCAGCTGACATACTGCGCTGCGCGGTCGACCCGGAAGCGAAGTCCACCAAACGACACTGAACGCGGGCCCGGGAGGTAATCGAGGTCGCGAGCGGCAGACGTCTCAGGTCTCTTGCGCGTGCTCCATCCTCCCGCTGCAGGGTCCTGGTCCGGGCGTTCTGGCAGTCGCTTGAGCGTGCCGTCATGGTACGCAGCGAGGAACGCCTCTGAGCTGTTGAAGACTTGATGATTGTACACGAGCTACAGAGAAGTCAACATCAGCGCGCCCGCAATCGATACCATTGTAGAGCTTGCATCACCTTCAACAGCTTCCATTGCGACGGGTCCGTGCCAGAGAAGTCGACGTACTGGAAGAAGTTGACAGGATGGAGCCATGGACCGGGCGTGTTCCGCCGCCACGACACCCATCCGCGACGGAAAGAGCCATCAAAGCTCAACGGTGCCATAATCGCGCCCACGAGTGTGTCATTGGGGAGACCGCGCGCCGATCCTCCAAACAAGTCCTGCAATCCACGAACGTATCAATAAAGTAAGTCTCCCTCACGAGTATCTAGGCAGGAGCCATACCTCAGTGACGTCCGCCAGGGGAGGCATAAGCTGCGCGAGCAGCGGAGTGAGCTCTCCAAGCGTCGTAAAACCCCTCGCATTGTACGGAATCGAGGCACGATGGTATATCTCCGTCAACTCCCTCATCTTCGTCTTCTCGCCCACCGGCAACGGCCCCACCAAGTAATCCATCACATACGGGTCCGCCGCCGCACCATGATGTATCGTAACGCGCGCGAACCTCTCGGGGGGCCTAAAGGTGTCCGGATAGTCGAGGTACGCGAGCGCATCCTTCTTCGCCGGGCGATAGGCCTCGATGTGGTAGATGAAGTCGTCCGACAACACAGCTTTGTCGCCGCGCGTGAGGTTGAGGCCGCGCGCCGGGTCCGCAAGCCACTCTGATATCGAGACCGTCTCGGAGACGGTGAGCGACGCCCACGGATTGATCTTCGCGGGCGGACTGGCGAGTGGGGGCAAGCCCGAGGGACACTTGCTGAGCCGTTCTGTAGGACGGGTGTCGAACTGATCAAGCTCGGCGGACGACTCGTGCTGGCTTGCGTATGAGGTGTGTCGAGCAGTATCGAGGCCGTACAAGGCGGAGATCCCGGTCAACCCGAGCAAAGCGGCAAGGAAGAGCAAGAAGTGCCGGGAGCGAAACCGGCGCGAAGCGTGCGGCGCGGTCCTTTCGGGAAGACCAGGCTCGAGCTCAGCAGTGCTGCCCGAGTCGCCCTTGGGCAAAGGCTCGTATCCAGAGGGTGCCATGGTCCTCGAGCGTGAGGAGCGATGAGCTCCAGTAGTCGCGGTGGGTCAGAAACGAGGTTCGTCCGACCGCAGCGATGGGAATATCTGTGCGTGCGAGGGCTTTATAAGCGATAGGTGACTCGAGAGCGATTGCATTACCGGATAGATCGACAGACGCGGGCCGCATATACGCCAGCCTGAGGCTGCGGACGTCGCACGCTCAGGAATCTCAGGAATGAGGTGAAGTTCCTGGCTCGAGAGGACGGCGCTTAGATACTGGACGCCCAGCTAAGTACTATCATGTGGACGGCAGCGTGCCACAGACGCGTATAGTACAAGCTCACTTCGGGCAGACGGCCGACTCACCTGCCCTTTCAACGTCGCGGCGTAGTAGGCCATTAATCCGTCAGCTTCAGCACTTCCTACGTTGAAGAGCAACAGACGTACTTTGCAAGTGCGAACATCTCACGTCAGGGCTCCCATGACCTTGCAGGAAGAGAACCCAGCTGAAGCCTGAAAGACACGGAGACGATAAGCTCAAAACAGCGGGATAGCGGCCGGAGCGGCAAGCACCCTGGCCCCCGCTAGTCCGTCGAGATACGCAGCCACATGTCTGAGACACGAGAAAACGCGGATACGTAGATTGTTACATTTTGCAATGTACACTGCGTCATGATGTATTCCTTTCCTTCCCCAGGTCGATTCTTGGCACTTCTATCACACGCACGTCTGCTCCGAACCAAGAAAGTGCGAATTCAGCAGCAGCTTACTCCTTCCGCCACTTCTGGTAGTAGTGGATGAGGCCCGTGGTCTGAAGCACGCGTTTGTCAGCAAAATGCGCGGCACGCCAGTACGATCGGGGGTTTATCTACGCACCGAGCTGTCGTGGCCGGTAACATCGTCGGGCTTATCGAGCTGCTTGAGAATGTTCTTCGCGAGCACCTTGCCAAGCTCGACACCCATTTGGTCTACGCGCAATGGTCAGTTATGCCCGCGTAGAGATACGGTGAACACCTTAGGACTGACCGAAGGAGTTGATGCCCCAAACGACACCCTGCGTGAAGATCTTGTGCTCGTACAGCGCGATGAGGGAGCCGAGCGTAGCAGGAGTCAGGAGAGGGAACATGATGCTGTTGCTCGGGCGGTTGCCTTCGAAAATCTTCGACTTCACGAGGGCATCCGACGCATTAGGACCGAGTTCCTGTACGTAACGACATCCCGTGAGCATCCAGTCGCATCGATTGACACCACCATGGCTTTCTAGTTCGCCAACGGCACTCACCTTGCGGACCTCCTCCTCCGTCTTTCCGAACGCCAACGCCTCAGGCTGTGCAAAGAAGTTGCTGAGCAGGATGCGGTGGTGCTTCGAGTGGCCGATGGGGTTGTGCGTAGTCGCAGGCGCCAAGAAGTCAGCGGGGATGAGCTTCGTGCCCTGGTGCACGAGCTGGTAGAACGAGTGCTGGCCGTTGGTTCCCGCAGCGCCCCAGATGATCGGCTGCATCAAGCAAAGAGTGAATCAGTCAGAAAACCCCGAGCAGTACGAAGAGTGAAATCGATACGTACGCCGGTCTGGTAGTTTACGCGCCTGCCATCCTTGGTGATCGACTTGCCGTTCGACTCCATATCACCCTGCTGGAAGTAGTCCGCGAACTTGTGGAGGTACTGGTCGTACGGCAGGAGCGCGTGCGTCTGCGCGCCGTAGAAGTCGTTGTACCAGATCCCAATGACGGCGAGGAGCACAGGCAAGTTCTGCTCGAGCGGCGCGGTCTTGAAGTGCTTGTCCATCGCGTGGGCGCCGCGGAGGAGCTGCTCAAAGTTGTCGTACCCGATCACGAGCGCGATCGAGAGCCCGATGGCGCTCCAGAGCGAGTAGCGGCCGCCGACCCAGTCCCAGAACTGGAACATGTTCTGTTCGGCGATGCCGAACGCGGTGACGGCCTTGGTGTTCGTGCTGAGCGCGACGAAGTGCTTCGCGACGTGCGCCTTGTCCTTGGCGTGCTCGAGGAACCAGTCGCGCGCGCTCTCCGCGTTCGTGATCGTCTCCTGCGTCGTGAACGTCTTGCTCGCGATGATGAACAGCGTCCGCTCGGGGTCGCACAGGCGGAGCGTCTCCGCGAGGTGCGTGCCGTCGATGTTGGAGACGAAGTGCGCGTTGAGATCGCGCTTCGCGTAGGGCTTCAGAGCTTCCGTCACCATGACGGGGCCAAGGTCGGAGCCGCCGATACCGATGTTGACGATGGTGTTGATCGTCTTGCCCGTGTATCCCTTCCACTCGCCGCTCCGGACCGCCTCGGTAAACTCCTTCATGTGTGCAAGCACCTTGTCGACCTCATCAACGCCGGCCTCACTGATCTTAAACTCGTCAAAGTTGCGGAGGGCGACGTGCAGGACGGCACGGTCCTCGGACGTGTTGATGTGTTCGCCGGCGAACATCTTGTCACGGTACGTCTCGACCTGCGCCTCGCGCACGAGGTCGAGCAGCGTCGCGAGGATGGGCTCCGTGATCAGGTTCTTCGAGAAGTCGAGCAGGATGCGGACGGAGGGGTCCTGGGAGACATATTCCCGGCTGAACTTGGCGAACCGCTCGGGGTCCTGCGCGAAGAGGTCCTTGAGGACGAGCTTTTCACGCTGGGTGTCGTAGATCTCCTGGAGCTTCTTCCAGGCGGAGTATTCTGAAGATATGCATGTCAGTCCAATCTACTCCTCCTCGGCCGCTCACCGGAGACATGCGGGTTTCCTATACATAAGCGTTGCAGGCCAGCGCTCGGGCATGACATATGCGCGATTGGCACGACGATGGCGGGCAAGTGGACGGCGCGGTGGTCACTAACTTGCATAGATCTAACATGTAGGCGCATCAAGGGCGCATACACGTAAAATCCAGCGCCGCCCTCTGCCAGTTACGCGAGAGAGCCGAGGAGGTCGAGTGGTATAATGACGCTGCCTGATTCCCCGCATCGCCTGCTGTACGCAGCAGGCGCGACAAGAAGAGCGCGTACACACCTGTAGCCAGCTTCCCGCTCATGGTGGTTGTCGAATATGCTACAAGTGAGAGGTGGGAGGAGAGAGATGTCGAGAGAGAGGAGAGCTGAGGGTCTTATAGCGGACTGCGTTGTCGTCACCGTCGATGCTATCGCGATCGTGCGAACCGCTGTTCCGGGTCCTCCGCGCCCACCCTCTCCGTCCTCTCCGCATCCCACTTACACACACGCTACCTCGCAGCCATCCGTTGCCGTCCCAGCCGTTCGTTCTCATGCAGCGTCGCAGCTGCAAGGAAGCCGTTCACAGAGAAACAGCGAATTAACTGCTTTTGGCACAACTTTCTGTGCCTGGTGCGCACGTGCGGTTCATTCTGTGACAAAGCCCATGTACGGAGCTCGATTCCATCCCACGAACCATTCCGATGCCATAGTGTATTGTCCAGATGGACGGTGTGATGGGCGGGCGAATTGGCTGCAATGCCTGGTAATTTCGACCATACAACATCGGCTTATTCACAGGCCAATCGTACTCGTGAGGACGAATCCATGATCACTCTGAACCTCTTCTTTGGAAGCGTCTGGATTAAGGAGAGAACCCCAAGAGAGGACCCTCGGTCAGCTAGACATGCTGACGCCAGATGTAACTCTGGGAGTATGCATCAGTGCCTGCATTGATGATGTTGTCTGTAAGCCGTCAGCGCGAATGGGCTCAGCCAGTATCAGACGATGGTGTAGCAAACGTACGCGCATACCATGATGGGGCACCTTGAACACAGAGATGGCAACACTAGTACTCTCGGGGAAGATTATCTTCGACATACCTCAAGTAGTCTAGACGCCAATTGCTAGCCTGCAGCATCCAGACCACTTGCGCAAGATGGGGCTGGTGGACTTCGAACACGGAAAGTGGTCTCCCATCGTGTGGGTACCCGCACAATGCACACAATAATTCTGCGCAAATTGAATGGTTGAATGGCACGGTGTAGTAGATCAAGAGATGAATGTCACGAGTCCTCGCGTGAACCTCGTCGATTCGGAATGCGTGAATGGGGATAGTTCCCGGTTTGTTTGACGCAGGCAATCCAGAAGGGTGGTCTGCGTGCTGTTCGTTGACTTTCTCGCCTTCCGTACTAGTGACTCGGTGAGCCTGAGCTCGTAGATCTTCTCTCGGATGTCCAGACTGAAGTCCAGGGTTTCAAGAAGCCGATGGACGGTGATACAACCCCGATTGACGGCACAGACTAATGGTACTCATAGGGCGCAGTGCTCGGCAGGTGAGTGCGCAGTTTTGTAGAGTATAGGTGATGCATTGACGGCCGTTCATTCGCCGACAGTTTCAATGAACCTCGGTCGAGAACGCAGTGTCAAACGACAAGGTCTTCATAGTCGTTGATACTGTCACTGGACGGCCCTGGCCGATGCTGGTTAATATGGCAGCTAAGGGGTCTATTGACAAGTTGTGATTGCCTTGGACGGAGCTGAGTACCTATCTGTCGATTCGTGAGCTCGATACTGTTCGCACACACTCACTGCCATCCTTCCTGTGAGATTCGTGACTTGTTGGTATACAAGTACTCGGATAGCGCTGGCCAGCGCGCCCGGCTGGTCTGGGCCCAATACCACAGCAGCAAATCACAAGGAACAGCACTGTACTCAGCTGCGATTGAGTGCGGAATAGAAAGGATGCATCTGGCAAAGACTGGCACCGACTCGGACTGAGTGTGTAGCCACATGAGCGACGCTGGAAGGCTAGACTGTCGGCACCACGGGAGACAGAACCGATGCGACAATGCAATGACTGGGCGGTCAGTATGCTCAAGCTTTGCAATAGGCGAGAGACACCGGGGGTGGAGGAAAGCAGGCGTAGGGAAGAACCGGGAGGACTGGATGAGAGAGGCTCGAGCCACAGCCTGGACCGCGCGGTGGCGACGGAGAAGGAGAGGTCGGAGAGGAGACGCCCGTGGTCGATCGGCGGGGAGCGCAGATACAGAATGTCCCAGCGGCCGCGACGACGACCACTTGAATTCCTTCGCGCGCGTCCGATCCGCTATAAGTGCCCCTTCTCTCCCCGCCATCGCCCTCCATTCTCCCTCAACGCTGCCCAAGACTTGCTGACCCGCATCACCTCGCGCTCGCTGGAACGTGCTACGGACCTTCGTCATAACATCGCGCTGCTTACATAGTCTGGCGTAGATTGCCGAAAGTGGAGTAGGCGGTCACACGAACACTCCCACCTGAGCATTCTTTTCCTCTCCGCCTTCTCATCTTTCGCCAGCGCCCGACCACGTCTCGCTCGTCCTCCTCGTCTCCCCTCAACGCCCCTTCTCCCTTTCCAAACTTACCCCATCGCGCCCACCCAGGCGAGCCCATTCGCGCTAGCGGAGCATCCTTCCACCCCTCTTCCTTGATCGGACGCATACAACCTACGCGATTCCTCCCACGTTCTCGACTAAACCCCGCCATATATACCACCACTAGTGCTCGCCTCCCTCGCCCTCGCCTCTTCCCGTTCGCCTTCACCCAGCATGGCCGACGTACGACCCTCTTCGTCATCCTCCGCACCACACCTCTCTGTGGGACCTCCACCCACCACCCAGCTACCCCGTCCGGCTTCGATCGAGAACGCCCTACACGCACGCATCGATGCATTCTCACCCCTCTGTCCATCTGCTCGCACATCCTATACCCGCGTGGACTTCACTGGCGGGACCGGCGCGAATACCCCTAGGAGAGACTTCACAGGCGACGTGGACGGCGGAGACGTAGAGGATCATGACGACGATGCAGCCGCAGATGGGGCGCAGTTGGCAGAGGAGACGATACCGCAGACGCCGCAGGTCTCCTTGACATTCCTGCTGGTCACCGGGCGTCGGCGGACGATGTCGTTCGAGCCCGAGACGACGATCGGGCGGGTGAAGGAGCTCGTGTGGAACGCCTGGCCCAACGGTGAGCCACCACGCTGCTTAGGCTCAGGAGCGCTCGCGCTGGGGGCTCCAACGCTGCTCCCGAGCACTTGATGTGGACATCCCTGACACGATCCTTGCGCGTGTAGATTGGCAGGACGAGCGGCCGCCAGCGCCGTCGTACCTCAGGATCCTGTACCTCGGGAAAATCCTCCAGGACGAAGACTCGCTTGACAGTGCGTTTCGCGACACCATCTCTGCTGTCCATTTCCTCTCTGACAGATGTGCATGTAGAACTGTCGTTCCCCACACACCTGCCTTCTTCGGCGCCGGCAGCAACGATCGTGCACCTCTCTGTACGGCCATATGCACCTCAGTCGGAAGATACGCCCAAGAAGAAGAGGCGAAACACGGGAAGTCAGGCTGCTTCAGCCGACGGTACGCCCGAGGAGAGTGCCGGGTGCTGCAGTTCGTGCATAATTTGCTGAACGCGCGCGCCCAGTCGGCTATGGTTAGTCGTAGCCGCCCTGACGATCAATTCCTCGGTGCCATGCTCATACTGTACTTTTGGCAGGCATTGCCCGGGACGCGGTGACAACTCATGTCCGCGCCTGGCAAGCACTGGCACCGAGTGTCGAAGTTCGCGCTTCCGCAAATTTTCACCCCGAGCCCCCGACCTCTCCCGACGCCTCTTCTTCGTCTGTATGAAGTGCTACCCCAAGTGCTACCAAGCGCGCCTCGAACGACGAACCCTATCTCCTGCTCGTGTTGTTTGTTCTACTTTTTTTTTTTTTTCACATGGCAACCTTTAGCGTACAACATACCCAGTGGGCCACGCCCACAAGCGGTGCACACAACCCGCTTCGGTCTTAATCTCGGACTCCGGAACGGACCTCCCCATATGTCTCCCTGCGTTCCCCTTCTTACTCCTTCCTCGCGTGCGGCGACGTGGTGTACCATCCTTCGCGATCACATTGCCACCTCCGGACCCATCCTGTTTCCCATGCTTACGACCTCTCATGTCTCCCTCACGTCCCCAGCCCTACCTCTCACCTACACACACGCACACGCACGGCTCCGTGCTGGCCATCAGCATCGTTTTCTCCTGCGCAAGGCTCGGAATCGGCCGCTTCCGACTGGCGGAGGGCAGCTCAAGTCCAAGTGTCCGCGGAAAGCGGATCCACCAAGCCAAGTGCTGTGCCGCTCGATCGCTCGTTTCGTCCAGAGCCCCCTGCCTCTCCCGTGAACCACGAGCTGCGACGCGCTTGTCCGTCTCACAGCGCAACCACGTTCAACCGCTCCCTCCCCTTGTTCACTCGCCAGATTCAGACGGGCCACCTCCTAACCTCCTATGCGGCTACGCGGATGCCCGCCCGCCCTCCCCTTTCTCCCTTTCTCCCTTTCTCTGCTCCGCTGGGACCCGATCCCATCCGTCCGCGTGCTCAACCAGCGGCCAGACGCTTTCTGTTCGCGCACATGGACACTTGAGGGTAGGAGCTTGAAGGAAAGGAAAGGGAAGGGAAGGGTGGTGGGTATATGCGTACCAAAGCTGTCTCGCGCAACAAACTACAGTCTACTGATGCTGCTCCCGCTCGAATGTCGTAGTCCTGTGCTTCTTCTGTCCATTTGTATAGTAGCTAGTAGCATCCTCGGTTTTTGGCTCGCAACGCGCTCGCAACTCTGCTCTGTATGGTTCCTCTGAGTGTCGTGTGAGATGCGCGCTGCATGATGAGGCGGCTATTTTTGCCTGAAGAAACCTGGCACATGAACGTTGTGATACACTGGGCGTTACGAAATTTTTTCGCTGAGTAAATGTGGAGGAAAGTTGAACGTGTGCACCAGATTTGCACCAGATATGTATCGCGGCAAAGCAATGCAAAAGAATATGAAACTTTGAAATTCTGAAATCATTGTTCCATCTTTGACACGAGCGCTTACCGTAAACGGGCGCCAATTGGGCACAATTCGCTCAGCGCAGGCCTCAGATATAACCTTCTAATTCACTTTGGTCATGCTTATTTAAGTGGGATTCATGTATGTCCAAAAATATATTTGATTGTAATTGTACAAGGACAAAAGGCTATACGTATTCAACAGGGTGTGCACGTACTACTGGAGTCTGAGAATTGGGTTCATAGCCTACCTCGCCAGCAATCTGTTCAAACAACACTGAGTGAGCGCATATATTGATCACGAAGAAACTACTCACGTGATTACCTTGAAGCCGCCGCTAAGGTTAGATTTTCGAGTCCTAGTGACTATATGCAGTATCTGGGAGGTCGGGCGGGGTTAATCAACATCTGTATTCACTATAGGTGAATGTCTTCACTGACATACCTGTGCTATATGCTGGCCTCAAGAGTTCTAAGACGTCGCATTCACAGTCGCCAGTGATGGAAGGAAGAGAAGAGTGAATAGTTGGCGGACGAAGAGTTGACTCGGTTTTAAGGACAACTGCATTTGTTGGAACTCCGACCGACGTAGAGCGAAGACTATGACATATGATCAAACCATATATGCTCGATTGAGGGAGGCTTCGAGGACTTGTTGCTTTGGGGAGGAATATTACCTTTGCACGGGTCAAAGACGACGTAAATACAGAGTGCAGTAAAGATTGAGCAAAAGTGGAGTAATAGATGGAAATTGGACTACATTTGTTCTGGGAAAATTCGTCGTAACACCCAGTGATATGTTGGCTGCCTCCATTTTGTCAGTCGGCTCGTGGCAAAAACAATTGCTCGTTGAGGCGCTACCAGGGCTCGAACCTGGGTTTTGGGAATTTGAGTGATCAGAATCCCAAGTGATAACCACTACACTATAGCGCCGTGTCATCGTCCTGCCGCCCGATTTATCTGTGCGTCGGCGTGCATCATACATAAACATCTGCGGTGATCCCCAGCTTCCGCTCGGGAAGAGAGGTCTTGAGGCATTACTACTGTTAGGGTTCCGAGATACAAATGATGATTACATGTCATGATAGTCTAAGTCTACTTATGCTAGTTTGTGATCTGTGGTGATACAGTGATACACGTGGAAAACAAAGTCCTTCTACAAGATTATATGCTACTAGTACGCGCAAGTCTGTCAGAGTCCTCCCGAAGATACCACACTGCCACCGTTACACGGGCGACGAGTCGGGGAGGGAGACGACGCTTCGGATCGCGTGCGTGTCCAAGCCTTCTGAGTCAGGCCGCCCGGCCTCCAGGTCTGGTACTTTGGATGTCGTGTCCTTCTCTACATCATAGTCACCGGGTTGGGCGCCCATGTTTGTGACGAAGTCGGTTGCGCCCGTGTAGCTAATCGTGGTCGTGAACAAGTTGCTCGAGTCTCTCGTCCATGCGCGTCGCGAGAGGACGCGGAGGGTGATGAGCAGCGGCGAGATGCACTGAAAAGGTCATAAGTGTGTAGGTGAGCCATGACTACCCTCCTCAGGAATCGCACAAAGGGAGACGTACAGTGAACATAGCATAAAACGAGAACCCGATGGAGATATCGCTGCCCATAGCATACGTGACGAGGTACGCGGCGCTGAACACGGTGAACGGGAGCGCGGACTCGATCACGATCGCCACCGCGCCGATGTAGACCTTGAACTCGTTCGCGAACGCGAGCCGCCGCCCGATGTACAGGATGCGGCCGATGATGAGCGAGGTGACGACGACGTTGAACGCGAACGTCGACGCGGTGTACGCCGTGACGAAGATCGTGGCGATCCCGGCGAAGTAGTTGCCGTCCGGGCGGCCGGACTCGTAGAGCAGCCCGATACTGAAGGCTGGTTATGATTATGGAGTTATGGACGCCGTGAGCAGCGGACTTCGCGTATAGGTAAATTCGATGAGTGCGTACCGAGGGACGCCAGCCACAGGGTGCTAGGGAAGAGGATGATGCGGCGGCTGTTCCAGATGACGAAACACCTATACACCTGTCACTCTTCTCAGTTAGCACTAGTGGCGAAGAGAGTGCTGATTGATGACTTTGACACACACCAGGAACGCGTCGTTTAGTAGGTTGCAGACTACGCACGCCGCCATGCCCCACGTCTGGTACCACACGGAACCGAAGTCGATCCAGTACGCATCGGCGCCGCCAGGGTAGTCGGAGTGCACGATCCACATCATCTCGCCAAAGTACGACTGGGTGGTCCAGAAGATGGTGTTGAGCAGGACGAGGACGGTGCTGAACGCCATCATGAACTTGTCCATGGGTGTCCACTTTTTACTGCTGCTAAACATGTACCGGAGGACGCGGAAATACAGCACGAGCACAACGCCTGTTCATCATTGCCGTTGCAACTGGGTAAGCTCAAGTCGATTGTCTGAGGTGCGAAGGAGCAGGGCGTACCATAGAGAATGGCATTGATGTTGTTCATGACGTACATCGCATTTTGAGACGTAGAATTCGCCATCAGACTATAGTGTAGGGAGTGTGGCGGGATGGTGAGCAGGTACTACACAGACGGTCCGCGAGGTACCTTTGATGATATATGCCTCGGACACTCTTCGCTGTCGTCATACCACCTCTCCGCGAAGATCCCGCATCTGGTGCGTCTCCGGGAGTGCATTGACCGTGTAGCCACGCCGTTTGACAGAAACGATGCACGCCCTCGCGCGCCGAGGCACTAGTGCGGAGCTTCCTGCATACAAGCAGCATCTATCGCGGTGGCGCGTAGCTAAACACGATCCGCTCGCGCACCGACCGGCCACAAGCAGTGCCTGCTGCGCGGCCACACACCATATGTCTGCGAATCACAAGAGGTGCGGTTGCGGTCGAGCGTACGTGTGTACGTTATCGGGCGCAAATTTTACTCTTCCGGTCGTGCACATTCACCGGGGACTGGCACAGCTTGCCCCGCTGCGCGCTACTCCTGGCCGAATAGCGTTCGCCGATCTCCACTGCTTCTCCATGGACTCGTGCCCAAGAGACCCAGAGCGCGGCTTAGCCGAGGCGACACATGGTTTTGGCTTCCATGCCATGTCAAAATGAGCGCCTACACGGTGCAATACGAGAGGTCAGTTTTGATCTATGCGCCAGGGAGCTCGCGAATGCCGTACTCAATGCGCCCATACTCTCTACGGACGACGAAGACGGATCATGACTTGAGCTAGCGGTATTGTCCGGTTGTGAGCCCGACGATCTGGCCCAATTGCCGAGAGACGATGTACGGATTTGCACCCTGAAGGCCTGAAGTTCCGGAGGGCCCGATGCCAGTTCCTAGAATGCGAGACGCTCCAACAACGACGCAGCACTGGTACAAATAGCTCGCGGCGCCGTCCGTGCTACTAAACGGTGCAGTCAGAATTGACGTGATGGGAAGCTAATGGGTCGAAAGACGAGCCAGCCTCGGCTCCCTCTTCAATATCAAAGTCGGCCTTATGGCCATCCTGTGCCAAGGTGTTCTGTGCCCGGGGAGCGGAGAAGTCGACTGTGGTCAGGAAGCCCGAAGCCTGTTCTTTCCTCCGCGTCCGCCGCGTCAGTACGCGAAGGGCAATGAGCATGGGCGAGATGGTCTAGAAGCAAGACGCTACGTGAGTGCGCGCTAACCAGGATGCAATCGATGTAGACTGACCGAAAGCATGGAGTAGCATGAGAACCCGACGGCGACGTCGCTGCCAATCCCGTAGGTAATCATATACGTCATGCTGCCTATCGTGAATGGAAGGGCGGACTTGATGACGATGGCCATGGCGCCAGTGTACACTCGCCTCCCCTCGTCGGAGAACGTGTAGCGATGGCCCATGTTTATGATGATGAGGGTGGTCACGATGACATTGAACGAGAAAGTGAGTGAGTTCCACGCGGTGCCAAATTCGGTGGATGACCCAGCGAAATAGGTTCCGTTCGCGTGGCCAGACTCGTACAACAGCCCGAGGCAGGCTCCTGCAAGTGGCGACCTCAAGAAGGAATGATCGATCTGTAACAAGATCATCGCGGGGAATATGATGATGTAGGGATAGGCGGGATCACCCCGTGGATATTACCATGGTGAGAGAAGGTATGGGTGGGGAGCAGCAGGTGGTGCTAGATTTGTACTACAGCACTCTGTTATCTTCGCTGCGATACAGTGCACTTAGAACGGAAATGCTCTCTCAAGAGCATCCAAGTACTCACAGAGCGCTCCGTGGCCCGCGGCTCTTTTGTCTGCTTGAAGCAGGTGGCACTATTCAAGAAAGGACCTGTCTCTTTCAGTAGCAGCAGAGCGTTCCATCCGAGGAGGTCTGTCGTCATCCTGAAGACGTTTTCGTACAAGCCATCTGCTCAATATACACACAACAGCGTGACAATAGACAGACATAGCACAGGACAAGAAAGCAATCTACCGCGAACCGATCTACCGCTGCTCCCTCGGTTCTGCGAGAAGTGCGATGAGCATAATACACGCAGGGCAGGAAGCGCTCATGCAACTTACGTGACCACTGGATGTTGAGAATGAGGTTGTCGTACCCGCGACCGTGCATCTTCTCCATGGCCTTCTGCGCTGCGGACTTCTCCTCGAAGCTGACGAACGCAAAGCCCTTACCCGCACCCGTCTCACGATCGCGTCCAACGTACACACGCGCGACGCGCCCGAACACACCAAAGAGATCGCGGAGGTCGTTCTCCTGGGTGTCTTCCGAGATGTTCGTGACGCGAAGCGTAGGGAGATCGTCGCGTGAACCGCCTGGCCGGCCCATCGACTCGCCAGGTCCACGTCCGCCGCCACGCATTGAAGGGGGAACGTACTTGCCGCCGGTGCTCGCTGCGGGCGCGGCAGCAGCGGGCTCGGCAGGGGTTCCAGTATCGTCGAGGCCCAGCGGGGGAGTGTCTATGGAGGATTAGAAGGTATCGACAATCGATATGGCAAGATCATCATACCGGCACCATCGAGACCAGATAGAGAGTCCTTGTAGGGACATTTTGCGGTGAAGTGATCGCCCTTGCACAACCTACAGACGACCTTTCCAGCACCAGCTTTTGCGAGGTTGGCCTTGACGGCCTGCTCCGCGGTCGGTTCAGGCTCAGAGGACTGGCGCGTCACGATGTCAACATAGCACGGAACAGGAAGATTACAGAGATTGGCGTACCTTATTGCCCGGGCTGAGCTTCAGGTAGACGTTCTCTCCTACGGTCGTCGTTGCACGATCAGGACCAGGCTTGTTGCCCTTCTCTTGGCCGAACTTCGCCCATGTTTTCCGCTCCGCCACGCTGTGGTCCACGACCGCCTTCTGCAGCACACGCTTAATCTTCTTCGTAACCTACGGAAAGCATCCAGGTGAGCATTGCTATGCAGACGTTGTGCGGGTTGAGTGGGACATACCTTGACTTTCTTGCCCTCATCGTTGATAATGTACTCTACGGTAGTACGGACTCCGTTCTCATCAACGTAGTCCTCAACTTTCTCTTTCGGAGTCTCTGCGTGGTATACTTCAGTGAGTATCGCAGAGCCGGCGTTCGCTTGATCGGACTCACCGAGCTCATCGACATCGTCCGCCCAGGACGTTTTGGGTGCGCTACGAAAGACAGACATCTAAATTGTGTTGATAATCGGCTAACACATCCAGAGACATACTTTGCAGAGGCCATAGTGAGTGTGCGGGGAAGGGAATGGATGCGCGCTGCTGAATCGGCTCGCAAAGCAAATCGCAAAGCAGTCACGAATTTGTGACACGCTGTGACTGACTCCCGTGACCCCGCTCCGAGCGGAATGAGCGCGTGCGTCTTCCAAGCTTGTCCTGGTCCAGGTTCTGTTCGTTCAGCAACATTTCTCCTTCGGAGCTGTCCTACCTGACCTCCTGTAATTGCACTGTACTGCTGGAGACCTTCGGAAACGCTGACGGCGGCACACCAATATCCATCCAATCTGACGGGTACACAAGACACTCCGTGACATGGCAGCTCAGACGGAAGCAGCGGGACAGTGAGCAGAAGGTCATAGGCCCGATGCTCCGTTATTGAAATCCTGATTGTAACGTACAGAACGCAGCTGACGGCAAGGGATGCTGACACCCATGCTCTCGCTTCCTCCTCGGAGCTCCTCACCTCGCTCGAAAACCACTCGGACGTCGTATCCTGGATCAACGATATTCTGGGGGTGTCGGAAGAGCCTAGTGATGGGGATCGTTCTGCTGCGCTGACTGAACTGGACCGACACGTCTCACACCTAGTTGGTACACTTGAAATCGCTTCTGAGGACACCTCTGCGCAGGTCGACAGGCTCATCGAAGACATTTCTCGCGGCGCTTCTCGTCTCACCTATGATCTCCACTTCATGCGGGAGAGCGCGTTGTCTCTTCAAAGCGTTCTACACAATGTCGAAGGCAAGTCCCAATCGACTCTGGGTGCAGAAACCGATGCAGCGTTGGAGAGGCTGCACTACCTTGACCTCGTAAAGCGCAACATGGAGGCCACTCGAGAAGTGTTGAGGGAAGCGGAGAGCTGGAGTACCCTGGAGAGCGACGTCACCTCCCTGCTTGGCGAGAAGAGCTACGAGAAGGCCGCAGAACGGTTATCCGAGGCGTCCAAGAGCATGTCCGTATTCGAGAACACCCCCGAGTACGAGAGCAGACGGACGCTTATGGTCAGCCTCCAAAATCAGCTAGAAGCATCTCTCAGTTCGGCTCTAGTCGCAGCTGTCAACTCCCAGGATGTGGCTGTATGCAGAAACTACTTCTCGATATTCCGCAACATCCAGCGAGAGTCCGAGTTCCGCAACTATTACTATGGTTCGCGGAGGGGACCGCTCGTCGAACAATGGCAGAGTGCACGCCTGCGCGATTGCGATACAGGGTCGCCTATAGAGCAGTCGACTTTGACGTTCCCGACCTTCCTCCCGACTTTCTACCAATCCTTCCTGGCCATCCTCCAAACTGAGCGAACGTCTGTACCCGCCATATTCCCCGACCCGCGACCGACACTGTCTGCTCTGATCACCTCCACGCTCTCCGCACTACAGCCATCCTTCCCTCAACGACTAGAGGCGATGTCTACCTACTACGGCGCAACAGCACTAGCTCACCTCATCTCCGCATACCGCGCCACGGAGGACTTCGCGAATGCTACCGACAAGATCATGGAGAAAGTCAGCTACGCTGCGCCGGTCTCCTCCGAAGATCAACCTACCCCCGGTCGCCTCCGCCGTCGTTCCTCTGCACGCATGTCGATGTCGATGACCCGTCGCACTCACCGCGCCTCTATCAGCGGTACCGGCGCGCTGGCGCCGCCTACTCTTGACTGGGATCAGGAGCTGTTCGAGCCCTTTGTGGACTTCCAAGTAGACTACGCTACTCTCGAGACACGCTATCTCGAGGACGCGCTCAAAGCTGCGCTGTCTGCCGAATCCCGCGGACGCGTCGATCATGCCCGGCTCTTGCGAGAGCGTGCCGTGGACATCTTTGGAGTCGCGGAGGAAGCTGTCACGCGCTGTATGGCCTTCACTCACGGCTACGGCGCACTAGGCCTCGTGAAGGCCGTAGACAAGCTCTTCGCTGACTTCGCCGACGCATCGAAGATCGAGATCCAGTCACGCCGCTCGGGTCAGAGCGGCCAGTCCTTGACTGCGTCAGCCTCGGGCGAGGATCTCTCCGACCTCGACTACACCGCGGAAGACTGGGCCGACATCCAGGAGCTGTTGCATTTCCTCGAGGCTGTGCGGACGCTCTTGGACCGCGTGATCATGTTCGAGGGCAAGCTGCGCTCGACCATCGTGCAGGTGTCGACGACGCTGCGTCAAGCCAGGAACGAGCCGGCGAGCGTATATCTGTCAGGTGCAAGCAGGGGAAAGCTGCAGTTGCTCATGCAGTCGACATTGAATTCTGCGGAATTACACGAGCTACTAAACAAGGTCGACCCGGAGCCGTCCAGCCAGCCGCCTTCCAGAGGTGATGCATTCCTCACACCTACGCCCCCGACACCTGACGCTCGTCGTTCTCCTTGGGTGTTCGCCGTACCCCATCCATCATCAGCTCCGCCGCTTCTAGTAAGTGCTCGCGCCGCGATCTCAGAGCTCGCCAGGACCTGCCAACAAGCTCTGCAAGACACCATCCTATCTCCCCTTCACAAGTATCTCGCATCCTACGCCTCCTCGTCTCTCTGGTCCACGCCGGGCGACCCGAAAGCCAAGCGCCCTCTTGCTGGCAGTGCACTCAGCGAGGTGCAAGTGCCCACGTTCTCGCTCTCGCCGAGCAGCACGATGCAGCACGTTGCCGAGGGTCTGCTGAATCTTCCGCGGTTGTTTGAGGTCTACGCCGACGACGACGCGCTAGCATTCTCACTCGAGACGCTCCCTTTCATTAGCGCGGAGCTCCTACGTGGTCTCACTGAGCCCCCTCCGCCCGCGGAGCCGACGCTTTCCTCTTCTGGGCTCTCGCACGCCCGACGCTCGCCATCCCTCTCCCTCAAGGCCGCCGCTGGCTCTACTGGAGCGAGTCCCATCCCTGCACCCGTCCTCACGCCCGAGGCTGTTTCGGCAGCTTGGCTCTCATCGCTCGGCCTCTCTCTTGTATCTCGCATGACGTCCGACGTGCTCCCGCGCATCGCGAAGCTCACTCCAGCAGGGGCGGCGCAACTCGCATCGGACCTGGGCTATCTCTCGAACATCGTGATGGCGCTCAACGTGGAGTCACCTGAGCTAGAAAAGTGGCGAGAGTCTGTCGACTTGGACGACATGGCGGGCAGACAAAAGTTGAAGGAGGCGAGGGAATCGGGTGCGGCGGGAGAGAAAGAGGATCCGATTTTGTTGACAGTGGCGAAGTTGAGGGGTTGGGTGTAACTTTGCGGTGAGCTTGTATACCCTCATGAGGACTCTGAATTACTCGTTGTCTATGAAGTGATTTCTTGCAGACGGTGCATGCTTGAAATGATATCCCGCGCGCCTTACTACTATCTTCAAGCTCGACAAATACTTCTGTTATTTCCTCGGACTACACTCGTCCCTGCACTATTCGCGCCCTTGAGCCAGGTATGATGTACCGATATCAAAGGTTTCCAATTGCTTCGATTCGCTCGTAAGTCATCGTTGGTCGCCTGCGGAAATCCTGGTTTTTTCCCATACACTTGTACTGCTTTGATGATCGCCATTTTTGGGTTCCTGTGAGCTGCTTTCGCACGGAAGGCTTGTCTCGCGTGGATACTAAGCGCAATTCCCAAATGATCCGTTTGTGCGTTCATTGAGCTTTGTTTTTCTTCGACTCTAATTTTCGGCGAGGTACGTCGCCGCACCCTTGTTAGGCGACATCACTGAGCGATAGTGAACCCAGGGCTATCTCTGGACCGCGACGTTGCTTGTGGCATGCATGTCTTCGGCCTCAAGCTAGGCATCATCTTGTCGGGTCTTCTGGGAGTCATGAACCGTATGTGCTCCTTGTTTCATCTTCCACTTGGAAAGCTATTCCGACTCGTCCTGTTCTTGATGTTTCTGTTATTAACGCTAACAGAGCCGGACCATTTTATATGCGTGTTCGCCTTGGGCCATACCGATGGCTGGTGGGCAGTTTCTCCGAGCGGTTCGCGTTGTGGTTGATGTTGTGGTTTGCCTTCGCCCTTTTCCTTTCCTTACAATCCAAGGTTGGAGGCGACGGCATTGACGGTGAACAGCCACTACCCACAGCGGTACGGGAGTCTTGGCCCACTCAAGGTGCCTGGGGGTGAACCCCGCTTACGGCACTGGAACCAAGACCCACAGCCTGAACGGGGGCGTTGGCTCGATGACGGTCGCTTTTGCCTCGCAGCCATGGAATGTCCCTCCCATTTTGCCGATGTACTCGCCGGATGTGCCCAGATCGCTGTAGTTGATGTATGAATCCGCCCGCGGTCGCGTCGATGGGCGCCGACGTTTACGGTGAGCCGCCTCCTCCATCTATCCATGTGACGGTTGGTCATCTGTGTTTGTCGATCCTCCTAGCACCCGACTACCCACGACCGGAGACAGCGGCATTGACGGTGCGGAACCATTGCCCACAGCGGTACGGGAGCCCCAGCCCACTCGAGGCACCTGGGGGTCAGACCCCGCTTACGGTGCTGGGACTGGGACCCACAGCCTGAACGGGGGCGCCGGCCCAATGACGGTCGCCTTTGCCTCGCAGCCGTGAGCATCTCCTTCCAACGTCCTCACATACGCGTCGCCTCCGGTTTGATCATGTTCCCAGGTCGTTAATGTCGGTGGCGCTGCAGGGGCGGCCCGAGGTGGCGTCGCAAGTTACTGCGATGTTGGCGTCGGGGAGCGGCAAGGCTTGGTTGCGGATAGATGGTAAGGCTTACATACGCACCTCATGTCGTCGACGAGAGCTGAACGACGTCCAGGATGTGGCTAAGGGTTCAGGCTAGATGTGGCGTCGGGCGGAGAGGTCGATGAGGTGGGACGGACATGCTTCGACGTCGGACGGGTGGCCAGGGGAAGGGCAACTAGGCGACGGAGAGAGGGGGAAGAGGGAGGAGAAGGTGGGTGTTCGAAGACAAGGAGCGATCCTAGGATGGGCGGTGCGTGGAGGCTTATATCCCCAGGCTACCGCAGTTCGCACTCCGCCGCGAGTTCCCGGTTAGCCACAGTGCGATTCGGGCTACCCTCTGCACCGGCCTATTGTTCCACCTTTTTAGCTCTCAAAGGCCTCTCATATCTCCGCGAATCCTTCAACAATGCCCAGACCACGCGTGGTCGTTATCCTCTCCGAGAACGCGCTCGCCGGCCGCCGACGCCACACCCCGTCCTCGCGGACCGAACCACGAACTAGCATGGCCCAGGAGGTACGTTGTTAGCCCTGCAGTCTTATCGCTGCTTAGATCCATACCTCCGTCCCCTTCCCTAAGGTGTTCGTCGAGGTCGAAGTGTCAACGCCACATCGCACCGTCGACGCCACAATGCGTACGTTTGGCGCTTACGCGCGACGCGTCTGGCACGTGATCAGAGCCGCGGTTGTGGCGCGCTTTTCGCACTGTCTGACAACACACGAATATCCATCCCTGCACATAATAGGCGATAGGCGAAGAACAGGATGAAACCACACAAGGTTTCTAGGAACACAGCAGTGAGGGATACTGTCGCACGCGATACTTTCTGACTGAGAGGAGGCGTGTACAAGGCGCTATATGTATGATGCAGTTGGTACGCGCATTCACCTCCACTCGCGGAACCATCCATGCCTTGACTGATCCTCCGCGTGCATCTAGGCACTCGTATGGCCCAGCTACGGCGACGTTGTATATTCAGGGGGACAATCTTCGTAACATCCGCTGCCAATCGGAGGAGGGTGCTCGTACCAGAAGAACCCCTTCGGACTAACCTAAGGCGGTCAGGACCCGGTAAGCACAATACAGTCATATCATCCCTGCAGCAAGGTCGACATCGGCGCCGGGCTCGGCCAGAAGTCCTTCTGCCCTTCTGCCCTTCTGCTCTTCTCATGCGCGACGACTTCCAAGCCATCCTCGAGCTTCTCCAGCCGTCTTCTCGCCATCCCACCTCATTTCGCTCCCCGTCGACGGCCTCCCACGCACGCTCGGACGGTGGCCAGGTGACCGCGGGGCCATCAACAGATGCCGGCGAGATAGGCTCGGAGGTGCGGGCCCGGTGGTGCGAGGACGTCGGTACACATCCATGCGGGACGTTCGCAGCAGGTACACATGCTTCGAATTTCGAAAGACCTCGATGACGTCCCCACGTGGACGGGCGTAGGTCGCGAAAAGGTACCGACAGACCTAGTTTGCGGTACTCACCGGCTACGTGCAGCGTATCCCCGCATAGATGCACATGTGGTCGTCGCACATCATCGCACATCCCGTCCTCGGAATCACGTCAACGTCGACCGCCAACCTGCGCCACCGCCAGCTGCCCGGAATGCCGAGTAGCTCTGAGAAGCCTAGCAGGGCCAGCACGCTGGGTGGGAAGTCGAACGAGTTTGTATTGACTGATAGAAGCCGGCATGCCAGAAATACTTCATGTATTGGTACAATTTAGCGTCCCTCGCACACGATGTACACCGTCCATGGAGCACGAAATACAACGGTAAGCGTGTATACTTAGAACTTGACCTTGCTGACGACCTCCCAGAAGTGCTTGCCCTGGATCTCCGCAATCTCGAGCTCGAGAGGCGTGGGTTGGCGTGAACCGTCGCCGGAAGCGAAGGTGCCCGCACCCCAAGGAGAGCCTGTAAAATGCCCCCACTTAGCTTCTATTTTTCTGGCACTCGGCGCGACCGCAGCCGCAGATCAATGACGCATACATGCGCCTTCCTGTGCCTGCGGACGCCTCCAAGCCTAGAGGATAAAGTTCACTCACCACCGCGGACCTCGTTGACGTTGGTGAGCTGAGCGAAGGCCTTGGCGTAACCGAGGGGAACGAAGTTGATGCCGTGGTGGACCAAAGTCGACAGAGAGGCAATCACGGTGGACTCCTGGCCACCACCGGGCGACGCGGTGGAGACGAAGACGGAGGCGTACTTGCCCGCGAGCGCACCCTGCGCCCAGAGGCCGCCGGTCGCGTCCCAGAACGCCTTCCACTGCGCGGGGAAGTTACCGTACCGGGTGGGGATGCCGAACACGAACGCGTCGAACTGAGCGAGCTCGGTGGGCGCGAGGATGGGGTACGCGGGCTTCGGAGGAGCGTGCATCTTTTCAAGGATGTCCGAAGGGAGGGTCTCGGCGATCCTGCGATTTTGGCGGGCTGTGAGCATACGAATACGGAAGTTGGGGACAGACGCACTGGTAGATCGTGGCCGAACCACCGGCGGCAGCGATACCGGACTTCACGGACTCGGCCACTGTAAATGCGTGTGATTAGCATCGACGCCTGCACGCGTTTATAGACACGGTACGCACCCTTGGCGATGTGGCCGTACATGGAGTAAATGACGATGGCGATTCTAGGGGCAGACATGGTAGCAGCAGGAGCGGTCTCTGTAGCGGGTGCAGGAGCAGGGGTGGGTGCGGGTGCGGGTTGAGAAGGGGCGGTCTTATCAGCGGGCTTTATATCGTCTGCGTGGTTGTTCTTGAGGCGCTTTCCGGGGAAGCACATCCAATGAAGCGGGGAGGAGGATAGAGAACGAGGACAGGGACGGCGAGGAGGGTTTTATACATCGATCGAGCGTCTAGAGCACACAAGCTGTCTGAGATGCCGTGAGACGTTCTGTCCTCGATTGGAGAGATGCACATTCTTCCGCATTCCTTCGCCCAGCCACCAGGTAAGGATCCCCTCTTCAGGCTCATCCCCTCTTCCCTATCCCCGCCACCGGTTCGCCATCGTGTTGCACCAGCAGACAGATCGCCTGACGGTGAATTCCGCCTGTATGCGAGCCATGGATGGCCGAAAGTCGCGCAGAGACCGTGCAAGGACCGGTGCTCTTCGAACGCGTCCATCCGACGCGTCTGTCGTCATAATGCGTCTACCGATCATAGGCGCCCCTCTCTCGCGCACCTGCCATATCCGGAACGATTCTCTCGTCCATCCCCGCACCTTGGTCCCAAATCCGTCTCTCCGTTCTCTCGACCGTCGCGCCAAATCATTTCAAGACCGCGCCATCGCAATACCTGACAAGCCTCGGTCATCGTCGTAATGACCATCGTAACAGACAACGCCAACCGACGGGCTGCTTAGCAAGAACACCGCTCAGCATCAGACGTGCTCGAACGGTGCGTTCGATCAAGCAGATCCGCAAATGGTTCGAATGCTCTCACCCCTTCTCACGCGCCCCCGAGACAGGCCAGGATAGACCTGCGTTTAGAGTGGCAGATTCCCCTTTACGGCAAGCCTTTCTGCCGCGAGTTATGCTAGCCTCAGAGTGGGCCCTGTGGCTACACGGCAACGCTCCATGGGCGCACGGGCGCTGCCTCGGCTTTCTTTCGTTTGACAGAACGCTGACAAATTTGGCATGTCAATCCACATTAGCAGTACCCTAGTGGAATGACAAATCGATAGAGCAGCTTCAGCCAACTTTCTCGTAAAGTGGGCGGTCGTGCAATCAAATTCATGCGGACAGGGTGGTTAGGGTGGCATGCTTCCTTACTCACCACTGGTGTCGTAACATCAGCACTATTTGTCCGGTGCTAATAAGCCTGCCCCATGGGGAAAGTCGCTCGGCCAGTCCAGTACATTGGGCCATGCCTTCATATTGATTTGTTTGTCTAAAACTGCCGGTCCTTGTCGATTAGTGGTTAGATCATCACGTTGTGGTTACACCGCAGTACCGTGAAGACGGAGGCTCGAATCCTCCCTGGGACATCTTTTTCCACTGCGTTTCTCTTATCATGGCAGCCATTGATTCTCCACTGCATGGCGAAAGCAACCGACTGGCTCTTAACAGACTTCGAGTGGCATCCAAGCCCAAGAAATTCGTTCTACCTTCGTTCGAACGTTGGTAGAAGTCATAAGAAGGCGTAGCAGCAACAGCTACCGGTCCTTGTCGATTAGTGGTTAGATCATCACGTTGTGGTACTCCACAAATCCGTGAAGACGGAGGCTCGAATCCTCCCTGGGACATTACTTTTTTCACCCCATACTACTGTATTGTGCCCGGATACGGGATGAATTTCGAAAAAAAGTGAATTCCTCCGAATCCTCAACGACAATCCACCCTCGTATACTACTAAACAGTGTGCCATCTACCTCTAGATGCCCTGTAGAAAAATCAGCTCGAAAAGACAACATCTACAAGGTGATCTGGCATTGTACCCAGATGCGGGATGGTACGGTTTTTGGCCATTCTACTCTCTCACAACTTCCACACCTTGGTCTATTGCACTGAATTCTCATGTATGCTGCTCTTGTGGGTTCTGTGATTATTTATACAGTTGAATGCAAAAAATGGGAGGGTCTGGATGACGAGACACAATGTATTGTATGGTCGCTGGTCTATCACCAATTTGTCGTCTGTCTCTATTCTCCCCAGCCTCTCCTTTGTGCGCGATTCTTTCTGTAGCCAATTCTTCCGGTGTCTGGCTAGTGTCAGGCGTGAAATCTGAGGCATACTGAGCAAAATTGAACTGTAGAAGCTGTTCATCCCGCTACCGGGTACGCGCGCGCGCCATCCCGGTTCGGGGTCCGATACGGTACAGCTGTTTTCGAAATGATTGGACAGCCGCTCCGACGCGCGCTTTTGACGCTGAACGCTCCAAAAAATCCAGAAATTCAAAAAAACCCTCGAAAAAGACTGTATCATGGTTTTTACCCGCGAAGAGCGAGATTTGTACTGTGTAGATACGTACGACCAAGTTCTATGCATATACTATGCACGTTTTCGGCATGTGGGAGGCGGCAGAGGTTGGTCGGGTAGCCAGCTCAGCACGGGCGCCTCCCACATGTGCGATGTCAGGGCGACGTACTGACGAGCTCATTATCGCACGGGGATTAACACCTACGAGTAGAATATGAGTACCACGAAAAGCGCATGAGATTTATGGATGGTTGTGCACAGAATGGCAATTGTTAGGAAGTGTCAAGCAGGGTTTCACTGAATGTACGCAGTAAGGCTGCCCATGTTCATATGTAAGTACAACATCTAGACGGCACCGCTCTTCATGGTTTCCCGAAAGGCGCTCTGAAGCAGTGAATTACGGCATTTCAGAGCCAAGCATGCTACTGAATGGTGTAACAGAGTGCTCTTTCGCGCCCCGTTCGAGGAGTCTAGTATGCTACTGATGACAAGCGCCCATGCTGAGCTGGCTACCCGACCAACCTCTGCCGCCTCCCACATGCCGAAAACGTGCATAGTATATGCATAGAACTTGGTCGTACGTATCTACACAGTACAAATCTCGCTCTTCGCGGGTAAAAACCATGATACAGTCTTTTTCGAGGGTTTTTTGAATTTCTGGATTTTTTGGAGCGTTCAGCGTCAAAAGCGCGCGTCGGAGCGGCTGTCCAATCATTTCGAAAACAGCTGTATCTAACAGTTTCGCATATCCAGCGACGCTCATTGCATACGACTTTCTGTGTTCACCTAATCCCATGTAGTGAGGACACGCCATCGAGCGCATCCAACCGTGTTGTAAACTTCAAGATAGTCATATCTAAAGCGGTACTGTGACGGATTCGAAGGCTTGACGGCAGAAATTACCGCTATATCTTCCGGTGGACCAGTGCCCACACGGCCGCGAGGCTAACAGTACATGTGTACTTGACAGAATCAAGGCTGCCGTCATCCTTGGCAGGTACTGTCAGTCCATACGAAATCCCAGGCTGGTGGAACACTCACAGATGCTAGATCGATAGCGGATGCCAGAGGCATTTTCGCCAAAGGTTGTCCGAGCCGGCGAAGTCAACCAGCGATGTTCTATCTAGCATTTCTGCATGCAGTTGCATGCAGCTGAGCGCGGGGATGCGCACCGCGTCATGCGCCTCGCAACCCGCGAGTCATCGCGCAGCTACGACGTGCCAAGCCCCGTCTGCCGCCATAAATCCAGCAGTGTAGAGCACATGAGGGAGCGACACTACAGATCATTGACCGTGACGTACCGAAGTCTCCCCGCACATACTCTCACCCTATTGTAGATCCGCAAGCGATGACGACTCCAGAAGAACTGCACAAGCTGACGTCCCAATTCTACGACGGGAACCCGGACATGGAGGACGGGAGGCTCCGTCTGCACCGGATCGAGTACGAGGTCACCCTTCGCGCGATCCTGAACGAGCTTCCTCCCGGGCGCAAAGGGCTCAAGATCCTGGACGTCGGCGGGGGCACGGGTACGTCGTACCTCTCTCATACAAAGCCTTGTGAACGCTCGCTGCTTTGAGCTTCCGGGACACTATGTACGACTGAAATGACGGAGGCTCAGAGCAGCGCTCGCCGCGTCTCCCCATACGACACCACCTCACCTCGACACATCCGCTTCCACTGCTCACACCCCCACCCAGGTCCATACTCCTTCACGCTCGCCGCGCTCGGACACACCGTCACCCTCATCGACCTCTCCCCCGGGCTCCTCGCGCTCGCCTCCGCCCGCGCCTCCACCCTCCCTCCCGCCTCGCGCCCCGCGCGCATCCTCCTCGGGGACGCGACCGCGCTCTCCTCCGTGCTCCCCGCAGACGAGCGCGAGACGTTCGATGCGGTGCTACTCCTCGGTCCGCTCTACCACATCATGTCTGCGGAGCTGCGCGAGCGCGCGATCCGGGAGGCGTGGGCGATGGTTAGGCCTCCCTCCGGAGATGTATCTGACGACGGGGAGCCTGAGGAACCCAATGTGGCCAAAGGCGGAACGCTGTTCTGTGCGTGGGTGAGCAGGTGGGCGCATTATCGCGACGTGGCGATGCGCGACCCGGCGCGGCTTGCGAAGAAGAGCGTGTTCTACGCGAAACATGCGGTGGATGGGTGAGTACGAGATCCAGAGGTTGCTTGTTGAATGGGTTTATTGGTTTCTCGTCTCTGAAATTCAATCCTCACACGTTCCTTGTAGAGACTACGTTCGATTGAACGAGAATGGACAGGCGTGCCACGCGATGAACCATGAGCTTCCCGCGAACATGCCTGTGATCCTGAAGCGAGTCACCGGCGAGGAGAACGTGAAGATGGTGGGCACGGAAGGTCTCCTCGCGGGCGGGCTTGACAAGCTCGTAAATGAGCTACAAGGCGAGGAGTTCCAGGTCAGCCGTATCAGCATACGCATCTCAACTCTGGAACTCATCTCACGTTGTCATGCACTACCGAACGTCAGGCTTGGGTGGACAAATGTTACGAAGTCGGGACAGACGCGCACGGCTGGATACTTGCGGACCACATTGTCGGCGTAGTGTCAAAGACCGCTCGCGATGATACTCTATTACGGGCAACGTAGGGAGCTCGTACATCTACGGTACATCTACGGAGGATGGGGTGGGGGGAATACCTATACAACAATGAGACACGTCTACTTGATGGTCGTTCTGTTCACAAATACTGCTGCCATGTACTGTCCAAAAAACAGCACCCCCAATGTCTTACGCCGAAGACGAGTTCTTGGACACCGCCGCTGCGGCCTCGAGAGCCTGCTCGACGTCCGCAATCAAGTCTTCTACCTCCTCCACGCCAACCGAGAGCCGGACGAGGTTATCGCCAATGCCGAGCATCGCGCGCTCCGCCGCCGGGATGCTCCCATGCGTCATCTGCGCCGGGAGCTCCGCCAAACTCTCAACACCCCCGAGGGACTCCGCGAGCGTGAAGAGGCGCGTGGACGTCAAGAACGTCTCCGCCTCCCGCGCGCCGCCGCGGATGCGGAACGAGATCATGCCCCCATACGGGAACCCGCCCGCAGCGTCCCCATGCTCCTGCACATACCGGTCCACAAACGCGCGCGCGTGCGGGGAGAGCGAGCGGTACGCGAGCTCGTTGCGCGGGTGGCTCGCGAGCCCGGGGTAGATGACCTCCTCGACGTGCGGTGAGCGCTGGAGCGCGCGGGCGACCGCGAGCGCGTTCGCGCCGTGCGCCTTCATGCGGAGGTGGAGCGTCTTCGCGCCGCGCTGGGCGAGCCAGCAGTCGTACGCGCTCGGGACGGCCCCGATGGCGTTTTGGAGGAAGCGCAGCTTGTCGGCGAGCGCGGCGCGGTGCGCGGGGAGGACGAGCGCGCCCATGACGACGTCCGAGTGCCCGTTGACGTACTTGGTGAGCGAGTGCATGACGATGTCTGCGCCCTGGAGGAGCGGGGAGGAGTAGAACGGCGAGAGGAAGGTGTTGTCGACGAGCACGAGCGGGTCGGAGGGCGCCGCGCGGGCGAGCGCGACGATGCGCGGGATGTCGATCAGGCGCAGCGTGGGGTTCGTCGGGGACTCGATCCAGATAAGCTGTGGCAAAGCGAGCGTGAGTGAGTGGGAATGGTCTATACGCGTCCTGGGGGAAGAAGACGAACCTTGGTGTTTGGCCGGAACGCGGCGCGGATGGTGTCATCGTCCGCGTTTTCGAGGTCAACGAACGTGGTCTCGAGGCCCTGGTTCTCGGACGCGACGCGGGTCATATACCGGAACGTGCCGCCGTATACGTCGTTCACGCTGATGATGTGCGCATCGGGGCCAAGCGACTGGAGCACCGTCGCCGTCGTGGCGGATCCAGAGGAGAACGCGAGGGCGTACGCGCCGCCAGATTCGAGTGCAGCAAGCGTCGTCTCAAACGCGTTGCGGTTGGGGTTGCCGGACCGCGAGTATTCGAAGCCCTGTGTACAGCGGTGTTAGGGCTCCCATCTGCGAGGTGGAAAAGCCAAAAACCATAAAAAAAGACGCACCTTGTGCTTTCCAATCCCGTTCTGCTTGTAGGTCGTGCTGAGAGAGATTGGGGGGATCACCGCGCCCGTCTCCTCGTTGGCCTCGGAGCCTGCGTGGATGGCACGGGTGCCGAAGCCGTCCAGGGTGCCCTTCTTCAAGGGGTGGACGCCGTTCGCGCCGTTGGTGTGGGCGGCGGAGGTGGAAGCCTCTCCGTTGAGCACTGCGGGCGTCATGTCGAGTATCCCGGAATGTATGTAAGGCGTCAAAGCAGAGAAAGAAGGGCAGAAAAAAGGGATTGGGGGTGCCGGAGGGAGGCGAAGTAAGTAGAGGAGACGGTCGACCGCTGGATGGTCGTTTTATAGCTCGTCGGGGCGGAGGAGGCTGAGCGCAAGAAACGGTTGCGGCAGCATGACGAGATCCCCGACAAACTGACGAGAAAAAGTGCGAGGCCGGCTGACAAATACGCGCGGTGGCTCAGGCTGACCGCCTCGCGCGCGCGTCCTCCAAGCACCTGCCAGCTGCCACCGATTCGTCAGGATCTCGTACTCGGCCTGAGCGTCGCGCGCACGGATCCTGGAATATGCTCCGTGCGAGAGCGCGGGCGTGCATTCTCCGACCCCGCATTGGCCCGCGCCCGCGAGTTTACGTGGGCTCGTGGACAGCGTAGCGTAACGGCTTGACGGCGAAGGCTGGTCATCTGGCGGTATTCGCGGAGGCTCGCTCCTGGGGTGCGCAAGACTACCAACGCTTGGCGGCCGTATCTGACCGCGAAGTGCATGCTCTACCTGCCCCGTGGCAGCGATCTATCAGGCTGGCTCCGTACGTGGCTCGCGTGGACGTCTCGGGTGTCGACGCACAGACGACACGACACGCAGGATGCATTCAAGACGGCAGCCAGTGTCTCCGCTCTCTCGGGACGCCTCTATTGCCCTTCTATATGAAGCTCGTCTTGCGCTTGTCTTGCTGGATCCGCTATGAGACTAGTGCCTACTTCTGGAGCCGTGTCGTACATGAAATGCTTCTCATGACCCGCCAACGTCTCGTGTTCCAATGCTATTCTCGTTCGTCCTCGGTATCCCAATTGTACAAGCTATTCACACACGCGCAAAATACATCATATCATACAACGTTCCTCCGCCATCCCTGTTGTTCTCGCCCAGCATTGCATAAATGCGCCCGGTCGTCGTCACCAGCCCCACGATCCCCGGACCGCTCTCAACGTCAAGGTCGTTTATGAGGACGACTTCTTGCCTGCCTTCTTCGCGGCCGCCCGGGCGCGGGTGATCTGCTTCTTCCAGCCGTAGCACTGGTTGCACGCTGTCGCAATATCAGGTCAGTCTTGCTCATCCAGACGTTTGCGCAGGGAGATGCCAGCCAGGGTCGCGCTACACGAACGCATATAGGGACGGGAAACATGACGTACTCGGCGATCCGTGCTTCTTGCACTGGTAGACACCATCCTTGTTCTGACTGGACGCAGGGGCTTCGAGGCCCTCGCGGTCGATAGGGTCGAACTGTACATCGAGGTGAGTACAAGCAAACGGAAGGTAAGGACAGGGGTGACGCACTCCGAAGAAGGTATCGTTCTCTTCCCGTCCGTCGTACGAGCAGGTCGTGCACTGCGACAAACACTTAGCACCAGTATCCTCCGCGCAGGATGCGCCGGCGCGCGGTATGTGCTAATACTCACCACCTCCTTGAAGTGTTGGCAGAAGTAGGCGTCGTTGATCTCGATGGTGGCGGGCGCGACTTCGGCCATGGTGATCACAAGACAGACAGATGCAAGTCTAACAACAACGATGCAGAACGTCTACGATGCAAGAAGCAGGTGCAGGCGACCCGGGGAGCTCGCCGTCTAACGGTGTGTGGTATGTGGGGACAGGATGGTAGGGAGAAGGAGAGGGTGGGAGCCCCTAGGAGAGCTTATATAGCGAGCCCCTCTGGCCCCTCGCGAGAGGCGGGGAATCACCCGAACTGCAAGGGACTGAATGGGAGGCGGTGGGTGCAGGCGAGAGCAGACGGGGCCAGATGACCACTCGTCCATCGACGGCTCGGTCACCAGGGCTGCTCACGTTCCCACCTTCCAGCCTAACCTCGTCCCTCGCAGACCGCTCTCCGTCACGTGCCTTCCCCCTCCCATCCATTCCTTGTACACGCTTATAGCCCTCTTTGCGCCTCCGTTTCTCGTCTTGGGCTACTTCGACCCCGGCTTACTACCCGACTGCTCCTTCTCTGCTTCTCTTCTCCTGCTACAGCGACCTACGCGCGCCGAACGCGCGTCGTTATCGACACTCACATCCCGGGGCACCGCGTCCATCATCATATGAATGCCCTAGCATCATATCAGGGTCCCAACTACGCGTCTACACCCCACTCAGCGAAGCTCCCTCCAAACTCGAGAGCCCCGCAATCCACCCCGTCCGCAGCCTGCCCCAGAACCGCCTCCTCGACGAGCTCCCACTCCGCCCACGGCCACCACCACCACGACCGCCTCCTGTACGCCTCGACCTTCACTCGCGCCTTGAAGCTCTCGTGCGCAAAGTCGCGCTCGTGCCCATCCTTGAGCGGAGCGGTCACCCCGACGAAGCTCCCGGGGGGCGCCTCGATCCTTACATGCAGCCGCCGGAACCACGTCCCCACGCGCAGCTCGAACGTGCCCCGCGCGCGGTCCCGCCGCACGCGCATGAACGGCGCGAGCCCACCCACGCCCAGCGCGTACGGCGGGCGGAAGTCCCACTCCAAACCCTCTCGCCCGGGGCTTGAGGGCGAGCGGTAGCCGACGAGGAAGGCGTGGACGCCGGGGAGCGCAGCGCCGCCTGCGAGGCAGAGGGTGCGCGTGCCGTCTGCGGAGAAGGCTTGGGCCCAGATCCAGCCGTGCGGGAAGGCCGCGCCCCAGTTCTTCTCGGCGTGCGCGTGCCCTGTGCCGTGGACGTCGAGCGTTTGTGGACCTCGACGCCGGCGGAGCGCGGTGCCGCCCGTCGGGGAGGCGGGCGAAGGTGGGGGCAGAGGCGACAGCGTGAGCGCGTACGAAACGGCGCTGTGCACGCTGCGGACGTGCCAGTTCAGCGGGAGGAGTCCGGAAAGGTGCAGAATCGGGCCCATGGGACCGTTTAGAGGGTGCGTGCGCGACCACGGTGTGAGCTCAGTGAGAACCATGTGCAGGCGGAAGCCTTCTTCTGGCACGCAGATGTCGTACTCGATCGTCGTCGCGGTCACCGACATGCTCCCCACGCCTGGCGCGGTGACGGTGAACGGCTGCGGCGAGCCCGGGGCGGCTTTCTTCCCGGTGGAGACGTGTATGTCGTCGGGGTAGAATTCGTACTTGAACGTCGGCTGGGCGAGCCTCGCTGCTGCTGCTGCTTCTGTTCGTACGCCCATGCCTCGTCCTACATCGTGATGTCCATCGTACTCATCCCGAGTCGGAGTCGGAGCATGTGTGTCCCTCGGCGCGGGCTCGTCGTAGAGGACGAAGACGAGGTTCCCGCGCCCGTTCGTCGCGCCTCTCACCCAGCAGAAGATGACGGCGATCGTGCCCCCGTCTGCGGTCTGCGTGCGCGTGTAGTACCCGTCGAACTTGCGCGAGCGATGGGGCGCGAAGTGGTCCGGCAGCCGTAGGATAGGCATGGCGATGCGATGGGTGTTTGGAAGAGATTTATGCGACGTGGTAGAGGCTAACCGAATCTAGCTGCAGTGGTTCGTGAGGTGGTATCGGTACAGACGATGGCGAGACCTCAGTGCACTGTGGTGCTCAAACGATTACGAAGCAAAGTGCTGAGGCCCGAGGCACCAAGGTTGAACGTTGGTTCGTGCTGAGAGGATTGGAACACACCTTAATACTACGTCAGATCTCAGATACTGCGGATGTCGCAGGTTGAGCCTGACTGACGCTGCCGTTGTCTGCTTGAGTCTCGAGAGATTGATTGGTAGCTCGCACGTATGCTCTTATATATATACCAGAGCGTTGCCAAGAGGATCGTCGAAGCCGTAAGCCTCGATGCTATTTCTGCCAATGCGGGCGATTGTGCGGGTCTCTGGGAGTGGCAGGGGCCGGTCTAAGTGTAGTATGTGTCGATGACGTCGTCGCGTGCGGCTGTAAGTTCCAATATCCAGGAACCATGTCGTGAGTTGTAATTTGGTGTATTACTTGAAGTACCAGGCTTTAGTACGATTTGAATGCTACTATCATCGATGCGCGTGCAAGAAAGCGGCTTGCTCGGAACTCAATAAAGGCGTTGCATGCGGGCTAGCACTATTAGTATAATGGAGCACGGTACTATATGCAACCAGCGAACTTCGAACACCAGTACTGTAACTCAGTCCGCGTAGCCACTTCCACTACGTGCGACCGTCGCGCGTACGATGTCCCTCTCGACGTCGGCACCGCGGTACACACGGAAAGAGTGCAGGCTGGGCAGGACGGGTTCGTGAGCGTGGGCAGGACGCGTAAGACGTGCTCGCGGGTCTCCAGGTAGTAGTGTTGATGCGAGCCGACGCTCACAGCACCTGCGGGCGACGTGGCCAGAGGCGGAGAGTTGCAGACAAACAGAGGCTGGGTGGTTGGGCTTGTGCTGTTGATGGTAGTTGGTGCAACTGGTAAACGTCAGCCTCAGGTACCTCCTTCTCGAGGAGCCTGACGAATATGTAACTCACCAACCAAGCAGCCAGCAACGGGGCGCGTCAACGTCCGCGCCCGCAAAGGCGTCCCCATTCTGGAGACAAGCAACACGTCGGGCCAAAAATCAGACACGCAGCTCAATGTGTGCCTGCTCCCTTCACGTTCCCTTCTCCCCGCGACTCTCGCCCAGGACGTTTACCGCTGTCCCCATTCGGGCCTCAGAATCGAGGCCGCGGTTGCCGGCATTGCCACCGCCATCGACATCGCCGTCGCCGTCGATGCTATCCATCTCAATGTCGATGTCAATGTCCAGGTCCATGTCCCCATTGAGGTCGTGGACCATGTCCGCCTCCGCGTAAGACCTGAACGTCGCAAGCCCGTCGCCGCCTACTCCGTCGTTGAGCGCGAACGCGATGCGGCTCCGGGGATGCGTGCTCGGCGTGTCGAACGTTATGGTCATGTCTGCGAGGCGCGCAGCGACTTTACGCAGGTTAAGCAGGACGCGGGTGCAGAGGGTGCTGTGCACGACGCGCAGTGGCCTTCGGGGGTGAGGTCAGCGAGAAGATAGTTGAGAGGGGAAGGGCGTCGTTGGGATGCTTACATTTGCATGATGGACGTGGCTGCTTTCTGGACGGGTGAGCGTGCGATCAAGAATACGGATGCGGATGTGAGTTCTTGGCGATAGGCGGTGGACGTGATAGGGTAGGATCGCTCACCGGCGCGGAAAGCATAAAGCAGAGGTTCACGATGGAGAGTATGAGCAACACCACATAGTATAACGATCCTAGAACGACCAGCGTCAATATGGGCACATAGCCTGACGGACGCGAGCAGTTCCATCGTACCGTCGCGATACATCGTCCACACCAGAAGCGATCGCTGGTTGACGTCCACGGACGTCTGCCACATCTTGTACACAGTGAGCGCGATGACGACTAAGGAACAAGAGGGAGGTAACCGATCAGCCACGCGCCCACTCGCCATAGCATACGATACTCACCCGTCTCAGAGATGAGGACGCACATGTAGAGCACCCAGCTCTGGCCGTCGTCAATGCTCGGTACGCACCCAACGATTTCCAAAACCGCCCGCGAGGGATCTATGCATCGCACACCACCGAATCACAAGCGCAAATCCCGGTCAGTCCGCGCATGCTGAAGTCGCCCAAGTCACCACGCGTCACTTACATTGTATCTTTGACAGGATGTAGTGGGACATATACAGCCCGGGGACCTGTTGGTATGGCACGCGGCGCCTATTAGCAATCTGTACGGTCTCATCGTGACGCCCCGAACGCGGGTAGGGACCGCGGGAAGGGATAGGAGATACGCACAATGACGCCTAACGCGATGGCAGCCATGGCGCAGACAATCCATGGTTTGAACTCGTACAGCGCGAGCGTCCGAGCTATTAGGATGGCTGTCGCGTTCGGGTGCAGTATAGTCAGCGTCGCGCCGACGGACCAGATGAGGAAAAGCGCAGCTACTTTCGGAGAGAAAGGATCCAATAGTGTAGGAGTCTATAACAGCCCCTGTCAGCGCATCCACAAATATACCAGACGAAGTGCGAGGACGTACAGATTAGAAAGTGAAATTGGACATCACAAGACTGCGAGCCGCATATACACGTTCGTCAGTCAGATCCTCGACAGATGTACGATGAGATGGCACAGACGTGTGGATTGGTCGTGCCAAGCATCACTGGTCACAGATGTCAACTCGTTTCCTTCAGTTCTGCGTAGCATACCACTTACTAGAAAGACCAAGAGTGGAATCAATCAAGGGAGTGTATCGGTTCAGTAAGAATATAATCTTCATGATGCTCCAACGAGACGGCCAGATGAGCCTGACCTGTAATGGTGGCACAGTCAGCAACATTCCAGGCGTCAGGGATAGGTTCGCAACACAAACCTCGTATTCCATGGTCGAAATAATCTCTAGGAGCTATGAACGCCTATGAGTGACGTCGTGGACAGGAACACCGAGAGACATACTAAATAAGTGCTGGAGAAGACTGTAGCATCCCAATTGACGAGAATGTCAGCGCGAAAGGACGTAGTTGAAGACAACAAGCAAAATACGAACGTCCAGCATACTGTAAGTCGTCGTGAGTTCTGACAGACCACTTGGACAGGGCATCGTGTGCACACACCTTCACCATTTGCAGCAACGGGAGGTTGCCGTCGGCATTATTGCCCAAGATCTCCTGAAGCCCCGATGTCATGGGGACCGTTCAGTTGGATGACCGCGAGGTGGAGGCGGTGTGGACGAAAGAGGAGGTCCCTCTAGCAGGGGTGCAGGGTATACATATACCCCCGCGAGGAGAGAGGCCGGTGAATATACGAAGGATGGGACGAGGTATGGGGGGCACTGCCTCTCATGAGGACAAGACTACCCTGTGTCTTTGTAATCAGAGACCGGCGGGGGGTCGATCGAGCGCTGTACGTACAGGGTAACAAGTGAGAGTTGAGAATGATGAAGGGCGTGACGCGGATGGCAATGTTTGGGCGCGGGGTCCCCTCATAGTGCACAGGTTTTCAATGTCTGAAGACGCCCCCCTAGCCCCCATCACTTGAAGAAGACTCTGTGTCGCTGCTCCCAACCCACTCTGCGTTCTCAACTGCGAACTCACTCAGTGGTTGATCTTATGAGAAAGCGCTATTCTAGGAGGGAACCCGGCTCAAAGCAGATTGCGACACCCAGTCCTCATAGTCGTTCAGTCCATCCATCCTCCCTCCTGCTGACTAATGCTTTCCCGTAAGTACCCAGCGTCTCTCCTCAGTCTCCTGCCCTTGCGCGCTTCCTACCTCCTACTCCAGCGTTTACATGCACAAAGAAATTATGGATGCTCCTACGTAGTATGTTTTGCCGCCTTCTCCTTCGTTAATTCCGCGCTGACGCCTCCGAAGCGTTCCCATACTGGGAGGATGAGCTTCAGGCGGCTGGTCTGGGAGTTGGCGGAGGTGAATCTCCTCGTTTGCTGCCGCAACGGCGTGCCCTCTAGTGCCATCGACGCTAGTTGGGCATGCCGAGAGGGGACGCTACCCGAGTGAGGACCCACTCGTCCTTCTTGCTCCTGCTCGCCCCTCTCGCTCGCTTTTTTCGCCATCTTACACTTATCGTGCTGACCATCTACGATGATGATGATTATTCCGTTCGCGCTTCCAATGTGCGCCAGTTATACATACTTTATGTCGTACCAAGATTACAGTACTACACGACATTCCGACTAGATCCATCATCCGAGCCGCGGGAACCGTGTTGACTCGGACGCGCGCGCTCATCCTATGCAAGGCCTCGAGCGAATTTCTGCCCCTCCTCCTCCTCCTCCTCCAATGGTAGAGGTAATATGCAGCGATGAAGGGTATGTGAGAGAGCGTGTGCGTAGGCGTGTAGGGCGTGTGATGGGAGAGGGCAGAGAGGAGAGGTGGGGGAGAGGGGGAAGTTGGGGCGACAATGCGTGCCGTGCTCGGGGACTCGGGAGCCGTCCGCACCAGGAAGGGGGTTAGAAGACGAAAGAGTAATAAACATGGAGCGAAAAGGAGAGAGATCCAGATGGCGGCTGCTAAACAATCACACGAAGAACGCAAATAGTAGTAGTACGAAGTGGCGTATAGACACGCCCCCCTCCTCCCTCAACGCCAGTGACGACGGTGGCACATCCACGCTCACGCTCACGCATGCGCAACGCCCGCGTCGACCTCGCGCTTCTCCACGACGGAACCCTCGACGCTGCTCCCATCATGGTGCAGCGCCTTCGTGTGCACGTGGCGCGGCTCGCGCCCGCCCGCAGGGAGCGGCATGTCCCCGTGCGAGTGCACGTCGTCGCGGTAGTCGTGCGCGGCGCCGCCGCCCTGCGCGTGCGACGCGGACGCGGCGGCGAGGTCGATTCCGACGTAGTCGTACGCGAACTCGCCCATCTCGGCGTCGTCGATGCCGATGATCTCGGCCTCCTCGGACGCGCGGAGGCGCATGCCGGGGATGAAGTGCAGGATCCAGAGGATGACGGTCTGGTGGGGTCGGTTAGTGAGATGCCCGGAGTGAAAAGAGAGGAGAGATGGAGAGACGTACGGTCATGACGAAGGAGTAGCTCATGCCCGCGACCGAGTCGGCGATCTGGTACCCGAGCTGGATGTAGTGGTGGTCGAGCCAGCCACCGTCGATGGGCGCAAGCCCGCCGTCGAAGCCGGCCACGCTCGCCTGTGCGAACAGGCCGGTGAGGACGTTACCGATCACGCCGCCGATAGCATGCGACGCGAAGATCTGTAAGGTGTGCGGTAAGTATCAGTCAACGGTCTCTCAAGAGGCGAGATGCGGCGCCGGGTGGGAGAAGTACGCACATCGAGACAGTCATCGTAGCCGAAGATGAACTTGAGCTGGGTGGCGAAGTTGCACAGGGTGCCGGCCATGACACCGAACAAGACCGCGGCAGCTGCATACATTCCAGCGTTCGGTCAGCTCATATATCCCACTCAAGGTAGAAAAGCGTTTGCGCCACGCACGAGAGCCGACGAAACCAGACGCAGGCGTGATCGCGACAAGGCCCGCAATCGCGCCCGAGCAGAAGCCGACCGCGGACCACTTGCGCTCCAAGCGGTAGTCCCAGAGCATCCACGTCAGCCCGCCCACGCTCGCCGCCAAGTTCGTGACGATGCACGCCTGCACCGCGCGCAGGTTCGCCGCGAGCGCCGAGCCGCCATTGAACCCGAACCAGCCAAACCACAGAAAGACGGTGCCCAGCACGACGTACGTCGTGTTGTGCGGCTTGTACGCGAGGCGCTCGGTCCCGTACCCGCGGCGCTTGCCGAGGTAGATGGAGATCGCGAGCGCAGCCGTGCCCGAGGAGATGTGCACGGGCGTGCCTCCCGCGAAGTCGAGCCCGCCGAGCTTGTACGACCATCCGTTCGAGTTCCATGTCCAGCACGCGATGGGGTCGTACACGATTGTCGTCCAGATGAAGACGAAGACCATGATGGGGCCGAGCCGGCCACGTTCGGCAATGGCGCCGATGGCGAGGATAGGGCTGCGGTTCGTGGGACATCGGTGAGCAGATGAAGAGGCAGGGAAATGTGGGAAGGAACGTACGTGATGGCGGCGAACATGAGCTGGAAGACGCAGAAGACGATGGACGGTATGCGCAAGCTGCCTATGGAGGGCTTCTCAAGAACGCCCTTGAGTCCAAAATACCCTGCGCACGACGAGCCGTTAGTCTGCATGCTGGTGACTGCGGTTGTAATAAGTACGCACGGAGGTCTCCGATGTATGCATTGGCTGTATCACTGAACGCTAACGAGAAGCTATAAATCGCAGATTGAATATAGCGGACGAACGGCTTCATCGCTGTGCTGCTCACCCCCAGAAGAACCACTAGAGCGACGACAACGTTCAAGATCGAGCACCACGATGAGAGAAGGTTAGAAGATGCGTACCTGGAAAGAGACTACCGCGAGAGTCATCATAGAAGCCCAGATCATGGAGAGGGCATTTTTCCGCCTGAGGAGGCCAGAGTAGAAGAAGCCGACGCCGGGGATCATGATCCATACGAGAGCGGTAGAGGCGAGGACCCAGGCGATATCGCCGGGGTTGTATACGAATAGACTACCGTCATCAGGATCGACCCACTGAATAGAGCCCGCTGTAGAGAACGGTGAGCAACGGTCGGAATGCGCCAGAGTCGCGTCGGCGTGGCGAGCTGGGAGAGAGAGAGACATACAGGTATCGTAGGTGATGTTGACCATAGCTGGTAGGAAGTCGCGTGCGCCGTACTCGAGCTGTGTCGACGGTGAGTTCGGGCAGCAGCAGTAGCGTTTGCGGTGCCGGCAGCTGAGCGAGGGTGGTGAATCCTTCTTGAGAAGGAGGGAAGGAGAGGCGGCTACGGGGGAGAGAAGCGGGGCGATAAGGGCGTAAGGTATATATTATGTACAGAGCCCCGACCAGCTCGCAGCCCAGCGCAGACGCCAGGCCGACATGCAGACGCCACGGCTATCCGTCTGCATGTGTGCTGAACGACAGTCAGAGATAACTACTCGGGCGTCTAATCCTCCCTCTGTTTGAGCCTGTCACACTAGAAACCACCTTATCGCCCAATCACAGCCCGCCCGTTTATCTCCTCCGCTTTTCCATCGCCCTCCTAGATCTTGCCCATGTCCGCTTCCTCCCAGGCCAAGCCCGTCCTCCGTCTTCCTCTATCTCCCTCATCTTCCTCATAATCACAGTCATATCATCCACGAAACACCCTCAAAGGCACTGTCGAACTTGTGCCTCGCTCGCCAGCCAGACCAGCCGGCTGTTGGAGGAAGAGCGCGAAGACCGGGGAGAGTGGCTGCGGTTGTTCGGGCGTTTGCATCGCGGGGAAGCTGTGCGATAAGGAGTGAGATCACAACAGCCCGATCGTCCAACTTGGATTGCCTGATAAGGAGCGGTGCACCGTGCCTGATGCGTTCACTGCGAGTCGGGTTTCGACTCTACGCTCGCTCGTCCATGGTAAGAGATAAGTAGACGGCTATTGCAGCCACGATAAAGCCCGTCGTCGGTTGATACATTCCTCATCCTCCTCGCCTCCTCTCGGTGGCACATTTGTGCCTCGACCTTTGCCCGCCATCCTCATATCACACGTCTCGTCTTTTCCTCCTCCGCACGCACCAATCCTCGCCTAGCCTCGTCTCCACCGTCCAGCTCCCTCCTAGTCACCTCACAGCCAGATACCTCGGGCCAATCTCCCTGGGCTTTGACAGCCCCCGTACCTGGCCTTATCCCACGCAAGAATGTCGGCTCGGTGCAGCCTGGTGGTGTAGCTTCGTATACCTCCTTTCGTCCTCTCTTTCTCTCGTCCGCCACCCCGGCTCCTTCACATGTCAACACCTCTCTGTATGTATCTCGAGAAACACGCACGCGCTGGCACCATCTTAGCACACCAGCGTGCCACAGAACCTCCACCAACGCCGCGCCGCAAGTGACCGCAGCGTCGCGTTCATAGCTTTCTGCACACACGCACGCATCCAACGTCAGACGACACCGCGCAAATTTGCCCACCCCAGCTCGCCTGCGATCGCACTAGCTGAAAAATCCGCGTTCGGTAAGAGCGATACGGTGGCTAGGCAAGGTGCCCCGCCGGCAACTGGCAGTTCCCCTTCCCCTATCGCCCCAGCCGGACCCCACCGGCTGCGTCAGTGCGTCACCGCCGCTAGCTTTATCTCTCCCGTGTTTCCCCGCTCGCGCCCGGCCTCAGGCCTGCGCGTACGGCGTACGCGAAACGCGAAACGCGACCGTCAATCTGCCAATCATCTACTTGCCAATCTGCAAACGTCCTTTGCGCCGCGGCGCGTCGTCCCTGTGGCGCGAGCACTTATCAGCAGTGCGTGCGTATTACTGTGCTGGCTGGCTGGCTGGCTGGCTGGCCGGCCGCTGTGCATATCGCGACTACTCTGTCTGCACTTGGACTTGGCGGCTGCTAGCGAGGATTCCTGCTCCATACCGAGTTACTCTCTGCTTGGCTTGCTCCACCGCGGTCCCTTCCCCCCTTGCTAAGCTTGTCATCCTTGGAGAATCACGATGATCCTACGTCGGGCTCGCGCGACAGGCCGCGGCCGATCTCGGTCTTCCGACGCGCTGCCAAATTTTCAATGACATCGACTGTCAACGGTACCGGTGTCATCAGCGGCACATCCGACTCTGACTCTCTGAGCCGGAAACGAGGACTGCGAGTGCGAGTGTGGGTGTGGGTGTCTCTGTCAGCCAAACTGTCCGATCCCGTCGACTCGAGACTCGAGACTCGACGCTCGACGACGCCCACACTTCCCACCGTGATGATTCACAGGTCTGCGGCGAGGGTTCTCTTGTCTCGCACAGCCGCGTGTTGTTACGAGTTGGCAAGGCTGTCACCTCCAAGCGGACCCACGAGTACCTCAGTACGTCGACGTCGACGTCTCTATATCTGCACGCGCAAGCGACGGGCGCGCATCTGATTCTCTGGGTTCTCTGTCTACTGCTTCATCTACATCTACATCACGCGAAGTTCACGTCGCGCGCCGTTCGCGCTTCGTAGCCCCAAGGCCGTGTAGTGCACGCACGTCGCACGGCAACGTAACAGCACTGACTTGCCCCCAATCTGTACCCCGGCTCTGGCTTGACTACGTACCCGGCTCATGGGCTCGCCGGCGCAACACATCTGTCAAGATTTGACGAGCACTATACAGAGAACCACGCTCTTCCTGAGCTTCGCCGCGCGTATCTCTGGGAGAAGAATCAGGGCGTCACAGCGCGCGACTCGTCTGTATTGAAAGAAACGGGCTTCCCTCCGATCGTGATTGAACGGCATCTTGTCTAGACCTCTCGTGAGTCTTGAGTACTGAGTCTTGAGTGTTGACTGGGACTGCATGACCGGACACGTGGGATCGCATCGACGGGTTCGCGTTGGACTGTGTATTGACGCGTGGGGTTCACCGACTGGCAGTACCTGTGTACACCTGATCTTCTGCAGAGTGCCCTTCAGATATGTCTGCTGTCGTTCTTTCCGCCTAGGAACTTGTAGTCCATCGTTGCAACACGACGAAGTCTTCTGTCTTCTAGGGGATGGCGCCGGGGCTCGGGACTCGGGCGCGGCGGGCGTGGTGATCTAGCCGATCCCGATATGGCATCTAGATAACCATATCTGGCCCAGGATACCGACCCCGACGCCCGAAGTGCAAAAGTTTTGTGTACCCAGAGGACGGGCTGCCTCGAGCTTTTACTTTCTATACGACACTACTGCCCCACTCATACTAGATCCTTGTCACTGCTTACTTGACTCGAGGAATCCTGTCCAAGCGCCGGGCGTAACTCGACAACTCACGACCTACGACGACACACTCGCTAGACCCCACTGCTGACATCTACCCTTCTTCGTCCTCTCCGCGGACCACCCTCGCTACACCCAAGCACTAGCAAAACTCTAAAACCTAGATCATGGCCGTCGTCCCCAAGACCGAACCTCAAGAACCCGTCCTCCCCCCTGCACCCGCTCCTCTCCCCAAACCCAAACCCGCGATCGACCCAAAAGCGCGCGACGCCGCGAAGAAGGAGCTGGCCAACCACCGGCGCGTGACGGCGTGGCCGGTCCACCGGTGGCCGCTCGAGAAGCGCATCGTGCACGAGCGCACGCGCGTGCACCTCCCGCGGACGTACCGCGCGCGCCACGGGAGCGACGTGCGCGCGGTGTGGCCCGGCACGGATCTGAACCAGTTTGTGCATCGGTATTATTCGGAGGGCGTTGGTGTGGAGCGGGAGGAGGGGAGGGACGCGAACGCGGGGCGGGAGGGGAGGGAGGGGAAGGGCAAAGACATTGGGGAAGGGCAGGAGAGCGAGAAGAAGAAGAGGCTGAGGGAGGAGTGGCCGAATTATGTCGCGGGGGAGGCGGTCTTGGCGAAGAGGTGAGCACTTGCGTTTGTCTTGAGTCGTCGCGAATGAGCTTGTCCGAGTCGAGTGCGCGTGTGTCCCTCCTGCTCGCGGGCTCATGCATCCGTGACTGCTGAGGAGGGACGCGCGCCGTCGTTTCGATGGACTCTGATACCAACCTTCGCTCCTCGCATCCTCTCCTACATCGCTATGCCACGATCCCTACCTCGCGTTCGACCACGCTGCATTCTTGTGCACTACGCGCCTACCCACGAACTCCTCGCGCCTCGCGCCTGGCCGACATCGCACATCGCACCTCACACACCACCGGCCGCGCGCTCCTCGTCTGAAAAAACCCGTTCTTCGCTCCTACAGACACGAATACCTCGGACCAGACCCGCGCGTGGCAGGCTACTGGGTCGACGCCGACGGCGAGTACCACATCAAGTGGTACGACGCGTTCCTCAAGGACCACTGGGTCGACAACCGCGAGTGGGAGTTTGACGTCCGCCTCAACGCGCGCGGGGAGTGGGTCGAGGTGGATGATGTCGACTAGTTGTGCGGCTGAGGGTGGACGAACACGGCTCAGAAGTCAGGATTGAGTAAGAGGTGGGCAGGAGGAGTGGGAGGAGTGGGCGGCGGAGCTACGAAGCTACGAAGGGCGGGGAGTGCGCGACGGGTCCGGGAGGTATATCTGCATGTGTATCATAGCCATTTCTCACAATCTACCCACTGGCATCACCTCGTGAAACCGTCTCCGTGCACTCATCCAAAAGTTCGAAAGAACACCACGAGCGACGCTCGCGCGGTACTATAATTGCTACACAAAGGAGTCTCAAGTCAGTACACGGGGCCCCGGGCCTAGTGGCTATATACCCAAACGACGTGTCCGCGATATCCCTCCGTCCTCCCACTCAGTCAAGCCAGTCAAGCCAGTCCACCCATCCGTCCATCCCGGTATCCAGACACATCTCCCAACGCAGTACCGCTACTGATCTACCGCACGTCCATATATCACCGACACTGCACAATGAACGCAAGACTATCGCGCATCCCGCTCTCCGCTGTTCCGATCGCGGTCGCGGTCGAGGCTCAGCCGCCACGACGGTGGCGGGATCCACGACCGCCGTAATGCATGCGCGGACCGCGCGGACCGTGGCGGACGCGCGCCGTACGCGCCGGGCGATCCTGGTGAGCTTGGGGACCCTGGTGAGCTCGGTGACCCTGGTGCGAAAAGCGATTCGGGCGCGTGTGGTGATGAGGGCGGGTATGCTGCGCCTGCGGAGTGGGGTGGGCGCGAGGGGTATGCGGAACGTGGGGTGCGTGGGGAAAGCGATGAGGGGGACGTGGGAGAAGTAGGAGAAGCAGGAGAGGCGGGAGAGAGAGGAGACGTAGGCGATGTGGGGGTATGTGGTGAGGGAAGGGTATGCACAAGAGACGGGAAGGACGCTGCAGGCGACGCTGGCAGCGATGGCGAGCTGCGGTGCGAGGAGCGTAACGAGCGAGGGACTGGCTCGCGCACGGGGTCGGGCGCCTCGTCGACGATGACGACCTCCTCCTCTGTCACCTGCACGACGAGATGGCCGGGCAGCGAGCGCGTGTGCTCGACCGGGTCGCGCTCGAAGCTGGCGGACTGGTCCGCGCTTGAACGGCCCTCTGCGGTACGTGGGCGGCGCTTGCCAAGGAGCTTGGGGAGCGGGTGCGTCTGCGCGAATGTCCGCGTGAGCGACGGCTTCTTGTTCAAGCCGCCGCCGTTAGCCCCTGAACGTCCCGGTTCCGTTGCGTGGACACCGAACTCGGATAGGGTGCGGCTGCGCGAGCGTACGCCTGCACCGTGCTTGTAGTCATCTTCGTCGTCCTCGTCGCCGTACGGGTCGTAATCGCGGTCGTAGTCATCGCCGTCGAACGTGATGATGGGCGCGCCGAGGTTGCCGATGAGGCTTGACGCGAACGTCGTCTTGCCTGAGAGGTCGCCCGCGGTGGTGGTGAGCTGGTAGGACTCTACTCCGTCTGCCCCGTCGTACGCGCCGTATCCGCCACGGCCGGACGAGCTGCGCATGACGGGCCCGCGGCGGAGGACCTCTCCGCGCAGGTTTAGCATCAGTCGCGAGACCATCAAGCTTGTGATTCTACACGATTACTGTCAATACTTCTGCACGGAGAACGCATCGCGTAACAGGAGGACAACATACAGGGTACTGAAAGAAGCGTTGATGACCTTCAAGTCGGGCTGCTTAATGTGTCAGCACGACAGTCCGTGCATCAGTCGAAACACAATGTGCGGTCTCAGCACCGCGGTACTCACCGGAGCGAACTGTGGATGGCATGCGGAGGGGAAGAGGAAGCGCGCGACGTCATCGTCAGACAACCACCACACTACGGCCGTCACTGGATGGGACTTACGACGAAGATGAGGACGGTAACGAGGTTGGACACGAAGATCGCTGCGAAGTACATGATTCCTGCGAGGATCGGCGTGCATGGTCAGCCTTCGTGCGCTTAGAGAGGGTGTATGCATGCGGCACACAGAGCTTCACAACATTTCAGAGCGGGAGGTACGTACCATCGCGCATGATGACCGTAATGAGCGAGAGCGCCTCGCCGATGAGCGTACGCCGGTAAAGAGTGATTGTGCGGTATAACGTCGCAAAGAACACGACCGAGTCTATAATTGCCCAACAAAGTCTCAGCGGATGCGACCGAGCTGGTCAACGGGTTGCTACTGACCGAATACGAGCTCAGCAACCCATGTGTAGATAATCCGGTCTCCCCTGCACATACACGGAAACAGTCAGCGACTGCCGATGACAACAGACGGCGCCCGGGTGGCAGAGAAGGAATAGGGTTCTCGGATGCAGATCCACTTACGGAGAAGACCGTCCAGTTAGGATACAGCCGACGAAGCCTGCCGGCAGACAGTGTGAGAAGAAGTAGACGGAGAGGGGACAAAAGCATTTGAATGCGACCCACCTGGTGGGAGCTGGAGCATGACCCCATCGGTGAATGCCCACTGTCATGGGGGATCGGCAGTTGGTAAGGCCGGGTATGGAGGGGTCCCAACGGAGAGGACAGTACGTACGATTTTGACAGCGAGCTCTGCGACGAGGAGAGCCCCGAAGCCATATAGGATGATGTTCTTCTTTGAATATATAGAGTATAATCGTAGAATGAAGATTACTGCATGAATACGAGGCACTGATTAGTATACTGGACGAGGCATGCCGCGAGAGCGCAGGTCAGGGCACGCACGTCCCACAACTGTTGCAGTGAAGATCTTGAGCACTTCCGGATACAGAACGTAACGTTGGCAGGCAGCCTTGGACCATGAAGGATCGTGGAATGCTGTACGGGGACAAACAGCGCGCCGCGCGTGCGTACACAACGACGTCAGTGAGTGCTGGGGCGGGAAGACGCGCGAGACGCGTGGCCGACGCGTTTACGTACAGACGATAATGACAATGTAGCCCAGGGGCGAGAGGTAGCGGTTCTAGTGTCGATTCGCCATGTTAGACTTGCAGAGTGGAGAGCTCGGGAAGAGAGGTGCTAACCAGGAACCATAGGACGGTAGCCCCGGTAAAGCGCTGCTTCCAGATCTTCTCGACCTCGTCGCCAAAAGTGATGGCGATGTCGTAGAAGAGCATCACTGCAGAGGAGAGGAAAGCACGTCAGTTTATGCCGCACTAATCGTATGTCTCAGACGCGACGCTTTCCCCGACGACGCGCGGCGACTCGCTAACACGTACCGCAAGAAGCGAGCGAGAACATCTTGGCGGCCGTCCTAGAGTGCGGGGGAGAGGTGCGATCAGCGATTGAGTTAAGAGTGGAAGGCACCGCGCGCAGCCCGCGGACGGCGATCCCGCAGGACACATCCGTCGAGTAAGCTATCCCGGGCGAGCGAGCTGTGGCACGAGTGTACTCACAGATGTTCAGCAGCGGTGGCAAGCTGCGCGGGAGAGAGTTGCTCTGCGCTCATGATGGCGGCGGCTGCACACGCTGATCGTCCCGGCCTCGGGGAAGGCGGAGGGAGATTATAAGGGACGACTGCGGTGCGTCGAGCAAGTCAGGCTCGGGGGGAAAGGAGGAGATAAAGGAAGGAGAGAGGGGGAGGGTGCGGCGTGGGGGCGAACGCTGAATGAAGGGAGGAGGGAGGGAGGCGACCCGAGCGGGCTGGGAGCGTTCCATCCGGGTGCTAATTGAGGGCGGGCGGGGAAGGCGTCGACGAATTTGTGCGCGAATATTCAAGCCCCTCCAGTTAATCTGACGGACAAATCCACGGGGCCAGCTTCCACAGTTCGGAATACATATCACACTCCTCCTCGTACCAGTACTCACGTGGCCGTGTCCCTGGCCAGCGCGACTCACGGCGAACCAGCGTCCTCCACCCATCTTGGCACTCCCATCAACGCGGTCAATTCAGTTCCTGGTCGCCCGTATCCATCAGCGCAGCCAATCCCTCATCATCCTGCGCCAATCGATACAACACCCACCCGGGGCAGCGCCCACACTTCTACGTTCATACTTTACGTCCGAGAATGTGGAGGCGAGACAGAAGACAGAGTTAATCCTGTCTCAATGTTCTCTGTCCTGTATGGAATGCAGCGCAATGGACGGCACATACCAAGCTCCTGTCCTCCGCCATCGACGTCCTCCGTTGCCAAGTAAGCCTTGCACTGCACGCGCCTCCAATCCAAATCGCGACATATCCACAGGTACAAGGCCCATCGCCTCTGGATCTATGTTCATCACTCCTCCTTGAGCGCAACACGGACGATCGGGAGCAGATGACGGTGGGGGCCAAATCATTCATCCTCGGACTGATCCAGGCTCTCCCGCGTCCCACCCAGTACAGACGTCGAGCTTGAATTCCTCCCTCTCGGCACATCCATCCCCGCCACGCACTCAGAATTCCGTGTGCGTTCTGGCAGCCACGCGTCCGGCCTCGGGACCCATTCATACAGAACTTTCATAATGCCAGCACGCCGCACAACGCCGCTGATCTTCCTGCGCCAAATGCTTGTCTGCTTACGACACCGCCGCCCCATCTCGCCCGCACGACGCACATGCCAGAGGCGCGGGTTTTACGGACGAGGTAAGCTAGAGCCTAATACAATACGTACGTGTCGAGTCTGGACGTCGGCAAGCCCGGCCAGAAACCGCGAAGGGCGGAACTGGAAGGCTGGAAGGAATGCAAAGTGGCAACATTCGAATCTCGCAGTCGGCATGCGCACGGATTTTGCAAGCAAGCAAGTAGCCGGCAACGTCGACGTCGGGGACGAGACGCAACCCCCCGTCGTTTCAAGCTTCCTTCGAAGGCTAAAGTGACGAGAGCCTGACGCACAGCGACAGTAAGAAGCCAGAGAAGATCGCTGCTCGCCCGTTCGCGGCGTGGTTCCATTCAGCCGCTGCCTCGCCAAGTTGGGCATCCACGTCCGCCTGCGTCTAAGTATGTTACGATGCTACGATGCAGCTGAACATGGGAGGATACGCCGATGCGGCCCATTATAGAGCAGCGATAACGCCCAGGCACTACAAAAAGCGTGAGTGTGTATCAAATATCGTGGTGTAGCGAGAGATGGAAGATCAGGCTCACCGCGCGCCGCAGTAGCAGCAACAGGCATGCACGCTGCACGCGTCCACTCACATACCAACTTCAGCAAGAACGAGTGTAGTTCGGTGCCGCCGGGGATGATGGACTTTGCAAACGCTACGGATGGACATCATGGATCAGATCCGAGGTGGCGAGGAAGAGCAGAGATTCGGAGCAGGGAAGGGTGTGAACATGTGCATCGGCACGGAGATCAAGACACACTTTCAAGATCAAGAACATGTTCGGAGGTATTACGGTAGTGGAATCGGTCCGGACGCGGGTTCGCAGGCTCGTTCAACGACGTAAGTGCTCACGAGGTCATCCACAGTCATAGTAATTGCAGGCAAAAGCTGAGGCTTCGTGCTGAGCGTAGTAACTTGCATGGTTGTTTCAACAGTTGAAGTGCTCATTGAGTTACAGCAGGTGCCTTTGAAATGAGCGTAAGTGCTTGCTCCGCGAACACCGGACACTAGACAGGCTCCATACTCACCGCCAGCATATAGCCTCCGAGCCCGGCTTCTCATATTGGCAAATGTCAGCGACGTCGACGGAAAGTGCCCTTCTCTGCCACATACGCCCACCCGTACGGCCATACAGTGGTCGACGTTTGCATATTTCGGTCTTACCTTGTGCCCACCACAACCCCAGGAGAACCTCGCCCCCCGAACGGCACGTAATAGCCCCACCTTCGCAGACACGGTGGTGCAACAGCAGCTTCTATCCCTTCAAGACCCGAGCCTCGCAGTCTATATCATACACTCGACGCAGCTGCGTGCCCGCGCGCAGGGTCGGTTCCCTATTTGAGTAGCACAAAGGGAACATTATGTTATTGTTACAGCTTCCTAGTCCCGATTCACATTAACGCCTAGCCTCCAGGACGAAGGCGGCGTCCAGGATCGACGCGCGGCATACGCTGACCATCCCGCCCGAGAAGGCGGGCGGGGCGCGGGCGGAGGAAGAGCGGCCTGCGAAGGTGCGGACGGATCTAGCTCTAGCAAGTCCGGGGACGTAGGCCTAGATGGTGGAATTTCGAACTCGCTGGAGCTCGGCGAAGACGGACGAGCAGAACGTGAATGGCGCGCAGAAGAGGAGTGGGGCGCGTGTAGATGCGAGGGCTCAGACGGTCGCGCGCGCCAGGAGAGTGGGGAACGGGGGCGGTAGGTGAACCCGAACGGGCGCGACGGTGGAGGCAGTGGTGGCGGGTCGTCGACCCTGACGACTTCCTCTTCTGTGACCTGCACGACGAGTCTGGCTGGCAGCGAGCGTGTGTGGTCTGTGGCCTGTTGTCCTCCGGAGCCTGGCGAGCGAGGACTGCGTAGGCCTAGCAGACGAGGGAGCAGAGGGCTTTGGGGTACCAAGCCCTTGTTAGGTCGCGGTGAGGTCTCTAGCTCGTCTGTCGGCGACATGCCGCCCGAAGCTTTCAGGTCCGCAAGCGGATAACCGCGCTCGACATCGTCTACATCATACGGGACTTCGTCTTCAAACATATCGCGGGGCTCCTCGTCGACACCGTCAAGCTCGTGCCCATGGTCGTGTTCATCGTGCTCGAACGTCAAGACAGGTGCACCAAGGTTCCCGATGATGCTCGACTCGAGCGTCTTCCTCCCTGACACGACATCCCGGGCCGTCGTCGTAGTCGCAGTCGTCATCGTCTGCAAATGGTGCGTCGTGAGGATTGTGCCGCTGCGGTTGAGCCGGCCGCTACTGGAGAAGCTACGCATAACAGGTCTGCGCCGCAGGACCTCAGTACGGAGGTTGAGCATCAGCCGTGAGACCATGAGGCTGGTGATCCTGGATCGTCGGGGATAGGACATCAGGATGGCAGCGTACGGAGAGGGGTAACCGGACGTACAGAGTACTGAAAGAGGCATTGATGACCTTGAGGTCGGGCTATAGGTTGCGGCGTCAGTCGTCATCCATGATAACCTGAAGTGTGAGCATCCCGAGCCTGCACACTCACCGTAGCGAACTGTTCGAGTGTTTAGTATGCGCCTGGCCCATACATTAAGGTAACTGAGAACGTACAATGAATATCAGAACCGTAACTAGGTTAGACGCAAATATCGCAGTGAAATACATGACCCCTGAAAGATTATGACGAACATCAGCGCGTTGCCACAACAGCCATACAGTGCAGACCCAAAACTAGAAACTCACCATCGCGCATGATGACAGTGATCAGGGATTGTGCTTCGCCGATAACCGTGCGTCGATAGAGCGTAATAGTACGATATATCGTCGCGAAGAAGATAACAGAGTCTGCGAGCGTCGCACATGAGCGACTCTCCCAATGGAATGAGGGCGAACCCAGGATGACTACCAAACACGAGCTCTGCTACCCATGTATAGAAGATGCGGTCCCCCCTGTGAAGGTGAGCATGAGCATGAGCAAAGACGAAGTGCAGAACAGCGGCCGCCATGATGGACCCGAGCCGTCATTGTAGGCAATATCACAGTACTCACGGCGAGGATCTTCCGGTGAGTATACACCCAACGAAGCCTGACGACGGATCACACCATGAGTGGAGACGGAGAAGACGAGACAGGCACCGAAGACGCACCTGGTGGGAGTTCGAGCATAGTGCCGTCCGTGAATGCCCACTAATGTGAAAAGTGTGCCCTGTGAGCAATACGCCCGGAACGTCACGGATCACTAGCACTCACAATCTTGACCGCGAGCTCTGCGGCGAGCAGTCCCCCGAAGCCGTATAAGATCGCGGTTCGCTTGGCGTAGATCGAGTACAGGCGCAGTATGAAGATGACTGCGCCGCGAGCGCGCATGTAAGCACTCATTCGGACAGAAAATGTCATAGAATGGGCATACTTCCGACTGCGGTGGCTGTGAACACCTTGAGGACTTCCGGGTACAAGACATAGCGTTGGCAGGTGGCCTTGGACCATCCAGGATCCTGAAAGGCTGTGCAAGGCACCGTAAGGTCAGTTACCGCGGCGTGAACTTTCGTGATGTCCGTGCAGAGCAGCACGCACAGACAATGACCACGATGTACCCAAGGGGCGAAAGGTAACGATTCTACAGCAATCCACCATCAGCTCAGGAGAGGGACCTTGCTTAGCTGCGATCAGAAGGGTGGTGCACTTACGAGGAACCAAAGGACTGTGGCACCTGTGAAGCGCTGCTTCCAGATTTTCTCGACCTCGTCGCCGAAAGTGATGGCGATGTCGTAGAAAAGCATAACTGTGTGATTGATGTTAGGATACGAATACGGGTACAGACCGGATTGCCGCTGCACGTGCGCGTGCTACTCACCACACGATGCCAACGAGTACATCTTTGCGGCCATTCTGACGATGAAGATGCTGAGTATCACACTACCTAATTACCCTGGCCTCAAGAGACACAACTCACAGATGCTCGGCAGTGGTCGCGAGTTGTTCGGGAGTGTACTGCATTATGTTCATCGTGCGTTACGCTTTGAGTCCTGTCCTCGCAGGACAAAAGAGGGAAGAGGGACGAGCTCAGAGAGCACGAACGTGTACGATGCTGGACGCGAGGGAGTGACGAGGGAGCAGGGACCCTGACGAGCTGGTAGCGTTCCACCATGCAGGCTCTTAGGCAGGCAGTCGAGGGAAGGGCGCGACGGGTGCTCTCCACGGTATTTCAGGCCCCATAGAGCTGTCCTTGATCTGACGCATTCCGAGTACACGCAGCGGGTTCGACGCCCAGCGCTGTCGGATGCATCACGGGTGGTCCCGCACGCCCCCACATGCAGAACATCACGCCGCAGAGCTGTTCGTGCGCGCGCGCGCGCCTGGGCTCCGACCGCCCCTGGGGAGGGAGCCGTGGACACCGTGGGTGCGCACTTGGCACTCCCATCGGTCGTTCCCCCATCGAGCATTTAGTTCGCCAGGGCACACACCGGCAGCGTCCCGTGGCCCACCGCATTGGTGCGTCCCGCACCCACGACTCTGGTCGGCACAGGTCTTCCGACTGGCGATGCCGAAGGATGGGGAGAAGATGCACTTTCCACATCTCCAGCTTCATGGGATGGCCGGACACGTATATTTGCAGAAAGGGCCCGTGCCGATAAATAGCACATGGCGAACCCAAGGAAGTGCGACACACCTGAAAGCTATACAGCAAATCTCCAAGCGAATTGTAGGAAGATGCATGCTCACGGAGGGCCGAAACGTTAGTGGTTCTGTAACGTTGATGTGAATGAAACCAGTGGACGATCATGAACACTCACTGAGGAAGTAGGGGTAAAGATAGAGCAACACCTGTGGGACTTCGCTCGCAAGTATGGAAGGCAAACTGGTCCCGTCTCATGCTAACCCATTTGGCGGGCGCTCCTCCGGTGATACGTCTGCAGTCGCTACACTGTGGGCCACTAGAGAAGCTGGAGGCTGCTGCATGGACACAGATACGTAAATGATGATTGTGCTGAGGAACCGTGTATCTATGACTTGAGCTTGCTCATCTGAGTGCATGAGGAGCGCTGAAAACAGGGACCCACAAAAGCTACACTGCCTCACTTCGGGACCAATGAAATGAATGGAACCCAAATGAAAGCGGAGCACTGAGCACTGAAGTCTTGAGAACCCGAACTGTGCCTTGAGGTTGGAGAGTGTCAGGGCATGGTTATAGATAACTCGGCGCGTGGCGTTGAGACGATAGACGGGTCATCGAGTGCGGACAACTACAGCTGCGCACTGGTCGCGGCTGATATGCGCAGCTATTGAAACTTCGATGTTTCTTGTGAGCCCGCGAGAGATGGGAAGATACCCGCTGCAAGAGCGGGAGCGGGCGACGAGACGACCACTCGCCCAGCTTTCGAGTCGGTCATCGTCACTGTGACGCGGTACAAGCTCCAGGACGTTGCGATCGACACCCGTAGGAGCCCAGTCAGCCACAGAATATCCATGCTGCTGGTCGTCCCCGTTGGCCGCTGCTACAACCCAGCCTCATCGTCAGCCGCGACGAGCAGAATGTAAAAGACAGCGGGTGCGGGACTGAGGAAAGGATCCTCTTCCCCTCCGCTTTTCCATCCCCCTCCTTCTTGGCAAGCGCACTCTGCCGCCTATCCGCTCCTTCCACACCACGCCGGCACATACATTTGCAAGATGGTTGAATACCACCTCGGACTCACCCCAGGTACGCCTTGCACGATCCACGTGGGAGGTAGCGGAGGGCTGACTGGCGACGTGGATATCGTCTGACAGGCGTCATCGTCGGCCTCATCCTCATCCTCCTCGTCCTCACCGCCATGCTGGTCTCGACAATCGTGGTCGTCTGGCGCTCTCGCCCCGCCGCGCTCGCACGCGCACAACAGAAACAGCACGAGCTCCGATTGAAAGAGGCCGCCGCAGCAGCAGCAGCCTCTGACAAGGACCTCGAGAGCGGACCTATCTCCACCCCGCTACCGGCAGGCATTTTGAAGAAAGTCCTCTCACAGCTTTCGAGTGAGTCGTCGCCCAGCAGCCGCAGTCATGAAAGCGAAGGCGAAGGCGACCACGAGGAAGACGAGGAGGAGCCCACCACCCCGGACCTGCATACTCCACGGCTTCCCGGGTCGGTCAGCAACTCGCCATCGACGGTCAATGTGATCATCTCCCCGTCAGTTCCGCATCTCTTCAAGCTCGCCCCAGACGGCGCGGGAGGAGTCGAGGTACGCGTGACACCACCGACGCCGTCACAATCAATGGCCGCGCTCAAAGGTGAACGACGCGTCCGCTTCGAGACGCTTGCGGGCATGCAGGGCGAACACCACGAGTCTGTCTGGTGGTTCATCTGACCGAGAAACTTGTCCCGAGAGCATGATGGAGAGGGCGAAGCCTGCGCATACGGAACCTGTAGGGAAGAGTGGTTTAGGTCTTGTCGAGTGCGCTTGTTTCGAGTACGCTTGTTTGACGTGGTTGCAACCGTCCAACGATTCACCGAAGTTTGGCTGTTTCTCGAAAATGTTCTACTGAACGTAACGGCTGCATCATTGGGCCTTCGGAGCGATCCACGCGTTACGAAATCGAAGAGGCTCAACTGTTGTCTGAAGGTCCTCGCCTCGGCGATCAACGCTGCGACGCAGATCCAGCAAGAGAATACGTACAGGCATCCATCACACAAGCGTACGAGTGCATCCGGCGTCCTACTCGCCAATCACATACGTGCACCCCTGCTTCCCCATCCATACCTCGTGTACCTTGCCGGCAGGGACGTCGATGCGTGCGCCAGGGCCGAAGGTTTCTTTCTTCCCGGGGTCATCCTCGGGATAGCACACGGTAAATTCTCCCGTGAGGATTAGATGTGTGGTGAGGCCGCCATGCTGATGCGGAGGGTAATGCGCGTTGCTATTCACATTCCAATCCAAAGCGGAGATATGGGAAAGCATAGTGAGACTTGTACTCATGCAGCCACAGGGCGATCGGCGGAGTTGAGTGGAGGTGTACGATACTCACGGGCCATCTGTCCAAGTGTAGACGGTCGGGAAGCCCTAAGAGCGGACCTGAGCTTCGGCATCCTGTCGAGAGAGCGAGGTCATGATTCTGCCGGTGACTGACGGGTGGTTCTACTCGGGGATGCGCAGAGGTAACCAGATGTCCAGGTAAATCCAGCAGACGAAGTATGCCAGAGTAGAGCTGGTGAATTACTTTTGCGCGCAACAGTGGGATGATAGCAAGAAGCAAGGCGAGAAGGTCATTATGCATGGGTGACACTGGGTGTTGAATAGGCTCCACCGAAGGTTCCCGAGTCCCGAGAGCGTACTAGACAAGATCCTCGCAGCATCCAATCTTTGGACAACTGAACAAAGCAGCTTTCGTGTAGTGAATATTTTCGAGAACCATAGCCAGTCTGAAAGAGCTCCCTGCAGCGCAAGCGTGGTGAGAGAGGGAAGTCCAGATCTATGGGGACTTGGTGAAGGAAGGGCTCAGAGTCGCCGAGGTTCTGCCACAGCAGCAAGCGCCTAAATCAAGTAGCCACGTGATACAGGTCACCCTACGTGTCACATCTTCGATCGTCACACCAAAATTCAGAGGCGCTCACATCCGGACTGCAAAGTCGTGCACCAGCAACTGTTGAGCTCTGCCCAATCCGCCTGCAACACTTACCGGCCCCTTGTGCTCTGGCTGTTAGAGACTATCACGATTGAGCGACTGCAAGGGGTTGTAGCTTGGATCAACAGCCTGTGTAGAGCACGTCATGGGTCTCTCCGGCCGTAAAGTCAAGCAGCGCATCCCGAATGACCCGCGCAATCTTGCATGGGCTAATGGTGCGTATCTCTCTCCTTCGGACATGCCTCTCGCATTCATCCTGATGTACAACTTCAGATGCGAACAAGTTCGGTGCTGCGTATCTCGCGAAGCTCGGCTGGGACCCCTCGCAGGGACTGGGTGTGTCGGGAGAGGGCCGCACGACCGCGATCTCCGTCACGCAGAAGCTCGACCTGCTCGGCATCGGCGCGGACCACCGCAACAGCGAACAGGGCATCGCGTGGAAGCAGAACAAGGACTTTGAGAACCTGCTCAAGCGGCTGAATGCTGCGAACGGGAACGGCCAGGTGGGGGAGGAGGGGGAAGCTATGAAGGTCGATGGTTTCGTGCGCGCGGGGCCCGCTGCGGGCGCGGAGACTGTCACATCGCAAAAGGAGGAGAAAGAGGAGGGCGGGAGCGACGGAGAGGAGAAGAGCGATAAGAAGTCTAAGAAGAAGCGGAAGAAAGGTGCGGACGATGAGGAAGGCGAGGAGAGGAAGAAGAAACGGAAGAAGAGCAAGTCCTACGACGACCAGTCAGACACTGAGAAGGACAAGAAGAAGGACAAAAAGAAGAAGAAAAAGCGGGATGCCTCAGAGGAGCCTGCACCTCCGTCGACATCCAAGGCTGAGGCATCGCCAGCCCCGGCCCTAGCTGCCGCACCCGCTCCCCAGGCTGTCGTCAAGAGTAAATCGTGAGTGGCCTATTCAGTATATCCCCTCATCCTACACACCTTCCGCGCTGCTGCACGATGTCTCTATTGTCCTTCCGCATTTTCCAATCCACGATAGAGCGTGGGTGGTATCCTAACATATTTGCTCATCACCCACCCTCTTCACAGACTCCGCATCCACCGAGCCCGACACATGGCCGCCAAAAACATCGCCTCCAAATCCGCCTCCGCCATCGCCGAGATCCTCGGAATCGCCCCTACCCCCTCCGCTTCCACCTCTGTCTCTGGGTCCGCCACGCCCTCTCTCCCCGCTTTCTCCTCCGCGACGACCCCGTACCCATCCACGCCCTACGAGCCCGGCCCGAGCACGTCCGCATCGAGCTCGAGCTCGGGCGTTGCGACGCCTGCCAACGACGCGCTGAAGCTCCAGGACTTGACGGTCTCGAGCAAGAGCGTCATGGACTACTTCAAGGAGAAGCTCGCTGCGAAGAGCAATGCACACTCCGGCACGTCTTCCCCTGCTGCAGCTCCAAGCTCTCAGCAGCAGACGAACGAGGACGAGGAGATGGACGACTACGCGGAACGCCCGCGTATGGGCATCGGTGCATCCCGATTACGCGTGGAGGTCTCGAGAGCGGAAGAGGCGGACGCAGAGGAGAAGCAGCAACGGACAGGCCTGGGCGGGATCGGCAGCCGCGGCGGGATCCACTCGCACTTTGCGGCGATGTTCGCCAAGTCGTCGACGACGACCGTAATGGACACCATGGACGTTGCTGGCTCGCAGGCTCAGGTCCAGACGGAGACCAAGGTGGAGGTGGTGGAGGCTACTGTGCGGGAAGATGGGCCTACGGAGGAGTCGCCGAAGAAGAGCAAAGACAAGAAGGAGAAGAAGGAGAAGGAGCGCAAGAAGGACAAGAAAGAAAAGAAGGACAAGAAGGGGAAAGGCAAGGAGAAAGAGGTTGAAGAGCAGGTTGAGGATGGCGAGGCCGCCGCTGAGGCGGACGAGAAAGCTGAGCGCAAGCGGAGAAAAGAGGACAGGCGAAAGCAGCGAGAGGCAGAGGCGGCGAAGGGGGGTGCAGGCGTCGACGCTTCTCCGGACGCAGAAGGCAAAGAGGGCAAGCGGAAGAAGGACAAAAAGAAGAGCAAGGCGGAAAGCTAGCTCGTCGCTCAGATACCCCATGTCTAGATCTTTGTACGTTCGATAGCATTGCACGTCGTTACCGATGCATCCTTCTGGCATCCATGCGCCACATTTCCAACCATCTGTTGCTCCTGTCGGTTACTTTGTACGGTGAGAAGAGGGGAATGCATTGCTTGCTCTATCCAAAAATACCATTCACATTGCATGCAACTCAGCCATCCCGAGAGAGCGAGTGCGCAGGTCGTCCGCTGCGCATCAAAGCGTGCCGTCATCTAAAACCAGGGGGGTGTTGCGGGAGATCATAAGATAGAGAGGTAGTCATTAGAGGTCGTTAAATACCAACCGAGGAGAGGACATATGGCAGACAGAGGAAGAGGACGAGAAGCGGAAGTAAAGGGAGGCTTATGTACATATGGCGTGCACGGGAGAGGAGGGAGAGGAGGGAGAAAGAGGGATGTTGTAGAAGGAGGGTCGGGCGCTGTCGCGAGGCGCGGCAGGTGTGAGGACGAATAAGACGGGCGCGAGGAGCGAGCGGGAGAGGGAGAGGGAAACGGGAATGAATATCCAGGCGGGTTGCGCATAGAGGGGTGCGAGAGAAGGTCGAAAGAACCGAGATGCGAATTCCAGGATGCCGAGCCGAGCCAAGCAGGAGAGGAGGAAAGAGGATAGTAAAAGACAGGCACGCCGACGCGGAGGGTAGAACCGAGTCGGCGCCGCGCTCCGTCACCTACAACAATGCAAGGGGTACAATGCCGTTTTTGCTTATCTGCCATCGTTGCTGCTCACTATACCGACACCTCCGGCTTTACTCGCCATGCGACCGCAACCGCGGCGACGGCGATGACCGCGACGCCGACAGCAGCAGAGAAGTTGTGGTAGGGGTACTGGAGCGCAATATTAGGGGGAGCGATTGATTCGACGGCATCGGAACTTACGCCATCCTTGAGAGGCTTCTGAGTTCGGGAGTCTGTTGTCGCGCCTGACACGACGCTCGCGGCGGTCGAGATGGGCTGGTTGACAACAGAGGACTCGGGGGTAATGGGGAAGGGCATTTTGCCCTGTGGCGGGCCGTCGCCATTCTGCTCGCTCTGGTCACTGGGGTGGAGACCCTCCGAATCGCTGGAGTCGTCAACCGCCCATGGTGACCTTCGCCGGGAACCAGAGAATGAGCCCTCGTCAGCGTCATGAGTGGTGCTGCGGTTGGGCTCGTCCACCGCCGCACCAGGGGATACAGATCGTGAGCGTGTCCGTCCTCTCGAAGTGCTCACGCGTTTCCGGCGTTGTCTCGGTCTCGTCGACTCGGCCGAGAGACTTCTTGGACTGGGAGGGGTGACCAAGCCACCACTTGAGTGTGGCTTCGCGTTGCCGTTTATGAGGCTCTGCTGGTGTTGCGCCTGAAACGACGCCAGAGAGAGCAGCCCCGACTCGACCTTCGACGCGGCGTTGGTGATCGTCTCCTCCGCAGACCGCATTCGACTCTCCCACTCCTCCTTCGCGCGCCGCAAACGCTCGCGCTCCTCGTTCCAGTCCTCCTGCACGCTGCTCCACCGCCCCTCGACATTCTTCTTCCACTCGGTGAACATCGCGGTGAGCGACTCGCGTTCCTGCGCACGGGCCTCCTCGACTGCGGCCACGGGTACAGACGGTTCTTGCGGCTCAGGACGTGCCGCCTCCGCTTCCTGCACCAGACGATCCGTCACCTCGCTCTGCGTCTGCACCTGCGTCTGTGTGACTTGAACGAGGTTCTCGAGCGAGGCGACCTTCGCCTCGAGGACGGAGATCGTCGACTGTGCGCTCGCATGCTGCTGCTCGAGGGACCGTGAGAGTTCGAGTGCCATTTCGAGCTGCTTCGCAAGGGCGTTTAGCCGCTCAGTCAGCTCGTCGGGGATCGAGGGAGGGGAGGGAGGCTGCGGCGAGCGTGAGCGTGAACGGAGGTCGGTGACCGATTGCTTGTGATAGCGGTCCTGGTCCTGGTCCCTGTCCTCCTCATCCTCTGACATGCCCATACCGGTCGGCTCGGGCGTCCGTGGCCGCCCAAGTTCGTCTCTTCGTCGCCTCCGCTCTTCCTCCTCCTCAGCGGCGACCTGCTCCTCATCCACTTCATCCACAGGCTCGAGCTGGTGAGCAACGATGGTGGCAATGCTCCGTGCGTCGTCGTCGTCGTCATCCGCCGAATCGTGCTCATCCTGGCGGCCATGTGAGCGCCCACTCGCCCGGCTCTCGAACCGGAACAACTCCATCTCTCGCTTTCGCTCCTCCATCGCATCGCGCAGCGAGTTCACCTCCTGCTTGATCGCTTGGTGCTCAGCGAGCATGCCCTCCAACATGCGTACCTTTTCGACATGATCCGCAAGCGATCGCTGGGTCTCCTGTAATTGAGTCTGGAGCTCAGAGACTGCAGCGGAAGGCTCCGGCTGGGATTCATGCTGAGGTTCCTCTGATGGGCGGCCGGGTTGTGGTGGTACAACCGGAGGCAGTGTCGAGGGATAGGGAGGGAGGTTAGGTGGCTAGAGGACGATATGTCAAGACGTCGTCTGATTAGCATGAGGGCCGCAACGTACGAAGTTGCCGCCGAGCGTCTCATGAATCTCTGCAAGGCCGCTGCTCAATGAGTGCAGCTCAGCGCCCGTCTCACGGCTCTTCTGCAGCTCTCCGTGCAATCGGCTCAGTATATGATCGAACGTGAGGCCGCTCTTGCCAGGAGCCCTGACGTTTCCACCCATACCACCCATACCGACGAGCCCTTGCGGTTGCAATGTTGGTCTCCGTTGAGCGCCCGCGGGGCCGTTCGAGCTGCCCTGGCCGTTGCCAGCAAAGTTGAACGCGCCGTTCCCTGCGTTGGGCTGGCCGCCAATGCCGCTGAGGTAGCCATGGGAGCCCTGTTGCTGGTGTTGCTGCTCGGCACGGTGTGCGGCTTGCGCATCGAGCTCGCTGAATACGCACACGACGCGTGCAGCGACTTTATGATGGACGATTGTCTTGTTGTCTTCCCCGACGATGTCGATACCAAACTCCTAGAGAAGCACCCGGTCGCGTGAGGGGACGAACGGGTACGGAAAGTGGGACGGGAGAAGGGACGTACGACGATGTCGTCAGTCTTGAGTTCATACGGGTCCGACTCGAGTCCTTCTGGGCTGAGCCGCTCCCCGTTGATGAACGTTCCATTGGAGCTTTTCACGTCTTTGATGAAGATCTAAAAAGCGGTCGTGCGGCACCCATCAAGCAGCAAGGGGAGCAAAACGGAGCCCGTCCATGTCAGAAATCGACGCGCACAAGAGGTGGAGGCCTGCATTTGCGCACACGGCCGCCACCAAGAGCCCAGGGACGCACCTTTCCGTTGTCCTCCCACACCTCCGCGTGCTGCCTGCTGAGCACCTTCGAGTCAAAGTAGCCGTTGCGCTCCTGGGGGACGGTCTTCGCGTTCGTCTGGCGGCCGATCTTGACGCGCTGGTTGTTGACGAGGCTGATGTGCTTCGGCACGAACGAGTCGTTGAGCGGGTAGAGGTAGAGCGCGGGGAGCGGCACGGGGGCCGCAGACGGCGGGGGCGGCGTGGAGAAGGGGGCAGGCATCATGGACGCCGTCGTCGTCGTCAACAGCGAGCGGGACCGTGACGGGGTTACAGGGAGCGAGAGCAAGAGAGGGAGGGCCTTTGTTTGGCTGCTTGTTTGGCCGCCCTCGCTCGTTGTGTGACTCTCCCCACTCGGCACACTCCCACCGGCACGTGGCTCCCTGGAAGCGTGACCCTGCGTCCGTAACGCACTCACGCGGGAAGCGCGCTTAACCCGCGCTCAGCCTCCCCGCTGCACGCTCGCCGCCAGAAGACGTGCGTTCGCAGAGGGCGTGCTGCATCCCTCTCCGCATTCCCCGCATCATGTGTGCTCGCTTGTTCTCCAGCTTCCAGGCCGAGGCCTCGTCTGGAGGGCCCACGTCCTCACGCCGTTACGGCATGCGCGACATGGGCAGCGGGGGCCACTGCTCTGGAGTCTGAATTCGACTTGCCCGAGGGAAGGACGCTTGAAGCAGGCGATCCGTGCCAGAACGACATCATCGTCCCCATATTCAATACCTCCCGGCCCCGCAGCGGGTCGTAGAGTTGTTTTGGATCTGTATACCCGGTCCCGGACAATCCGCTTATGAACTTGCCCGATACCCACCCCGTGTGTCCGTAATCTCGAAGCTCGTCCCATCGGCTACAAATCCCAACTCGGACATACGTCTGCCAGAAGAGTGGAGCCCAGGATCGTCGTCCGCGCACACACGCACACAAGCCACGTCTATCACAACAAAACAAGTGCTTCGAAACCGAAACGAGAATGCATAGTTCTTTTTTTCCATGCACATATGACGCACCGAGAGTACAGATACAGTAGTAACTGCGCGATATTACACATCCGGATCCAGCACAAGCACAAGGAAACACATGTAATGCAAAACAGCGCCACCGCATCTATATGTGCGGGGGCGATGTGCATGGCGATACGATTCCACTAGATATTTGTAAAAGGACGCTAAGAGACCGAGCGAACGAGAGGCCTCCAAGAAATTCATAGTATGTTACAGTAAGCTGAGCGTGCACACACGACGGAGCGAGAAAACAGAGAGGAGGAGCGAGGAGACTGACCACCGTGACCAACACCACGACCGCTAGGAACGGGCCAGGAGATGAACGGGCAAGAGAGGAAGGGACACGATACGGTAGTTTTCTGGCTGCAAACGAGCGTTCTGTCGTGACGAAATAGTCGAGAGACGTGAGATAGAGGGTAAGAAGGGGGAGCAATGGAGGGAGCAAAACACGGGGAGAGAGAATGGAAGGAGTGTGAGGGGAGGAGGGAGGGGATATAGGTGAGTAAGACATCTCGCATCTGAGTATCAGCTCATACTGGACGTGACGAGGGGCGTAAAGGGGGAGAAAGACGTTGCTAGCTGCACGGCGCCATGCTGCTCTGGATGACTGTAACGGTTGCCACTGCCGCCGCTCTGACGGCTGACTGACGCGCACGTCCTGTCGAACGGTGTCACGTCAGCGTTCCCTTCTCGCATCCAGCGGCCAACGGCCAGCGACAGAAGATCGGACGATCCCCCAAAAGCCCAGACTCACCTACCACACAGACAGCGTTGCATGCATCAAGTCCCGGGGCGTCAAGCCTCCCGGGGGGTATCCTGCAGCGTCTCCCTCACCCGCTCTCCCTCCACAGGGGAGAGCGTTTCCAGAACGGGCGTGGCGTCCTCGTCCGCGGGACGCGAGGCCACGCGGTACCACGTCCCCTCGATTGCATACATGGTTGCCTCGGGGTCCTGCGCGCCCACAGAGATGTACCGGAGGGACTTGATACCCTTTGCGAGCGTCCGTGCGAGGCTGAGGTACCGCCGCTTGCGCACGTCCGCCCCCGAGGACGAGTCGACGTTGCCAGTGTAGGCGATGGAGAGGCCCACGAGCGCAGTCGACCGAAGGATGTCAATGTTGCGCTCCTATAGAAATATTCAGACATGAGCCGAGCCTGTTTGACGTCTCGCTCCTCCCCCCGCTGCGAGAGCAAATAAACCAAACAATGACGAAGACTTACCGTCCATTCTTGGAACCCGCGCCACTCCATACCGCCACGACTGCACGGGCCGTCCGTGTACACGAGCTCGAGGTAGCGGAGGGACGGCATCGAGCTCTTCATGCGCTCAAGCAGCATGCCCGACGCCGCATCCGAGAGCGTGCACGAAAGAACGACGGGGTTCGTCCGCTCCATCAACGGCAGCGTCTTGAGGTCAGACGAGTTGTGCAGGCCCGACGAGCTGCCGATGGGGTACTGGAGCTGCAGCCGCCGCACCGGAGAAGGGAAAGAGGGTAACGGCGCGCTCGTCTCCAAGTAGTCGAGCTCCGGCCAGCAGGTGACGGCCCCTGTCTCTGGCTTGACGGAGAACTCGAGGTAGAACGTGAGCCGGCGCAGGTTGGGGAACGCGTGCGCGAGCTCCGATATTTTCGCAATGCGCCCGCCGATCTCGAGCGTGTGCAGATTCGGCCAGACGTGACGGTCGATGACGCTCTCGAGCATGCAGCCGCACTCCCAGAGCTTCAGGTGCTTCAGCGAGTCGACGAACGGGCCAAAGGGCGTGATGTCCCCCTGTGGACGCGGGCCATCCTTCCAGAGGCCATTCTCGATAACGGCGGGGGTGCAGCGGAGCTGCGAGATGGCCTTGAGAGTGGAGTTCCCGATGTAGTAGAGGGAAACCTCGCTCAGGGAAGTCAGCTGGGCAAGCGCCTCGTAGACGGCCGGGTGGGACTGGAAGAGCGGTTCGGCGTCACGGATGTGGATTAGGCGGAGATTGTAGGCCTGACGGAGGAGGTTTGCGAGGACGTCGGCAGACGAGAAGTCAGCCTCCAAGCGTTCCCTGCCGCCGACTGTAGTGACACGAGCGAAGGCGCCCTCGAGGAGGCGTAGGGCGCGGAGGTGTCTAGTGCGGCGACGGGGGTCTGCGAGCATAAAGTGGCAGAACTTCTCGAGTCGATCGGGCCCGTCGTTGAGCGCCGGGTCGCCGATGGAGACGTCTGAGAGGACGCGGGGCATGGCAAGGTCATAGGCGTCCTTGCACGTCAATGCGAGCTTGAGAGCGTCGCCGGGGGCACAAAAGTCGCTGATGGTCTTGAGGACATCGCGATTGAGTGCGAAGAGATTGCGACGAGAGAAGGTATAGATGTGGTCCAAGGACCGCGACCTATCTGCTCTGGAGACTGCGACCGTTGAAGGCGGTGGTGGAGGGGGTATGGGTTGGATAGGGACCGCGAGAGTAGACTCACTGCTGACGGGCATCTTCAACTGAACGGGGAAGGTAGGGGCATGAAGGAGATAGACGACGCCGAACAAGGCGGGCTGCGGGGGCTGAGAGCTGTCTGAGGGATCGAGGGCGGGCTGGGAGGGATGGTGGAGACGGGGACGATGGGGAGGAGGGAGGGAGGGCTTTGGGAAAGGGACGGACTGGCAGTACTGGCAAGAGGGGGAGCACTGGCAGGGAGGCTTATTGGAGAGGCGGGGGTCATGGATGAATATAGTAGTTGTACTATTAGGAGGAGGGAGAGAATTAGGAAGTAGTATCGGACTCGCTGCTCCTGGTGCAATCGACTGAGAATGGTCGGTCTGAATCTGAGCCTCCTCCAATGCGAGCTCGAGCTCGAGTCCTGGGCCATCTGGATCCGGTTGACATTCCACCTGGCACGCCTCAATCTGATCCGGCGCGCCGTCTGAGGAGAGATTGTGCAGGGAGAGCATCTCGAGTCCCAAACTCAGCCAGAGCACTCGCAGGGCAGGCAGATGTACGGTACAGGCGTCGAGTGGTAAGCCAAGGTGCTGGAGGAGTATGCGGCGACGACGGTCGAAGGTCAGGCCACGAAGAAGACCTCGCCTCGCCAGTCCATCCCCACCCGCCCTCCCACGCCCTCGCTTCCCCCTCCCCTTGCTTCTTCTGCACCGGCATCGTACGCGACATGCATTAATAACACATCCCACACTACTTCATCTCCCTCAACGCCCGCAAGCCTCGCCGTCTCTCTCTTTTCTCCCCGCTCTCTCTGCCTCTCCCGACGCCGGACACCCCGCCAAGCCGCCCACCGCGAGCACCGTCGTCTGCGACGTGCGCACATGCCCCAAATGCCAAACGCCCCTGGCTGGCCAAGGACGGGGCTTAAGAGGACGCTGGGAGAGGAGAGCAAGGCGGAACGGACCGCAAGCTTGCGTGGTCTGCGCCCAGTCGCCATACCAAACGCGGTAAGCCAACGAACCGGGGGACTGGCACGATCGGTGCGGCTGTGGTCTGATTGCGTTTGTGACGGCGCCCGGGGGTCCTGTATCATCATCATATCAATATTCAAACGCCTCCTTTAGTCCCTCCCTGGCCCTGTTCGCCTCGACCTCCCCGCTCGCTCGCGCCCGCCCAGCGCACCCGGCTGACACCATGTCCACTGCCCATCATTCGCCCAACGGGCGTTTCGCCTCTTCCTGCGGACGCCACCGACGCCCATTTATGAAAAGGCACAGGCGCGTCGGCGAGCACGGCCTGGCGACGTCGTTGGGCGCCTGTCGTCGACCCCGGATTCAGACCGACGGCTGGCGCAGTGCTGGCGCCAGCGGACGGCGGACGGTGGTTGGCTGGACCGAGAGCCAAGCCGCACATACAAGGGCGATCGTCCAATCCATCCCCCCTCTCATCAGATCGATCACAATGGGTCCGATCGGGACGGCACCCATCGCACTCGCGAACAAGGCCAACTTCTGGGGTAAGCTAACTTTGGGTTACACAACTCCTCCTCCGCGTTCTAGGCCTGGGCCAAGCATCCACATCGTCTTATACACGATCTCGCGTCTCGGGCGAACAAGACGGGCGGACTGCTCATCCAGCTATCGGTATCGGTAAGTATCCGCCAGTCCACACGCAATCTCGCATCCTTGCCATCCAGTGCCAGCGTCGTAATGGGCGCTCGCGCGGCCCTGCACAGTTCCTGCATGACCATCAGAACTCTACCAGCAAGAGTACAATGAAAACTCAATTCGCCCACCCCCTTGTCCCCGAGACCCGCTCGCAGACCCGATCGCAACCGTCTCATATACTTAGCATCGGCCGGAACACTCCCCATTGTGTATGTGCGCGCGCGATCCCTCCATCTTACTTCCGTCAGATGCGAACTCATTGTAAGTACTATACTTATCGCCAGATGCGGCACACACGCACCCACAGTCAACCCGTTGCGTCGCGATGTGGAGCAGCCGGCGCTCACCCGCTACGCCAGCAATGGGCAGCCCAATAGCGGACGGATGATGGCTGCTCTCAGCATCTTCGAACCGCTGCCGCAACGTCAATCCACCAAACGCCGCAGGACATCGCAGCGCTACCGTTCTCACCGAACCCAGGTGTCGCACCCTCGCAACTATGCCACACTAGCACCTCCTCCAAGTCCCCGCTAGCGTGCCCGGGGGGAGGGGGAGGGGGGGGGGGGCAAACGAGTCCCTCCAAGGAAAGACTCTCACTGGACTAGCCACGACCCTACAGAACCACAGACACTCAATGTCCTGCGTCCCTGGACCCGTTCGCCGCCGTGTCGCCCAAGTTGCCATGTCCGGCCTAGCTCGTACGCACCGCGAGCGACCGGGGACCACGGGATCCGACTCGGACGCTGCAGCGCCCGCAGGGCTGCTCCTTCTGGCATTCCGCGAATTCCAAGTGGCGCAGCGCACGTACTACCGGACTGCTGCCGTTGTACGTTGTGACCACCCCTCCGGCGCCGGCACGTACGAGCGTACGCACACAGGCTGCAGGCACTCTGGCTCCCCTCAACCCCCCTCAACCCCACTCCCCCTTTTACCGTCATGCCCAGCGAGAATTCTTGACAGTTCCTGTCTGCGTCGTCTGCGCGTATACATACGGGCTGACCGGCCTGGGGGGAACGGCCCAGACCTGGAATGGAGTATTTGCATGAGCTTCCGGTGGTGTCGCGCTCGTATAATCTAGCAACCGTTCCTGAACTCACGCCCGCTCACCAGTACGTCACCCGGTCGACTTCCTGCACACCCTTAGCGCATCTTCGGTCGCCGTTAGCGGCGGCGGCGGCGGCACGACCTCGGAGTCGCAGAGCCTGTACGTACCGGCGCGCTCAGCCTCGTCATCGACAAGCCTGCGGTGCGCGCTCTGAAGCCTCGTGTGGCGCGAGGCACGCCTGGGGTACGCACTCTGACATTCTCTGACGGCCGCAAATGAGGCTCGAGGAAGCCACAACCCGGGTCCGGGTGCTCCTTCTTTGCGCCCCTTACGTGACCGGGGGCGATATCGATCCTCGTGTATCGTGTGGCGAGCTATCGACCGAACCCCCACACCCCAGACTCGAACTCGCAAGCGTATCCGGACTCGGGCTCGAACCGAGTCGCGCGACCGAGCAGACGTGCAATAACAGCATCGGTCGACTGAACTGAAGCTTGTACGCTCCCGAGTGGCTTGTGCACGTTCACCTTCGACTCGGAGTGGCTGGCCAAGCTGCCGGGCTGAGAGTCTATCCTGACTCGGATGCGTGAGCGAGAAGGAAGAGGATGCGGGTGGTGGGAGGTGCCGTTCCATGCCGGGGTCGCCGCGCACAAAGCGCCTTCCCGCCCGGAAGATCCTGGTGGTGGCGGAGGCGCACTTCGACTTCGAGTTTGACTTAGCCTAGCTGGGCAGCGTCAGGTACCGTATACCGTACACCGGGACTGAAAACCGTGTACCATTTTCCGGCGCGTGGGCCTAGGGCATACGATTCGTTGACGCCGCTGTCGGCAACAGTAGTGTCATCCCGCGGAGGTCCCGGTAGTGCTGCTGTATATTGCAGACGTACTCGGCAGGGCTACGCATCATACGGTGCCAACGGGCTGACATCGTTCGATACAGTATGCCAGTGGTATCTTGACGCTTGCGAGCCACCGCTCGACCGGGCAAAGAGCTTCCAGGAGAGCAGCCCAACTCAATCTCAACGTTCAACGTCAACGTCAACCCTCGTTCTCTCGCCGCCCGTTCGCCCGTGATCTCCCTCTCGTGAGCGCGCTCTCTCCGTCCTTCTTGCTCGGCGCTCTCTCGCCCGCAGTGTGGTCCGCTCCCCCATTCGTCACCAGCACACACGCCCACGCGCTCCTCCCATTCAACGTTGCCCCACACCAATCAAAACTCAATACGCAATCCCATTCAAAAGCCACGTACGCTGGCACGTCCCCAGGAGGAGCGCCAGCAACGCTGACCGACCGGACAGCCTCCGTCCGACGTCCTCAGGCCCCAGGGCCCACATCGACGTCCAAAAGTCTACTTCTATTCCCGGCTCGAGGCAAAGCAAGCAGTCCCGCTTCCCCATTCCACCGTCTTCCCTATCGACCGTGTCCAATCCCTGCCACCCTAGGTGCCCGCGCGCACAGGGACCGTTCCAAACGGCCAGCCCGGTTCCCATCTTATGACGGAAGGCGGATAGTCGCTCGCCGCAGCGGATCGACAGCTGACCCGCCCCGGGACGCGGGGGCATGTGCTCACGCCCGGGAGGCGCAGGCTAGGTTTGATTTGCCTTGTCGGTGTGAGTCTGCGCGATTGCATGCCAGTCGGTGTCTGCCATGGCGGGCCTTGAGGGTCTGAAACGAAGCTCGAACTTTTGAAGGCATGTCGTTTGCTATACGCTATACGCGTCGCAGCTCGATAGGATGGGAACCCGCATGTCTAGGCTTTGAGCTGACATGCACGTCCTACCACGCTCGTGCCCTCGCGCCTGGTGGTGGTGCCAAAGTGGTATAGCACCATATTACCACTGCGACAGGTACATGCCGCTTGCTCGGTCGATTTCGGGCGTGCCGTCGTTGTCATTGGGATACCCGGCGGACCACAGCTGTTGGGATGCCCAATATATACACGATGCAATTAGGTGGATACGAGCGCGTCCGGTGGGCCGGGCGGGATCCCCAGCCCTTTCGGCATTCTAACACACGTCGTCCTGCGGCGCAGCGCGTCTGCGAGCCTCTCCCGGACATGGCAGGTGCGTTGGTTGTTTCCATAGCTCCTCGGAGCTATTCCATTGGGCTAGCATCGTCGGCTGAAGTGCACGTACGTTAGGACGGTCTGCGGGAGCGATGCGAGAACGGTGTACGATGTGAGGCTGCGTACCCGGTGCGGTAGTGTTTTTCGTACGTTCGACGAAGCGTGCTGACTCGCGCACCCCGATTCTGGCCTCGCATCGAGGCCCGTGCATCCAGGGCGCCCAGGGCTCAGGCTGTGCATTCGGTGAGGCGAGCAGGTGCTTGAGCCGGGCAGAAGCGTCGATGCCATCGTCGTGCGCTCGCGCTGAGGCTCTCCAAGCAGTGAGGCTGACTCTTGCAAGCCTTCGGGCCTTCTTTGCGGTCGTAATCTATCAGATGCCCGCCCGCCGTTGCAGGGGCTTTGAATCAAGTGTCGGCGCTCGCGATGGTGATGGACGTGAGTGAAGTGCTCGCCCACGGACCGCCGTCAGGCTTCTAGGCTTGTTTGAACTGCCAACGTGCGATTGCGCTGAGGCACCATATGATGGAGTGCGCTGAATATGCGGACGGCCGTGCGGTTCGGATAGGCTTCGCAGACGATGCATGCTGTCGGGATTGGGGATTGTCTTGCGGCCTTTTATATATACTACGACGGCGTCATGCTCATGCAGGCTGTAGAGTCGATCAGTGAGCGGTTCAAGTAGGTTCAGGCTACGTTCAAGGGCGCTAACGAGGTGTTGCAAGCGCAGATAGGCGCCGGCGTTGTTGTCGAAGCCAAACGCTATCAAGGCTTTCTTAAATTCTTTGATGGCTTCCCTCTGACCTGCTGCACACTGCAGTCCAATCTCATCTCATGTCTCAGCCTCTATCATCCTTCCGCGGGTTTGCCATCTATACACACACTCCAATCATGCGATACGGAATGCCACTGGAGAGCGCAATCACCGGAGTGGAGGAGAGTGGCCCCTTATTGATATTAGGAGAGGTATCACGGTTCACAGGATAAGCTGTAGCGCTGTGGATATCGTTGCGCGGAGCACGCTGCGTCCTCGAGCTCACAATCGCCGTTGTTGCTCCATCCCGCACTACCCGAGCCTCACCGGACTCGCACCGTCATCAGCTGCATACCAGCTTCTTCGCCGCCCTCTTCTCTGCAAATCTGTCAAGCATCAAGCGTCCCAGTCACCCTGTTCAACTCAAACGCCGGCGAGTCTCCGAGGGTTTCGTCTGGATCGACTGAGGTCACTGTGGACGTTATAAGAGGTCAGTAGGTATGTCCGCGAGCACGCGATGGTGGTTACGTCTCTGCTACGACACGTAAGAAATATGCCACAGTGCGTAGGCGAGGTGGAGGCAATGGGCACGCTCCTCGCTTGTCCAGACTGCAGCGGTCGTTGATCGTTATCCGCCACCTTGCCGTTCGGTATAAAGCAGCTGTGCAGCGAACAGACATCGCCCTGAAACTCGAGTGCAGGGCTTGATACACGACGTCCATCATCGTCCAACCCTCTCTCCTTCTGTCGGTGTCCCCCAGAGCGTTTTCGCGGCGTCACCGTATCTATCGGTGACAAATCGACCACCAGAGCAAGAGTCATGGCACCTGCGTCCTCATTCAGTGTAAGTAGCAGCCACACCGCACCCGCTGCGTACGGTGTGCTCTACAAGTCTGAAGTAGCTGGCGCACCCGCGCCAGCGCGGAGCGTCGCTGAGCTGCTCACCCCGGACATCCAGTTCGTACGCGTGCAGTGGGTCGACTACATCAACACCGTCCGCTTCCGCGTTCTGCCCACGAGCTACTTCCGCAAGCTTCTCTCGGACCCGCACTCGCGCGCGGGCGTCGGCCTCGTCAAGGCCGTCCTGGGCATCGTTGGGCTCAACATCGCGCCCGGTTTCGGCGCCGTCGGCGAGTTCCTGTACGTGCCCGACCTCAGCAGCTGGCGCGTGTGCACGTACGCGCCCGGGCACGCATCGGTCATGGGCTGGTTCCAGGAGAAGGTGCCGCACCCCACGAAGGGGCTCACCGTCGACCTTTGCCCGCGCACGATTCTGCAGAGGCTGGTTCGGTAAGGCGATCTTCCTCCTTCTCCTTCCACATCTTCCCACCGCTTCCACTTCCTCCCGCTCTCCCGAGCCCTCCTCCCCTTCGTGTCTATCGTCAATAGCACCCGGAGAGGATCGCGAAGCTGATTGCGTTCCAGGGAGGCACAGGAGAAGGCGGGCGTGTCCTTCCTCGTCGGCGTAGAATCGGAGTTCATCCTCGTCAGCCAGACGACGCCCGCGCCCGTCTACGTCAACTCCGCGGACTGGTCGTGCTCTGCCAAGACGCGCACGGGCAGCGTCGAGACCGCGGTGCTCGAGGAGATCGCGAGCTGCCTCCTCGGAGCAGGCATCGAGCTGCAGATGTACCACGCCGAAGCTGCGCCAGGACAGGTGAGCGCTGTCCTTGTTTCCGTCTCGTTCTCGCGCGCTCAGAATACCTGCGCTGTGCCCACGCTCGCCTTCTTTATCACCTTCCCTGTTCATCTCGTCTTCTGCGGTCTTCTCGCTGTACCGGTGATCAATGTGCTGAAATGCGCGCCTCGTCAATGGCTCTCGCGATCTGTCGCGCTCGCAATAGTACGAGGTGATCACAGGTCCGCTCTCCCCGCTCGAGGCGGCCGACGCGCTCGTCTTCACGCGCGAGACGATATACAACATCGCGAACAAGCACGGCCTTCGCGCCACCTTTGCGCCGCGTCTTCACAGCGACTCGTGTAAGTCCCGCCGTCCCGGCCTACTTTCGCCCGATCCCGCTGACGTCCATTCACTCCGCCACCCCGGCCTTTCTCATACCTCTCCTTCCCCTCCCGTTCTTCCTTGCACATTTCCGCGCTCCCAGGCGGCAGCGGCGCGCACACCCACATCTCCGTGCACGGCCCCGACGCCGACCCGCGCGCCGCAGATGCCTCGCTCGCGCCTACGCTCACCCCGCTCGAGCGCTCCTTCCTGCAAGGCGTGCTCGCGCACCTCCCCGCCGTCTGCGCGCTGACTCTGCCAACTGCGGCGTCCTATGCGCGCATGCTCGACGGCATCTGGGCCGGGGGAACCTACGCCTCTTGGGGGACGTACAACCGTGAGGCGCCCGTCCGGCTGTGCGGCCCGCAGGGCCACCACCACTTTGAGCTGAAGTGCGTCGATGCGACCGCCACGCCACACCTGGCGATCGCGGCAATCGTTGGCGCGGGCTTGCAGGGGATTAAGGAGGGCGCGTTGTTGACGGTGGGTGACTGTGCGAAGCCGGTCGCGCTGATGAGCGAGCGGGAGAGGGCTGAGGTCGGGTTGGCGAACCCGACGCGGCTGCCGGGCGATATCGCGGCGGCGAGGAAGGCGCTGGCGGCGGACGAAGTTATGAAGGGCGTGCTGGGGGCGGAGTTTGTGGACGCGTATATTAGCGTCAACGAGGTGCGTGGATCTCACTCAATTGATTGTTACGAGCGTTCGGTGCTGATGCGCAGTTCTGCACGCAGACGATGGAGAAGTTCATGCAGGGCGAGAACGAACAGGAGACTGTCAAGAAGCTCATCGAGTACTTCTAAACTACTGCTAGCGAACACTTTGCCGACAGTGACGATGACGCAAGACGGTTCTCGGGCCAACGCCGCGGCGCATGCTCAGCTCAGCCCGCGGAAATGGAAAGGATATGACATCTGTAGCCCTATCTGCGCTAGTGGATACGCGGTAATAGGCGATGCCATAGTCAATCGTGCAGGGGGAGAACGATCTCGTCTATCTCGTCGACACAGCAGTGCTTTTGGATATTGAATCTTGATTGTACACATATAGGCACCCACAGCGTAACAGAACCCATTGACCGTGTCATGATCCATCCATTCCTCATGGGGCTACGCGTGCGACGGCTTCCAACTTGCCGCCATCTATAGCTACTATCCCCATGTGACAGCCGGGCACCATGCCACGACCTCTGGCGGGCCATCGTTGTGCGAATGTCTACAATGGCAAGCCTCTGAACCGCGGGACACTCGACCGGGACCTCCAAGTACCGTACGTAGCTCCATATGGCCGACCTTGACAGAAACTGATGCGTCATAGACGAGGATGCGCCGCGTACGGTTGCTCCTAGTTACTCATGTGCTACGTAAGGCCCGACATACAGCACTGTCCAGCACTGTCCGCAGCTCGCGACGACGCGCAATTGATCCTCTTCATCCATATCGGCGATGGCGTGCTATCTGATTCCCGGACTGAGGGGCAGCGCTGTCCCATTGGTACATCTTTACATTTAGCGGTGTACATGTCCTCTACCGACGGCTGTGGACGCATGGGCGCAGATAAGTCGCCAGCCGGCCACTTCGCAGGCTCTCGGCTATGTTTATGATAGCAGTGTCCACCTATCCCACATGGAATCCTTCTCAGGGAATCTCCAACAAGCTCTCATCACTATCATTCCCTATATCTCGTTGAGTATCAAGCCTCTCACACCAGAAACTGGTAGATCTCACCCACAGCGTACAGGCCACAACACCATACTCCCAGCACCATTCCTCAAGCGTTATGCTTCTCATCCGACGAAGACGCACTGCTCCTCCCTCCCTCTACAACGTCCGCACCCGACACCGGAGCGATACGCAAACCTGCGCGCTGCGCCTCCTCGAGGGTGATCTGCGGGCCGTTGAACCAGTGCACGCCGCCATAGACGGGGAAGTAGAAGTAGACGAGGCACAGCACGATCCACGCGCCGAACACGACGATCATGTAGTTCATCCCGTTCGCGTCGGGCCCGGGCGCGGTGGGGAACGCGAGGATGACGAACGAGAACACCATCCACGCCACCGCGATCACCGCGACGGGGAGGGACTGTGAGATGTGAGGAAGTTCGCCCGTCAGCCCTAGTATGTGAGTGGATTATGCGTATAGGGAGAGCTGCGACTTACAAAACGCCCAAGAGAGAACGGCCCAGGGACCCACTCTCTCCCACCCAGGAAGCGGCTCACGATCGGGATGGTGAACGCCGTGTACTGGCCTGCGATCGCGAGGCTGAAGATGGCCGAGTTCGCTGTCGGGCCGGCAAACGCGAGGAGGCCGAGAAGGAGCGCGACGAAGGCAGACGCCCAGACGGCGTGCACGGGTGTGCGCGTGCGGGTGTTGACGTGGTAGACGAAGCGCGAGAACGGGAGCGCGCCGTCGCGGGCGAAGGCGAAGGTTTGGCGGGAGGCTGCTGTCAGCTGTAGCCGGCGTGATTGTCAGTATTCTGCGAGGATCGCTGAAGGACTAGGAGGTGGATGCTTACACTGCTCGAACCCATCAAGAACCTAGAGCCGAGGTAAGCTTTTGTTTTTATCAGAACGTGTGGCAGAGACATACTGAACAAAGACCACAATAGACCAAACGGCTAGAGTGCCGCTCCTACCCAAGCTATTGAACAAGATCTACAGCTTATCAGGCCCGGCACATTCACGAGTATGGCCAAAAACGAGACTCACGGTAGCCATCGGTTGTCCGATCGGGTTCTGCAGGATGCTCTCCAAGTCGGTGCCCATGTAAAAGGCGATGACTACGTTGATGACTGCGAATACGGTTCACTACGACTTTTCTCGGCCGTCCAACGTAGGCGCGCTTACCCCAGCCAAGGACCCCAGAGATACCCACCGCGCTCAAGATCGCCCAGGGGACGACCGTACGAGCATTCGAGGCCTCTTCGCTGATATGTATGGGTGCGTCAAAGCCGCCTGTGACAAGGTTTAGATGTCGTCTGTGCACATTCATATGAAGCTTATGAGTACCGTACCGATCGTCCAGAGCGGCGCGAGAAAGCTGAGGATGAACGCGAAGCCATTCGGCCATCCATAGACTATTCAATAACAAGGTGCATGAGCAGCCTATATATGCTTATGTCTTGGAAGGACGTACAATTGGCGAAACCCCCGAATGCATAGGACGCGGTGTTCTTGAACTCTGCAGGCGTCGCAGCGGGCAAGGCAATGATCACCGCGAGACAGAGGCTTCATATCAACAATACCCTTGTCAGCCACCGGTAGCCATCAAGCATATTCGATGTAGCCAAAGATACACTCACAGTATGTTCAGCACGACGAATATGCCCTGAAGCCGAGCGACCACCGCCGTCGCCAAAGACGACACGACGCCATGACACATCAAGAGCGCCGCAAACACTGCACTGCCACACGCACCCTCTCTCAGCCGAGATCCACCACTACGCAGAACGTCACAGGCGAATTGACGATACGTACTAGGTCTGGCCCGTGGTTGGCACAAAGTGTTCGTTCGTGCCAATGGAGACGGCGGCCATGAGCTGCACCGCGCAGCCCCAGTCGATCGAGGCCACCCCCGCGATCAAGCCTATCGAGTTGGAGTCTGCCAGCCGCCCGGGGCGTGTCCCACAAGGTATGACGATCAGACGATGAGTTCAAAGTAGCAATGCTATTGACTCACATCCCACGACCCAGGAGAGGACCTTCCTCCACCTCGGCGTCGCGTACGTCCACGTCCAATAGTACAGCCCCCCAGACGTGGGCGCCGCCGAGCCGAGTTCACCGAGCGTCATCCCGAGGAACATCAGGAAGAACGCGCACACGGCCCACTATCATCATCCAACGCAAATGCGCTTCTCAGCAGAGCTGCCTGACGACCATCACGCATATGACACGAAGGACCACTCACGCCCCATACCAGCGCCACGGGACCACCGTACGGAAGGGCAAATACGAGCACGGAGCTGTGATACACCGTGAACGACTGGACCGATACGCGGCGCGAGTATCCTGTATTTGGCGCAAGAGAGGCACGCACGCGATGGACGGAAAGAGGCCTATGATGCTGAAGCTGAGCCCGAAGACTTCGACGGGGTGGAACGCGCGCTTGAACTCCTGCTTGTACCCCAGCGAGGCGAGGACGGCGGTGTCGCTCGCGAGGCTATCTGTCTCGTGCGCCTGCTTTCCTTCCCCGATCTCGGAGACTTGTACGAGCGTCGGAGAGGCGATTTTCTTCTCACTTAGGCTCAGGCTGGAGGACATGATAGTAGAGATGCAGCAGCAAGCAGCGTCCGGGACTCCACAAAGTCGTCCGCCTACTTATGAAAACCGGGGAGCTATCGTTACGATACCTCTCCCCCGTCGGAACAGCGGATTCCTACCAGTAGTACTCTCACGTCAAGCGCGTTTCGTGATCTTCTTCCTCAACATACGCGAGCACGCCCAGGGAGGGTAGAGTTCCGACCGCGCCGCCGTAGTACGCTTCGCGATAAGGATCCGATGCCAGTGCGCAAATCCCCCTCAGCTATCGGCCAGTGCTCGCTCACGGCATCTTCTGAATCACTATCATCCATGGCAGTATTTTGGGAGCACCCCCTGCGGCGATAGGGAATTATGGGGGCGTCGGAGGCTTTGGAGGCCTTGGGCGGAACGTCAATACGCGGTCACCTGGTGGGACTCGCTTCAGCGGACTCGGGCCCTTATCCAACTGCGCAGGCTGTAGGCTACAGCGCGCTCATTCAGAATCTCCGGAACAGCGCGGCATTCACATTGAATGCATCGTACTTCGTACATTCTCGTCGCTGGTCAAGGAGCATTTGGTAAGCTGCGAGGACCTCTTGAGTTCGTAGCATCCTCTCAGAACGCGCACTCACCATGTAAATCCACCAACTTCCAACTTCCAACTTCCAACTCCCGAACCTCCGAACCTCCGAACCCGATGCCCCATCATACCCCCTGCTTCTCGTCCAAAGACGGGCTCTCTTTCCGCTCCCCACCGTGGCCGCTCGCCACGTCTTCGTCTAGGGGATCGCGCGATGACGGGCTGAGCCTGCGACTCCGAGCCGGATCCGCACCGTCGATCGTGCGCACCGGCCCGTTGAACCAGTGCACGCCGCCGTAGACGGGCACGTAAAAGTAGCCCAGGCAGAGCGCGAGCCACGCGCCGAACACGACGACCTCGTAGTTCATCGCGCTCGCGTCGGGCGCTGGCGCGCTCGGGAACGCGGTGATCGTCGTGGAGAACACCATCCACACCACCGCGATGAGTGCCACGGGGAGCGACTACCAAGCATCGAGTTCGCATGCAGAGGATCAGAATTCAGCATGAACGGACACGCTTCAGTAGTGGATTGGAGAACGACCGAGTCTGCAAAGGACCAGGACGCGGACTCACGAAGCGGCCCAACCGGAACGGCCCCGGCGCCCACGCCCTCCCGCCCAAGAAGCGGCACAGAATCGGGATGGAGAACGCCATGTTCTGGCCCGCGATCGACAGGCTGAAGATCGCCGAGTTCGCGGCGGGCCCGCCGAACGCGAGCAGCCCGAGCACGAGCGCGACGAGCGCGGACGCCCACACGGCGTTCACGGGCGTGCGCGTGCGCGTGTTGACGTGGTAGATGGTGCGGGAGAAGGGCATCCCGCCGTCCCGCGCGAAGGCGAACATTTGGCGCGAGGCGGTGGTGAGCTGGTGGTGGTGGGGGGGGAGGTAAGCGCGTTTTGATGAAGGGTTCGTTCGTGGGGAGTGGGTTGCACTTACGCTGCTTGAGCCCATCATGAATCTAGTGCGCAGGGTCAGTTTGTAGTTCGCAGAAGATGATGCATAAAATTTGACGTACTGGACCAACGCTACGACGGACCACACTGCCAACGTCCCGTTCCGACCCAAGCTATTGAACAGAATCTGCGTTCGGTCTAGCGTCAAATCCCCGCCCATCAGCTTCAGGAGCTCCTACTCACAGTAGCCATAGGCTGCCCTATCGGGTTCGCCATGATCCCCTCGAGGTCGGTGCCCATATAGAACGCGATGACCACGTTGATCACTGAGCAGCTCACAGCCTCCGTCAGACACTCACAGTGTGGAGTGCAAAATGAACTTGAATTGCTAGTGCTCACCCCATCCTAGTAGCCCGGCGATGGCGACTGAGCTGACGATCGCCCATGGGACCACCGTGCGGGCGTTGGAGGCCTCTTCGCTGATGTGTACGGGTGCGTCGAACCCTCCTATGACCCAATGAGGTGTTATAGGCAGACGTGCGTTGAAGTTGAGGTGCAACTACCCACCGACTGTCCACATCGGCGCGAGGAAGCTGAGGACGAATGCAAAGCCGTTTGGCCACCCGTAAACTACAAGATTCATGTGAGCCGTTGCATCAGTAGCTGTAGTCATACGCAGGATGAGCTTGAGCGTCTCTACTACACACAATTGGCGAACCCTCCAAACGCATACGACGCAGTGTTCTTGAACTTCGCGGGCGTAGCAGCCGGCACGGCGATAATCACGGCTAAGCAGAGCCTTTGGCATACGACGACAGTGCGCGTTGAGCGTTGTCTTCGCTGAGAGCGGTGACCTATCGACGGTGCTGACTTACAGGATGTTGAGCACGACGAAGACGCCTTGGAGGCGGGCGACTACGGAAGTCGCCAAGGATGTCATCATCGCTTGACAGACCAGGATGGCAGTGTAGACCGCACTGCCGTATGCGTCAATGATTACTCTTTCTGGTATCCTTGCAGACCATGCGCCGCATATACGTACAACGTCTGGGCGGTGGTAGGAACGAATCGCTGGTTCGTGCCGATCGAGACGGCGGCCATGAGCTGCACGGCGCACCCCCAGTCCACGGAGGCGACGCCGGAGATGAGACCCATGGAGTTAGAATCTACAGGGACATGGTCCGAGTTGATGAGTGCATACACGCATCGTAGCTCGTAGTACTCACAGCCTACAAGCCATGATAGTAGCTTGCGCCACCTCAATGACGAGTAATGCCATGTCCAATAGTACAACCCTCCGGAGGTGGGCGCGGCGGAGCCCAACTCTGCCAAGGCCATGGCGATGAACATGATGAAAAACATGCACACCGCCCACTATCATCGTCCACGATGTGAGGGTCATCGCACTTTCATTGAAGCAATGCATTACTCACACCCCAGACTAGCGCCACGGGGCCGCCATACGGTATGGCGAACACGATTACGGAGCTGTGAACCCATGTCAACACATTACGTGAGAATGTAATCGAAGCAGACGTACGCAATGGACGGGAGGATGCCTATGATGCTGAAGCTGAGCCCAAAGACTTCGATGGGACGGAAAGCGCGCTTGAACTCCTGCTTGTATCCGAGGGTGGCCAAGAAGGCGGAATCGCTCGCAAAGCTATCGGTGCCGTGGTCATCTTGTGCGTGTTGGCCGTGCTTCGTAACTTCTGCGACTTGGACCAGCGCAGGGGAGCTACCGTCCTTCACCCCGTCCTGAGGGGTGTGAGGGAAGGGCATGGTTGCAGGTTGGCACAAGGACTGTGGACGGCCTTGCAAAGGGGATGATAATGACCGTCGTCGCAGCATGAAGAAATGGAATGGCATTCTCACGTCAGAGGCACATTGGACCCTTCCTCCGCCCGGTGAACAAAGAATTCGAGAGTTCTGTCCCGTTTACATACGCTCGATACGCTCTGCGATAAGCGTCACCAATCCGCTATAGAGATTTCCTCTCTAAGGTTGCATACAGCCCCCTGTCGTTATGGCAGCATACATCCAGCCCCAAGAAGACTCGGATATTGAACTGTCTCGTCCGCCGTGGCTTGAGCAAATTCGCAACGGACGATCACGCGAACTGCACCTGACAGGATCTTGACGTCCACCGACCAAGGTTTGGCAGCGAATCGCATTGCGTTTGATTGGGAAGACTCACTCGCTCAATTTGGATTCTTCTATCTCCTTATAGCGTCCGATTTGCCCCTCATGCTGCCTGCTTCTCGTCCAAAGACGGGCTGCCCTTCCTCTGGCCCACGTCGTCCGGAGAAGCCCCAGCAAGGGATGGGCTGTCCGTCTCATCGACGGTCCTCTGCGGCCCGTCGAACCAGCGCGCACCACCGTACACCGGGAGGTAGTAGTACAGCAGGCACAGCCCCACCCATCCACAGTACACGACCACCGTGTAGTTCATCGTGTTCTTGTCAGGGCTCGGGGAGGTCGGGAATGTGAGGATGACGGTCGAGAAGACCATCCACAGCACGGCCAGACTAGCGACGGGTAGTCCCTACGTGTTCGAGCGAAAACGTTAAGCATTGGGACAGTTATCAGATAGACTCTAGTACGTACGAAGCGTCCGAGAGTGAAAGGTCCTGGGCGCCACTTCTTGCCGCCCAAGAATCGCGCTGCCATAGGTATGCTGAACGCTGTGTATTGTCCGAGCAGCGCGACACCAAAGATAGCAGAGTAGGTCGCTGGACCCGCAAAGACAAGGAGGCCAAGGAGGAGCGCGACGAATGCGCAACACCACACTGCGTTGACTGGTGTCCCTGTTCGTCTGTTGACTCGGTATATGAACCTCGAGAACGGTGCAGCGCGGTCCCGGGCGAAGGCGAACAGCTGTCGCGAGGCCACCATGAGCTAGCGCGGTACAATCACTCAGTGCCACGTCCAGGCTGTAGTTGACGCTGTACTCACCGCATTCGCACCCATCAGGAACCTGCAATGGATGAACGATTGTACCTCCGATATCAGAGAGCAATTGTCACAAAAGCGGGCGACTACACGCACTGGACGAACACTATCACGGACCACACCGCCAACGTTCCATCGCGTCCGAAGCTGTTGACGAGGATCTGCCAGGATTCTGCAGTCAACGTCACGGCGCGTACGGAGCAAGATCCTTATAGCTGAACAAGCGCTAGACGCACGGTAGCCATCGGCTGTCCTATCGGGTTCGCGAGGATGCTCTCTATATCCGAGCCCATGCAAAACGCGATGACCACCATCACGACTGGGCACGCGTGAGAGGACGTCAGCCTACAACTCGCAAACTCAGGAGAGGGACAGCGTACTCCAGCCTAGCACACCTCCCGTCGCGACCGCGCCTGTGATGGCCAGAGGGACGGCGGTGCGGGCGTTATGGGACTCTTCGCTGATGTGCACGGGAGAGTCGAACCCGGCTGTACCGCAGAGTGTGCATGCCAGTTAGCGAGCTTTCTCTGGGAATGAGGTGACGTGCTAGTAGGACGGCGCACCTATGACGAAGAGGGGCGCGAGGAAGCTGAGCACAAACGCGAATCCGTCCGGCCATCCGTTCACTGTAAAGAGGTAATCCTCATGCTCGTCAGAAATGTGAGGTTCAAAGCTTGAGCTCTATCTCGCAGGCAGGATGTAGCTTGAACGCTAAGAGTGTTACGCACGATTCTCGAACCCGCTGAACACGTAGGACGCCGTGTTCCGGAACTCCTTCGGCGTCGCTGCAGGCAAGGCTATAATCACCGCGACAGGCAGTCTATCCGTCGAGGTTCGCGGTCGACCGCGTCAGTCATATTCCATGCCTTATAGACATAAGAAGCACGCTCACAACACATTCAGCGCCGCGTACATCCCCTGCAACCGCGCCAAGATCGGGGTGGCCATCGAGGACAGGAAGCCTTGCACGCATATCAGCGCGACGAACACCGCGCTATGAATCCGGTCCGCGCGACAACCCCGTCAACGTCTCACCCATATACTGTATGAGGCGAGGTGTGATTGGACTGGACTTACAATGTGTTCGCGGTCGTGGGCACGAAGCCCCCATCGCTCCCGATCGACGCCGCCGCCATGATCTGCACCGCGCAGCCCCAGTCCAGCGACGCAAAGCCCGCGATGAGGCCCATCGAGTTCGTGTCTGTCCAGCATCCCAACAGCATACCTCAGCACGCCACTTCTACTTCTACTACCATTAGAATCATTCAAAGCCAAAGGCACTCACAGCCGACGAGCCACGCGAGGACCCTGCGCCAGCGCGCGCTCGACAGGTCCCACGTCCAGTAGTACAGCCCCCCAGAGGTCGGTGCTGCCGAGCCGAGTTCGGCGAGCGCGAGCGCGACGAACAGGAGGAAGAACGTGCATATCGCCCACTGCAGCAGACTCAGTGTCAGTCGGCTCTGCCAAGCGGGTGGACGGGTGCTGGCGCTTACCCCCCAGACGAGCGCGACAGGCCCGCCGTTCGGCAGGGCGAACACGAGCACCGTCCTAGCAGCAAAGCGCGCAGTCTCAGCAGCGGTCGCGACTCACATCGACGGGCGAGATGGAGCGGAGTGGCAAGGGAGAGACGTACGCGATGGACGGGAAGAGCCCGATAGTCGTGAAGCTGAGGCTCAGCGTCTCGAACGGCGTGAACGCCCGCTTGAACTCCTGCTTGTACCCCAGCGCCGCGAGCGCAGCGCTATCGCTCGAGATGCTGTCGTTGTCTGGGTCTGGATCTGCGTCGCCTCCTGCATGTCGTTCGGGCTCGACTGGGACCTCGGTGACTTGGACGCGACAGTGAGAGGAGGTCGATTTCCGTTCGCTGGAGGCCCTGGACATCGTGCGATCCTTGAAAGGGATGAGAAGAAGACCCAAGCTTCGTCAGTGGAAGAAGGGTTCGTACGCCGGGCGCTGACGATCGGCTGAGACTGTGGAAGATGGTGAGTCGTCGCGTCCGACAAGGAAGCAATCTACGTTTTGTAGGAATATCTATGTCAGTCTCCGTGCCCACGCCACGGTGAGAGTTATGCGGCGGTAAGCAGCCTGAGGTCAAGTTACGTGAGCGTCCTGCGCGGAGGTGGACCGTACCTTCCATATGTTCGGCTCCTTGAGGCGGATCGCAGCCAGTCCGAACGTTCGGCTAATCCGCTGAATGGGATATGTGCCTCGTCCGTCGACAATGGGGGTGTCTATTCTATGATCGCCCAGAGACCATCTGACCTATGCTCTACCGGGTGTTAGCACAAGCGGAGCAGAGATACGAGAGTTCTCCGTCTAAATGGCGCTGTGAGGCACACATTGCAACCCCAACGATTATCGCAGTTGAATTCCCGAACGGGCAATCAAGCAACGGCAGCTCCGTAAAGCCACGGAGCGAGGGAAGCACATAATCGAGGCGTCGGCGTTGAGCTCATTCAAATAGATCCTGCGACATGTAACAAAATGTGTTGCGATAAACCACTCCGTGTAGAAGTACCCCTTCAGTAGCCTATCGCAGCCAATCGCTATAGACCCAAATACCAATTCGGGGTGACGTACCCACATTACGACTCACATCGACACGGGGATTACGCCGACCCGCGTCCTATTCCTACCGCATTGGTATCCTCCAGCGTCTTCTGTGGGCCGTGGAACCAACGCGCGCCACCATAGCCGGGGAAGTAGTAGTAGAGGAGACACAGGCCGAGCCACCCGCAGTAGACGACGACCATGTAGTTCATGGACTCCGCGCTGGGCCCCGGGCGAGCTGGGAAGGCGAGGATGGCCATGGAGAAGGCCATCCAGACGATCGCGATGATGGTAACAGGTAATCCCTGCCTTGAGTGAGCAAGTGCGCACGAACGCGCCTAGAAGACGGAAGAAACGTACAAATCTCCCGAGTGTGAATGGTCCTGGAACCCACTTCTTCCCACCCATGAAGCGGCTCGCCATCGGTATCGTGAACGCCGTGTACTGCCCGGCGAGCGCGATCGTGAAGATAGCGGAGTACGTCGTCGGGCCTGCGAAGACGAGGAGCCCGAGGAGGAACGCGACGAACGCGGAGGCCCAGACGGCGTTGACGGGCGTCTGCGTGCGCTTGTTCATGCGGTAGAGGACACTGGAGAAGGGCAGGCCGCGATCGCGCGCGAAGGCGAACATTTGCCGGGACGCTACGGTGAGCTGGCGGCGTGGTCAGCGCCTCTACCGTTGTTCGAACCAGGGACATAGCTTACCGTGTTTGCTCCTACCATGAATCTAACGTATGCGTGAACAATGAGGTAGTGAGTTTGGGTTCACAACGCAGCCACCGAGTTTCGAAGCCAGAACTCACTGAGCGAAGACCACGAAGGACCAGAGCGCTAGCGTGCCATTGCGGCCAAAACTGTTGAAGAAGATCTTCACGGATTCCATTAGCTGCGATGATATCGGTAGGAGGGCGGTCTCACAGTGGCCGTTGGCTGTCCTATTGGATTGTCTATGATACTCTCCAGGTCCGTACCCATGCAAAACGCGAACACGATGTTGGCCACTACCCACACGAACGTCAGTATGTCCTCCCATCGAAACTCTGGCACCACTACTGTGAACAATCACTCACCCCATCCGATCAGGCTGGATATGACGACAGTACAGACGATCGCCCAAGGAACAGCAGTGCGAGCGTTATGAGCCTCTTCACTCATGTGGATAGACGACTCGAATCCAGCTGTTCGCGTTCCATGAGTCGTTGTCTCATTAAGACTGCCTCACGTACCAATGACATAGAGTGGTGCAAGGAGGCCCAGCACGAAGGCGAACCCGTCTGGCCATCCGCTCTCTGCTTTGGCTGAAAGAAGCGAATCAGATCAACTCATGTTCATAGTGATCAATCTAAGAGAACATACAGGTAGTAAACGCGCCAAAGGTGTACGCGGCTGTATTCTTGAATTCCTTGGGAGTAGCGATTGGCATCGCGATGATCACAGCGATGGGCAACCTGCATCCCAAGAATTGATCCACCATGTTATATCGACGAGAAGATAGGCATATGAACTCACAATGTGTTGATGGCGACGTAGAACGTTTGCAGCAGAGCTATGACAGCGGTCGCCAGGGATGCAAGGAAGCCATGGACGATGAGCAGCGCGACAAACAGTGCGCTGCCCTGCATCAGCAATACTAATACGCAATGATCCATGTGAATTAAGAAAGCTTACAATGTCTGAGCGGTCGTTGGGACGAAAGCACTATTCGTGCCTATTGTCACCGCAGCCATAATCTGCACAGCGAGCCCCCACTCAACGGAAGCAAATCCAGCGATAAGCCCCATTGAATTCGTGTCTTGCGTTTTCGGACTACACGTTAGCGCTCCCAGCAATATAGAGAACACTGGCACTAGCAGGACTCACACGCGACAATCCATGCGAGTAGCTTCCTCCACCTCGGGCTCGCCAGATCCCAAGTCCAATAATACAAACCGCCGGACGTCGGTGCGGCAGACGCGAGCTCGGCAAGAGCGAGCCCACTGAAGAGTATGAAAAACGCGCATATCGCCCACTGCACAAAGCTTAGCTACTACATTAGGGGATTGAATGCAACTGGTACTGACCCCCCAAACCATAGTCACGGGCCCGCCATACGGCAGCGAGAAGACCAGAACAGTACTGCAATATATGTGAGACGAGATAGACTCAAAGTTAAAGGAATAGACTCACGCGAGAGACGGGAATATCCCCGCCAGGCTGAAACTGAACGCGAACACTTCAAGCGGGGCGAATGCTCGTCTGAACTCTTGCTTATACCCCAGCTTAGCCAAGGCTGCGTTGTCGCTCGACACGCTCTCCGCATCATATGCCAATCGTCGATCTAGCGTTAGTTCGTTGACGTTGACGGACGACGTGGATATCTTCGTCTTGTTGAGCGGTGTAGCCATGACTGAAGACTCGGGCGGTGAGACGGGTGCGCGATAGCAGACCGCCGCGGCCAATTGGCCTCAGCCACGCTCATATCTTAGCAGACGGTGCACGGAGGGCGGTCGGCTCTTCCATGTCCAAGAGAGTTCATCATTGCTCCTGTCGTGGAGAAGCACCCATGGGCCCAAAAAGGATGTCCGCTCTCTCGACTGTAGTCTAACACTGAGTGTGAGTACAACGTGGGCTGCAAATGATGCAGAGTACATACCCACGCGAACCGTGAAATATGCACGGGGCCCATCCTTGAAAGCGTTCGAACGCTTTACGAGACCACGATCGTATGCCCACCGCGGCCAGCACACCCAGCGTGACCGTCGACTCGCTTCCCTACCTCGAAGCTCTGGCACCGGCTCCAAGCTGAAGCTTGCCCATCCGTTGAGCAAAATCCCCTGCGTCTGATCGTATGGCGGCAATCCCGAGCTTCTGCGGGAGTCAATGATCCTTTCGGGTTTATGTTGGAGTCGTGTGCGGCCCGATGGCGCTGTAGCTTGATCACCTGGTCATACTAGCGAGATATAGTGACACATTGCACACGAGGCTTGACAGTTGCACGTTCGTCGTCCATGCAGATAGTCAAGCAGGTGGCTTGACATGCGTTATTTCGTCGACGTTGCAGTTGACGACTTGGCAGCATTCCCATTGATGAGGGCGCCAATATGAGGCGTTCCCCATTTGGCAACCGTAGTAATTGAGAATCTGACAGGCGCCCGCCAATCAAGTCATGGTGCTTCTGAAAAATCAGTGAGCTTTAGCAGGACATAGCCATTATACCAGCCTGACTACTAGCTCTACAAAGTAGTTACCCAAAGGCTAGGTTTGTGCAAGATATCGACTCTTGTAAAAATAACGCACTGTCACGTAAACAGTATCTGTTGTGAACGATGTTCAAGTATCAAGTGAGAGTTGAGATGTACTACAATAAAGAAATATCACGTACCCGCACGACTGCGTACCTTGAACCAGGGTTTAGGCAAATGCACGCTCAAGTACTACCCCATCTGCGCCCTCCAGTGTCTTCTGCGGGCCACGGAACCAACGCGCGCCGCCGTACACCGGGAAATAGTAGTAGATCAGGCACAAGCCAATCCACCCACAGTAAACGACGACCATGTAGTTCATCGACTTTGCGGTGGGCCCCGGTCGAGCCGGGAAGGCGAGGATGACCATTGCGAAAGCCATCCACATGAGCGCGACGATTGTGACAGGTAGTCCCTGCATCTTGTGAGCGAATGCGCGCCAACATGCCACAGCAACGCGCTAGATACGTACAAATCGGCCAAGGGTGAACGGTCCTGGGACCCACTTCTTACCACCCAAGAATCGGCTCGCCATCGGTATGGCGAACGCCGTGTACTGTCCGGCGAGCGAGATCGTGAAGATCGCAGAGTATGTAGTTGGGCCCGCAAAGACGAGGAGCCCGAGGAGGAACGCGATAAACGCAGAAACCCAAACGGCATTGACAGGCGTCTGAGTGCGCTTGTTCATGCGGTATATGAACCCGGAGAAGGGCAGGCCACGGTCGCGCGCGAAGGCGAACATTTGTCGTGACGCGACTGTGAGCTGATGGCGTGGTCAGCACTCAGCACTCATACGACGTTTCCATGACGGATTCGACCTACCGCGTTCGCTCCTACCATATACCTATCAGCGGCGGGAGGATAATGATAACATGGCAGACAAGATTCAGCTGTCCGCCCGTGGAGGATCATAGTTATGACCTACTGAGCAAAAGCTACCAAAGACCATAGCGCAAGAGTGCCATTGCGCCCAAAGCTATTGAAGAATATCTTCGCGGGATCCATCAGCCACGAGTACACTGGCAGGAGAGGTGTGCGCTCACGGTGGCCGTTGGTTGTCCTATTGGGTTGTCAATGATGCTCTCCAGGTCTGTCCCCATGCAAAATGCAAACACGATGTTTATCGCTATCCATTTGAGCGTTAGTTCGCCCGTCGACTGTACTCGATAGACACAACACTTCGAAATGGCTTACCCCATCCAATTAGGCTAGATATGGCGACCGTACGCACGATCGCCCAGGGAACAGCAGTGCGAGCGTTGTGGGCCTCTTCGCTTAAATGGATTGATGATTCGAAGCCCGCTAGATGAGATCTCACTAGTGAGTGCAGGACCAAAAGGCGGGGGCGGGGTATTCCACATACATATGACATAGATTGGTGCGAGAAAGCTGAGCACAAAGGCAAAACCATCCGGCCACCCACTCTGCGCCTTAGCTTAAAGAGATGGATCAGGGCGAATTACTGGTAGTAGCTAAGTCTAGACGCACACGTTGTGAACGCGCCGAATGCGTACGCAGCTGTATTCTTGAACTCCTTCGGGGTAGCTATCGGCATTGCGATCACAACGGCGAGAGGCAATCTATAAGTGTTCCAGTCGAACGTTAGCACGCACATGTGTCAGATACGCATTTACTCACAAGGTATTGACAAGGACGTAAAGCGTTTGTAACAGAGCGATGGCAGAGGTCGCGAGTGATGAGAAGATGCCGTGCACAATAAGCAACGCGACATACAACGCACTAGCCCGAAGTGGGTCACATTAGAGTGTACAAGGCCCCTAATCCTGAAGAGCTTACAACGTCTGAGCGGTGGTTGGGACGAAGCTGTTGTCCGTGCCTATCGTCACCGCAGCCATAATTTGCACAGAGAGTCCCCATTCAACGGAGGCGAAGCCAGCAACAAGTCCCATGCAGTTCGTATCTTAACCAGGCGTCATGTTAGCGGTTACAGTAGACATAATTCCTAAAGAGAAACACTCACAACCAACAATCCACGAAAGTAGATTCCTCCACCTCGGGCTTGCTAGATCCCATGTCCAATAATACAGACCGCCAGACGTTGGCGCAGATGATGCAAGCTCAGCGAGAGCCAGACCAGTGAAGAATATGAAGAACACAGCTATCGCCCACTGCGGAGACCGATCAACTTCGATACGCTGGGGTCTTACCGTGCGAGCTCACCCCCCACACCATAGACACAGGCCCACCATATGGCAAGGCGAAAATCAGAACAGTTCTGCGATACGTATGACATGTGAGATCAATGCCAAAGCCGCGATATCAAGTGGACTCACGCTATAGAAGGGAATATACCGGCCAGGCTGAAGCTGAACGCGAACACTGCAAGTGGTCCGAACGCTCGTTTGAACTCCTGCTTGTATCCCAGCGCGGCTAAGGCTGCATTATCGCTCGCTACGGTCTCCGTGTCACATTCCAGTCGCCCATCTACCCTCAGTTCTTCGACCTGAACAAGTGAGGGAGGCTTCTTGGTCTCGTTGGACCGTGTAGACATGGATGGATACCGATGGGAGTCGTGGTGGCGGAACGCAGGCCAGAGGCTCGTGCCAGATCGATCTCGGCGGACTTCATATCTCTTGACACGGCGGATAGAGGATAGCCGGCTCTTCCATGCCCAAGAGAATTCAGCAATACACCTGCTTGAGAGAATGCATACGTCCGCTCTCTCGGCCATGCTCTGAGAGATAAGTTATGTGAGCAAGTAGTAGAAAGAGCAAATGGGGGATGGTCCATACCTCAGCGAGCCGCTATGTACGCACGGAGCGTATCATCACAGCATGATCCATGACCAGTAGCTGACGGGGTCCTACTTTGGCCCCACCGTTAGCTTCCCTACCTCGTAGACATGGTATATCGCCGCCCCGGATCATGCATGAACTTTAACCATACGCACAGATAAGCGCTTGGCATTGGATCGAATCCAACGGATCGGTGGTGCTGTCCTTGCGCCGCTATGTGGGTGATACGAGCTCGTTCAAGTCCTTGGAATCGCATGCAACACATGCCGCAGTTGCTCGGTGCTAGGTTGACCAGCACGAATGGTTCCGTCGTCCCATGGCGGGAGTCTCCCTCAGAGCGCTAATATGTGATGAGGTTGAGTCGTGAAGGGATCGTTGCCGCGAGTCGAGCGCAACGAGCTGGGAAAACTCGAAGAACTCGAAAGTAACTCCGCCGTGTCCCAGACACTGATTGAAGTGAGGCATTCCCCTATTGGCAGTCGTAGTGGTTGAGAATCCGTCAGACGCCCGGCTCGTCAACTCGCAGACTACGTAGCATAGTCGTTATTCTGGAAAATGAGTGAGGTTCACCTGGATTTTCCAGCCTTTTCTAATCATTTTACATAGCAACCACTCAGAGACAAGGTCGTCGCTTCGTGCGCGACATCTTCCCGACTGGTGCAGCGCATGCGACTGGTTCACAGTACCCGTTGGCACCGATCCTAGAACCCTAGAACAGCGATCTTCCATAAGAGCGAAAACGTCAAGATCAAGTGAGAATCGAGAGGTGGGCTGCAATAAACAAGTATCACTTACCGGCACTATAGCGCGCCATGTGACGGGGTTTACGCTGGCGCGCGTCCGAGTCCTACCCGATCTACGTCCTCCAACGTTCTCTGCGGGCCATGGAACCAACGCGCGCCTCCGTACACTGGGAAGTAGTAGTAAACAAGACACAAGGCTAGCCATCCGAGGTAGACCACGACCATGTAGTTCATGGACTCCGCACTGGGTCCCGGCCTTGCCGGAAAGGCGAGGATGACCAGGGAGAACATCATCCATGCGACCGCTATGATGGTGACAGGCAATCCCTGCATATACATGAGCAGACACGCAATGCACATCAAGGTACGTAAATCGGGACGTACGAATTTGCCAAGTGTGAACGGTCCCGGGACCCACTTCTTGCCTCCTAGGAATCGGCTCGTCATTAGGATGATGAACGCCGTGTACTGTCCGCCGAGCGCGATCGTGAAGATCGCGGAGTATGCCGTTGGGCCTGCGAAGGCAAGGAGACCGAGGAGAAACGAAAGAAATGCCGAAACCCAGACGGCGTTGACGGGCGTTTGCGTGCGCTTGTTCATGCGGTAGATGAATCCGGAGAATGGAAGGCCGCGGTCGCGCGCGAAGGCGAACATTTGCCGGGACGCTACGGTGAGCTTATGAAGCAGTCAGTACTAATATGGCGCTGTCGTGGTGGATCTGTCCTACCCCGTTTGCTCCCACCATGAACCTAACGTTTGAGCAGGGGCGATCGCAGTTCATCAGACTCGACGATGCGGTCACGGAAAGTTATAGCTAGCACTCACTGAGCAAAAGCTACCAGAGACCACAACGCCAGCGTACCGTTGCGACCAAAGCTATTGAAGAATATCTTCACGAGATGAATCAGCTACCAAGACGTCGACAAGGGAGGTGCCATCTCACGGTTGCGGTTGGCTGTCCTATAGGGTTGTCGATAATACTCTCAATATCTGTACCCATGCAAAACGCAAATACGACATTAACCACTATCCGTTATACCGTTAGCCAGCCCGTTAAGCATAATTATGGCACTGTCAGTTGAAACGGCTTACCCCATCCGATCAGACTAGATATGCCGACCGTGCAAACAATCGCCCAGGGCACAGCAGTGCGAGCGTTGTGGGTTTCTTCGCTCATGTGTATGGACGATTCGAACCCAGCTGTACACGTGTTGTCAGTCATCGTTTGACGAGCAGGGAAGGGAGGTTTATTTTGCGCACAGATGACGTAGAGCGGTGCGAGGAAGCTGAGCATGAACGCGAACTCATTGGGCCATCCACTTTGCGCCTTAGCTGGAAAAGTGTGTCAGAATTACCGATACTCGTAAACGACTGGGCTACGAAACACACATGTGGTGAACGCGCCGAACGCATACGCGGCTGTGTTCTTGAACTCTTTAGGAGTAGCGATCGGCATTGCGACAACAACGGCAAGAGGCAACCTACACGCAGATCAGCCAATAGTTCAGCATGTCACAGCGCTCGCGAAATACAAATATACACACAACGTGTTGACGGCGACGTAAATCGTTTGTAACAGAGCGATGGCAGAGGTGGCCAAGGAAGAGAGAAAGCCGTGGACAATGAGCAGCGCAACGTACAACGCGCTGTCCCCACGTCAGCCACGCTATCACACGGTATCCCCTCGCACTGATGGACTTACAATGTCTGGGCAGTCGTAGGAACGAAACTGCTGTCTGTGCCTATTGTGACTGCAGCCATGATCTGTACGGCTAGTCCCCACTCGACTGAGGCGAATCCGGCGACGAGCCCTATGCAGTTCGTGTCTGGCGTAGCCGAGCTTCACATCAGCGACCAGGACGTGAGGTACACACAGGCAACCCTCACAGGCCACAATCCACGAGAGCAACTTCCTCCATCTCGGGCTCGCTAGGTCCCAGGTCCAGTAGTACAGGCCGCCTGATGTTGGCGCCGACGATGCGAGTTCTGCGAGGGCCAGACCAATACAGAATATGAAGGTCACGGATATTGCCCACTGCATAGACTGATCAGCTACAATACACGCAGATGGAGGCGTATTGACTTACTCCCCACACCATGGCAACGGGCCCGCCATACGGCAAGGCAAATATTAGGACCGTTCTGCAAGATATGTCAGATGAGAAGGGCCCAGAGATGGAGAGCGAATTGTGCACTTGCGCTATAGACGGGAAGATGCCAGCGAGACTGAAGCTGAAGGCGAACACTCCGAGCGGGGCGAGTGCTCGTTTGAACTCCTGCTTGTAGCCCAACGCAGCTAGTGCAGCATTATCGCTAGCTACGGTCTCCGAGTCTGTATCAGATACCAGCTGTCCATCGACCTGGAGAAATGAGGAGGACTTCTTCGTCTCGCTGAGATATGAAGCCATCAATCACAACTAATGGGAGCCGCAGTGGTGGTCACTGCACAGGACAAAAAGGTTTCGCAATAAATTGTCCTCAGCGGAGCCCTCGAACATGCCACTGCATATGCACCGAGAACGTCGTCATTGACATGCCACTATTAGTGATTTACGACTCACGAGGTCTTGTATTCTGCCCTACCACCGTTTACCCTACATTGTAACTCGACGGCTTTCCGCTCCGGAACATGGCTGAATGTTAACCATCCGGCACATGAGCACTTTGCACTGTATCGATGGCTTAGGATCGATGGCAGTGAATTTGAACTTTTGCACTCCTGCGTTACTGGGATGCATGCAATAACTCGAGCATATCGAACAACACTCTGGCAGGTTCGGAATCGCATACGGCACCTTACTACTTACTCCAGCTGGCCCCTGTAAGGCCTGAGCGAGATGGAAACTTATGTAGCCCATATGGTCAGATGTCGATTTTCCTAGGTTGAAGAAGCAGGTGATAAGTACTAGGTTGACCGGCACGACCCGTGTCCGTCCTCCGACACTCGTTGGCTTGGCGGATCTGAGGGCGCCAATGTGACGGGGTGTGAAGGGCCGTTCCACGTATGGCAACCGTGGTAGTTTGACTTCAGCTATCGGACTCGTGGAAGGCGCCCACTCACTGCTCATGGCACTCCTCAGTGCTTCTTGGCGGTACCAGCATAACCTGAGACTTCAGATGAACTTCTCCTCCGGAATATTCGACAACTACAGGCACAAATCGGTAACAGACAAAAGCGTGCACTACAGCCATAGACACCAAGACCGGGTCGCTTCGTACCACAGGACGTTGTCGTCCTCTTAGCAACAAGAAGTATATCACCACCATCTACAGGATGGGATTGAGATCCTGATTCCAGGAGAAACACTTAAGTGCTTGTGTATTTCTCGTAGGCATTGCGAGGCTAGAAGAGGTGCGTATCTCACCCAATGCCGACGCCTTGAATTGCCGACGCTTATCTCCCCGCGTTTTGAGCCCTCTGCTTATCAGAACTTGTAGGAACACCCCCGGGCCATGCCCCTGAGAGGCTATAGGCTATAGCCACGAAGTATACCGACGCCACTTTGTCGTCGGCAAACGGAGGATCCTGGAATTACGCTAGTCTCCCCTAGGCAGACGTACCGAGGCGCTCTATTGAGGGGAGGGAGGGACGAGCGCAGAATTACGCTGGACTTCCGACTGGACCACTTCGACATCCACTATCTCAACCCTAGGGGTCTTCAAATTTGCACTTCGGCTTGCTCACGGATTGTACCAGCTTGACACCGTGCGCAGGAATTACTCACTTTGAGCGAAACCTATTGGTTCCTCGTCAGAGCCCGTGAGTTCCGTTCACTAACCAACGCTTTCACTAACCAACGTAACAAGGCCAGTGGCGCGAGAACGAGAGAGTACAGATGATATCTTCTGGCAAGGGCAGTACTACCGAGGTTCCGGATATTTCCCCATCACAATGGGCTGTCAATATCTATCGTTCAACTTGTATCCCAAGCAGCGGATCTGCATGCGCAGGCTATGGAGCCTGGACATAATCAAACACTGACAGTAAACCCACGACATGCGCTGAGATGAATCCTTCACACGGGTCCACGATGCAGTGCCCTCTCCCACCAGCAGCGCATGACCGATCGCATCGCGCGACCGTCCAACGTCGCTTACGGCCATAACGTTGACCGCCGACAAATTCACCCATGAGACCAACGTGGTACCGCCAGCGCCCAAGATGGAAGACGGAAGATGGAAGACTCGGATGGCATCGCCCATCGCACGCTGCGCTCCCCGCAACTTACGAGAACGAATTCCGCGGTGACCCTAGGTCCCCACTTCCCCGCGTTCTAAACCTCGACCGGTCGGCCAATGTATCACGACCAGTCGCACGCGGTCGCGCAGCGAATCAGACCTAGCACAGACCCATGCGGAAGCCCAAGGCAAGCTCCGCGCCCAACCCAGGTGCTTGGAGTGGCCTCGCACCAGAAGCGGTCGAAGCGCGCCTTATCAGCAGCCCAAGCAACCCGACTCCCCAAGTCTGTTCTCAAGATGTAGTCATCGCGCGGAGCACCCCGCATTGGGGCGCGGGAGGCACCGAGCCCGGCAAAGTTATCGTACAGCGGTTATCGCACTGCGCAGGCTGCACCTGTCTTCAGATTCCCAGAGAACGGTACCCAGAGATTGCACTAGTACTAGTGCTGTTGGAAGTTGGAACCTATCGAACTCGCCCGATACGCGATCATTTTGCCACACATCAGACGCGCGCGTCGCACGACCGTCCGTCCACGCTCCACGTCCAACTGCACTTACTCCGTATGTACTTCAGTACACTGGCGCGAGTGCTAGTACGCGATGCACGAATCGCAGCGTACGATAACGCCGCGTTCGAGACTTTGAGTCCGCATCGGACCCGGAATTGGGGGGTGACACAGGGTGGCACGCGGCAATCGTACTCGGGGCTCCTGATACGCAGCCCAGCTGCCATGGCTCATGGCCCAGGGACCCGGGATCCTTCGAATCTCGGAAGGTCCAGTGACTGTCGCTGGGAGCCCGAGCGATACACACACGCATATATATAAGCTGACAGGTCCCGGGCGGTCTGCAGGTGAGAGCACGCTGTACCGTCCGCGTTGCGCGAGGCAGGGTCGAGAAGGGTATAGGGAAAAAGGGGAGGACCTCCGTAGTCCTCCTCCAGCGTCGATTGGTCAAGGGGAGCGTAGTAGTTAGCTAGTGTACACGATAGTAGAATAAAGAGGTTCGTTCGGTCAGTACAACAAGGTGAGTGGAGAGTCGGTTTCGTCGTTGTCGCATTTCGTTTCTGGCCTTTTTCTCAGGTTTTTTCGTTTCGCTTTTGCTTTTTTGTGGTTGTTTTTCATCTGCTCATCGCTTTCCAACCCTCCACCTCCTCCATTACCCACATCCCCCATCTCCACGGCTCGCACTCTCGGAAACCCGCGACGCCTAGCCATCGCGGCGTCCATGGTACCAGCACCGCAGCCGCGTCCTCGCCTCGATCCCACCCCGACGAAGCACGGACTCCCTGTCGACGGAACCGCCCACGACCGTCATCACCGCCCGGACAGCCCGACGATACTGTAACGATAACGATGACGCCGACGCCGACAATGACGATGACGGTGGCCCATCGTCAGCGCGGATCCATGTTCTCCAGACGCACCAGACGGACGGTGGCGGTTTGACGCCGCCGCCGACAGGCGGGGAGACGTGAGCCTGAGCTTGCGCTTGCGAGATTGAACCCACGGAGCCGCCACGGTCGGCGGATCGCTCTCCAAGTCCGGGGCCGCACGGGCACGCGTGCACGACGGCCGCGGTGACATTGACAGGCGAAGCGTCTTGGGCTTGGTCTTGGGCACCTGCAAGGGAAGAAGGAAGGACTGATCAGCGCGCTGTCCGGGCGGTAAGATAAGGAGAGAAAAGCCGAGCGCAAGTCGGGAGTCGAAGAAAGAAAGGCGCGGGAGAAGCAGAGCCAAAAGCTCAAGACCCAAGAAAAGAACAAGGTGGGCGAGAGGAGCAGGTCGCCGCTCTCGGAGTCGAAGCCAACGCCAACGCCAGCGCCCCAACCTCCTTCCCCGGACGTCCCAATGGCCGTCGCGCACGGGAGAGAGCACAAGGCCAGGGGAGAGTTTGGGAGGCGATGCCCGATTCCAGGACCCAGGACCCGGAGCGCAGCCTCCCCATCCCGAGCCAGGGCAAGAAGCAGGCGTACGACACATCCGACACGTAAGAAGAGGTAACTGTAGCGTATGGAGTCCAAGTCCAGTCTGGGTCTGGGTCTGGGTCGGAGTGCCGTATCGTATCGTATCGTATCGTACCGTACCGTACGTCAACGTAAAACAGAAGAAGCAACGAGAGAGAGGAGTGGTACAGTAAATGCATCAAGGAAGCCAAATGGGCGAGCAAGCGACGGATAGATGGAAGGCTGGACGATGGATGGACGCGGTGCGGTGCGGTGGATGCGGGGAACTAGAGAAACAGAGTAAGAGACAGTAAGATGTATCATAGAAGACTGGCGAGGTCGGCAATCGTCTTCGTCTGAACCTCGAGCCTCGAGCCTCGAACCCCATCCCCAGACAGGCCTGTGCCTGAAGCTCGCGAAGCCCACAGCACAGGCTGTCAAGCAGGAGATGGGCAGGTACAGCTCCACACCGACTCTCGCCAGGATAAGTAACAGGGGAGCGATATGGGAAAATATGGGCGACATGATGCAGGCAGACGTCCGTCTAAGGCGGTGTGGTACACGTAGAGAGTAGAGAGAACAGAGGCAGGAAGAAGCAAGCAAGGATACAGATACGACGCTCGAGCAGGATGCGAGGATGCGGAAGACGAAAGACGACAAGGGATACCGGGACGGGGGATCCAGAATCAAAGAAGCAGAAGCAGAAACTCGGCAGAGGCGATGTGAGATGTGCGGGGGAGGATGTGGATGGGCCTGGGATCGCAAAGGGCGTAACCGGGGAAGGGCGAGCAGGATGTACACGCGCAGAAACTGATAGCGAGGGAAGCTGCAGATGCGCGGCGACGTGGGGGATCGCGTCGCTTCCCGACGCGCTGGTCAGATGGCCGGTACGCCGGTAGAGTCGTGGAGATGGGAAGGTAGGTGGTGGGAGCGACGATGGGAGCGATGGGAGGGGGAGATAGACGTGGTTGGGCCGGGTTCGGGAAGGAGGTGCGTGCGAGGGTGCGAGCGAGCGGGGTGGGGTGGGGGTGGAGGCGACGAAATGGGTGATGGCAAGTGCGAAATGAACCAGAATAAGATAGTCAAACGGCAGCGCGCAAACGAGGGACGAGAAGGAACCATATCCCGACCAGAAACCAGACGCTAGCACGAGAACCCCAAGCAAGAAAGAAAAGAAAAAAACCACAAACCAAGGGGGCAGAACACAGAAAGAAAGAGAAAAAGAATAGAAAAGAAAGTCAGAAATCAAGGAAAGACACGTACTCTGAGTCCTCGTCCACAGTCGGCAGCGTCTGCACCGACGACATCGCCGTCTGAAGCTGGTGTTGATGCTGGTACTGGTGTCCGTGCGAGCGTGCCTTCGCCGACTTGTACGACCACGGGTCCGACTGCCCCGGAATCATCAGCAGCCCGCTCAGCATCGAAATCGCCCCGCGCCCATTGGCCGCCGCAGGCGACGTCTGGGATACCGACGACGTCGACGAGCTCAGTGACCCCGCGCCCGCTCCGGCATATCCCCCAGCAAGGAAGAGCGCCTCGCACTCCGGACACGCACACCCGACAACAGGGGCGACGACCGCGAGCGACGTCGCAGAGGACGGCGCGGAGATGGGCGCGGACGCGGACGCGGGTGGGAGGAGCGAGATGGAGGACACGGACGAGTTCGAGGATGCGGTGGGCGAGGGCGGTACGAACTGGATCACGGATGACGCGGGCGAGCCTGACGAGCCCGAGGTTGAGTGGCGGGGCTCGTCGAGCGAGGTGGAGTGCCGCGCGCGCTGGTGGGGATGGTGAGGGTGTTTCTGGAGATGTAGGTGCGGATGCGCGCGAGGATGGGAAGAGTGTTGTACATGGGCAGGAGGATGAGGGTGGGGGTGAGCTTGGTGAGCAGGAGAACTGACTTCAGGATGGGGACGAGCTTGAGGATGAGCCTGATGGTGAATGTTCGGATGAGGATGAAGACGAGAAGGATGGCTATGATACACGACGCTGGAGGACGACAAAGCGGAGGCCTGCAGGGCGGGTACGGGGGGAGCATCAGAAGCCGTCTTGCGCACGCGTCTCCGGAACAGACGCGTCCGCTGCGATGCCGAACCTGCACGCCTCGCAAGCAGTCATTCCTGCACCCGCACGCTGTGCGCCCCGTTCGCGTGCCCGTTCTCCAGCGTCGACCCCAGCGCCGAGTCCGACTCGACCGACCCCGCTTCCCCGTCCTCCACGACTGCAGTCATCCCTGCCGGTGAGAGCCCTACCACTGCGGAGTCGTCGTCCCCACCCTCGCCGCGACTGCCGCTGTGGTGCAGCCCGACCTTGTTGAGCATGCGCGCGAGGCTGCTCCCGCGGTCCTTTGATTGGCTCGGGCCCCGGCTCGCACTGCGGCTGCGACTACCCCCGGGCCCGCGCGAGGCGGAGCGCGAGCGGATATTGCCCACGCCTCCGCGCCCCGTCGCCTCGAAGTCGTGTGTATGAGCTGGAGTTGCTTCGAGCGGGGGGCTCGGGAGCGAAGTGAGGTTCGCGCGACCGCCGCGTCCGGTAGAGTGGCTGTGGCAATCGGGGTGTCCAGAGAGAGGGGGAAAGAACAAACTCATGTCAGCCGTTATGGAAGAAACATAGCGATGGTGAACACGTACATCCCACCCTCGTGTGCGTACATGAGACGTTCGTCCTCCTCTAGCTGTGCGAGCAGCTCTGCATCGATGTTCATGCCGGGCTGCAAGTTGCCTACGCCGCCGCGGCCGGTGGACAACACCTGCGCGACCCGCGAGCGGGAGCGGGACTTTGACTTTGATTGCGACTTGATGTTCCCAAGGCCTCCACGTCCAGAGGAGCGCTGCATAGCGACCCGTTGTGAGCAAAGCCACGCACGCGATCATGACAAATGAGATCGAGAGGTGAAGAGAACGTACAGCACGGGCCCTAGCGGCCTCCTCGCTCTGCTGGAGGACGTACTTCTCGTACTCGGCCATGTTTGCGGCCTGGTCGGAGACGAGGGACGCAGTCTGGGGGAAGTTCTCGGGCACCTTGGACGCGGAGCGGGCACGCGAGCCGGAACGGATGTTGCCCATGCCGCCGCGGCCTGTGGATTTGACCTGATCGTAGCCAGTCTGTCAGAAAGAGCTGCGCGGCGTGCGAGAGGGGCATTGGGAGGAGAGAATCTCACCCGCTCGGGGTCGACAGTAGCCTCCCTGCCGCGGACTGGGGAGAGGGGCTCTCCGGCATTGGCGCGGACGGGGCTTGCGGTGTCGACAGATGGCCTGTGCATGTTGCCGATGCCGCCTCTGCCTGAAGACTGGAGATGAAGTCAGAGCTGCGAGCGTGAGTCATGGGTGCAAGCACGGGAGACGTACAAAGGCCTCTCTGCCGCGCGAGACGGAGCGGCGGTCGGTGGAGGAGGGGGTGACGGAACGCTCAGAGTCTGGCATGGTGGATGGAGAGTGAGTACGGGCGAGAGGGTTGGGAGAGAGAAAGAGGGCAGGGGAATAAATTGGCGCGGGGGGAGGACTGTGGCGTCAGAGCTGCCAGGAGAGGCAGAGCTCGAGGGTGTTCCTGGGAGAGCCTAAGGCTGGATTGGGACGCAGATGGCCTATAGCGTACAGACTACTGCAATGATAGACGCAGTGTCCTGTCCATGGCCATGGCCGGAAAGATAACGATAGGGACGAGGAGGAGGAGGACGAGAGAATGCTTATCTGCTTATCTCCCCTCCTCCTCGTCCCCGTCCTCTGCCTCAGCGCGAGGCTACTCACCTTCCTTCCTTTCCCCCACCACCATCTCCCGTCCTCGTCGTGGCCATTTCCGCAGCGACGACACGTCCACCTCGTCCCCCAGCTTGTCTTCTTCCTCCTGCAGCCTCTCCTCCCCGGGGCCTGTAGATAGTATCCTCTGGATCTTGGCGCCCAGCGCGCCTGTCCACGACGGCCGCCTCTGCGGCACGACCGCCGTCTCCTGGCTATCCATCCGTCGCAGTATCGTCAACAGCTTGGGCAATCTCTCTCGTGCTGGCTCCCTCGTCGCGCGGCGGGGGAGGATCGGCCAGCGGGCAGCGGTGCGCGCGTGTGTGTAAGGGGGGATGGATGGGCAAACGTGTGTGTTGCGAGTGAAGTGAGTACCCTCCTGTGGTGGACTCGGCCGGGAGTACTAGTACCCTCGCGCGTCGCATGTTGGCTGGGGTCATGCCGTGCTCCGGCTCTTGCGCTCGATTGCGCTGTGCCTGCGTCATGGGACGTCTTCCCTCGCCGTGCGCCCATTCCTCCTCCGCTCTCTTTTAACCTTTCTCCGCTTCCTTGGCTTCCCATCATTCCCCCCCGTGTCCATCCTGCGCCTCCGCCCTTCAATCATCCTCCCTCTCCTCCTCTCCTAGTGCACACGTGAAGCCTGCGTCTCACAGCCTCCACCCCGCTCTACCCTTTTGTGTCTGTGCACGTTGGCCTTTTCTCTCCCGCTTAACGCTCGGAAACACCATCGTGCGTGATCCACACCTCCGCAAACGTTCGCTCTTCTCCTTCCTCTTCCACGCGTCTCCGGCCTCTCTCGCTCATGATCTACCCGTCCTCTTGCCGTCGCATGTATATATAGCATCGCTATATCCTCGAAGCTGCTTCCCCTCCTCTCGACATGCTATTTACTACCCGCGAAGCGTGTATTCTGGGATACCTCGGTCCTATGTTCGTCTTTTGCAGCCTCATTGCGCCATACCTGTAGCCTCGAACCTGCTTTCAGCACGCAATACAGTTTTCTCGCCGCGTCTTTCTCAGCTTTGGCGCCCGAGCCATACACCATACACCATATACTAGCTTGTTCTGAGGTTCCGCTGCGGAGAAGCTATGCAGCTCGCAGCTCCGCTCTGTGCTCATTGGCCCTGTCAAGGTTATAGCGGGGAGGCGGACTTTCATAGCTTCCACTGCGCGGGCACCCGGTCATACGGCGAGTCCGTAAGGGTTTACGACAAGTCTCCCATGTCGAAGTCTGAACGGTACGAAAGGACCGCAGCTTTGTACTCCGTAAGTAACCGTTGCGTAGATATTGGCATACTGAAGGTGTCATGCGCAGCGGGGCCACAGGGACGTCGACCAGCCCGACATCCCATGTTGTGATTGTCAGATGCTCCTGAGTCCTGCTCTCGACAGAGCCTGCGCTGCGAACGTTTGAACACTGGTGACTGCAGCAGACTGAGAGGACACTCGAAACGGCTAAAAGCATGTCGTGTTTCCAGGTCCGCAGAGTTTCGTCATATCACGTTCGGATCTCGGGACGAACAGCCCGCGCTACGACTTTCGACGCATGTGCACATGTGTCAAAATGCCAAAGTTACCACCGCGCGCATGCGTACGAAGTACCGTGCACCGGTGTCTACTGGGAGGCGCGGTCATGGGGCTCATTAGTGCGCTCGAGAGGTACAGCGGTAACGCCCGGATCTTGGAACATCGGTGACGATGCTTGACAGCTCGACTGCTGAGGGCGAAAGGACGGGTAAGTGGTAAGCTGGCATGTCGACGGTACTCCTCAGGCAGCTCAGCAGGCGAGATATTGAGTACGAAGCTCACTTCAAGTCCTGCAGGATCATCACCGCGATATATTCGAACATCGGCATCGGCTTTCGCAGGAAAGGGTGCAGGCCCAAACCGCGCTCACGGTGCGGATGTGGGTCTTTACTCCGTCAAAGCCTACGTGCAAAGCCTACGTGGCCGTGTGCACGCCGCACGTCCTCTTCAATGCTCTACGGTAATCCACGATGTGCATCTGGAGCTCACCAGCAATACGTACAGTAGGGAGATCGCACCTGAGGAGCTGATGTGCTTCTTGGCACCAGGAAGCCTCGTTGTTTGTAAGTACTGCTCCTTGGCCTGTACTATGCAGTACCTCTCGTGCCGCTGCTGACGCACTGGAAGCACTGGCAATGCAATTCATCAGCATCAGGAATTCCCACCGACGCGTACTGTCCCCCTGTAGACATCAAGAGGATCCGATGTTGTTACTTGACACAAGCAAATAATGACTCCCCCACACAGGCCAGAAATCGACCGTGAACACCAGGCATTGCGAATGTGGCATCGAGCCCGCCGGCCTAGACGGCCTGTACGACGGAAAGATCGCAAGACCATCGACTTCGTTGAAGAGGACGTGAGACGGTAGAGGACCCACTGTCAAAGTTTCCTAAACAAATTATACGGCGTCCGGCAGTGCAGAACGTTGGGCTTTGACGGTGCATGGCGTCTACACTTCATCATCACACATACTATCACCACTGGTATCTAGAGCGCACCTTCCCGCCACCACTATCTCATACACTCCTGTGCTTTCTCTTACTGCGGCACACCGCGCGGCATGCGATCAACGTCTCGCGAGGCACCTTCACCCTCGAGCTCAATCTCGCTCTGCAGACAGTGACAGCCCAATATCCCATATTCCGTATGGGCATCAGCGAGGTTCCGCGCCAACATCAGCGGCAGTACTGTACTGTCTATCTAGTAGTGGCATCATACTTGACTGGGACGATTGGCAGTGAACTCGTCGGGGACCGGACCGCGCCACTCTACTTCGTCTCTCATGGGGGCAGCTTCTGCACGCACCGGCAACGCGTATATATCAGCCAGCGATGGTGCACATGATGCATGGTGTGCTCGCCCAACTCTATCGGGCCTCCGTAGGGAGGCCATGTAGTGACTATGATTCATCGACAAAAGCTCATCGGCGACGACAAGTAGCTCGCGGTATCTCAGGCTTCGTCCTTTCCCTCTTACCACTTACTACCACTCTCCATCTCTCGCGACCACTCCGTTCAAACCACCCATCTCTACAGTCTACCCTGCGCCCTCGAACGAATCTCACCGAAATGTCAGCAACAACATCCGCCCTCGCCCACCCGCTCCTGACCGCCTTCCGCGCGTCCAAGCCCGCGTTCGGCGCATGGCTCACCCTCCCCGGCTTCCTCGCCGCGCGCACCGCCGCCGCCGCCTCCCCGCACCTCTCCTGGGTCGTCATCGACTGCGAGCACGGCGCGACCGCGCTCCAGCCCGGGGCCGCCGAGAGCGTGCACGCGATCGCCGGGCTCGGGCCCTCGGCCCCAAGCACGATCGTCCGCATCCCCGCGACGGGCGCGTGTGCGGATGGGAGCGCGGGGTGGCAGATCAAGTACGTGCTCGACGCGGGCGCGAAGGGCGTCCTCGTCCCGATGGTCAGTCCTGGTCCCCAGCTCTTGAACCAGCGACTCCGCTCTTCAGTCCAGAGAAATGCATACATGAGCTAATCGTGCGTTGTGCTACCGTAGGTTTCTACGGCCGCTCAAGCAGCATCGGTCGTCGCCGCGGCGCGCTTCCCCCCGCAGGGCGTACGCGGGTTCGGGAACCCGTTCACGCAGCTCGCGTGGGGCCCGCCGGGCGAGGTAAGCGCCGCGGACTACCTCGCGCGCGCGAACGCCTCCGTCCTCGTCCTCGTCCAGATCGAGACGCGCGCGGGCGTCGACAACCTCGACAGCATCCTCTCCGTCGACGGGCTCGGTGAGTGCGCGTCCTTCGTGTTGTCTCTGCGCTGCGCTCGCGATGGAGTTCGGGGGGAGAAGGTGTAGGTGTAGGCTGACGCGGGGATGACTTGTAGATGGGGTGTTCATCGGCCCGTACGACCTCTCGCTCTCGCTTGGCTTCCCCGCGCCCTCGCCCGACCCGCATCCCGAGGTGGAGACCGTCATCCAGCGCATCCTCGCCGCGTCGCACGCCAAGGGCAAGAAATGGTGCGTTCCCCCAACCCGGCTGCTCGTCGTGCTCGTTGGCATCCGAGTGGGTGCCCTGCATCGACTCACCGTTGATGGCCTGTCATACAGCGCGATCTACTGCACGTCCGGCGCGCAGTCCGCTCGCCGCGCCAAAGAGGGCTTCGACATGGTACGTCCACCACGTAGCTCGCACGCTCACACCCTGCGGTATAGCTGACACTTACGGTCCTGGATAGATCAACGTCACGTCCGACAGCGGCGCGATGGCCGAGTCCATCGCGCGCAACCTCGCGGAGGCGGCGGGGGATGCGGGACAGGGCGCGAAGGGGTTCAGCTACTGAGTGGCTCCTGGTATCGAACGTCGACAGTTTAGCTCTCTACGTCAAGCATATGTTGCGAGGCCACGGATGGGAAGGATTGCAGGTAACACGCAGCATGTACAGTATACAGCATGACCAGCTGCCAATGTATCATTATACAACAATTACTCTAAGTACATGACATCGCATCGACGTGAACGAGAGAGCATATGCGAGTGGGTAGGCACTCGAACGCCTGGAGAGATGGCGGACGACTGACATCGAGAGGAAGTGCCGGATTATAAACACGAGAATGGCGACGACGAGAGATATACGAGCGATACGACGCGTAATCCAAGCGAGAATATTAGACGAGGGATGAAGAGAGGATGAGACGATCTATAGTGATGTGGAGACTGCGAGAGAAAAGCGATGCGAATCCATGAAAACGTGAGCCCAAACATTAGGAGGAATATGTGTGCGCATTGCGCGCCGTGCGGATGCGGGTGCCCGTGGCGGGACAATCACAAGAGATGGCCCACGAATACTAGAAGATGAAAGTCTAATCTAGGCAGTGTCTCACGCGAGACTCTATGAGGATGCACGCATGGCATATCGTCCGACCTTGAGAATGGTGGAGTGCATCGTACGTTCCTGGCAAAAGCACAACCGCAGTTCAGCACCCCGCTCTCACAACAAACATCTGATTCTACTCACGTATGCGATGAGCTGTGAGGTGGTCGAGATAGCGCGGAAGGAGTGACTCAATCCCAGCGATTGAACGCGCGCATCTGCCTCTGCATCTCCCTACCCTCGCTCTCGGAGATCTGTTCGACCTTCCGCACCTTGCCGGCGTCGTACGTACGGAACCACGCCTGCTTCGGCTTGCCTGCGGCGCCGCCAGGCGCGCCCGACAGGTCAAGTGCGACAAAGCGCAGAGACGGCGCACGTTCCGCGATTGTACGGGCAAGTGCATCGAGGTCGACAGGCTCCGACGTCGCCGTTGGAGTGCGAATAAGCTCGTGGCTAGCCTTGAGCGCGGAGGGCACAATCATAGGCGGGATTGAGGGCGTAACAGAGAGCGAGATCCCGAGGATAGGGACTTGCAGTGTAGCGAGTGTGTTTGCAACGTGCATCTAGGAAAGGCATGATCGTGTTAGCGGACAAGTATACGAGACATGGATGCGCGAGCATAAATCATACCATCCATTCAGACCCTTCCTTGACGCCCTTGCATCGATCTCCGACCAACTCGAGGAACCTCAGGCCTGGAGCGACGACCTCACCGTCGAGCACGGCACACAGCTCCTCCTCCGTCAGATCCGAGCTCACAGACGCGGACAGCACCACAGGGCGCGTCCGGCGCAAGAATTCGCGGGCGCAGAACAGCATGTATGTGTCCGACACCAGCGGGTTGCGGAGGTCGACCCTGCGCACTGGGCACGCGAGTGGGAGGATGGGGAATCCCGCATCGACGCGGTCCAATTTTTGTTGCCACGCACCGAGTGCTGCGGCATCATAAGTGTCGTTGGCAGTGAAGATCGCCCAGTCGGGTGCACACGAGCCGCCGCCTGGGATGAACTCGAGCGTACGGACGTGGGGGAAGGCATGCGCGAGGACAGGCAATGGAGGGACGTCTCCGCCCAGCACCAGTGTATGAATCGAAGGGCTGCTATTGAGACCAAAGTCCGGGAATGCCGCAAAGAGCGCGTCAGAGCCCCACAATGTCAGCTCTTGAAGGTTGCGTGCGCGCGCAATCACCGCGGAGAGCAGCGATGTAGCGTTGAAGTCGACAGTCCACACGCCGTTCTTGCGCACACGGACGGCATCGCGCATGACGTGCAGACTTTGCAGGGCATCAAGGCGGGCAAATGGCGCACCGAGCCATACAGGCGCCGGAGAGAGGACGAAGTTGGCGAAAGCCGTAAGCTGAGAGAGCGCGCTGCCTCCGGGTTTGTGGTAGAGACCGCCTAGAGTGACATCGGAGACGATACGGGGAAGCGCGAGGGCATATGCGGCACGCGACGCCAACGCGAGCTGAGCGGCGTCGTGTGGAGATACGAGCGCGAGAATTTGAGATAGAACGTCGTAGTTGAGCGTGAGCAATGTGTGCGGCATGGCGAACACCGTCAAGAGGACAAGGAAGAGAGAGAAAGGGCGACCGCTGGGAGGGGCGGTGTGGGCGGAGATAGAGGAGGATGGTGGAGGAAGAGAAGAAAGATTTGTTGAGTCAGGAAAAGTTGCGGTGCGCTGGATAAGACGGAAAGGCGGTCGTGGATTCCGTTGGCGTCCGTTGCTCACTATGATGCCGGCCTCCGACTGCTATCCGGGGTTCGGGGAGTGCGGGGTCCAGCCACGTGGACGGGCGCTACGGCATCCCCCCGCGCCTCGATCACTCTCCCCGCCCTGCCCGCGAGTCTTCTAGACGTCGCTCTCAGTCTCGTCCCCGCCTTGCCATGACCTCGCTCGCCGATGTCGAACTTGCGTTTGCTCTTGTCGAATTTTCAGGATTTATTCACCTGGAAAATGGCGCCCTTGAGCAAAACGATGGTGCTGGAGAATGACCGCAGATTAGGCATGACCGCGCGTGTATGATGTGCTCACACGCACCCGACAACTGGCCAGCCTTCCACCGAAATTGCGTGCATGCAGCCCTATCAGAGCTCGTGTAATGCCTCAAGGAGGGCGCGGTCGCTCTCGCCTGCTGATACGTGCAGCGTGCGCATGATTCGAATTAGCAAGCATCGCCGGGCGACGATCCAGGTAAGTCCAGCTGCCGGGGCGAATCGGAAGAAGCATGGAGCAGGGCTGTGGTGAGATACGACGAGGACCGGGATGAACAGGGCCGCGAAGAAGCGTTTGGGAGGAAGAGGAGGTCGCTACACGCCGTACTTGCGTCGAGGAGCTCGGAAAGGGAGCGGGGGATGGGGAGGGAAAGAATAAGTAGCAGTCGAGCTGCGACTATAAGCCCTCTCCTGTCCTTCTCCATTCAACCCAGGCCCATCACATCCTTCGCCAGCTGATCCTCCCGCAGCGACACCGTGACCCCGATGCTTCACATTTCTCACCCCCTTTTGGTAGGTGGCGCTCCTTTTCAGGCAGGTCAATACAGTCCTCCCTCGCTCTAGCGCCTTCGCTCCCAGCCAGTCCTTCCCATACACAACTTGTCTCTAGCATAAAATGGATACAAGTGGTGGAGCCATCATCGCGACGATAACGTGGCTGAGTCGACAACGACTCTGAACGAAAACGACCACCATTCGTGAGTATAGATGTTCCGGATGCTATACTTCACCGCTCGGCTGACGGAGGCGGCTTGAGAGCATGGGCACGATAACACCTAGTAACTCGTTCTTTCTAGCAATCATTCAGTTTGATTCAATTTCGACTGCTCACGTGCACGCTAGACAGGCGCGTATGACGTTTGTTGATCGCGTCTTCGAAGTTCTAATGCTTGTGAACATGCCGATATGCATCGTCGCACGCAGTTGGAAGCGGTGGCAGAGAGAGCTTGTCATTGCCTGTAGCTCCGGAATCGGTGATCTATGTTGTGCATAGGCTTGCCGCGCGACTTGAGGATGTTGACCACCGTTGGCACGACTATGTCCTTCGCCTTCGCCCTGCATTCGCTTATTGATACGGCAACTTACAATCCCATCCTCATTATATAAGTTAGAAACCATGATCCTTCCTCGCAAACTCCACAAACCCAACCCAAACGTCCAAACGGTGTGAACAACACTGCACGACCTCTTGGCACGCGCACATGTCACCCGCATCATCACCGCACGCCGTCTAGTACTGCGGGCCTCCCGCGTTCGGGGCCGCCGCGAACGGGTACTGGTTCGTAGGCGCAGGGTAGCCGCCGCCCGCGACGATGGTGACGTTCTGCGACTGGTTCTGCTTCTCGTACTCGTTGCCGCCCTCGCGCTCCTCCCTGAGCTGGCCGACGTACTCGAACGCGATGTGGCACCCGTCTGTCACACATGAAACTATCAGCCCACCGCTCGCACCAACTACGACGACGAAAGCCCGAGGCACACTCACAGATGATGAAGAGCCAGAAGAGGACATAGACGACGACGACGATCGCACGGCCGACCTTGAAGCTCGAGCTGCACGCAAAGTGCGTGAACTGCTCGTTGACGCCGTTCCCGGCGTTCTGCTCGCACTTGCTCACGTCGCTCGCGCCCTCCCCGTGGAAGAGCTGGTAGATGACGTAGATGCCCGACGCGATCTCGACGACGGTCGCGAGCGTGAGCGCGCCCGCGTAGAACGACACGAGCGAGAAGATCTTCCCGATGGCGCCGATGAGCCTGTAGGGCGCGGGTCGGCGTGAGCACGAGAGTGATGAGAAGAACGCGTGAGAGCGACGTACCCTCCAAGCGAGATGAGCAGGATCAGAGTTGAAACCACAGAGAGGACCCATACAGCTGTCCTCTCTGAGCCGGAGAGCGGTGGGTTGATCGTACCCTTGACTGCACACGCCAAATCACACATCACCATCAGCGCTCGTTCTCCTCCCCGCACTTCGAGACACATACGCATGTCGTGGACGGTAAGCCAGCCACCGACCGCGAAGAGCCCGCCGATGGCCATGCCGAGCAGGCTCTCACAGAAGACCCCAAATCTGACCGGCAGACAGCAGCAGAACTTGCGGGAGCGGACGTAGACCATGATAGCGCGAACGTTGACGGATGCTGTGTCGGTCGTTAGAACTCTGCTAGGAGGTTCGCGAGCGTCGAACCTGAGAACGTCAACGAGGACGGAAGGAAGGAAGGAATGAGCGGAGAGGAATTCGAACTGAGGCGAAGGTCAGAAAGCCGCAAGCGCGGGGAGCGAACGAAGACGAAAGGAGGTCGAAGTGAAAGTGGGAGGCGCAGCCCTACAGGCTGCCGTCCTTGAGCCTCGACGGGTTATATACCCAGGTAGCGAGGGGTGCTGTTGATATCCACAGGCAATGATGGCGGACGTGTCGATGCGATGCAGGGCCCGACGCCGTCCAACATCGCAACGCCCGAGGCCAACTCGAGTGTGCATCAAGGAGGATCTACAGCGAGCGCGTCGCTACCGCACTTCCACTTCCACTCCCACCCTCAGTGCTCAGCGGAACACCTCTCGACGCCGGTGCCGCGCGCCACGCTCCAGTATGCGGTATTGCTCCCATCGCGCATGAGAAGACGAGTAAGAGGAGATCGCAGCGCGTCTTCGTTGGCCGCAGGATCGCGGTGCAAGGGAGGGACGAGAATGCGGTGCAAGCCATCGCCCCAATATGGCTATCGTCGTGGGTGGGCGACTCCGTGATCAACAGCAGATGATCGTCGTCTCCTTTGATGCTACCGTTTACGCCCCTCCCGCTTCGTACCTTGGGGAACGAGGGTCCTCATACGGTGCCCCGGAGAGACCGGTAGTGTTGGCGTAATGGTTGGAGTACTCGGCTGCTCAAAAGACTTGATGTCAGAAGGGCTTCAAGGTCAAGGGGTGTATATGCCACATACCTCGCATGGCGTGTACAGCCATCGCTTTGCCTGCACAACAAGCGCGATATCTACGCACGCAACTGAAGGGAGAGCTACAATGTATGAGGACGTCAAATTTGTGGGAGATCAAATTCGTTGATGTCAGTAGCAGTTAACTTGCCAGGACGTCCGTTTGCGCGTCTAGCCATGTCGAGTTTACATCCGCGCATAGTGCGGAAGAAGGCACGGGTCAGGGTAACAACGATAGCAACGAACTTCGAGACATCCGCTCACTCAATATTACCTTCCAGTGCTGGGGGGTATTAGGGCTGCCAACACAAATCCCCGGAGAAGCTCTCAACATGGTACCCACGGAGGACGTGGCATGAGATGGCGTACGAATTCACTGGCGTCTCGTCGGGCAGTGAATGCGAAGTGCATCATGCAGTATGCCAGCTGCGGCGTAGAAGCTGGATGCAAGTAACCGCACCGGAACGAACAAATGGCACGCACGACCAAATCTGACGAAACTCTCAGCAGCACCGGAAAACCTCTAAGATAAAGTACGAGGGGTAAAATACACATACTACTAGCACGAGGAAGAGCGACGCGTCTCAAGACTAGCTCTCGAGGGCCCGCACGTCGTCCGCCCCGTCCCGAGCGCGTCCCCTTCGCTAGCGAGCGTCCCAACAGTCGTTGCGTTCGGCCGACAGGCGGACATAGAGCGGCGAATTGAAGCTGCAGGCTGTCGGCGACTCACGACAAATCGATGACGTTCGGTCGGCGGGGGGACGCGCCACAATTAGGGTGCCTGTGAGCAAAAAGATGATAGAGAGAAACATAGAGAGAGGGTGTGAGAGGAGTATAGAAACAGCGTGGATGCCTTCAACGATGACGAGGACGAAGACGATGAGTTGAGGAGACAGAGAAACGTTGACCATGAATGTAACCGATCCCATTCTTTGAAGAGAGAAAAGCGCAAAGACGCCGTGGACACAAAGAGAAAGCCCGACGGAGCCATGAACGTAAGCGAGCCCCAGGCAAGAGGCGAGGTCAAGAAAGGTCCGTGAGAGGGCGCGCGTTCTAGTACGGCGTAGGCCCCGGTGCGAAATATGAGATACGTGCGCGTGCATGTACGAACAACACGGAGTGGCAAGTCGGACGAACGAACGGACAAGTATGAGTGTTCGCGCAAGCATGAAGTGGGGGACGAGAAGAGGAGGATGAGCAGACAGGCGTGACCTAGGCGTAAGTTAAGGCGGGCTGAGGCGAACACATGCCACACACGCAAGTTCGTCGTAGAGGCGCTGTAAGCTGGAACAATAAGAGCCCCAAAGGAGGAAGAACCGAGGGAGAAAAGAACAATTGTCAAGATAAAGTAGTGGTATGGTGAGTAGCGTAAGTCCCGCAAAGGCGACGGCGTAGGTAAGGCGGAGGAGTACGTGTGGGGTGAGGTAATGGAGAGAGGAGAGGGAGAGGGAGAGAGGCAATGAGCGAATGTACAGACAAGGTTGGGTTGAGTGGATGCTGCAGCTTCTTCATGACACATACGGGATACGAGGTGGATGGGAGGGTAAGGGGAGGGCGGACGATAGTGTTACTGTTTACTTTAGAAACCGAGAGTGTCCGAGTCCGAACGAGATGGCACACATTAGACGAAAAACCGTGCGTCCTGGACGCTTCTTTAGCGATCAAGAAGTCCGTGCGCTAACAGCCACCCGCATACTGCGAATGAAAAGAGAAGGATAAAACAGGTCAACATCTAACGAATCGCAGATGACAAGGTCAAAGAGCACATACTGCAGAGTTTTTGGGCCATGGGTATCCCGCACCGACAGGGGACGGTTGTGACCAGTACGTGAGGTTCGCATCTACAAACGTGCCGAATAAGTTGCACATCCCATCCCGTCAGCGCACAAAGACAATCGCTGATACGCACTGCTATACGCCTCCATATGCGAGTTGATGTAGTCCGCGGTAGGGTAATTTGGAGGATCGCAACCGACGTTCGTCTGGCCCTTGCGCTGGTACACGCGCACGTAGTCGATTTGCATGACCGCTGGGAAGATCATCGTGGAGAGGTCAATTGTCTGCCAGTTCTCTACAAGGGTTCGGCCAATCAGCAAAGGGTACATGTAGGTTGTACGGCAGCAGAGGGATGATACGCACTGGAGATACCCAAGTTCAAGACGATCGACTACATGAACCATCGTGATCAGTACAGCTGTTCGACAACTAAAGAAGACGTTGGCACGCACCATAGGCTCCTCAGGAATCAACCTCTGCCCGACTTGCGAACCATCCGGGCCCTGATCGGGGCCCATCGCAGACGCACCCAGGCGAACCGTCGCCTTTCCATCGACCTGCCAGGTGATGAAGCCATCACCACGGTTCTTCGGGTCCGCCCAGTACTCAAACCCAAGCGTCTTGAACACTGCACCCGAGCCCTGGAACATGTCGTCCGGCAGCGTCGTCAGCGCGGACACCGCTTGCTGGCTGTTTGGCACATCGGCGTTCGAGAACCGTCAGTAAGCAACGTCAAGAAATGCCCGATTTGCATATTGGGGTCGGGGAAGAAGCGCTTACATTGCAGAGCCCCTATCAGCGCGCAAAACGTCAGTATTCTCGAAACGTGTGGCGGGAGCGGAGAAGCATATACGCACTTGTAAGTGTTCGGCCTCGTGATTGTATCGTCATAGATCCACCACTCGTCCTGGGTGTCATTGAGGTACAGATAATCGTGCGTGAACGGTGCAAACTGCGCCGACTGCGACACGACCTGGCCTTCGCCGCCCGCCTCCTTGTTTCTTTCCGCCTCCAGAATATCAATTTCGGGCACTCCGCGGCCGACGTTGGTCGACGGGCCAGGGTGGTCCTCATTCGGGCATGTACACGCGCTCAGGCGCTGGCCGGGAAGCCACGAGAGCTCAAAGTTGTACTTGTCCCGCGATGCGTCCGAGTGCAGCGCCGCGGCTGGGCCCGAGCCATCAGGCATCGTCTGATTCGGGAACGTGCCAACGTCGCAAGAGTCGTAACTGTTCGCGCATGAGGGGAAACATCAGCGGGATGTCGAGAAATGACGGAAGTGCGGCGTTGTAGTACTCACGAGTAAGGCCACGTCCCGTCTGTCGTTGCCCTGTAACCTGGCCTACCCAGGTTGCCCATCGTCCACGCCCCAGGCCACTACGGGACAGCTTAGAAACCCATAGAAGCACCGCGTGAGAATGCGTTTCACTCACGTAACCCTGAGTATCCGAATTCGGTCCAGGCAAGGTCATGGAGACCTCGATGTACCCGCTCGTGAAGCAGAACTTATTCCAGCTCTGTAGCATGCCGCTCACGTAGGAGAGGTTGTGGTTCGTCGCGGGGTCCGCCTGGTCCATAACGATTTGCAGCGCGCCGCCTTGCGTGTATACCTGTTTCGGGTCGTACCACTCCAGGTCCGCGGTCGAGCCATACCACAGATCGGCTGCCTCCCAGAATGGGTCATCTCCAGGGTAGAACGTCCGCCCGTCCAGGTTGAACTCGTCAGAGAACACAAGCTCATATTCTTGCCCGTCGAACCCTGTTCTTGTCTTCGCGCTGTCGGGCGTATCCTCGTCGATCAACTCCGGCATTTGGAATCTACGACAAAAAAGAATTGGATACGAGGATAGGTGAGTCTCGCAGGTTAACATGGGAAGATGGGGAGCTGGCGGCGTACAACACGGGTGCCTGGCCTGTCGAGTTTATCCTGACGTTGGCTGTGATGGCGACGTTGCGCGCCTCGTTGCGGTAAAAGTCAAGCAACGGGTAGCACAGGAAGAGGGTAAGGACAGCCCCTATGAGGAGGATGAGTACCCCGACGTTGAGTATCCCGCGTGAGGACCAATATGAGTGTCGGTTGCGGCCGTATTCCGGCGCGTGAAGAAAATCGTCATCATCGTCTGGCGCGTCCTTGTCTACCTCGGGGTCGTACGCGTATGGTACGAAGCCTCCTCGACCAGGGACCATACCCGAAGGGTATTTGGAGTCAGAGGATAGCGAGAAGATGGAGTCCCCGGACGAAGACACGACCGAGTCGCGGTTGTGGAACGCCTTTGGGGGCGCGAGGTGCTCGCTGTTGTCGTCTGTCGCGGCTAGACGGTAGAGAACCATAGATCCACGCTGACCACCTAGGGACCCATAAGGACCTGCGAGGGCTTGAGACTCTTCTGATGCGATGCGATTGAAGTAGGTGCTCCCTCGGGATGCGGGCCTGGACCGGGCGCCATGGGTGGAATTGGGATTGAGGGGAGAGGAGACGAAGTTTGTGCCGAGGGAAGAGGAGCGGGTGTTGCTCCTGCTGGACGACTGGTCTCTTGACTCTGGAGAGAGGAGAGGAGAGTCGAAGGTGGAGGTGAGCGGGGTGCGAGGCTGGGGGTACTCTTCTGGGGTTGATGCGCCTGAGCGGTGCTCGGGCGCATCAGTTGAGGCGGGCCAGGGAGTAGACATTGAGCCTTGCTGTGCACGACGTTTTTCTAACGTCGGGTGCAGAGGGAAAGGCGGGAGAGGGGGAAGAGGAGGAAGGGGGAGGGGAGGGAGAGGAAGGAATGAAAAGGAAGGAGAGACTTGGAGAAAGGGAGACGGAGAGTGCAAGAGCAGGATTCCCTCGCCGTCGTCGGCCCTTGGCGGATGGCCCAGCGGCGAATCCCCCTCCTCCTCCCCGCCGTGGGATCCTCACACAGGCGCCCGTCGGCAGCCGCTCTCCGCGCTCTCGCCACCAGCCTCGCTCTCTTGCAGCCACCACCACCTCTCGTCCGCTCTCTGCCCTCCTTCGCTGCTCCTAATCGATTTGTTTTCCTTCTTCACGACCTCCAGCCTCGCACAGAACACCAGGCATGCACCGCAACACGGCGCCCAGCCTTCCATGTATTCTCCCTCGCCACCGGCGTATCCAGTGGGAAGCCTTTGCCGGCCCACTTTCGCACCCCATCCACTCAGTTCGTCCGATTCATCCGACTCTAGGCATGCTGCTCCCTCCACCTGCTCATATCGCCATATGACGACCGCGACCGTTTCTTCGATTGCACGCGTCCTGCGCTTAGCGCAGCTTCTCTACGCTTCCCCTTACCTATCGCAACAGCGCAACCCTAGGGCTTCGCGGACAAACGCATGATAAGCTGCTCGCCTGTGCCCAGAATATGTTGCGCAGACTCATACCCAGAGCCATTGCGTGCAGTACGTGCCGCGTACATCATCCTGTTAACGCATCCACAGTGCGTGCAACACAGCCGCAGTCGCCATACCTCGACACGCCGCATCCTCTCTTTCATCAGTGCGCGTCGGTGCGTGCGCAGGACTGACGTCGACGCCAGCATGTTGTATCATAGATACGTCTCGATGCGATGCAGGGCGGAACGCGGAGGTGGCCATGCGCCCTTGCATCTGTTGAATCTGTTCTCATCAAAACGGCACACGATCGTACTGTCTTCGCCACACGCGCTCGTGGCCTCTTATGATCATGGTGCACGATGTTTCCGCCAGTCACGAGAGCACCAAGCGCGTCAAGAACGTATTCGCTAGTGGAGGATGCATGGCTGCCAGCGACTCCGAGCGAGAATACATGATTGCAACCTTGCGGGTTCTGTGCATACTAGCTGACGCCGCGGATAATTGATGCTCTCCAACTGCGAAACCTTCCAATATTCTCGGGGCGACGGGGCCTGCACGGATCGTTCGTCGAAGCCCTCTCGTCGCTCCACCACGTTATAGAATCGCAGGGAATATCCACCTTCCTTCCTCGACGCTGTGCCTGAAGCCGACCTCGAATTACAGCATCTACTTACCTCGTGGTCCTCACTGCAGACGCGGCGTACGCCCGCCGGGGCCACCGAGTCATAGCTCCACCTCATACACAGCAGGTACCAGTGAGTGCATGCGTACTCGGCGATTGGCCAGACTACTGACTTGGTGTATCACAATTACACTTACAAGTTACAGTACAGCACTAGAGTCATCGACCGTACGTCGGCAACATCACTCTCGATGCGCTTCCGAGGTGCATGCGACCGCAACGCAACTCGTCGTGACTAATCGGACCATCGCGCCGGCCGCGGTGCCCACCCCTCCATCATCCATGACCTTCAAGTTTGCACCCATTGGCATCAGCATCTGTGCCAAGGACAACCTGTACGACCCGACCATATGCATGCCCCTCGCGCTGTCCCATACACACCACTGGCAGTGCTGGCCCCTTAGTTCGACGGAACGAACCTCCGTGCGGCGAGGGTACCGCCGCCACCCGCCTTCGGAACCGCCGATCAGAGTCGGTGTGCAAGGATAATCCCCGACGCCGATGGCGCATCCGTCAGGACTCAGGATCCTGAGTATTGTTCGGCCACCATCACCATCATCAGCCACCAGCCAGTACTACTCGTAGTCAGCGGCGCCAACGCCGCCCCCGACATGTCGAGCCGACGTCGGATCCGTGCCAATCGCCACAATCGCGTCTCCATTCTCCACACCATGATGCGCCTGCGTCCGTGTTTACTCGAACGTCAACGAGGAATGTACATTCCTCCTTCCTCTGCTCCTAGATGCACGCGGGCGGGCGGTCCGGCCACGGTCAGCTCACGTCCCAGGATATCGATGGCGCTGAGGCTCAACTTACCTTCGTGTCAGTGCGTGCCAAGTTGTCTCAGCCCAAGGCCTGAAACGCGAGCTCGAGTGCACAAATGGTCACTCCAAGAAAGGGTCGTGGGATGGCGTGGGGACGCCAAGCTGAACCACTGGCAACAACAACTCCTCCAGTTGGCTTCGAGTCGCGTTTGTGCACTGCGCAGGACGCTCTGTATTCCGTAGTCTGTATTCTGTATTCTGTATATAGCGCGATGATCTTGGGAGCTCGAGCTTCTGCGCTGCGCACAGGGAGGAAGATACATAGCTATTAGCATTCTGCACGCACTTCCATCCTTCGGACTCCCAGCGAGAAGGGACCCGACCGCCGTATCAGCAAGACTTTTCGTGCGCGTTCGGTAGCTGCTGCGGCGTGCGCACGACGCACGTCGAAAGTGTGAGTGAGCGATACTGTGCTGTAAGTAACTGCCTCAGGCTGAGGGCTTCGTAAAGAATGCTAGGTAAATCATCTGAGTCGTATATTCATGAAGGCATGTATAGGTCTGTACAAAAAGCTCCGATGTCAAGCTGGCGAGTACGTGCCAGCATACGCATATACTCTACCGTGATATGTTCAAATGCGACGCATGGTAGTCCTAGCTATAGTCTGCTACTTTACTCTCATAAGGCTCCCACTCTAATGTCACAATATCAATCTTGGAATCGCCGCTACGTACGTAGTTCCTTGCCGATCCATCATTCGTGAACCATGAGATACCTCAAGCGGCGTCCACGTCCGACGAAATGTGATGAGCACGCACTTCAGCACTCTCACTCCCACTCAAATGCGATCAAGCAAAACCAGCAGACGGAAGACCGGTATGATATGATATATGAGATGTATGCAGTACCAAGAATCGAGGACACTAGCTAGCTACGTGCGTATATACGCAGGCAGACAGTCATACACAGGCCGGCCCCACCCTCCAGACTCCAGAGTACCAACGTCCATCGTCGACACCACGGCTACGATCCACGATCCAGGGCCCACAGGGGCGCCCGCTTGGAAGTCGCGAGCACCGGACTGGTCCTATGACTAGACCCCCCACTTCCAAAAGGCGGAATCCGATGCGGATGGCGACATCGTCGCCCACGTCTGTCCGGAGTCCGGACAGTAAGGAGGCATGAGTGGCGGATTGCGACCGGTGGGATTGGCCAGGAATCGAGGCGGGAGGACGGATAGAAGAGGTTGGGTGAAACGAAACAGGGATTAGTTGTACATGTATTTGCGCAAGGAGCATCGTAAAGGCAGAAGCAGAAGCATCGTCGTGGCGTGTGGGGGTGCTGATGGCATGGGTAGGCGGTCGAGGGGTCGAGGGTGGCGATGGGGGCGGGAATGGAGATGCAGATGGGACCGGGCCTTGAGATTTGTTAATAAATAAGAGCCGAGGGCCGTTAGGGAACAAGGGGGCCTGTGCTTTGAGTTTAAGATTGGGGGCACATCCTCCGTCCTGCGACGTCGATGAGTGCGGGGGGAAGAAATAAACGAGGGGCCAGCATATGTGGGGTTTGGTTGTACAACGAGTATGGTGTAGCTTGTGGGGGCGGGATTATTGATCGAGTGTGTGTGACACGAGGGGTTGGGGGATGAAGGCGGGGGATAGGAGGCAGGAGGAACAAATCGATGACAGTAGTATTCATAAAACAAAGCAATTAGGCCGCGGGGTGTAGAGTAGTATGTAGAACGGTCCAACTCGGCAAAAAGAGAGTCATAAGATTCGCGCATGGGGAACAGAAAAGGAGATACCGAACGAAAAAAAAAAGGAGTCAGGGCGGACCACAGGTGAAATCCAAGCAAACCGGAGGGATGAGTCGGAGGAGTTTGGCATACACATTAGACCTTGTTCAGGATGAGTTTCTCTTCGTTGCGTCTTCGTCTTCATATCGGCCCCCGGGTAGCCGCTCGTGCAAGGTCCGGGCGCTCCGAAAGCTCCGTCTTGACATCGTACATGTCTCCGAAGCAGGCACCCCCGCCCGTCAAGGGCGGACACTAGGCCCGCGACGGGACCGCAGTCTTCAGACCCTCCAGCCGCTCCTCCAAACCTTTACCCAAACCTTCCCGCTCCCACTCACCTCCGACATCATCGGCGACGCCGACGGCACCGTCGCGCTCTAGCACGTACGTTGGAGCACCATGGATGCTACCACCACTTGAGCTAGCAGCGTACTGCGCCTGGGGAAGGCCGATGACACTGGGAAGGTGAGGAGGTGGTTCCGTGACAACCGCGGAAGAGGTCAAGCTCGATAAAGGCAGAGCCGTTGCCGGAGTGGACGAGAGAAGGTCAGCATAGGAGATAAAGGACAGACGCTTTGAGGCTGCCTTGGGCGAAGGGGGATGCGAGGGGAAGGGTGCGGGTACAGTGATCGATGTAAGTTGCTGCGGCTGCTGAATGTGCGAGGGTAGGCTGTGTAGCGGGTGCTCTGTATGCGTCGCAGTAGTGGGCGAGGACGCGTTTGAGTTCGTCTCGGCTTCTGACGCAGCACTCGACGATACGGAGAAGTACGCCGAGGTAGGCGTGGGTGTTGCCGTTGTCTGCGGGATAGATACGGTTGGAGGCGAAGGGCTCGTCTGCACCGTAGGTCGTGCAGGCGGGGACCCTTGCGCATGCTTCGGAGGCGAGCCGGGAAGCGAATTGCTGAAGAGGAGACTCCGCCTATTACCGACCCCTGTGGGACTGGGGCTACGACTGCTTAGGCGGGAGATAGGACTTGTGAATCCACTTTGGTATGCCGGGTCGACTGGCGCAGGGGTTACGATGGAGATCGCGTCCAGGTCGTCATCTTCAGGGTCCTTGGAAGTAAGGACAGCAGCAGCGCTGTCAAGCACTGAAGGGACAGAGCGCTCGATTTCTTCTGTGAACTTCGCACGGGGGATGTGGTGCGGGTCCGAACATAGCGGAAGGGGAGAGGAGATAGGCTCGATGTCCCGCTCGAATATGGCGGAAGACGAGGAGTGGCTAAAAAGCGGTGAGTGCGAGGATGATGGCGCCGAGATGCTTACTTACACAGATGTAGGTGAGGAAGGAATGGATGCGGGCGAGCGGGAGCCCAGTCGATGGGTCCGCAAGTGCTGGGAGTTGCGATTTGAAAGCCGGCGTTCGCGTGAAGGGCTAGCGAGGTTGGTATTGGACGTGATGTGTCGCAACTCGACGGAAACGGGGGCGGGGGCTGCGGATGCGTTCATTGTTGAAGGCTCAGTGGCGGTCGGGGGCGAGATGGTTGGGGGGCGAGGCGAAGAGGGGGCGTTGCGATTTGAGGAATCCTGAGAGAGAGTAGCCATGGAGGATGATAGCAGACGAGAAGTTGACGGTGGAGAGAAAGTGGAGGTGTAATAACACGCTCCTCGATTCCGAACCTGATGGATCCAGATGGTTCAAATCGCGCCCTTATCTGATTACATAGCTATCCATTGGCTCCTTTCATCCCGTCTTTATCCGGATACATTCTCCGCCCGCCCATTACTAACCTGCACGCATAAATATCCCGAATAAAGTATTGTTGCGCAGGCACGGCCTCGTCGTCTACTCAACATCGCCCGACGACGGTCTCTGCTCTCCCCGGTCTCGGTCATGTCCCACCTGAACTCAATCTATGCTCCTCCCTTTTGACTCACTGCCGCGAGCACAGCTCTTGCAGATATCAGCAGCACATCCATGCGACTGCTGCTCTAACTCCGTGCAACGGCGAGGCATCACGCGATGTCACTTATGCATCACCTTCGCCCGTCCTCGCCAACGACTTCTATGTGCGCATTCCGGATACTGCAATGCGTCGCTGGAGCTTTCATTTCCGTTTGTATGAACAAGACCCGGAGGACCGTCTCCGTTCTACATCCGCGCAAAGATTTCACATCGCCTTGCTCATCCCCTCTGTGCGCACCTCCCAGCCCTGCCTCGGGAAACCCGGAGCATCGCCCGCACTCCCATCCCAACCTTCTGCCATCATCGCCACAGCGTAGAGGAGAGCGCCGGACCCAGGAAAGTACGGCGTTGGAACTCGCACCCCGCCTACGGGCATCCCGACGTCGTCGAATTCGAACAATGGATGCAGCAACCACTCGATCGCCTTCTCCGTCTCTCCATTGCGTGCTGCAGACATCGCTAGCATCGGAAAGTCCCATCTGTGCCAGTAGCGTCAATCAGGTTCTGTGTCAATTGCAGTTCGTTCAGTTGCGACGATCACGCACCCCCAGCAGTTGCTTATATTCCAGCTGGTCCAAACCTTCTCTGCGGTTGCCTTGGCCATGTCAACGCTCACGTTCGCGGTCTTTGGCAACCAGCCGTATAGCCCAACCAGAGCGGGGTGATCGTTCGTAAACGTTGGCGTGTCCCAAAAGTCGCTTGGGATTCCCTCGTAAACCGCATACAGCCCATCCTCGATGGGAAGAGGGGTAAGATTGTCTTTCACCTCGGTCCACAACTCAGGCACATCTTCGCCAAGTCTGTCCATCCAGGTACTCGCACGGTCGAGTCCGAACCGCCAGTACGCTAGCTCGAACGCGGGGTTGCGCGTCGCGTTCGGGCTCGTGTCCTCGCTCACGACGTACATTGGTGGACCAAGGTCGAAGAAGCCCGTGCTCGCGTTCCTCTTCGCATAGACTGCCATCCAGTCTGCAGTCGCACGCACGACGTCGCGCCACTTCTCGAGCGTCGCCCGTGAGCGCGTCGCGCGATACTCGTATTCCGCGAAGACAAGTGGATGAGGCTGTTCCCATATCAGGAGCTCGTTGATTTCCCCGGGTGCTGAGCGGCCTGTCGGGTCTGTCATCTTGGACCACCGTGCACCCATCGGATAGCCCTGCTGCACCTGCGCGCGTTCGATTGCCGTGGGTAGAAAACGTGCATACACGCTGCTTGCGCGGTCAAGAAGGTCCCAGTTGTTCCACAGGGCCCAGTGCGCGCTGTGCCAGAAGAACATCTCCATGTGGAACTTGCCGTACTGCATACAGCGGTGAGCATCTTCATGAGGCTCTGTCACACACGATTGAACTTACCCATCCGTTGTCCACCAGTCCCGACTGGAAGCTGTATCAGCACGGCTACTGCGGGCGCGTTTAGAGACATGTGCTTACTTCCTGCGGAGGGTAATCGCCGGCCTCGTTCACGCGCAACAGATACTGAGAAAGGACGATGCGCCTCTGCAATTCCTCCGCACGCGCATCACTTGATCCGCTTAAGACATCGACTGAGCCGTGGTTAAGCCATAAGTCTTCCCAGGCCTGCTTCGACTCGGTGCCAATGTCGGCCGCTGTGGATAACGCAGCACCTTGCTGGGGCGCGTATTGGATCGTAACTGCGAACGTTTTGCGGGAGTTGCGCGGTATGACGTTGTAGCGATGCGCTTCTGGGGAATCGCGCGAGATTTTGAAGTCGTCGCCTCCTCCCACGGAGGTGAAGAACGTATTGGCGACTAGCGTATGCGAGATCTGCGCGCGGACATTTTGACCGAGTCCCCCTCCCGTTTTCAGGGACGTGGTATGGTTGCTCGTCGCGTTCCACACTCCGACGAAAGGCGCCTCGAACTTCTCGCTGCCGTCATTCCACGGGAAGTCAAGGAAGATTCCGAGCCGCTTGTGCTGCAGGAGTGCAGAAGTGACGGTGACCGCTATCGCGCTGCTCTCCTGCGCTGCGACGGTCTGCACTGTGATGTCCTCGCCCGCCCACTGGAACGTGCTCGTCATCGTACCCGTCCAGAGGTCCAGCACCTGTCGTTTCCCATCTAGCTCCTCCTCAGTAACGTTGGCGGCCTTCCCATTCTCTTCGAGGAAGAGCAGCCCCACCCTGCCCAGGTTCACCCGATTCGGATTCGAGATGAGCCACTGCTGCATCGGCTCCGGCCCGCCGAACTCGTACTGCACCCCGTCCCAGACGACGCCGCGGTACGCCGCGATGTCAGCCGCGGTCGTGCCCGGGGGCAGGGAGTCGTTCTTCCAGCCCCAGTCGGACATTGTTGCCCAGGGGAGGAACGTCTGCAGGCCGGTGACGTCGGCGCCGAACGCGAAGTGCCCGTTCCCGACTTGCATGGGCGTGCTTGCGCTCGACGCGGTCCGTACCGGGTTGAACCGCGATACGAGCGCGTGACGGTCGATCTTGGCGTGCGCTGCGCTGGAGAGCGCGAGGATGAGGACGTAGCGTGCGGCTGCGAGCATGGTTAGTTTGGAGATGAAGGGCAGTGACGAGAGCAACCAGTGGGGTTCGTCTGTGGCCTTGTGGGTGCTGCCGCCTCTATCTCCGCTACTTAACATGCGGTCGTCTACTGGCCGATCTTCTTTCGAATGCAGGATAGTATACGTCGTCATTGCAGGTGACACAACGACGGTCCGGGAGTTTCGTATATTCATACCATGTGACTATGTCATACGGCTTAACGCGTACTACAGACTTCTGCGCCAGGGTTTCCGCGAGTAGGTTCATCCTTGATCATCGTCACCACTATTCTCATAACGTCCTTCCTGAACTTTGCAGAATAGCAAATCAATTCTACAGATCATGTGTATGTTACACCACTCGCCAGCAAGAAGATAGAAATACAAGGGCGCAGAATTTTGTTACAATATCAATGCGTGCACGTCCCTGGCACAGCTCGACAGGTACGTTACCTGCGTCTTCAACACGAGCGCAGAGCGGTCACTCCTCCATGCACTCTTCCTCGTCCGAGTCGTACTCACCCTCACTTTCGTCTTCGCCTTCATCATCTTCCTCTCCTCCCCCGTCGCCCCCTTCGTCGTCCATGTTCTCATCCGCATCTTCTTCCTCATCACTATCACCATCCTCGTCCTCGTCCTCATCCTCGTCTACCTCATCTTCCTCATCTTCCTCATCTTCCTCATCCTCATCCATGTCGTCGAGGTCCTTGCCACCATAATCCGTCCTAACGCGATAACGGCACTGCGTACCCAGTTTCAGCCTTTCCGCCACACGGATGAAGTCCAAGTCGTTGTCGCACGTTGCCATGCTGGCGTACGTGACGCTCTCAGGGCAACCGCTTGCCACCAGATCCTCCTGCAGCTGGTCCCAAGTGGCGTCTCCGCACGGGGATTGTTCCATCGCAGAGTATAAGACGTGGTCCATGGCATGCTCAACTCTGCCGCCGTTCACGAAGAAGCAGGATGTCTCCCCGTTGAGTGCAGCCTGGACGTTTGCGGCGGTGGGCAACCCGGCCGTGCCGGACTGGTGGAGAACCCTTGAAATCGTTCGCATCACAATTGCGCAGTCTCGATAGAAGTACTTTCCGATCCCTTTATGGAGGATCTCTGGAGGAAAGTGTGACATGGCCGGCGAGTCCAACGGGATGACTGAATAGCTGCTCCAGATATCGTCCATGATGTCCGGTGTCGACTCAGCTTCCCCTACAGATCTTGTCAGCAAGCGCGACTGAGAAAGTCATTCTCAACGTACAGGATAGTCGATACCGCATCCTAGGCGAGAGCCAGCCGTCGGTGCATTGATCACAGGTGCAACCCCACCTCTTTTGCGTCACGAACTCGTCTTCGGTAAGTGCCATGTGTTCTCCCGCAGCCTTCCGGAGCAGATAGATGGCGCGCAATGCGCTAGCTTTGTGCCCTGCCCAGATGCCGAACCGCGTTTGCGCCCGCTCCTTGATGTCGTTGATCTTATACTCGCAGAGCTCCAATGGAGTACGGCCAAAAATGTTGTCTCGCTCGCGCATGTCTTGGACTACCCCGCTTGCGGCAGGCAGGCTCAGCAATGTCCTCACGGCCACTTCGTTTCCGGCGTAGGCGGCAGCATGGAGGGGAGTAAAGCCGCGGTCGTCTTTCTGTCGCACAAGAGCGGGGTCGTAACTGTATGCGCTTCGAATGTCGTCTACCACCTCCGGCATAGGGAAGCCGAACAAGAGTGGATCTGGGTCGATCATGAAGTGTAACGGGTACTCGTCCTCTCTCTTCACTTGGTCCTTCTCAATACGGCGAGCACCAGCGAAGCCCTCCGCACGGGTTGACTGATCACGATATTGGTAGGTGCCTATGTAACTCTCGACGTCGTCTTCTTTGGCCAGCACACGCGAGGGGTGCGCAGGGTCCGGAGCATAGCATAGCACGCTTGTCCTACCGACTCGACGGTATTGGCACTGAGCTCAACTCTGTCATCCGGCATTCATACGTGCCACAATGGGAAGCTCGTACCTTTCGGAAGGCATTAAGAACTTCGGTGCATCGTTGTTCGTGTTCTTCGCCTACGGCGGGGTATGCGGGAGAAATCGGCCATACAAAAGAGAACGTTTGCGGGGATGCAAATTCTGACCGGGCCAACTCCCGCAGCAAGAATGGGGCCACTACATTCCAGTCATGCTACCCGGAGAATGAGCACGCCACGACTGAATTTACAATGTCATGGGCCATACCTTCTCTGCTCGAGTGTCTAGGACGAAAAGGATTGCGCCAGTGTCAAGCTCTCGACCCCATACGCCGCACCCCTTGAGGTATTCGTTCTCGACTAGCTCCGCTTTCAGGCGACCGAACCGATCGAAGAGTGCGAATGCGAACGCCGAGCACTCTTCCGATTCCTGGTCCATGATCTCGAGAAAATCACCCGGTGCGCACCAGTCGCGCTCGACGCGAAGGGCGACGAGCGTGCCGACCTTTCCCTCCGTGGGATGTATTGTGTCCAGGTGGACGTACTTCAGGACGCGCGGATAGTCATAGTGTGCAGTGGTGCGTATGGTGGTCGTGCATTTGCTGAGGTCGAGTACCATGGTAGACAAGAGTGAGAGACAGAAGTGAGGGTAATTGTGTCGGGAGGAGAGCTCCATTATATCTGTGCTTGGGCAGGCTGTATGCGTGTCAGAAGTGCTGCTTCTCATTGCGTCATGATCCCCGCGGGAGGTGAGTTTGGGTTAAATGCGTCCAAAATGGCCGTGCACATTCCATAACAGCTTTCGGTGGCGGAGTAGTAGACAAAGGCGCCTGTCGAACCGTACTGGATGAGTTCGTACTCCGGCCAACCACTGGTGTATCAGTTCAAATTGACTAGCTCCGTGTACAAGATGTTACAAAGTTAGGAGGAACTGGGACGTAGAGGGCTTGAGCACGAGACACTCCATGTAACAGGCCAGAATCCGACCCAGGAAAACCAAGAGCTAAGACAGTCGGCATTCTGATCATTCTTCGTCGTCCATATACTCGTCCTCGTCTTCATCCTCACCCTCGGAGAGGTTGCCGAACGACGTACCCGCCCGATAGTCGTCCGCCGTCTCGAGCCCCAACTTTTGGGCAACTCGAGCGAAATCCAAGTCGTTGTCGCACTTCGGCATAGCAGCATATGTGACCGACGAAGGGTTCCCCTCCGCAGCGAAGTCCTCTTGATCCCGGTCCCAAGTCCCATCTCCGTAAGGTGACTGCTCCATCGCGCAATGCAAGACGTAATCCATCGCATGCTCTACCCGCCCACCTTGGTTGAAGAAGCGCGCTCCTTGTCCGCGGAGCAGGCTCTGAACATTGGCTGCGGTGGGCAAACCTGCCATCCCGGGCCGTCGAAGGACGCCTACAATGGCATGGACTACAGCTGCGTAGCCGTTGTAGAAAGACTTAGTGATGCGCCCTTCGCGAATGTCTTCTGGAAGTCGCAGGATAGCGAGGTCGGACGTGAACGAACCGAACGAACCGAGCCCCAATGTTGACATGCTCATGGTATCCGACGTGATCTCAGCCTCGCCTATGGTCCTTGTTAGTATCGACGATGAAAGGAACTGATCTTGAGACATACAGAGCAGTCTATAGCGCATCCTGGGTGAAAGCCAGCCGTCGGTGCACTGTCCGCACGTGCATCCCAAACGTCTTTGGTCTACGAACTGGTCCTCGGTGAGTGGAATGTCTTCGTCCATGGCACGCCTGAGCAGGTACACGACGCGCACAGCGTCGCTACTGTGACCAGACCAGGTGCCCAGCAGGGTCTGCATCGATTCCTTGATGTCTCGCATCTTCTGTTCACAGAGTTCCAGCGGCGTACGGCCAGCGACGTTGTCCCGTGCGCGCAGGTCTTCAGCGACCCCGCTCGCTGCAGGCAAAGCGAGGAGTGCCCTGACCGCTTCTGCATTGCCGGCGTAGGCAGCAGCGTGGAGGGGAGTGAACCCACGGTCGTCTTTCTGGCGTACGGCCGCTGGATTCTGACCATATGCGTCTCGAATCGCACCTGGCAAGTCTCGGACAGGGATACAGAGGGTGGCCGCCTCCATCATAAAGTGCAACGGATATGGCGCGTCGTTTGCTGCATTGACGTCCTGGGCGGCGTGCTCGCCCCACGCGAAGGATCCGTCCGGAAGGATTCTGAGACCTGCGCCCTGTTGCACGGGTGCTGGTCCAGGTCCTGCGCCGCCTTGGAAGGCGTTCACGTGGCTGTCAACATCGTCTGCTATGGACAGGGCACGAGAGGGGTGTGCAGGATCTGGAGCATAACATAGGAAGCTCGTCCTGCCGACGCGGCGGTAGTCGTTCTGAAAGAGGTTGCGCTTTAGTTCCGCTAGGAGTCAAGCAAGATGTGAGTCTGATTCCTATACCTTGTGGAAGAGGTCTACAGCAGCATTGCGTTGCCGCTTCCATTCGTTTTCGTTGTCAGGGCGAATCGTAGGTGTCGGCCACGCAAAGAGGAAAGTGCCTGTGGAGGCCAACTTCGACTGAGCCAAGTTCCGCAGCAGGAAAGACGCGACTCCATTCCTCCTGAACTATGCGTGTTGTGAGTAAAAGATGTTCGTAGCGGTCTCGGTGGGTATGGACCTTGTCTGGGACCTGGATATCCTCGACGTAGAGAATCGGGCCTCTGTCAAGCTCTCGACCCCACACCCCACTGCCCTTGAGGTAGTCGTGCTCGACAAACTCAGACTTCAGATGCCCGAGCCTGTCAAAAAGGGTGAGCGCGAAGTCCGATAGCTCTTGCGACTCCCCGTCCATGATCCCGAAAAAATCGCCCCGGCACCGGTCGCGATCGATATGGAGTGCAGTGAGCAACCCGACCCTGCCTTCCGTCGGATGGCGCGCCTCTATGGAGACGTGCTTCAGGGGACGCGGGTATTCGCCGTGAGGCTCTGTAAGGGTCTCAGCAGTGCATTGCATGATGTCGAGGGACATGGTGGTGAGGAGGAAGGAGAAGGGCGGCACTAGGGGCTATGCTGAGCTCAACGTTAACGGAATAGAGGATGCGCCTTTTATATTGGGTCACAAGGAATATGCCCGTCCATTCCGCGCTGCTTCTCGTAAGGATATGCAGCGACAGTCGTAGCCGGATGGTTTTTGGTACAGTTGATGCACGCGCATCGGTAACCCTGTAAGTATGGGCTGTGGTCGGCGAATGAGAATGGTGAATGGAATGGTGGCACTATGGTGGCGCAGTCGCCGGCGCTTCTACAACTTGGCGTGTTTGTGAACCGTATGCGTTTACGCTGATTGTACCTTACCTCTACGTAAGCGACAAGCAGCGACCTCCAGGCAATGAATATGCCCTCGACATGGTCCTGATTGGCGCAATTCTCTGAGATATCATATGAAGAGCTACAGACCCATTGCATCCAAGATTGCACGCTCTTACCACATCATACATGTGTTCAACACAGGGGTCCTACGTCAGATATGTGCTACATCGTCCTGTTACAGACCCATCTCTTGAATCTCGCGTAAGAAGTCATCGTCGGAGAGCGCGCAAGCGGCGTACAGCTAACGAAGAATAATGAAGTCAGCAGATATACGCTGGAGGGAAAAGGGCGGCGCTAACCTCCCATTCATTCGGAGGTATCTCAGCCTTTGAGTCTACTTGGTCTGTTTGTCGGCGCGAATCTCCTAGAGAAGGCGCGAGTTCCCGTGCATCCCCTGCGGAATGCGGCGCGGTAGGTTTGGAAGGCTGCTTCGGTAACGCCAACGAAGTTGCTATCCGTGGGTTCGTGCCCTGGCTTGAAGAGGGAAGAACTGGAGAAACCATGGTAGATGTCGACGGTTCCGCTGGAGGGGTATTAGTGGGTCCTGTCATCACGCGCGATTGCGGGGGCATAGTCATGCGCGCGTTGACTTGGGCAATGAGATCCTCCCAATCTCGTTCCGGCGCCTCAGGCAGCGTGGCACCTGCGACTGCCAGTCTGTCCGCACCGTCGTTTCCGACATCCCCAGAATGCCCCTTTACTTTGACAAACTTAACCTGTCAACGTATATGAGTATTTGTTGTCACACGAGTGGCATTCACGAGGCCATACTCACTGGCTGCTTCACAATGTTCCGGCGTTCCTGGAGCATGATATCGGCATATCTGATGAGCGCTACGTTGTTCACGGGTCCGCCGTTCGCTTTCTTCCAGCCATTCCGCTTCCAGTTGTCCAGCCATGTCTCAAGGCCTGTCAAAAATAGCAGCTGCTTTCAATTGGGCCCCAGTATTGACGAGCAACGGAAAGACAAACAGCTTATGCTATAGTGGGAGTCGGTCTTGATGATGAGCTCCCGCTGGTCCATTGGTGCAGTCTCCAGAACGCGAATGATGGCCTGCAGCACGGTGAGAGGTCGGAAGGCGGCACCTAAACGATGACCGACGACTTACGATGAGCTCAGCTCGGTTATTGGTTTGACCGCCGGGGCAGCGTTCGCATATGTTCCTGTATAGGTTTCTTATGAGAACGTTGTATCATCAAAGCACAATGAGAACATACCAAGGATGATCGGGACCCCACCACACACCAACACCGGCGACGGATCCTGGCTGACCATTACCCCTGCACGCTCCATCGGAGTACACGATCAGAGGCTCGCCATCATTGGGTTCATGATCGACCTGTCTCGGTAGCAGTGGTCCAGCTTGTTTTGTCTCTCCTACAGTGACCGTGTTCGCAGATGCAACGGGGTCCGCGGGGGTGGCTGGCCTCACGGGCGTGGCTACCAGCTCTGCTAGAGCATCTGCGTCTGAAGGACGAGCTGGCTTCTTGGTAGGGCGTGGCATGGCTAGGTCAGGATATGAGAGTGCCGGAGCTGGCGAGGTAGGTAACGGCACCGATACGCCTGAGAGGTTCTCGATGTCGAATGAAGACGCCACGAGGTACTCTGGATACTGTGCTAGGAATGCATCGAAGGCTTCGTTTGCGGCAGCGGCGTCAACGGCGACCTCCAACCAAGACTTTGCTTCGTGAGGGCTCCTGCACTTTTTGTATTTGGCACCATAGTAGTTCAGCACCTGCGCTTTGCAGTCCGCCCTATGCAGTAGATTAAAGTGTATGATCGGCCATCAGGGAACCATTACTCACCAAGCAACATAGATTCCAGGTTTTCTACCTTTGGCAATTGCATAGAAAGAGACTTCTGGGTCTGTGGGCATGACCCGGGGAACCATCTTTCTCAAAACTCGAGGTCGCAAATGCGTGTAGAGTACACGGTATAGCACCAGCGTTCAGTTTCCTGAAAGCCCCGCCGGTGTGTTTGAGAATCCCTATTTCTGTAACTAGAGCTGTCCAATCTTGATCTTAAATACCTTGCGCTGCAACAAGACAGGATGAGTACTGGCATGGAGGAAGGGACGTTCTCTGCAAAACGCGGCTTACTATTCGGGTCGGTAGGCTCCTAGATGCCGCAGCATATATGTGCTGAGTCAACACATACTACAGACGCGTCTCAGGTAACTGTCGACCCGCCAGGGACTACTAGGACATATGTTAGCACTGCAGACATACTCAGGCCGCCACTACGGTGTCAGTTCGTGATGGTCGTGGGAGCCGGCGTCAAAAGCGCGTTTCGCGTATATTGATCACGTGTGCTTTGGACCATCGCGTCGTGGGACCCGAATCACCTTCGACCTCGCCTTTCATTGCTGTTCACCAACTGCGCGCTGCACTTGCTGTAGACCGTCGTTCGCCTCCTGGCTTGGGACTAGAGTGCGCGTACTAGTCTGAGAGCCGCATTGGCCCTTGCTCTAGAATTGGTGGTGCTGTCACTTCAGGCATCGAGCTTCAGACTGTAATTCGATCCGACGTCACCGCGTACAATGCAATCTCTCACCAGTACGTCCACTTGCTGGGAAACTATTCTTACAAGCACTGATATGTAGTGCTGTAATAGCCCGCAGCGGTCGCACGCTGTTCACCGTCGTAGCGGCTGCCGCCACTGCTCTGGTCGGTGGCCCAGTCCTATATCACGCCGTACGACGGCTCTTCACAAGTGCGTGCGTAGCCTGAATATACACCCCATGACTTGACTCTCCTACAATAGGACGTAGAGCGCAGGTGCAGTTCACGTCTTCCCAGTTCGTCCTATCTGCTGGCGCAATATCATTTGAGTTCGTGGACGGCGTGCCACAACGCGTTCTGCTGGTCCACCACACTCGGAAGAACGAGTGGCTACTCGCGAAGGGTAGGAAGGACCAAGGAGAAGACCTCCCTGCCGCAGCTGTCCGCGAAGTCTTCGAGGAAACGGGCTACCGCTGTCACCTCTATCCCATTCCACGCCTGCCTACTCGCGCTCCTGTCTCTGCCGCTCTCTCCGGTATCGCTTTCCAGCCAGATATCGTCCGCATAGCGGAGAACAGCACAGAGCCCTTCGCAATAACCATTCGCCCGACTGGAATTGGCCAGGTCAAGCTCATCTTCTGGTACATTGGCTGCGTCGACTCCTTACATAGTGACCATGGGGAGGCCGGCGCGCCTGCAGCGCCGGAACGTGGTACACACATGGACGCCGAGGGCTTCGGCGATACGGGGCTGTTCGCGATCGAGGATGCCCTCAGGAAACTGTGTTACGAGGGTGATCGGGAGCTCGTGCGCACCGCTATCGCCATCCTGAGTCCCTGAGAAGCCTGTGAGTGAATAGGTCTTGCCGCGCTCTGGTATTTGAATTGACGTGTACTTGCTAGAGACTGTGCTTTGGATGGGGTCCATGCGGTCTTCCTGCTCCATGCAGCCATCCTCCTCTATTCCAAAGGACTCCACTATTGCTTCATCTCGATCGCTACGGTGGCAGGCGCAGACTTGAGAGAACGGCCCACATTCCGTTTTTGCAAGCTATGGTCGATTGAGTAGTGTGTATCGCTTGGAACTGTAGTAACCATGTACCATCCTATATTCATGAGTGAATGCTAGCCGCAATTAATGGTACAATCTTATGCCTCCAATGCGTCACCCGTTCCAGGTCTCCAAGACGCGCCAGAGCGTTACTGCTATCTCTTTACGGAACCGCCATGAACATGATTGGCAATAGAAGCGCGGCGGCGTGCTTTGTCAGAAGCGACCGTATCCCGCCTCGACGAGGCCGCCGAAAGGTGATCTGAGGGCGTTGCTTCTGACCACGACGCCAGCATTACAACTCACGAGGCCAAGAGCTTGGTTTCCTCTCTCTCATCCTTGAAGACATCATGGCAGCGACGCACACCTCTCGTCTCTATGACTCCTATACGATTCCGAACTCAGTGCTCAAGAAAGAGCTGCGCCTCATCAGGCATCCAGAAGGAGGTCAGTCACTGTTTTTATGACGATTTCACCAGGCTCAATGGCGTTTGTTTCTTATAGATTATTTTGCTGAGACGGATCGCCAGACTGAGCAGGTTCCCTCCCCGTTCGCTGGCAAGTCTCCTCTGTAGTACTTTAACCTTGAACGATCAGGCTGATGTTGCCTTTGGGCTGCGTCGTTGTGTCGTAGACGGCGCGCTGCGCTCGATAGCGACTACAATTTACTACTTGCTCACTCCGGACGAGCCCAACGGCGTCTTCCACATGAACAAATCTGCGGTATGTTCCCTGTTAGGATACGATAACCGGGCCTAGCTGACCATCCTCGAACAGACCATGCACGTCCTCCACCAAGGTCGCGCAGAGTATACGTTGATCACCCCGGGGAGCCCTCCCAAAATCGAGAAAAAGGTTGGCGCCAGTGTTTTACTCAAGCCATAGAATTGTTCGTGCTGACACACGTTATGTCCATCGCAGATTATGGGCCCGAATGTACACGCGGGCGAGTCACTCCAGCTGCTTGTTCCTACGGGAGTGTGGAAGATGTCGAAGTTGCTCCCGGAAGACCTCTCCACGGCTTCTGAGAGCAGTTCTCAGGATCGCTGGGGTTGCCTCATAACTGAGGTAGTCTTCCCGGGCTTCTCCTGGGAAGACCATGCTTTCCTCACGCGGAAGGCCTTCGAGGACTTGTGGGGTGACGCGGTACCTCCTGAAGCGCAGGATCTTGCACAGTATACGAAGGTCAGCTAAACGGGAACTGAGCACGACCGATAACATGTGACGATAGCTAGGTTGTGAATAGAGGAAGTAATGCAATTCATTCCTGTACCCGTAGATAGTGGAGTTCAATGTGTTGATGTAGTCAACGCAAACGTTGAGTTCGCTTCGATTCGTGACCCATGACCCTTCGGACGCCCATCGAGTCACCTCATGCTCGCTATCATATACACATTGATGAATAGTCTGCGCATTGTGTGCATCGAACATCGAACAGACACCAACGAACTATGTCGCTACTACCCTCTCTGGATGACATCGATGCACTGGCTACGATTTATCCGCACTCGCCAGAACATCTGCACATCATCCGTCCTCAGATTGAGCAGCGCTCGCAACTAGTCAAGACATGGGGTATACGGCCAGGTGAACGAGTGTTGGAGATCGGATGCGGACAAGGCGACTGCACCCTTGTGCTCGCCGCCGCGGTAGGCGAGAAAGGGTCTGTGACCGCGATCGATCCTGCGAGCCTTGACTATGGTGAGCTCGCTAGTGATTTCTCAAGGCGGTTGCTGAGGCCCAGCCCCAGGCTCGCCGTTCACGCTCGGGCAGGCGCAAGCTCACTTGCGCGCATCCTCTCTGGGCTCTCGGATGACATTCGTTCAGGCGGACCCCATCGAGTTCTTGCGTACCACTACGGAGCGTTATACCACCGCAGTCATGGCACAGTGCATTTGGTACTTTGCCCATCCCCAAGTCTTCACCGACATCATGGCAGCTCTCCAATCGCGAGTGGACCGCGTCTGCATCTCGGAGTACTCGTTGATCGCCTCCGACTACCGCGCGTTTCCACACGTCCTTGCGGCATTCGCTCAGGCCTCGCTCGAATGCCGCAAAGAGACTTCTGAGAGCAACGTACGCACCGTGATGTCCCCCGAGCGCTTGAAGGAGTCTATCAAGGCTGCAGGTCTGACGGTGCGAGAGGAGAGTATCATGCGCGTGCCCGACGGGATGTTGGATGGGACATGGGAGGTCAGTTGGGTACTATCGTCCGCTTTCCTCCGGGAGATTGAGGGCGCGGTGAAGGACGAGAGGGAGAAGTCGGTCGTTCTTGCTGCGAGAGACTCTGTACTTGGGGCGAAAAGGGTACTTGAGGAGAGAGGAGAAAAGGTTCGGACGATGGATGTATGGGTAGCCACTGTGACGTCCGAGTAGGCTGTAGAACGCGTCCTTGCTGTGCCTCTAGACAGAGCAAATGTTACGAATGTCGGGAGTACAGAGCATGGTCTGCGTGGTAGTGGATAACGCCATAGTCGGAATGAATGCCATGCCGCTACCGGACGCGGGCGTCTCTGGGCGTCTACATCTGCGGAGTTTGCCGGGACGTTGGGACGCATATTCCGCTGGCCTGCACATCTTCCATCGACCTCGACTCGGACGTATCATGGACGTAGCTCGTTTGGAAGTCGTTTTGATATAACTCCGTCTGTACGCTGAATTACAACGCTTGTCTACCGCTGGTCACTTGGCAATTTGGCCGATCTGAAGCCTGTGTCGACGTGTCTTCGCGACTCTAGCGGCGACCTAGAGGTCGCCGAACATAGCTCTAATACAGGCGCACCACCTCAAATGAATTTGGCTGCTCTATCAGGCCGCCAAATGAATTCTTGAGGCCGTCTCTGTGGTACAGCACGCCCATACATGCGGCATCTGGACAGGGAGCATACTCTTGCGGTGGCCAGCTCACCCGTCCTGTCAAGGCTCATATCCAGTCAGTACGCTCTATCCCTGATTCTCTCTCCGCATACGCTGATTTTAGCTACCCGGAGGTCGATGGCGGATCGCCCCGGACGCAGTGGGACCCAGCCTGTTCGGCCATGATTCGCACGTTTTCCCCATACGCTATATTAATCTGCCTCTCAGCGAATCAGGACTGTTCTCGGTATGTTACATGCCATGCACCGCAAGGTCGCGATGACTCACGCACGCACCTCCCTGCAGACGTGGGGATGGGCATTCGGACGCCACGTATCTGTGCAAGCTATCCCTTTTGGCCGCTCGCCGCGCACACGCCACGTCCGCATGCCAATTACCTCCACCTAGGCTATGTGGCGCACTCGTGCAGGGACTATGATATGTGTGTCGTTCTTCGTGGCAGCAGTGCACGAACTGTTTGATGCAACGCAACGAATGTGATTCCCTTCCATTATCTCATAACTGGGATCTCAATAGCAACCACAGCCGCTAGTAGCATGTGTGTTGCCCCTCCGGGCAGGCAAAAGGGGCGGTGGATGTACAGTGCCTCCTCTCAACGCTTCGGAACACCACACCATTCCTCTGATAATCACTGCTGGAGAATGCGCCTTGAGGCGCTCTCCTTGGGCGCTGCACTTAGCCCCTTCCGTACGCTTTCACTACTCTACGGCTGCGACCCTTACCGCCGAGATTGTAAGAGGGCACTGGAGAACACAGTCAACGTCGGAGATACCCTTGACCAGTGCTGACGTCTTCGGTGTCATCTACCTCATCGCTTGAAGGGCAGTCCCGAATTTGCTAGAACACAACATCCGTTGGTATGATCACCTCTTGGAGGCAAACGTCGTTGTGCATACATGTCAACGCACAGGTTATGGACACGTCCTTCCCGAATAAGCTCAGCATTGGACTCGATCCCTGCACTCATAGCAAAACCACAGTGCCCTTAGTATGTAACCGAACCTCAGGCGTTGTACAACCTGACGAACATCGGTGGGCTACGAGATTATTCAAAATCTCTTGTTTGCGCCAATACAATGACTGCATGCAGTCGGGCGGCGCGTTTCGTCATTGGCCATAGATCAGCGACACGCTGGAGTATCTCGACGTATATAATCTGCGAAGAGCAGACTTGAACGCAACGGTCAGCATCTTCGGCATCTGGCCTATGTGCGAAAGTTGGCAGTAGATGGGTACCAACAAAAGTCGTCTGCAGATCTAGGACATAGTCAATTCACAAGTATGCATATAACTGCGAACAATTCTGCCACCGTCCACAAGGCTAAGGCGAAATGACGAAATAACAATTATCCCTGTCCGACTGTGGTCGGGGTGGGCATTCGGATCGAATTGCCTTTCCAGAAGCAGGGACCCTTGACGAGATCCTGCAGGACAATGATCAGCGTGACCTCACGTAGGTATACATGACCACCTGCGTGTGGCCATCAAACCACATTCGAAGCTGCATTCAGACTCCGCGTGATCCAGACGCAGAGCCTTGTGCTAGGATTGTGCTTTCACAATCGTTGAGCATATGGATCGCGTTCGTCAGCGCCGCGCAGTCCGGCGGTCACGAACGGCTTCGAATACCCCGCTGGGGCGCTCGGCGGAGGTAACTGTAGCTCAACCTCGTCCGCTCGCGAGAGGAAGTTTCTCAGGATTCGAGGGATACGCACACATACGACCGGCAAGTATATGCGGCTGCCCAGCCGCATGCTGGCGATAAGCAGGGAGATCCCGGAAATCCTCTTGGGCTCAAATTAGTAACAAGGTTTCGTAGGTGCGTGAAGACAGAGCGAGATGCTAACCTTAACACAAGAGGCGCGGGTTCGAACGATCCTGTGGCACTTTGCCTCAGCGCTACTCAGGGAGGCTGCGTAGCCACGGTTTCACATTCGTAGCGCAACTACTAGTTGTAGCCAGGCTCGCGCAAAACGTAGTGAGCGGACGTTTACTTAGAGCAGGCACAGTGCTGATGGTGTGCCCGTTTCTATCGTGACGGACCCTCTACACATACAAAAAGATGTTGATTCCCCATTGCGTCGCGCGGAGCGAGATGTTATCTGCGGGGAGTACTAGGGGCAACGGGCTCGCGTGATGCCGAGTGTACAATTCGACTCAGAAGGGTATCGCCAAAGCCATTCGCATGCTGTCATTGGGTGCGATTCGGGAAGTCAAGCTATCCTGGAAGCGAGTCGTGGGCGAATCAAGTAAGATCCGCCCAGAGAACAACGCTGAGAGTAGCGCACAGGCTCTCGAGCACCGCCAGTAAGTGATAGTAATGATTAGCCTCAGGTTGCATAACAGCGCAGGCAGATCCAAACGTTGTGGCTCCTTGGAATGTGAACCAGTGTTGTTGCGCGTGGTAGATTAGACGGGATCAAGGAGGGATGCTTGGGACTCTGGCAAGAGGCAAGAGGCAAGAGGCACGCACCTGTCCCGGGCGACCCGGTCCCGGCGATCGCCTAAACCGTATTACCACACTCCGCTCGCCCTCGAAAACCTTCTAAATTGGGCAGTTTTTCTCTGTGTGGGTGTCTGTGGGTCCTCCGATGGCACCGTGAGAAAGGCGCCGGATTGCTGAGGGTCTCGGTCACGAGCACCCTCTTCCCTATCTCCGCATGCATTGCCAGCTGCTGACGCGAAAGGCCGTTATTGTATCCCTCGGAAACGAGCCACAAGCCGACGTCAGAAAACGGTAATACTGCACCAATGATCCTCAATCCGTCCTGCCGAGGTGAGTGCTATCCCGTTCCGGGCGCACAAAAGCAGCACGCTAAAACATGGCGACCGAGTCAGACCAGACCTCGCCCCCGACCAATCGTCTTCTGACGCCCGATAGACACGTGTTGGCTGATGAACATTGACTTGACCGCACCCCGTGAGTGCCATGCCGAACTGTCCTAGTCTCAGGACCAGAACGTTGCCCGCCATGAGGCATCATGCCGTCACTTCGAGCAATGCACTCGCTTTTCAGGAAGACGATCTGAGGTCTCCCATCCAGTCGTCTCCTCGGGCGAGACTCGGCAGGCATTGCCCCCGAGGGGCGTACTGCTGGATACAGCTACCATGCGAGCCCTTGCAATCATCCTGTAATTTGCGACAATAATCCGTGGCATCAGATCAGCCCAGATTACGGAGCGCGCGTTCGCTACCGGCCGTGAGAGATGTGAGCTTCATCTAGCCCATCTGAGATGCCTCCCGCGCTGCCTTCAGAGAAGCGCTTATTGCCCTTGTTTTTCCCCACCCGCCTCTTGAAAAGAGGGTGGTTCTCGTCTTGCTTACTCTCATTCTGAACAGGTCGATAGGCGCTTCATGATAAACTCGCTCTCGGACAAGCCGATTGCTTTAAGAGTCGCCGTTCATGTGGTTTCCTGACACTGGCTTTAGGTACGCTGGGTGTATTCCCAGAGCCCGTCTTGACGTTTGCCTACAGCAGATAACCAGGAGAGGGTGTGCGACTGTGAGAGAATATAATCGCCTTCCCAGAAAGATCCGCAGTCAGCGCCCATTTCCTAACATGTAGAGGGAGGGGGACACGCCGTAGATCGTTCAGATTGCGCGCTCCAATCCTGTGGCGACTAAACATCCGCACCAACGGGGTGTCTTGTCATCCCAGGAACCTGGCATGCTATTGTATTTCTGTTTATGTCCTTTTTTGTCCCTGTCGCCGCCGATGCACAGATCTCATCTTCTCTCTAGTCGCCCGGTCCGAATGCATAGCATCCCCTTCTTCGGGTACGTCCCAGGGAATACAGAGGTGCATGGATCCCTTGAGGCTTCTGGCGCTTTTTACGCTGACCGGGCGGCCGTGGACCCACAGTGCGAATGCTATAAATGCCCCCTACTTGTCTCCCTGCGTCATTCACGTCAACCCTCCCTCCGATCGCAATGTCACACCTCTATACAGACGTGCAGCGCGTCCTCGACGGGCTCGACGAGCGTATCCCTGGACGTCACATCATCTATCTCCGTAGCCATGCGCGTGGAAGCCAGCTCACATCTCATCCGGGCGCGGTAGAAGCCGCCTCCCCGGATGACATGTATCTCCCAGAATGTGTTATCGAATCCCGCACGGAGTCTACCGCCAGGCTGTGTCGTTTGATGTGAGCGTCATCCCTGCCTACCTCCTCCCTTCTCGATGCTTATTCGTTGGTGTCAAAGACAACTTGAACGTGAATCTCACACCCGCGGTGCTGGCGACTTCTACGTTCCCTTATCCGCTGCTTTTCGAACCCTGGCCGTGAGCCGCATATCGAGGATTCTCTTGTATGCCTCAAATCATACCAGTGCGCTTGTGGTGAGCATTTGCCCTTTCTATCGCAAGCATATTTGTTCTGACGATAACGCATGTCGCGCATGTATATAGTTGACCCAAGACAGTCTCGCAGCTTGGGCTAGCACACTGGACGATGCGCGGGCTACGCTCGAGCAGATTCATCACGCAATCAAGACCTGGGAACGCGATGTAGAGCATACTTTCTACGCTTTCATTGGGAATCTGCTTGCGGCGCAACCCTCGTCTATGACACCCCCGAGCTCAAATGTTGATGAGAAGTTTGGCGAGTACGACCCCGCGTCTCAAAGTCTGTCGAACGCGAGATACGCTGAAGGCGATCAAAGCGCTCATAGCTACGAAGTAGGTGCGGGGTTCGGCGCTCTCGCACCCTTGGCTTTGGTTCCGGACGAACCCTTTCCGGCTCCTGGCAGGTGTGCCATGCCTACATCTGACTCTCCAATGTTGTGCGATTCTGTACGCCGTCTCCCTTCATTCGATCGTACTTCTGGTGATCTGACATGCCAACGCCTGATGCAGCCCGCCGATTTCACACTCTCACAAGCCCTGTACGCGGGCGGACAGATTTCCTACGATCATAGTCCCGCCATCTCACCTGCGAGCACTCTTGTCGACCTCTCGTCCTCGTCTCCGTCATCCGACCTTCCGTCCAGCCCCTTCACCGCGGTACCTTCGCGATTCTCTTCGCCGCTGTTCCGCTCGAGCACTTTCAAAGTGGATGACGCGCCGGTGGCCCTCGACAATGATTTCGCGGACTTGCACGACCATGGATCGGAGTTGAGCGACTTGTTCTTCCCTGTCGAACCGAGTCCATCATCCCCATTTCCTCTCCCCGTGACGCTGTCTTCCCCTGGAATCGCGCCCTCTCAATCGCTCCTTACGGGGTCTTCGAGCTCTGAGCCTGCTCATTCTCTTTCTCCACAGCCAGAGATCATAATGATCTCACCTGCGGATGATTCCACGTTCCCCTCAGATCCACGGCAGGCATCGGCTCCCACTTCTTCGCCGGGTTCTGCGCGAGTACGGCCGCGCGCGGATAGAACTCCTCTTCTACCTCCCACTACGAGCCAGTCCTCTCGTGCTCCCGCAAGCTCAGGTTCTCTTTCCACCCCTCGGCTCACTCGCTCCCGTCGCGCTATCCAGCGTACAGAGGAAACGCCTGGTGATGAAGGCATGCCCTCCGTCAGACCGATTCGCTCTCTCCCAGCTCGTGCTGCGCGCTCTGGTCGTCGTCCTCCCATGGTATACCCCTCGTCACCCCTGACGGCGGGTCCGTCTCGGAGTGCTGCCAGGAGGGGCGACGATGAGAACGACAATGACTCTGACTATCAGGACAACGACAAGTCTGGAGACTACTGCCCAGGTTCCCTGTCGGAATCGTCTTCCAGAAAGCGTCGATCGAAACGTCAAGGCTCGTCGGACGCGGGGGTCAAGAAGGTGAAGCATCGGGGGCGCTTCCCGTGCCCACATTGCACTAAGGATTACTCCCGCGCGCACGACTCCTCACGTCACGCGCTGACATGCAGAGATAATCCCTCCCGTGACACAAAGGGGTACAAATGCCCACGTTGCCCAAGGAGCCTCTCTCGCGAGGACGCGGTCAAGAGGCATCTCAAAACTTGCCAGCCGAAAGGTCCTTCGGAGTGATCTCGCGTGCTCTCCCGCTGTGCACTCGGCTGCCCATAATGCACGTCTACGACATCCCGGCGCGAAATGTGGCAACTTGGAGGTGGAACACATCAGCTTGCTCTGGTACCTCACTTCACTGCCACACCCGTCTGGATGCTCGTGTGTTCATCATGTATCCCTTGTAACTCGCACGACAGCACTCTCCTGACATGATCTCTGGACTTCCAGGAGGCTGTATTGGGAGTTCTCGTCATGTCATGTAATCTTATTTCCGCTGCCGCTGATTCTCTCTAGTATCTATCGCCGCTGGCCCCGCACCCTGTTCTTAGCTTGACGGGCAATCTAATTGCTCGCACTTCTCTTGCGCTGTATGAAGGAACTTATCCTCTAGTTTGACATCGCACTGTTCGCTTGTGCCGCGAATCTGTAGTGTACGACGCAAATGAACATCGACTGATAGTCCTGCAGCCACTTTGCATCGAACGCGAAGTCCGACGGGATTCACGGGAATTCAACCAACGCTCGTCGAACCCCAAAAGGCTTCGGAGTCGACCAATCAGTCAAAGACATGGACACTAGCCATGGTCGTGCGTGACTACACGCGCACAGAATGCGGAGGGAGTATGCTCTCATCGCCGAATCATACTTATCCGGGGGAGGAAGAGACGGATCCCAGTCGATGTCTGCGCTTTGCGGCTCCCGCTGAGCGATGTACGCACGGCTGCTTTGCTTGTGGCATCCGGACCCGTCCCCGGATAGCCCGGCGAGGTTCAGGTGATGAGCCCGATATGACGAAAACAGCACTGGAGAGCGGTAGGTTTATACTAAGGCAGAAGATAGGCGCCACATGCAGGGAAAATCACGACCTAGTACCCTGCTTTCGGCTGACCTGCTCGAACAAAGAGGCACGGAGAAGCGTAATGGGCGGCAAGCGGAGTGAGGAAGAGCGCCGACCGGTACTCGCATTGTACCCGCATGCCAATCCCGGGAATAATTGAGCACCAGGCGGTGGGTATGCATCAGATCCAATTCATGTGGTGGGATTGCAAGTGCTCTCGATGGGCGGGCGCTGCTTCTCTGAGTTCCTGATGAGTCACGGCGGGAGATGGAAGCAGAGCACGATGACCCACTGACGGAGATCTACCATATCATTGCCTTCCTAGTGGAAAACCCAAGGAAAGCTCAGTGCTTCTGCAAGTGCTTGATGCGCCCGAGACGCCTTGAGGCGCATTGGAACAATCGACAAAGTGGCAGCGCCCTCGTATGATCCTGCCGGTCTGCACTCTTCACAAACCACATCGCACAGAAGATTCTCGCCTAGCTCCACGCCGTCTACATGGCCTTGACCGCGTACACGTGGGCGCTATACAGTGCGAGATCTGAGCTCAGATGCAGCATGCTAGAGCAGTAGGGCAGCGGCATGAACGCAAGGAAAGTACCCCAAAATATGACAGTCTGGTTGGCTCTGTCTGCAACCGGTGGGGACATTCCAAGGTAATGGCGACCATAGTTGCCCCCGCTCACGATGGATCGCAGCACGCCCTACATCATAGATACGGCGGTGAGCCTGATATAAGACCTACTACAGAAAGGTCAAATGGGCGATGTCAACGCATTAGACTTGGGCAGAATCTAAGGAAACGGGCGTACCGCCAGCAGCATGCAGTGCTTACAGTGTGCGATAATGTGACTCGTATTCCGCCACACGTCGACACAGCTACATTCCACACAGCTTCGCGGGAGTGGACGCCGATTAAGCGAATGGCTGAGGTGGAGGTCGAAGGAATACAAGCGCTATCTGGGCGTTCGAATCAGTCGAGAAGTTAGAATAAGCGCCTAACAGCCGCCTGTTACGGGGATCTCACCTCCGACTGGCGCGCTCAAGCATCTACACTCTGCTTCCGTCCATATCCTCCGCCACAGTCAACCGTTGCCCAGCTGTGACCATCATGTCATCGTCCACAGAAGCATCGCCGTCAGTGGGGAACGAGCCCCAAATCACACAAGACAACATCGCCTCGGCGCAGAACGCGGCTCTGAACGAACTCCTGTCCTACCCCGCACCATCTGAGTTCTCGGTACCACTAGCCTCTTCATCATCCTCCGCGCAGCCTCGGACTATTCTCAAAGACCGCCTATACGTGGGGAATCTTCATCCTACCGTGGACGAGTGCGTCTCTCCGCAATACGAGAACAACGTCCTACTGACTACTGTGGCCATAAGATACACCCTGTTACAACTCTTCTCGAAATTCGGCAAGATCGCCAAGCTCGACTTTCTGTTCCACAAATCCGGCCCGCTCAAAGGGAAACCCAGGGGCTATGCCTTTGTAGAGTTCGCCAACAGAGACGTACGTTTGCTTCTCCACTATCCCAGCGGCGCGCGCTCACCCCGGGTTTCTTTCTGCATGACATCGTACCCACACACACGACGGCATGCACGTCTGGTTTCCGCATCAAGTGAAACCCGGGGTCTGCGGCGATGTTTGAACCGTAACTCACCTCTGAACCACCGCTATTGTCCAGGATGCGGAGAAGGCGCTTCTGCACGCGAACGATAAACTCCTCCGTGGGCGCAAGCTCGTCGTGACATACGCTCACCAAGCGCCGCCGGACGATTCGGGCGCACACGGCCTCGGATCTAAGTACCGGAGGCCTGTAAGCGACGTAGGGAAGCCAACAACCCTCAGCCTGCTAAAGAGCGCGGGCACCGGGCGCTCTGATGCGTATGTATCTCGTGTTGTTGTCCTCGACATCACCTGCCTTCTGAGACGTTGTGTGTCTTTGCGACAGAACCGACGCCAAGATCGCGAGAATGGAGGCGAAGCTGCGACAGCTCGAGAGCTCGGCAGAGAAAGCAGGGCCGAGTGCGGGGTCGTCCTTGCCTGTCCATCCCTCGCTTCCACCGAAACCCGTCGCAGCGTCCATTAACCCAGTACCGCGACACGAACCCACAAGGGCCGGCGCCTCTCCCGCCTCTTCCGCTGTGCGCGAGAAAAGCAGGTCCTCTCCACTGCCTATCTTACCCATCAAGCCGCCGACACAACCCCCAGTTAAATCGCCCGCCCTCCCTCGGGTGGCATCTACGACGTCTACACCGTCCCCACCTCCGCCGCGCGCCGGACCTATACGGAAACAGGCTTTAGCGGGCGTTCGTATAGTCAAGCCTAAAGCAAGTAGTACCCCGAGTGGTGGCAGCTAGTGGATGGGAAGTACTAGTAACACCTACGGAATCGCTTGTGATGTATCATAGTATCTTCGGGATGTCTGTATTCATTGTATTTTCGCAACAAGGGCTTAATGCGCTATGTACGCTACGGCGAATCCGTATATATGTCCCTGGTAGTATATCGGTTAGTACACGCGCCTGTCACCGCCTGCGGTCGCGCGAAAGCGGGGTTCGACTCCCCGCCAGGGAGTGTTTTGTTTTGGTTCGTCCGACATACGATGGCAATTCCGTAAGGCCTCCCGCACGAGAAGGGACCGAAGTGGACTTGTCACACAGAGCTGCGATACTGTTTTGACCACAACGTTTCAAAAATTTCAATGCGGTACGCAGACGGCCAATCTCAACATACGCCACATGCATATGAGATGCATACAAGATGTACAACAGTTTTTACGTTGATGGCTATAACCGCGACATGTATCAAGCCACCCCTGTGCAGTACGTGTAGCACACCGTTAAGGCTGTCATTGCACGCGTGGAAGTGTGTAGACGCAGAAGTCCGTGAAGGTGCGGTGTGATACATCGGGAACAGTCATGATTCATGCTCCCATTGCTCTCAAGAGACGGGGAACAACTTTAACGGCGGGCCAAGAGCGCGAGAATGGTCGTACACCGCAGGTAATGATGGTCATGTTCATGAAGGGCCGAAAGCGTAATGCGGTCATAACCATAAGAAATACAAGCATGCGACAGTAGTAGGACGGGCTTATACGACAGTACCTGCGTTGGACGCGATACGCGGCCAGAGATCCGCCTGCGGTAAATCGTGAGCACGATGAAACTCGCTGGGGCTAGAAAAAGACAAGGAACGTACGCATTCTTTTGCGACGGGGCCAGTGATGGCAGAGCCCTTCATCTCACCCTTGGGGTTGACAATAACACCGGCGTTGTCCTACAGACGCAGTGAATTGAAGATCAACGTATACACCAACATACATGTACACACCTCGAAGTAGAGGAAGACACCGTCTCGCCTGCGCCAAGCCTTGCGCTGGCGAACAACAACGGCGGGCATGGCTGAACGAGTGCAGTAGCACGTTAGTAAATCATATACCAACGTCCTTCCGGGGATCCGAAGCACCGCGGATCCCAGGAGATAGAGCAAACAGACGCACTCTTCTTCCTCAGCTCAGGCTTTCCCTTCTTCACGGACGCAACAACCATATCGCCAACACCAGCATCAGGGAGACGGTTGAGGTGGGAACCGGTGCCGTACGCCTCGATAACGAAGAGGGACTTGGCGCCGCTGTTGTCCGCGCAGTTGAGGACGGCACCAGTGGGCAGACCCATGGTCATCCGGAACTTGTTGCCAGAGGCACCCGCACCTGTTCAGCACATCGCGAAAAGATTCATTCAAGGTCAGGGCTAGTCCAAGACGTTAAAGTGTCGAGAAATCGAGTACGAACCTGATGCGCACAGAATTCAGCATCAGCATTCCGTCAGGACATGGATTCCCTGTTCGCTGAGACATAAGCTACGTACCGCGTTTCGACATTTTGCTTGAGGACTTGCTGAAGTTGCTGGTGCCGCTCGATTCGATAGACTACACTAGTACAAGGTTTCCAGTCGGCAATTGCCGAGTAGGTACTGTACAGTTCATCAGCCTCCCAGTTAGACGCCCATAGACGCCCACGCCCGTACCAGTCCTACCAGCGCATTATGCACAGTGTTGGCATCTCATTACTCCAGGCGTTTGCATGCACAATTCACACATATCTGCTACTCGTACACTCCATCATACCCCCTGATAGTGGTAGTTTGCATGGTACATTTCGAGGACTATGCATCTGAGTATGGCGCCGGTTCCGCTAAGGAAGGGCTGCGTGATGCACTACCACCGTTCTCTCATCCCATGGTGAAGTGCTATATGGTGGATATGGATCATCGTGGGATCCGTTCCATTCTACTGATACAACTAACTTTGGTAACGAACTACGCCAGTCATACACGCACAACGTAGCAAGAACTGTCCACTGGAACCCTTCGGATGATACCTACAAGGCGCGCTTTACACGCCAGAGACCTTGAAACGGACGGCCTCCGCAGCGGGCTTGACCTTGAGGGGCTGCACACGGGGAGCGCCGATCGCGTCCGCAATGCGGTCGGAAAGGGTCTGGTCGACAGCAGCGAAGACCGACACTGGAAGCCATCGTCAGTGATTGGAACGTCAGGTACAGAGATGCAGGATAACGTACGTTGCCTGGCCTTGACCTCGGCGCTCTTCGCGTTCTTGATGTGGACGGCGACGTTGTGGACGAGGTGGTCCCTGTCGGTGTCGCTGAAGACCTTCTGCCAGAGCGCACGGGGCTGCTCGAAGTCGACTGGGTATGGAGGGAAAAAGGGGTCCGGTTAATGTCTGAACGAGCATGAAACGCATGATCGAGCAATGAAACTCACGCTCGGTGATCTCGCTGAGGTCGGCCTGCGCGGCGCCGAGCCAGATCTCGTGCTGGACGTTCTCGTACGCCTTCGCCTTGTACTGTAGAGGGACGATGCTGCTCTGGTAGTTCGGGCGCGCACCCTGGTTGTTGAACGCCATTGCACCATCCCGCTGGAAGTTCGCAACAGGGGCGATAGGTGCATTCACTGGCAGCTGGCTATAGTTCACGCCGAGACGGTGCCTACATGACAGCTCAAGTCAGCACGGAACACAATTCGTAACGTGGAGCGTGGAGCAACTCACCTGTGAGTGTCGGGGTACGAGAAGAGACGGGACTGGAGGACAGGGTCGGCAGAGGGCTCGATACCGGGCACGAGATGCGAAGGCGAGAACGCGGCCTGCTCAATCTCAGCGAAGTAGTTCTCAACGTTCTTGTTGAGGACAATCTTGCCGACAGGGCGAAGCGGGTATTCCTTGTGCGGCCAGACTTTCGTCAAGTCAAGGATATTGTAGCGGAACTTCTCCGCTTGCTCCGCCGTCATGGTTTGCTGTGTGTTCCGCTTTAGCAGCACGCCCCCACTGCACGGAAAAGCGTACATACCACATAGACGGTCCACGATGGGTAGTTGCCCTTCTCGATGTCCTCGAAGAGCGTCTGGATACCGTAGTCGGGGTTCTCACCCGCGAGCTTCCCGGCTTCGTCATCCGTGAACGTCTTGAAGCCGCCGTCCTTGCGGACGTGGATCTGGACGTAGACAAACTTGCCGCTGGCGTTCACGAACTTGAAGGTGTGTCCAGAGTAGCCGTGCATGTGGTGGTAGCCGTTGGGAGTTCCACGGTCCGAGAACAGGATCATGACCTGGTGAATCGACTCTGGGTTTTGCGACAAGTAATCCTGTACAGTTCCTTGTGAGTCGCCATAAAAGCCTCGTAGGCAATTTCGAACATACCCAGAACATGTCAGCATCCTTGAGGTGAGTCTGCGGGTCACGCTTTTGGGTGTGGATGAAATGAGGGAACTTGGCCGGGTCACGGATGAAGAACACGGGTGTGTTGTTGAACACCCAGTCGAGGTTGCCCTCCTCCGTCTTGATCTTGATTGCGAAACCTCTGGGGTCACGAGCGCTGTCCGCAGATCCTGACTCGCCACCGACGGTGGAGAACCGCATGGTGACTGGCGCCTTGGTGCCGACGTTCTTGAAGAGCGCGGCACAGGTCAAGTCGGTGATGTCATGGGTGACCTCAAAGTATCCGTGTGCACCAGCACCCTTAGCGTGCACGACACGCTCTGGAAACACAATCTCAACAACAACCCACAGCAACCGAAGAACGCTGGGACTTACCGGGAATACGCTCGCGATCGAAGTGGGCGAGGAGATCAATGTGGTGGAAGTCTAGAAGGATCAATCAATATCGCTTGTGTTCCACCTTGACGGAGCGCAGGGAGGAACGTACCTTGGAGGAGCAGGGGCCCAATCTTGCCGATGCGCTGAGCAGCGTAGGGCTGCGCGACGGGCGCACCGGTCGACGTCGTGTACAGGGCGTTGTCCTGCGTCTTGAACACCTGCTGGGACGGCATGCTGAAGTTCGTAGGAGGAGGGCAGTATGAGAGAAAGATGAGGGCTGGAGTGCAGCTCGAGGGAGGGCCTGTGCGAATGGGATGCGGGGTATTTGTATGAGAATCGCCCCACGAGCCCCTCTGAGAGCCCGGCGGCCTGGTTTCAACTGAGCGGCGGAAGGAGACAAGTCAGCAGGTCACGGATCCAGTGAGCGTTGTGTGTGAACATAGCGGCAGGTTCACGTTGAGTAATAGACACAGAACGTCTATGGCTTCCCGGGGCACCTGCACGTGACGTGCTTAAGCATCCTCTCATGCTTCAGGGGTTTGTAAAGCTCACCTGTGGGGCCGACAGTTCGGGCTTCGCGATGCGACTGATGTGCCAGTTACCATTGGCACGCAGCGGAAACATGGACTGCGCATGAGATCCATCTCAATGCACGGGGTCACTGACTGACGGAGGTCAGAAACGTCAAGCCACCTCGGTCGCCTCATGACTGCTGTCTGTGATGATTCCCCACTGCACACCAGCAGCCTATCCACGCAAAGCAGGGCGCCGATAGCGGCTCGCGGCCTGCGAGGGAGAGTGTCAGCAGGTATTCTTGGAGCAGAGTTGCGGAGCATCGATACCAGATACATTCCCACCAGCAGCGTGCGAACACATCCAACGAGAATTGGCTGCGATTCCTCCGCACGAAAGTCGCTATGGCACGTCAGAATCACAGAAGACGATCTGTGACAGGGAGACCTTGGGGGGTACCTAGACAAGGCCGCGCAGGCGGGGATGATCCCGTGTCCTGCTCATCTGACGAGCTTAACACAGCAAGGACGAACCTAACAGGGCTTCCTTTGATCACGTTCGTACGGCGCACAATCCAACAAATCGCGCCAAGTCGCGACATACCGCAGACGGCGCGCCACGAGGTGAACGTAGACACGTCTCAGGAGGACCCGTACGGTATCCTTCCTATCTGGCCCGAGACCAGGCCCTAAGTCGCATCCGCCCGGGCCCGAATGAATGGAGGACCCTTCCTCATATTGAGTTCGAGCTGAATCTTGCCTAGCCGTGGGGATATGTAGAATGGGGTGATTCGACGGCCCGGAAAGAGTGGGAACAACGCGCCATCTAACCATTAGGTGGACGCGATAGCGGGTTGATAGTGACACGTAGAAGAACGTTCGAGCAGCGGTTGTGAGAGTACGTGAGGGAAAGAAGTGAGCTTGTCTCTCCATAATTCCTCCGGACAACGAATCAGCCATGAATGGTGGGAGACCTAGCGTAACTTCCAGATTCACTGACGTAGCTTCGCATTGTAACCTGTGGGAGAGGTGAGCGACTGCTCATCGACTATATGCGGAAGAGTACCTTAGGTCGATCGTCGTAGCACGGGCCGCTCAAGCTGAGACAAGAGGGTACCCGCTGGTACCCGCCGTCGTCGAATACGAGCAGCCCAAGAATTATATCCGCCGGTGGCGTGGGCGCCTCAATCCCGTCTCTCAGATACCAGCGATGCCATTGGTTGTCTCCTCGCACGCCCAAGGGCACACCAAGCATGTGTTTCAAGAAAGTCAGGAGGTATACATACGTACCACGACGTGGCCATGAATGCCTTAATCGATATATGCGTGTGTTCTTCTGCGTCGACGGCGAGCGGCCAACATGCGGTGCTTGCGATGGGTCAAGGCTGATGATACTAAAGAATAACACAACGAGAGACTAGTATACGACCTTGTAGGTACCTTCCCATTGAACAGACTGACGTCTTGCAGGCTCCTGACCAGAACAGTGCATGCATGCATAGAGGGGGATGCGCCGTCCTTGAAGGTATCCACTTCAACCTCCTGTTCCGTATCCGCGAGACTGCGCACGTACCCCTAAGAGAGCAACGAAGTAGTTTACTCCGCAGCAAGCTCGAGCTTCATCTTGGCGATGGCAGCAGCGGGGTTCAAGCCCTTCGGGCAAGTGCGTGCACAGTTGAAGATAGTGTGGCAGCGGTAAAGACTGAGCTCGTTCTGCATCTTTTCCATGCGCTGCGCCTTGTAGGTGTCCTGTTACTTACGTATGAGAAGCCTGTTGACCATTCATGAAGACAGGAGGCCATACCCGAGAATCCGCCATCCAGCGGTATGCTGCCATCAGGGTCGCAGGGCCAAGGTACTCATCCTGGTTCCACCAGTAACTGGGGCAAGATGTCGAGCAGCAAGCGCACAGAATGCACTCGTACATGCTGAAGCAGCAGGAGTCAGATTCGATATTGAACTACCCAGCCCGAGCCATGACGTAACAAAGCGCATATATGCACTTATCACGGAGTTGCTCGGGCGAACAGTGAAAGGAACCCACCCGTCAAGCTTCCTCCGGTCCTCTGGCGACTGCAGGTGCTCGCTGTTGGCGGGAGGGTTGTCGTTCTTCAGCCAAGGCTCAATAGACTTGTACTGCTTGTAGAACTGGGTGAGGTCAGGAACAAGGTCCTTGACAATGTACACTACCAAACGGTGAGCACCGGAAAACACCTAGGGGCCAATGCGTACTCACTGTGGGGGAGAGGGTAAATCTTGGTGTCCTTGGACGAGTTCCTGTCAATTCTGCACAGGCATGCGAGCGTGTTCTGGCCGTTGATGTTCATGGCGCAGGATCCGCAAATACCCTCACGGCATGACCGGCGGAAAGTGAGCGTGGGGTCAATCTCGTTCTTGATCTTGATAAGTGCGTCAAGAATCTACGCACACACGAGGGCCCTGTGGTCAGTCGCAGCTCAGCGCGAGGATGGGATAAAGCCAACACACCATAGGCCCGCACTGGTTCAAGTCGATCGTGTAGCTCTGAAGCGTCGGCTTCTTCGACGGCTCATCAGGGTTCTAAGTAGTGCGAGTCCATGCTCAGCCTCTCGCTGCACCAGACGCAATACAACGACACTCTAAACATACCCAGCGGTAGATCTTGAACTCCTTGTTCAAGACGGGCTTCTGCACGGGCGCGGCCTGCGCGCGCGCCGCCGAGGACGCGAAGCCACGCACAGACCTCCTGAACACACCGGTACGGACAGCGACGAGAGACTGCATGGTGATGGTGGTGGTGAGGGTGAGGGTGAAGTGGTAAACGGGGATAGAGAGGGAGAGGAGGAGGGAGACGGCGGCGGAATGGACGGTGCACGAGATTGAGGAGGAGGGTTGCATCCGGGCGCGCCAGTTACCCCGGGCCCTTCGGCCGCGTTTCCCCGATCCAATCACGGGCTCCCAATTTCCTCCGCCTTCCGCCACCGTCCAGATCTCGAACGCAGGCCTTGTCGTCACCGCACGCGGTTATCTCACAGACTCCTCCGCTGCCCGTGTGTTGCTCATAGTCTCTAGAGAGCATTTATGAGGGGCCGCGAAAGACGAAGACAATATAACAAGCCACCGCGGAGGATTAGGCGAGAATATTATATTCATACAGAATATGTACTGTACCAGTGTTCGTCGCATAGGAAACATACGAGCTGCTGCAGAAGGGATCCACACGGAGAGACAGGCGCTATCATCAAAGCACAAAACAATTCTAGGACGATCCAGATACAATGAGGGGTTGGGGGGATATACACTCGTACGTTCCTGACGGGAGAAGGGAGGGATGTAATGAAGGATGAAGGATGAAGGGGCAGAGAATGTGGCCGAGTATACGTCAAGGGGTCGACGATGGGCATAAGCCGGCCAAAGGCGTCATGGCGACATATACTGACAATACCTGTGCTCGACAGAGGGATCCGTGGGTGTTGAAGAGGGGGATAGGGTATGTCACCGCTTGCGCTTGCCGGGCATAGAGCTGGCACGCTCGATGGCATTGCCGCTACCGTCACTAGACCCGCCTTCGACTTCGAAGTCGACCTCAGAGTACCCGTTTCCGCGAGCAGGTCCGGGGACGGGGACCGGGGAGCCAGAGTTCTCCCTGATGTCCGCAATGCGGTCGCCGTCTGGGTATTCTTGCTCGATGGCGAGCATAGAGTTGCTCTCAGGCAACGGTGGCAAGGCAACCACGTCCTCCATTTCGGCGTCCACGTCTTCTGTGACGGCCCCAGATACTACGCGAGGGGCATTTCCTCCCGCCGATGGCGGAACACGTCTGGGACGAAGACCGGCGCCGAGGCGGCTGGCACCAGTATCGGCCTCTACTTCCGTCTCCGCGCCAACGTCACGCTCCCCTCGTTCCCGCTCTCGACTACTCCCGTCGCCGGTGTTGGGGCGGTCGCCAACCGCAGTCATCGCTACCGCCACAGCGGAGATCGCAGCAGAAGCATCCGCTATCGATATGGCATCGAGGTCCTGGTCGATCTCCACCTCGACGTCTTCCTCTAGATCGGCGAACGTTCTGCAAAGGGGGCAGGAGAAGGCCGGGTGATTGCTTTCGAGGAGGGGTCTAATGCACTTGTAATGGAACGCATGAGAGCAAGGAGCGATGAACAAGGCTTGATGAATCGTCACGCAGAAGAGGCCTGCACGGCGACGATCTCAGCGTTTTGATTAGGGCGAAAGAGGCATAGAAACTCACAGATGCAACAGTCTGGAAGAGCTGATTTGGCCGCCACCTTCTTTCCGTTGCCAGTCTGCTGGGGTATCGCGATCGCCTTCAGCTGCTTTAAGGCGTTGGCACTGCGGAGGCATGAGAATATGCGTGGCAGATCCAGGAAAGGGGACGTACTTGAATGGGTTGGTATGACTTTGCCACTCTCTGTTCACTTCGACCTTGATTTTGACACACTTGTAGATGTCCTCGGTACCGCCTTGGTAATCAACGCCAAGTTGAAGCAGATCGCCGTCTTTGAGCTCATGGGGGCGCGATTCGTTGTTCGCAGGAGACAGGCGGACGTGGTTGAGGAACGTTCCGCTGCTGGACTTTGTATCTCTGATAAAGAACTTGCCTCCGGCTTCGACCCAGATCTCCGCATGCGCACGGGACACGACCTTGCTCTTGAACGCCAGCTTGTTCGAGCCCATGGCGTTGGCCGCAGCGAGCCCTAGTCCAGAGCGATCCGTGAAGCGACCGATGCGCAGTGGAGGGTCCCCCTCGCGGACATCGCGAGAGATGGGGTCGAACCGGAGAGACCGGCGCGAGTCGATATGGGGAACCAGACGGATGCGGTGAGCTGGTCCAGTGCCTGGAGCAGGTGCATGCGAGTGCGAGGAGGACGCCGCAGGGCCAGTGACGGTGCGCGCGACGGCTACAGCGGGGGCTTGGGAGGGGGCAGCGCTGACGGTGCCGGCGGAGCGTCGCCTACGGAGCATCTGAGAGAAGCCGGGGGTCGAGTTGGACTGAGATACGGAGGGCTGGAGGTTTGAGGAGGCGGCTGCTGGACGACGGCGATGGCCTGAGGAGTGGTCTGCAGGGGGGATGGCGGGAGGTGGAGAGTCTCTGGTGGATTGGTCGTGGGGTGGAGAGGGGTGCGACTGGGAGGTGCCGCGGGGCCTACCGCGAAGAAAGGAACCTAAGATGGACTGCCGGGCAGAGGGCGAGGCATCACCTATTGTTATTGGGTCCATGGATGTTGGGGGGAATGTGTTGTGTTCGTCGTCGGGGACGGCGTTGTTGTTGTCGGCGGGGACGTCGTGGAAAAGTGGGAGAGGGTTGAGCTGGATGTTACGGCGAATCCTCGATCTCGCCCAAGCTCCGACTCCTGGCGGTTTGGCGCCGTCAGCCGCTCTCGGCCTGCACTCGTCCCTTGCCGTCTTGGATTCGGTCACAGTGCCAGTCTTGCCCATCTTCGCCTTTCTGAGCTCTCCCGCTCTGCCTCCCTCGCACCGTCCTTTTCTCTTCTCCTTCCCCCACCCTTCACTTTTCCCATTCATCGTATCTCAGGCTGTGTTCTCCAGCACATCATGATATCCTCGCCGTAGCCGTCCATCTTGATGTCCCCGCATAGCTCGATGGGCATGCACTTTGCGCGTGCCGCCTAAATGAACGTCGGACGCCCGCAGCTGCCAAACGTCCATTGTATGGAAGCCCGGTCCTCGAGCCAATGGTATCCGCAACTCCCACACCGGACGCAGTCTGCGCCAGTGGCGGTCCGAGCGCATTTGATCAGGAACCGCTTTCCTTTCTCCGACTCCGTGTGCGTTTGCGGCCACACCACACCCTCTCCTCGAGCGTAACAGCCCACTGTATTGTTTCGCTCCATAATACAAGTACAAGACAACAGCAAACCGGCCAGTGTCCTGGCCTCTGAAACCCTTTTCATACGAGGCAGCGCTCCGCCTCTCATCCCCGAGCTCCTCAAGGGCCGCCGGCAAGCGCCAAAATCTTCGCAACGGCCTGCTCTGCCGCCGACATGAGCATGCCATGCGGGTTCCCGATTGGCAGCGACGGGATGATGGATGCATCAACCACGAACTGCCCGATGCCACTTCCGTCAGTGGCAATGTAAAACTGTGTCCATGCATGCTGCTCACCAAGTTATCCGTGTTGAACACCTTGGCGTTTTCATCTACGACCGCATCCGACGAGCTCGTGCCAATCTTGGCAGCACCAACCCAGTGGTTGGAGCACATCGTTGACTGTGGCTCCGATGTCAGCACTCTTTCACTGCGGCAGCGCTAGGAATTTCCAACTCACCGGATCATAAGCGTCAACGTATTCCTCGAGCGTCTGGGTATGGTCGGGAGTGATCATCGTCAGATCGGACACTATACGCAGCATGAGTAGATGTTTGATCAGTGCATAGTGCATAGGAATCACTCTAACCGTTGCTCATGGTGGAAACCACATCATTCAGAGCCTGGAGCAAGACGGCCTTGTCGACAGGGTCAGTGAGCCAGGGGTTGACGAGAGCCTTCGCGTTCAAGGCAGCATCTATACCAATGCGACCGCGCGAGGTGATTCCTTGCGACCTGAAACAAGGACACGTCAATGCCACCTCATTCGTCTGCCGGAGCCCCACATACAAGTAGACGGTGATGGTGAAAATCTGGCTTGCATTATACGCCACAGAGGTGTTGACAGACGCGGCACCAGGGCGAACAGTTCCTTGGGCCTGGTGGAAGCACGTCAGATGGGCCAGCCGACGGGCAGATCTGTCCGCGGTTATCGACTTACATAGCGGGTCTTGCCGTCGCTGCCGCCGTAGGCTCTCCAGAAGTTCAACCTGGCAAGATCGTCAGGCACTTGCAGACATACACACAAGTTCGGGGGTATACTCACTTCGGCGAAGCGCCTGCGAACACTCCCGAGCGGCTCTCGAGGTACTGCTGGGCGTCCGCGGGCCTGGGGTTCGACCATACGTCGGCCCAGTTGTCGTACGCATCAATGCTGGGGTGAGTGAACACAAGCTGTACAACCGCACATCAGCACCACAACACAGCGCAGTGCATTCTCCCAGCGAACGCCATAAGGCACCGCAAATACTCACGTTGATCGACGGGTTGTCGGACACATCCTGTCCGACGGGGAGATTGATCCACTGGCTCTGCGGAGGGAGGTTCGCCGCCGCCGTCGGGTTGCTCTGCACGGTCTGGATCTGGTCCGTAGGGCCGATGCCGCTCTGGAAGAGGATGCGCGGGGTGCCGAACGAGCCGCCCGCAAGGATGACGCGGCCGTTCGGGTTGAGGGGCACGATGCCGTTGGGCCCGAGCGAGGTGTCGTTCGTGCGCACGCCGAGGATCGTCGACCCGTTCCGAATCACCTGGCTCACGTACGTGTAGTCTTTGTACACGAAGTTGGAGCGCGCGAGCGCGGTCTGCAGGTACGTCGCGACAGGCCCTGCGCGCTGGCCGTTAATGAAGTCGAACGCGCTGTAGCCGTATACGTGGTCCTTGTAGTCAGGGTTGTCATTGATGGTAATCTGCTGGTAACCCTGAGCCTTCAGGAGCTGACTGACGACGTCCGCCGATTGCTCGAGGTAGCGCTGTCCGTCCGTCGAGGGGTGGTCTGTGCTAGGGAGACGTTGCTTCAGCTTGTCTGTGTATGGCTGATGGTTGCCCCAGCTAGATGGCCAGCCGTTCCCTGTAGAAAAGTCGCTCTGTGCGGGAAGCCAGTACAATCTGCAACAATGACGTCAGTTACGGACGTCGTAAAAGACGCTCGACGTCCGACTCACGCTCCGTTCACAGACGTTCCTCCACCGAGCAGGCAGCCCGCGAAGAAGTTGGTATCTGTGCCCAGGTCAGTGTGCGATCCAGCGAGCATGGTCCGCCAAACTTACCCTTGCACCACCACCATACATTGGGGTCAGTGAACATGGACTCGAACAGTCCGGGAACGTCGAATTTCGTGAGCTATATCCTCTGGTGAGTCATTCACCACCCGTCTAACTGTACGACCGAGTACTCACGTTGGCCGACTTAGTCCATGGCGCGTCGTACGTACCACCGGTCTCAGCGGTCGAGGGCCCACCACGTTCGAGTAACAACACCTTCTTTCCGGCCTCAGACAAGCGGTCGGCAGCGATGATACCACCAGGACCAGCTCCAACAACAATATAGTCAAAAGGCGTAGCCTACAGAGCCTATCAGCACCGTCGCCCGTCTCCATTTAGGTATACTCACCGAGACAGTGGGGCTAGTGGTCGTAGTCGTAGTCGTGGATGAAGGGCCAGAGGGGACCGAAGTGGGAGTACCGGGATTGCCTTGAAGGTAGTTTTGGTAGTTTGAGTTCTGAGCGTCGGGAAAGTTGATGCCGAAGAAGCCAACTGACGAGGGGCTCAGATCGCTAGCCCTCAGAAGCGTCAAAGGGAACTTACAATCGGTGTGTTCCTGGAAGGTAGTGTTGGGGTCCGAGGGGTCATCCACGCCGACTGAGGAGTATGCCCATGCGAAGACACCTGTGCCAGTGGGGCTAATGCTTCCTCCGCCCTCCCAGGCTGTTCAGTTTCGTAAGCGTCCTTTCAAGCCTCTGTCCGTGTTGGCTTGTACTTACACGTGCAGTTCTGGCAGCGGAACACGAATTTCCAGTGAGTTGAGTTGACTGCACTCGACGGTAGCGTGGTGATGGTAGGTCCCTCATACACATCGGGCAATGCGTATGCGCTAAAGAAAGATTCTCAACGTTTTGCTAATGTATAAGAGCGTTCAGAAGCACATACGTTGCGTAACGGGTCGAATACACGATGTCGTTCCCGTTCGGCCATGCAACGATCAGCAAGTCGCCAATCATAGCACCTCCGAGAGCCAAGCCGATCCATTTGGCCGCGACGGGTGCGACAATCTCGCCGATGAACTCGGAGCTGGTCGTGGCTTGCGGGAGAACAATTCCGTAGGTGACAGAGTAGACGGGGTCGGTGATACCGTCGAAGACGAATCCATTACCGGGATCCGTGTATGGTGCGGCGACCTGCGAATACACTGCATCCCACACCCATTCATCAGCCTCTCCCGTCGCTGAACAGCGGGGCATGGAGCATACCAGAGCCGACTAACGGCAGCAAAGACAGAAGCAGTTGTTTGAACTTCATGGTGGGCGGCCGCAGCGTCGTCCTCACTGCGCAATCCTTGATATTTTGCTCTTTATACGGACGGTCGTGTTACCCAAGGCTTTGGTATTGCGAGGAAGACCCGAGAGAGCAGAGGATTGAGGCCATCTGGTCCGCGACCCGTGAGCTATTCATGGGTATCGCCGTCGGCCACAAGAGTATTGGGAAGGGGTAAGCGTTGACGCCAGGGAACCAAGAAACTGCGACCAGACGACAGCGCGCGCAAACGGGAAGAATTCGGACGTCATTCCGCGCTCGTGACCGCGATTCAGGTGTCGATGGAGGGGCAGTATCGAAGCAAACTTCCGAGGATTATCAGGAAGGCGCAGAAAGCCGCGTCGGTCATCGGTACACTCCATAGGTGTGTTGTGAACAGAACAACTTCCATCATCAGTACGGGCGTTGTTGTCTGCCGCCCAATGACATTGCCGCTGTTTGGTGACCGAGGATGCGCCGATCGTCCATCCGAGGAGGTCTTGGGTCATCGGAGCACAGATGCGCGTCGTTCCGGTAGAATAGCGATTACGCGAAGCACTGCGGGGGAGGAGATGTCTATCGGACACGCCGGAGGCGAGTCTTACGGGGGAGCGGTCCCGTACCCCACCCCCACAATGCAATGGAAGACTGCTGCCATTGGCTGACTCCTATGATAGCACCCATGAGCATACAAGGCACCAGGCATCCTATGTCAACTAGGCGCTTCATATAATTAGTATTGCCAGCGGATCGAATGCCATGTACTCATTAGATGTCTCAATTCTCCGCGGCCAATGGCGAGTGGTACTCACATGTAGTACTAGCGATCATCCTGACCATTATTATTGCCTTCGCCATATGCACCACACTTCAGACAAACAAGGTTTGATAGTGGCCTAGAGGTGTATGCTCGCGTATTATCGCACTTGCGTAAGACGCTCAGACGTTCGACGAGCGCCAAGCGTTGGCCCATCAAGACGTTGTTTGGCAAGAGCTTTAGAACCTAACAGTAACAAATAAGACCATACTACTTGTATCGTTCATCGTAGACGGCCGCCCTGCATAAGCTTAAGTTTACGACTACGCCATTGCCCGTAGCTTACTACCGATACAAGCACACGTGATGATTCCTTACCCTTTACTCACTATCTTAACTTACGAGGAGAGCTCTAGCAGGATTCAACATTAAGCTCCTGCCGTGTAGTAAATGTACCTGCGTCTAGCTGTCCTAAACATACCACTATCCAATTGTGTGCGAACCACATGCATACGTGAAGGCAAATGTTCAACGATATAGGCGCAGAATGATCTTCTGCCGCCAAATGCGGCGATACTTATCCAGGTTGGGCCTCGAAATCGGTCGCTATAGACAGCTGAAAGAGGATACCCGCAGCCCCTTCGGCTCTCGACTAGTTGGTCTCCATGTCTAGGTATAGATATTGCCGACGCGTAGTGCAATCTACGCGACGAGCGGAGGCCATTGTTCGACGAGTTGAGCGTTGCGGACGGGTGGTAGAAAGCGAGCGTCTGGGCGTGGGGAACGAGCGCCTAGTCGGTTTCCATCCTGCCTGCACTTGCTCTGCGCTGTTCTGCCTGGCTGGCGTCCATCCCGCAAGAGGTCTCCCGTGTTTGCTTCGGGTTGGGCCCATTTCTTCCTCTACATACGCCCTCAAGCACCCAGAGTGACTCAGAACGCGTCCTTCCTTTCACTTTCTCCTTTCTCCAAGTTCTGAACAACCACCGACCCGGTCCTCCGTTGCTTGTCCTCGCCTAAGTAGCCGGAGCACTCGTTTTCCCCCTTTTTTTCCTTTTCTCTCCCCCTCTCTCCACACTTCGGGCACATGTCGGCGTCCGCCTCGTCATCTTCTCCAACATCGTCCAATGCAGGTCCCAGCTCAGGACGGCCAAGCCTTGACAATGGTTCTGAACAGAACAGGTACGCGTGTTCAGATCAACCATGCCAATATTCCTTGTCGTTCAACCGCATCCCTGCTCAGTGTCGTAATCAAGGTCGGCATGCTTGGTGACTCGCAAATAGGGAAGACGAGTCTTATGGTGAAATACGTCGAGGGGCACTTTGATGAGGACTATATCCAGACGCTAGGTATGTGCGCGACCCGCAACCTCATACACAAATATGCACCCTCCGGTGCTCACGCACGCGCCATCGCATTTAGGCGTCAACTTCATGGAGAAGACCATCACTGTGCGACGAACATCCATCACATTCTCGCTATGGGATCTTGGCGGGCAGCGAGAGTTCGTGAACATGTTGCCACTAGTGTGCAATGATGCCGTTGCGATTCTCTTCATGTTTGATCTATCGCGGAAGTCGACGCTGAACTCGGTGAAGGAGTGGTATCGGCAAGCGAGGGGTTTCAACAAGGTCAGTGTTCTCATCGGCTCACGCATACACTCTTGCATTTTGGGGCTATCGCGGCCATATGTGCTTGTCATCTACACTGCATTGACTAGCTGTGGGGCAAGTCATGACGGAGGGGTATAGTGCGTCGACGGTGGCTTCCATATATGCCCCCCTTGTTACACTCGTAGTTCGTCTACACAACGGGCGATTCTCTCATGACGGAAGCCTGGGCTGAATACGGCTGCTGTACTGAACCCTGTCATGGGGGGAATCTCACATGGTGAATGAGGAACTGGAGCTGATACGGCGTATTTCGACCTATACAGACTGCAATACCCTTTCTAATTGGTACCAAGTTCGACACCTTCGCAACATTCCCGAGAGACGAGCAAGAAGAGATCACCAAGCAGGTGCGGTCTACGACTCTGCATTGCCTGTATTGTTCTCATTGGTTGACTCGTAAACTAGGCGAAGCGCTTCGCAAAGGCGATGCATGCCTCCTTGATTTTCTGTTCAACGTCAGCATCGATAAACGTGCAGAAGATTTTCAAGATCGTGCTGGCGAAAGCATTCGACCTGAAATGCGTCATTCCAGAAATCGACGGCGTGGGCGAGCCGATATTGATGTACGTCGACGTATAGTGTTTGGAGAAGACGACGTCTAGATTTCGGGGTGTGGACTGGGTTCGAGCGGATAGCTCAAAAGGATCAGGTGAGCCTTGCCTCTTATACAGGTACAGGCCTACGTCAATGTGCTATGAATGGACTTATGAACCGTGAGTTCTGACCCTCCACCTGTCGTCAGCCCGCTATATTGGTGAAGATGCCCGATCTCGAGGGAGACCACACTGTTCGGCCCTGAGCCATCGCGTAAAGCACATGGACAAGAAGTGTCCATGGATGTCAAAGCAACGGACTATGATATCCTCTATCTCCTCGGAAGCCAGTAGCATATTCCCCCGATACTTCCCCCTTTCCCACTCTGTACCATCCCCCGTCCACTGAGTCTCGGCCTCTCGTTACCCCTCCTTCCACACTCCCCCGTTTCCTTTGATTCCCCTCTCTCGCCCTCGTCATCAACCTCATCGCGTCTTAGTACCACACTCACCGCGCTCGTACCCTGTTGTCGTTTTGTCCGTTTGCTGCATTTCCTATGTCAACGCTTACTGCCTCGCTCGTCCGCATTGCCTCGATATATAATCACATCTGCCATAACCCTATTGCATTTGCATGCTCATCCTCAACACCATCCTCCCTAAATCCGCCCATCCACCCCTTCCTACGTAAATCAGTTACTCAGACTAATACCAGGACTTGTATGACATCTGGTAGATGTGCGGTATGTCACCCTGTGCTCACGAGCTGAGCTGCGCTAGGGATGCTGTCATGCGTTCGCGCGCATGTACGTCCGCCACCGTGCAATATTGACTTGGCCGCGACATATAATCCTCGCAATTATCGCAAGGCAGTGCCTCCGGGCGTAACGTAGTACCTGTCTATGCGTTGTTATTTCCAGTAGGCGGCGGCGTGGAAGCCACGTCCGGGCGGCACTGTCAGCTTGAGTGTCAGCCGCTCTTCGCTGGTTGAAAGTGTACCACCACGACCTCCCTGATCGCCAGGATGAGCGTTAACGTCTTGTCTCCCACACCTCTTCCTCGCCGCAATCGTCAGTCGTACGAGCCGACATGTGTGTAGTGCATCTCCGCCAGAGGCTGCGCGGTCGAATTCGGCCGGGACGCGGAGGTTTGCAGACTTGAGTAGTACTATTCCAAGCAAAGCATACCGGGCTGCTTCTGCGTTTCCTCTTGCCCTCCATGCCGTCGCGATGCCGCCGCCGCCACTTCGGACAAAGTACAAGGCTGCAGTTCCCTTTCGCTTCTGCAGGCATCGCTCTTATCACGCATGATAAGCCAGATGACCGCGTTTACATGTGGGTACATCGAGCAGACTTGCAATATTCGCGGAGGCTGACGGACATGCGGTAGTATGTCGTACATCGAACTGGCCCTGGCAACCATGCGTCCGATGTTGCAGCTCGAGTCAGGGATGCGTGAGAGTGCGCATGGTGCTCGCCTTGGGCCTCTCAGCCTACTTGCTAGCTGCCATCGACCTTGATGCTCAGCGGTTGTGGACCACATGGTCTCCGTATCAGTTGATCACCCTAGCATGCTTATGACCTTCACTTCTGGACAGTCGAGCTGACCGCGAACGAACCCTATCAGAGCGCACAGGAAGTCTTCCTTTGAGCAGCTTCGCTGATGTGGCTACCGCCTTGGGAAACCCGCTCGTTTACTAACGTTTACCCGCCTACTCGGCCATGCTCTGGGGCGGGATCTAACGTACACCGCTCTTATTTCCAGACACGCCGTCACTACTCGACGGACTAGTTGGTACCTCTTCGCAAGGTGCGCGACACCTGAAAGTCGTGGAAGAGTGGATCTGCCTCCGAGGTGCCTGACTGAATGGGATGTAACCAGCATGGTGAGCATACCAGGTGGCCCGATAACCCAATCAAGCTCATGTTCCCATTCCCTACAGCCGCACATTGAGCCATCTGGCCAATTGGATATGTCTCCGGCGCAGCAATTGCTCTCCGTGGCCTGCCATATCCAGTCCCCCGCGGAAGCCCATGACAGCCGAAGTTCGCGACAACCGCGTGGAACCCATCTGTAGACTCAGATCCTACGCACGTCCCGCATTCTGGATGGCCTTGGTCGTGGCATTGGCAGATATTCAATGTTCTCGGCTTCTCGCTCACTCCCCGGATGGAAGCCGAGAAGCCATGAACAGCAGGGTACAAAAGGCCCGGGTGCCTTCGACAACTGCAGCCCTCAACGCCTCGCAGAGCGATCTCCTGCCGACTTACCAGCCATGGCTATCTCGACTACTCTGCAGCGTCTCTTCTTCCTTGCTGCGGTCGCCCTCGCCGCGTTCGTCGTGGTCGATGCTACGCAGGTTATGCATCGTCCCGCAGCGTACGAGAATGCGCCGCGCAAGTTTGCAACCGGTAATGCCAAGCCTGAAATCATTCATAAACGGGCTGGCTCCAAAGTCCAAGCTGCATACTTCACTAACTGGTTTGTCTCTATGGTTCTGAACGCATACCTTCATCCTGATAACTCGTGCTTCTAGGGGCATTTACGGCGCCAACTTCCGTATGTATCCCGTCCAAGCCATCTATATCAGGATGCGGGTCCTGACCGAAGAGCACCTACAGAGCCTACGGACATCATCCCGTCAACGTTGACGCACATCGTTTATGCCTTCGCCGATGTTTCTGCGGATACCGGCACCATCTCCCTCACCGATTCTTATGCCGACGAGCAGGTAAATTGCCTCGAAGATCTCTACAGACTCACTGGCTGACCATATCTCAGAAACACTTCCCTGGTGATTCGTGGGATGAGCCTGGCAACAACCTTTACGGCTGCTTGAAGCAGGTAAGATCACTCGTGCGATGCGCCTATTCGCGAAGCATCAACCTTACTCGTTTCCACCAGATGTACCTCCTCAAGCTCGCGAACAGGTTCGTGTTCTGCATCAGAGCAAATATTCAGTTGACTGACATTAACCCTAGGAACCTGAAGGTTCTCCTGTCGATTGGTGGCTGGACGTACTCTCAGGCTGGACACTTTAACTTTGTCACCGATGCGACGAAGCGCTCGACCTTTGTCAGTGGTGCAGTCAGCATGATCGAGAACTACGGATTCGACGGTATCGATATCGATTTTGAATACCCCAACTCCGACGCGCTCTCCTCTGGCTTCGCATCCCTCCTTGCCGAGCTTCGTACCGCTTTTGATAACTTGCAGAAGCAGAAGGGCGATAGCACTCCTTACCAGCTGACGGTGAGATCTGCGCAGTCCACCCCGAATCGCGAGCACAGTGACTGATGATCGTATCACAGGCTGCTGTCCCGGCTGGTTCCGACAACTATGAGTGGCTCCAGGTCCCGCAGATGGACGCTGCGCTTAGCTACTGGAACCTAATGGTACTTATGGCCCTAGACTACGATCGCATGCACGATCTGATGAGAGAGACAGGCTTACGACTACGCCGGATCGTGGTTGACTTGGGTGAGTGACCCAATAATAGCCGCATTTTCGTGCTCCAACGCTGACCTCTTCGACAGGCCGACAACCAAGGTACTACCGTGCTTCTTCCTCGGTGATGTGATACTCACGATATGGACAGCTAACCTCTACGGCGGTGTGCGCACGAACGTCTCTACCGACAAGGCCATCAAGTGGTACATCGCCAGTGGTGCTTCCCCGAGCAAGATCAACATGGGCATTCCGCTCTACGGCCGTGCCTTCGAAGAAACGACTGGCGTCGGCGCCCCTTACAACGGCGTAGGATCTCGTCTGTAAATACTCCAGATTGTGTCCTGAAACTCTGTCAGATTGGTCCCGGGACGACCGAGGCTGGAATTTACTCCTACAAGGATCTCCCCCTTGCCGGCGCTCAGGTCAGATATTCCTCTCCGCTACGCCACACATCATCCTGCTGAACCATGACCAGGTGTTCGAGAATCTGACCGATGTGTCCAGCTACTCCTACGACTCGGCTAAGCAGGAGCTCGTGTCCTACGACACCCCCCACATTGTGACCATCAAGGCACAGTATGTCCAGAACAACGGACTTGCTGGTTCCATGTTCTGGGATGTATGGAATCTCTCTCGAGTTTGCGGCGGACAGATGTGATACTCACTGCGTTGCATCTGCAGCTGTCAACCGACAAGGTTGGATCTGACTCGCTCGTTGGCACGACTGCGGGTGTCTACGGCAGCCTCGACCAGACCCTGGTGAGTGTAGATCATCAGCTCATCATACACGGCCATGCGGTCTTAACATTCGACACGTTCACAGAACCACATCAAGTAAGCTTCTACGACGATGTTGTCCACAGCTCCTTGTTCACGCATCTTCCATCAGCTACCCCAATAGTGAGTGGGACAACATCCGCAACAACATGGGACAGGGTGGATCGACTACCACCACCCCTGTGAGCTCTCCCACTACCACCAGCTCGACCTCCACACCCACTGGGTCCGGTGCCTGTGCCGGCGTCGCTGCATGGAGCTCTAGCGTAAGCATCCCGAGTTGTACCATAGACATGGATATGAGTACTGACTGCCATCCATACAGTCTGTTTACACTGGCGGCCAGCAGGCGACTTACCGTAAGTGGTTCTTGTACGCTCACTATCACTGTGCTCTGAAGTGTCACGGCAGAGGGCCACCTCTGGACCGCGAAGTGGTGGACTCAGGGCGACACGCCTGGCGGTGCCGGTACGTACCTCATGGCCTTACGCGATTTTGTGGGAGAGTACTCATGTTGTTGTCTCCAGCCGGTGTCTGGACCGACAACGGTGCGTGTTAGTGAGCATGGCTGGTGCCATCGCTCGTCTGCCATCTAGAGTCTTGCTATTCCTCTCCGGCTCAGGTTTTATGCGCTTCTGTGTATATATTGGTGTCACTGTGGAAATCAAGTACCCCATACATCCGGCTCGGTCCAGAACGAACGACGCGGCTCCGAACATAGCTGGAGCTAGACTACGCCAAAGGAGGCAAGAGGACGAGAACCTCTCACGGAGCGCGCCTAGGTCGAGCGCCTCCTCCGCTTGCTTCCGCCCGCCAGTGGGCCTGCGGATCAACGACTGAAGTGTCCTCCGTACCACTTTGTGCCTGGCATCCACACAGGTCCACAACACCTTCGGAAGCAAGTCAACTTCGCCAGCACGCAGGTGACCACTTCATTTGTTTTGCTGTTTCGACTAATCCAAGGCGCTTTCCAGCTTCCAAATGCCCGAGCAAATCCCCAAACAATGACCGTAGGGTGGTAGCTGTCATGCCTTTGAGGCGGCAGATGCAATGTATGCACTGCTGTAAGCGGCGTTCCGTATTTGTTGGAGCCTGCACATACGCGGGCACCCGGGAATTGTCAGCGAGTGTGGATGACTTCGTGAAATGCAGCTCGCCAGCTGGCTTTGGCATAGGTGGCGACATCCGCGTAAATCGATGTGCACTCGCGCCCTGCGTACCTGAACATTCTTGGGGAGTCCTGACATAGTTATGCCGCCTCTCAATTCTCCGCACTCCCAAAGTATGCTACGGAACGGAAGCCAAGAGTCCCCGACGACGAGGCCTACAAAAGCCTCGTCGTCGCGGCCTCTCGTTTGCCCTTGTCGACGCGCAGATCAAGCTTTGTGTTCCTCGCCATGACCCTGTCAGCTGTATTGCGGCGTGCCTACCTCCTGGCGGCGGTGGCCGTGTCCGCCCTCGTCCTCGTCAACGCGACGCAGGTGATGCAACGCCCGCCGACGTTTAAGAACGCCCCGCATAACGTTTCGACCGAGCACAAATTCAAACCACACGTCATCCACAAACGGGCGACTAGCCAGAAGGTCCAGGCTGCCTACTTCACAAACTGGTATGTCCCCATTATCATATTAGTCGGGATCACTGAAGTGTTAACGTGGCGCAGGGGCATCTATGGCGCCAACTTCCGTGAGCACATTCAACTGCATTCCATGACCGCTGGGACGCCTCTCTAACATCTACCCATAGAGCCCACTGACATCGATCCCACCGACTTGACGCATATTCTTTACGCCTTTGCCGATGTCTCTCCCGACACGGGCACTATCTCTCTTACAGACTCTTGGGCCGACGAACAGGTGAGGCTTTGGACTTGCATTCTAAATGACGTATATTAACCATTCGTAATCCAGAAACATTATCCAGGCGATTCTTGGAACGATGTCGGTAATAACCTCTACGGTTGCCTGAAGCAGGTGCGAACATTCTTTCCTTCGTCGTTCATATGCAGAGCGGCTGACCACGCGCAATCGTCGACAGCTCTACCTTCTCAAGCTCCAGAATAGGTTCGTGTGATTGTACACTCTAAGCGAGACAGTGCTGATGTTGCTCCAGGAACTTGAAGGTTCTCCTCTCGATTGGTGGCTGGACGTACTCGCAGTATGGCCACTTCAGCTTCATTACCGACTCCACGAAGCGTGCGACCTTCGTGACCAGCGCCGTCAGTCTGATTGAGAACTATGGCTTCGACGGTATCGACATCGATTTCGAGTATCCGACTACACCTGCCCTGGCCTCCGGTTACGCCAGCTTGCTCACTTCCTTGCGCACTGCCTTCGACAACCTCCAGGCGCAGAAGGGCGACAGTACGCCCTATGAACTCACGGTACGTACTATCGGCTACGCTAGACTTGTCTTCACGACTGACGAGACATTCAGGCGGCAGTTCCAGCTGGATCTGACAACTACCAGTACCTCAACGTTCCCACCATGGACAAGGCGCTCACGTACTGGAACCTGATGGTGAGAACGTCGACGAAGTCGCTATAGTATCATTCTCATATATTTACAGGCTTATGATTATGCTGGATCGTGGTTGAGCTGGGTGAGTCGTTATCTTGTTCATGGGCTCGAATACACGCTGATCCTTGCCTTCAGGCTGACAACCAAGGTAAACGTTGGCCGTGGCGTTTCCGATTAGTTTTCCTCTGACCTTGTTGCTGTAGCCAATCTTTACGGTGGTCAGCGCACCAACGTCTCCACAGACAAGGCCATCAGATGGTACCTCGCCAATGGAGCGACCGCCGGCAAAATCAACATGGGTATTCCCCTTTACGGCCGCGCTTTCGAGAACACGAATGGGATCGGCTCATCGTACAGCGGGGTAACGACCTCATTGAATCTGGCGGAATAGACGACGTACTGACGCTGAGGCAGATCGGACCTGGTACCATCGAAGCTGGTGTTTATTCGTACAAAGTCCTGCCCATTGCGGGGGCCCAGGTGAGTCGAAGGCCAGTAATGGGTGTTCGAACAGGTAGCTAATGAACGCATAGGTTTACGAGAACTTGACCGACGTCACTAGCTACTCCTACGATTCCAGCAAGCGCGAGCTAGTATCATACGATGACCCTCACATTGCGTCCGTCAAGGCCCAGTACGTTCGCGACAACGGTCTTGCCGGCTCCATGTTCTGGGATGTACGTACACCGCTCTCTGGGCCATAGGCTGGTATTGACTAACTTTGGCTTAGCTGTCGACGGACAAGACGGGTTCCGACTCGTTGGTCAGCACGACCGCACAGGTGTACGGTACCCTGGACCAGACGCAGGTATGTCTATTGCATCCTCTCGTCGTAGATCGCGTACTAAATACCCACTCACCTGCTAGAACCACATTAAGTAAGAACACGCCCGTTGCTCTGCGGACATGCATCCTAACCCATCGCTTAGCTTCCCCAACTCCAAGTGGGACAACATCCGCAACAACATGGGCCAGTCTACCGGTAGCTCGACCACTTCCAGCCGCTCGAGCACGACAAGCACGACGAGCACGACGAGCCGCGGCAGCACGTCTACCACGTCTGCTCGCACCACCTCCTCCACGACTTCCACTCGTGCGACGACCACGACGTCCACCCGCGCCTCGAGCACCACAACGAGCTCAACGCGCACCTCGACCACGCCAACTACCACCAGCCGTGCCACTACCACGTCTTCGCAGAGGTCTACCACTTCCACTCGTCGTTCGACCACTACCACCAGTCGCTCAACGAGCTCCGTTCGCAGTACCAGCACCACATCCCGGACCAGCACCTCGACGAGCGCTACGCCCACTGGTGGTTCAAGCTCTGGCGCGTGCGCTGGCGTCGCCCCATGGGGATCCTCTGTAAGTTGACAAAGCCTCCTTCCCCCTACGGATTCTCATCCTCAATGTTCTTCTTCAGACGACATACGTTGGCGGTAACCAGGCCACCTACAGTAAGTTCCATCAATACTGAATGACTCCGGCATGTGCTTATCGTTCCTACGCAGATGGTCACCTTTGGACTGCCAAGTGGTGGAGTTACAACGATACTCCTGGCGGTCCTGGTACGTCTTTTTCTCGTAGGCACTAGGAGAGCCTACTGACAACTGTCATCAGCTGGTGTATGGACCGACAACGGGAGCTGCTAAATTCCGGCCCTATGATAGCCACGCATGACGTTTACGCGGACAGTTACTCTAGACCCTCCGTCTCACACTTACTATCTTTGCCTTCTCTGTAAATAACGAGTTTATACAAACAAATGCCCCATGTCTTCAGCCATCCGAGCGCTTGCGCCATATACTTCGCGAGAAGCCGAAAGGAAATCATATACGTGTACTATATAACAGCGCGAACTACAGGTACAAGGACGAGCAGAAGATGACCGAGTTCGGCCTCTCCAACATCTCCGACGCCTTCTCGAACTTCTCCTGCAACTCGGTGTTGCCGATGACCTTCGCTGCCTGGGCCATCTGGCGGATGAGCTCCTGTAAGCGCCGGAACACACGGATAAGACTGCCCTCGAATTGGTCGGTGAGCTACAAGACGTTGGAGTGAGTGCGGGGAACGTATGGCGCTGTATTCGAGTCGTGCATACCTTGCAGATGTCCGAGAATGATGCTCCTCTGCACCATTGGACGACGGCGTCCATGAGCTCGACCTTGAAGGATTGAACGTACTCGTCCTCGTTGATCGGCAGCTTGGACTCCTTCGACACCTTGGCTATCCGCCTCGCAATCTCCTGCATGACACGCAAAGGCGCCGCGAGCTCCTCCTTGAGCTTGGTCACTTGTTCACTCTATAGAACGGAAGTCATCAGGAATAAGTAGAGTGTCATGACAACACCCTCCCTTACCTTCTCCGTGAAGACGAAACAGCTGAGCAACCCGGCGCACTGTTCGGGCGAGAGCGTGTTGAAGACGCCATTGAAGATGAGCTCCGTCAACAACAGCTCGTCTCCCGTGCTGATCTCGCACGCCACCCGGCCCTTCATGTCGACGATGTCGTCGGCATTCGTGAACCCAAGACGGCGGAGGACACGCTTCCGGCACTTGAGCTCCTCCATCTGCAGGACGTCGTTCGTCGCTTGCACGCGCTTCTTGAGCTCGCGGATGCGGTTCTGGTGCTCCTGCTTCCGCGAGTAGAGCGTGTACAGCTCTGGTAACCGCGGATCGCTGTGCAGTGGGCTCGAGTACATCTTCTTTTCCATGGTGTCGATTTTCTGCAGTATAATCGCTGTATCAGCTACACTGCACCTTGCAGAAGATGTTGTGGGGGCACGTCACCTGTACAAGTTCCTTGAATTTGTCGTCCGTAATCTTCATGTCCGCAATCGGGTCGAGCAGCGGGATGCCCTTCGGGAACCGGCTCTGCACTTCTAGGACGGCCTTCCACGCGGTCTCGCGCTGCTGCAATGGCCGCAGGTCCTTCGGCATGAATATCCGGAGACGGCTGATCGAGTCGAGGGTGGAGAGCAAGACGGGAACGGCCAAGGGCTCGCCGCCGCGTCCGGAGGGGCATGGCTGGATGCCAGCGTATACTGGGGTCGTCACGTTGCGGTCCTTCGGCAGGCTCGAGCCTTTCTCGCAGTACAGGAGGACGTCGACAATGTATTGTTCGTGAGCGGGGACGTCTTCGAGCTTCGGCCCTGGTCGGTTCTGTCGTAAATGCCGCGCAGTCAGTCAAGTATCTTACAGTACGCAGGCGGACTAGTCCTTACCTTGGGTGGAAGTCGCTTTTGGTAGTTGATGATCACGCCCCATCCGAAGTCGAGCTTTTGATGCTTCACCTTGACGAGGCGTCCAGGTTGGAGGAAGGGTAGGCAGTAGTTGGGATGCGTGATCACTTCCCGGAAGTCCGCCGCCATCTGGTCGAGCTGCTGGCGGTAGTCGTAATAGCTCGCGACGAGCTCTTCGTCAGGCACTACGATAGCCGCCTTCTTCTCTTCCTCTTTCTTGAGCTCTAAGGGCCATCCATGGCGTCAGCACCGAATGGCATGAGTATGAAAACGCTGAGTACTGACCGGCTTCAATCAGAGGAACCTGTGCATTGTTCTGGAACTGGTAGAAACACCGCTCGAGCATGAACTCCGGGCTGATCCCCTCGACCTTCATGAGGTTCAGAATCATGTTGTACCCGAGGTGAAACGCCGAGTCGAGCCTGTCCGCCTCGCCCTTGATCATCTCCTTCGCCGCGGTCGGCTCCAGCTTCTCGTCGCACATCATGATGACCACGCCGCGGTCGTCCAGGCCACGACGGCCCGCGCGGCCGGACATCTGGATGTACTCGCCCGAGGAGAGGTTGCGGAAGTCGCGGCCGTCGAACTTGCGCGCCGCGGTGAAGACGACGGTCTTCGCGGGCATGTTCAGGCCGATGGAGAACGTCTCGGTCGCGAAGAGGACCTTGATGAGGCCCTCTTGGAACAGGATCTCGATGACTTCCTTCAGGATGGGGAGCAGGCCACCGTGGTGAATGCCGATGCCGCGCTTGAGCAGAGGAAGGAGGTTCAATATCTGGGGGAGCTGCCGGTCGTCGGGGGACAGATTCTCGATCGCGTTGTTGAAGATGTTCGCGACGAGGTCCTGCTCGTCGGTCGAGTTAAACTCGAGCTTGGACATGGCAAGCGCGAGCGCCTCGCACTCGCGCTTGCTGAACGCGAACACGATGACCGGGTTGTAGTTCTTCAGCATAATCATCTTGATGATCTTCTGGATGTCCGAGGAGCCTAGGATATATGAGCCAGTAGGCTTACACCACCGAACTGCAGAACTTACCCTTCTTGTCGGCGCCACCCTTCTTGGACTTGCCCTTGCGTCCCTTGCCTGACTTAGGGTCTGCCGGGTCGTCACCCATCTTCTCCTGGAGCATGCCCATCGCCTTGGTGAAGTTGTCTTCTCGGAACTCGCCTTTCTCGTTCACCACCAGATAAATGCCTTCACCACCCGCCGGAAAGAGGTAGTGCTGTAGGGGCGTTGGCCGGAAGTCCGTGTAGACTACGTGACAAGGCTGTTCATGGGACTTGCATATCCACTCCGCGAACTGCATCGCGTTGGGGATAGTGGCTGAAAGGAACACGTAGCGCACGGTGTGCGGGAGGAGGATGATCGTTTCCTCCCAGACGACGCCACGCTCCTTGTCGCGCATATAATGGATTTCGTCGAAGATAACCCAAGCCACTTCGCGCATGATCTCTGAACCGCGGTACAGCATAGACCGCAAAATCTGCGAGCATGGGGTTAGTGTGTACTTCTTCTCACATGCAAAGACGCGGCGTACCTCCGTGGTCATGACAAGACATGTTGCACTTGGGTTGATCGTGACGTCTCCGGTCATCAGGCCCACGTCCCCGAACTCGGCGAGCATCTCACGGTATTTCTGGTTGCTCAGAGCCTGTATAGTTTCAAGAAAAGGTGTGATTTTATTGTTCTTCCAAATGCAGTCTATTTACTGGCCTTAATCGGACTCGTGTAGATTACTCGCTGCTTCTGCTGCAGACACTGAGCAATAGCATACTCCGCCACCACAGTCTTTCCAGCACTCGTATGCGCAGAGACGAGGACGCTCTCGTTCCTCTGGATTGCGTGTACAGACACTTGCTGGAAAGGGTCCAGCGTGAACTTGTACTCTCGCGCTGGTTTTTCTGGAGGCACATGGTTGGCGATGGGTATGTATGGATACCCTGGGGGTACTGCAACTTGATGTCGTACCTGGAAAGCACCAAGTTGAAAGGCGGGTTTTAATGCATGCAAGAATGCGAGGCTTACCTGATGCCGAAGCTCGAGGCGAGAACCTGCTTCGACAGCACCTGTCAAACCTGCACTGGCAGCAACTTCACGTTTTGCTTCAATCTCCACCTCGTCGACAACTACAGGATTTGGGGGCGACTCTAGACGAGGTTTCTTCGGTTCGGAAGGCCCAGCTTGAGGGTCGGCAGTCTCAGAGTCCTCTACTTTGGGTGTACTTGGAGCAGCCGCTTTCCGTTTTCTCGCGGTGCCATTCGCGCTCTTGGATTCGGGCGCCGACTTCATTCGGACGTCCCCGTCGGCGTCCTGAGACGCGTCGGCCTTCTGAGGCGTGTCATCGAGAAACGAGAAGAGGTCGTTCGAGTCCATGCCAGAAATGTGCGTATGTCAGAGTCAAGTAAGATAGAGATAACCTCCTGCAGAGCCCAGAAACTTGTCCAATTAGTGAGAATTGCTAGAAACGCGCCCAAGGAGACCGACGGTGGTTGGCAAGCAGAGATGAGGAAGGATTAGAGGCAGCAATCCGACGCCGATTCAGCCCAGGACTAAGGGCTTAGAGGACGAGCGTGAAGTGAAGTGGACGGAGCGTCTAACAAAAGTTTCCTTCTGCGCAGCCACTATTACGTAAGATATTACTTCGCGGCGTCAAGCGCACTGGGCGTCCGGGTCTCTACGGCTCTGACTTCCAATGCCATATATGTCAGACACTAGAGCGTATTTGCACGCAGTTTACAGCCCGTTGCAAAACGATAGACCGCGGGGGCTCGCCGCGAGCGCGCGTGTCTTGTTTGGCCGCCTGCCTGATATGGTAGGTCTTGGCGCCTGTGTATGCCTCCCTCGGAGATCGTTGAGACACATCTTCGGTCTGCTGTCGTCGTATAATCGCGGCATTCTATGCACTAATGCCATACTTGAGCGACCGGTAGTCATTGACGCTGAATTATGAAGACCCGGGTGGTCAGTGTCAAGCTATCGGTGTCACTTGGAAATAGCAAGTTGTGTCGTGGGATTATGGCTAGTAGTGGTCAGTGCATAAGACCAACATTGTGACCGGATTATCCCGTGTTCGCCAGTATATCCTACAAATGCAATAATTCACCCATAGGTCATCCCCTGGGCACACGCAGCAGGCATACAAGGAGGTCTATGACGATGTGCAAGAGGGATGTATTCAGCGCGGCCGTTCCCCAAGAATTGAGCTAGGCGCTTACTTATACCGTATTGGGAAACTGTGCCAAACAAGGCACGCGCGTGCGCGGCGAGCCCCCGTAGTGTTGCCGTCGAGGCGAGTCCAACTCGGAACTCGCTCGACTCGGAGGAGAGTTCCGGAAACTCGCCCGGTCGAGGCGAGCGAGTCGATTTGGCCGAGTGGCTCGCGAGTTCCTTGTCTGCTTGATAAGCTTCGCTGATTGGCTGGGCGCGTTCTCAGGTTGCCTAGCGCCCATCGTGCGCGAACGCGCTTTCGCCACCGACGCGCTCACCGACGCGTTTGTCTCACCGTCATACTCATGATCGACGCTGACGACGACTCTACTGTTGCCCTCTGTGGAGTGGCTGGAGGTTTCCTTCGTGTTCTAGATTGACGTAGAGCCATTGTACAGGCAGTATATAGCTCAATACAAGAGTACTCGACTGGCCTTTGGACACCATGTCGACCCCCTGCCGCTGTGGAAACCCTCAAAATTGCTCTTGCAGACCCCATGCCCCTGGCTACAACTTGCTTCCCCCTCACTCTCAGCTTTCTGCCTGGTACTATATGGCTCAGCCTCCACTGGGAATACCAGCAGCGCCGATCCTACACCCTGAGATACCAGGCCACCCTGCAAGTCCAGGCGCTCGCCCGGGTCATGGCAGCGACAACTTTCACATTGCGCCGATGAAGGACGCGACGGCTGCAGTCGTCAATGCTCCCACAGACGGAAGTGCACGGTCCACGCGCGGCAGTACAAAGCGCTTTTGTGAAGACCAAGGCACCTCCAACCCGGGTGCCCAGAAGAGGTCGAAGCGACAAGCCTCCGCCCAGGATTGGACAGGGTCTCCGGCGACAGCGAGTACTGTGGGTGTAGGACCCTCTTCCGAGCCAACTTCGGCACAGGTGCGTGCGGTACATCGCCCTGGTTTACGACAAACACTGATGCTTGCCCTCAGGCCGAGCCCACCAGATCCGGCTCACCGGGACCTGCGCAAACCAATGCTCCAGACGACTTCATTCCTCCCCCTGGGGTTCAGCCAGGCCCGGAATCCCGGACTCAGTGCGATCACAGCAACTCTGCATTCGACGTCTGGTATTTCTGCCGTGCGCTTGACACCAGAGAGGAGCCAGCAGTTCGTCCAAACGTTGAGGAGGAGCCAGTGCTTACGCACAAACCTAAGACTCCTTTTGTTGGGTGCAAGCTCTGCAAGCGGTACGTTCCTCAGCTTTCAGACATGTGACGAGCATACGCTGATGCATGGTATCTCAGTTGGAAGACATACAAGAACACCTCAGACGGTGGGGTAACTTCGACCGTCCGTGCTCACCTCAAGCGCGAACATCAGGAGACCTATGAAGCGATATGCAAGCTCTTTGCTCACCAGTGGGGCATCACGCAGCCGGACGAGTCCCAAAAGAAGCCTCGCATCGGTTCCGATAAGCCTAATCATGAGAAGTTCACGGCAGGTGGTCTCTTATACTATCTTGCTCGCTGGATTGTTGCAGACGATCAGGTACGCCCTGTGAATCCCGCTAACCCGTGTTGCTAATGTTCACTCCGTGCTCCCCAGTCGATAAATGTTGTCGAGGGCGAGGAGTTCCGAGACCTCCTGTTCTACCTCCGTCCTGACCTCGAGGAACAGGACGTCCCCGGGCGCACAAAACTCACCGAGTACATCCTCCACCAATGGGCTGAGACTAAGAAGGCAATCATCGATGAACTGAGGGTGAGTTGTAAGCTCAGGTCTGCGTTCTGACAAGCTACGGCACTAAGCCCCCAATGCAGACCTCACCATCACGGGTGCACTTCACCTGCGATATATGGAGCGACCAGGAGCTTGCATCCTACCTGGCTGTGACTGCGCACCATACTCGGAAGGACGAGGGCAGCAACATGATTACAACTTGTAGCCACCTCATCACATTCCGTCGGGTCTACTCGCATGCTGGCGCTTCCATTGCGGACGTCATATTCAAGTTCCTCAAAGATGCAGGCCTGCTATGGAAGGTACGCTGTAACCTTGGTGCATTGTAATCTGCTGATCTTATCCGGTGCTCCCTCTGTAGATCGGGATGTTCACTCTCGACAATGCCTCATCAAACGACTCCATGATGCGGGAGCTAGAGAGGCTTCTCGCTCAAGAAGGTATCCAGTTCGACAGCAAAGGGAACCGTATCCGGTACGTCTGATTCTTGCATGTGGGGTCATAGCCTGTGATTGTGATATGCTAACTGGGTGGTTGTATAGTTGCTTCCCACACATCATCAATATTGCAGTACAGCACATACTCGAGGAGCTCAAGAAGAAGCCACACGCTCCGTTAGAAAATCCACCGGCCACGCTTACACGTGAGCAGTGCGTCCGAATTGTTGATGCCTTTGCTGCAGATCCGGTTGGTAAGGTGCGCATGCTTGTTTCAAGCTGTCGTCAATCAGACCAGCGGCGTGTTGAGTTCCAGCGGACAATCGAGGAGGGCAACAAGGCGGGGCTCTGGAAGAACGCTGACGGCGAGACAATCAAGCTACCATCTCTCCAGCTGCTACGCGACTGCGAGACACGTTGGTCATCAACATTCCTGATGCTCAAGCGTGTATTTTTGCTCTATCCAGTACGCTCATCTTCTGTGACTGTTCTTCTCACGTTGTCAAGCCACTGATGTATATTATAGGCTATTCAGACGTTCCTACAGCATGCGAGCCGTGCGGACATATCGCACGTTGCCCTATCTCTGCATGAATACAACATTCTCAAGGACATATACCAAGTCCTCGAGGTTGCGCATGATGCGCAACAACTAGTGTCATCTGAACGGACCCCTTCGCTCTCTATCGCTCTTCCTGCGTATGAGCTAATCCTTCAGGCCTGGATCGGCCTTCGTCAAGAGCTACCGCACCTCAGGTGCTACATTGACAAGGGTATCAGCAAGATCCAAGAATACGTTCACAAAAGCCGGGAGTCCCGTATTTACGCCCTCGCTATTAGTACGTGCGCTCTCTCTTCTCGTGTATCCGTAGCTAACTGCGAAGCTTTACCAGTGCTTAACCCATCATTCAAGCTTCACTGGATTCGAGACTATTGGCTGCCAGCAGCGGCTGTTCAGGCAGAGGAATGGCTCCTTGATATGGTACGTTTTGTTGAGTCACTTACACGCGTGGGCGATTCTTGAGTCTAGTGTTGTTGCTTCCCAGCTGCAAGACTACCGTGCGAAGGAGCGATCAGATGGAGCAAAACAAAGTTTACGGCGATCATTGAGTCTACCCACCTCAAGCTCAGCTGGCGCTGCATCCTCTGAGCCTCATGGCCTCCGACGCCTCCTTGTGCATGCTCAAAAGGGAACAGCAGGCACAGGCGATGCTCTTCGTCCTCACTCGTCAGAGCCGGACGTCTCTAGTATTGCTCAAAATGGCACTACAACCGAGCTCACAGAAGCTGCGCTCCGGGCAGAAGACCGTGCAGCTGTCAAGAGTGAGTTTGATCGATACGTCTCCGAAGGTTTGATCAGCGACATAGAGTCTGGCGCAGATTTGCTGAATTATTGGGCGGTAAGAATAGCCTGATATACGTTTCCATCACTGCTCATGCTCTTCCATCCCATAGATGAACCGGAAGGTATACCCGTACCTATACCAACTCGCACTCGATGTCCTTCCCGTGCAGGCATCTGCTGTTGCATGCGAACGAGTCTTCTCCTCGAGTAAGGAGACAGATACCCTCCGCCGGAGCCGCATCGACCCCGAGCTGATGGAAGCTCTACAATGCCTCAAGTACAATTTCAAGCGAGCTCGCCTCAACCTCTCATCACACTGACCAACTTCTGAACCTGGAAGGCTGGGAGCGACCTGTAAGCGACACAAGTAGAGTCTTCAGTCTGTGAGCAAACGACTATATTGCATAGTACAAGTACCTGTAAGCGACACAAGTAGAGCTACAAGTACTTGGTAAGTAACTGCATATGTAGGCATAGGTAGTGAAGGAACTTACTCTTCAGTCTGTGAGCAAACGACTGAAGAGCAGGGGCGAAGAATGTCCTCCTTATATACTGAGTGAGGAGTGCCATGAGTAAGCGAAGAAAGGAGGCATGTGATCCCTATGTACGATGAGTAAGACCATGGTGCGAGTATCGCGACATATGGTGTCATAGGTATAGAACCCTCTGGAAGGATCCGTAGCAGTGTAGAACGCAACGGAAAGATGGAGGGAATGTCCAAATGTCCAACTACAGTACGTATGCTAAGAAATCTGTAAAAGGAAAGAACAAAGTCCATGCTGTGCGCGTTGTAGGCGCCACAGCCACAAAGTCCACATTCCCGGTCCGGCACAGCCGATAACCTGGAAGTTCAACACTCCCACTCGTTCAAACTGCGGAGGGAGAGACTAGACCAATCGCCTTTCTGAAGCGCTCCAATATAGAGAAGGAGACGTTCTTCGTCAAGGAATCAGCTAGTTGATCCTCTGTCGCTACGTAGAAGATGTCAATCGTCCCTAACTCAGCTTGTTCGCGAGTGTAGTGGTACTGGACGTCGACATGCTTCGTGCGACGCTCGGTGACGGGGTTAACCGACAAGAAGATGGACCCTTGGTTGTCGAGACACAAGGGTGTAGGACGAGAGATGTCGTCCCCCAACTCTTCACCAAACGTGCGAAGCCATACAACTTGACGACAAGCGTCTGACGCAGCCTTATATTCCGCCTCGGTCGAGGAGAGCGAAACCGTCGGCTGTTTCCTAGACTGCCAGGAAATAGCGCCGCCCGCCATCAAGAAGACGTAAGCTCCAGTGGACCTGCGGTCATCACGGTCCTCAGCCCAGTCTGAGTCTGAATAACCCAAAAGACCGTCATTCGAGGAACCAAAGTAACGCAACCGGTAGTCTTTGGTCCCTTGCAGGTACCGCAGAACGTACTTGGCATAGTTCCAGTGTGCGTCACTAGGATTAGAGTTGTACTGAGACAACTTTTGGACCGCGAAGGAGATATCCGGACGTGTACCCAAAGTCGCGTAGAGCAGACTACCAATTAGGCTCTGGTACCGTTTCCGGGAGTGGTCGGCGGCGGTGTGACTAGATTTCTCCAGTACAGCACCAGCAGGGAGGGGAGTGCGAGCCGGCTTGCAGTCAGCCATGTCGAAACGTTCGAGAACGGACTGGATGTAGTCTATCTGGTCAATGTCGATCGTTCGAGCTTTACGATCGCGAACAATGTTCAGACCAAGAAAACGCGAGACAGGACCCAGATCCGTCATCTTGAACCGCTGCATCAAGGCCTCCTTGGTAGCCTTGATATGGCCAGGCTTGTCACCCATGAGGAGTAGATCGTCGACATACAGAACGATGATCGTGACGGAATCCCCCCTATGTCACCGATATACGTAGACTCCGGCATCAGAGTATGTCCGTATGAATCCCAGATCCAGCAAGATTTGGTGTATCTTGGCGTTCCATTGACAAGACGCCTGCTTCAAGCCGTAGATCGCTTTCAGCAATAGACACACGAAGTTTTCCTTGCCAGGAACAACCCAGCCCTCAGGCTGTTCCATGTAGATCTCCTCCTCCAAGTCGCCGTTCAAGAACGCAGTTTTGACGTCCATTGACTCGATGTCCCAGTCCTCAAGCGCAGCGTGCGCGAGAAGGTAACGAATCGACTCAAAACGGGCAACAGGCGAGAAGGTTTCATTGTAATCCTCCCCCCAGACCTGAGTAAAACCCTTGGCCACAAGACGAGCCTTGTACCGACCATCATGCTTGATGTCATACACCCAACGATTGGCAACGACTTGTCGGTTCTTTGGCCTAGGCACAAGGAGCCAGGTCTTGTTCTCAATGAGCGAGTCGTACTCTGCTTTCTCAGCTGCACGCCACTTCTCCGCATCTGGAGATGCCATGGCTTGTCGATGAGAGTTAGGAATGCCAGGCTTATGGGTTGCAGCAGCGAGCATCGCAATGATAGATTGTACAACTTGTTCATCGTCCTCCAAGTTCCCTTCCGCATCTGTTCGAGCATCAACCTTTGCAGGTGGCTCATCACCGTACACACTGTCCCTGTAGCGCTGAGGTCTAGGAACGTTCTCACGACGAGGGCGATCACGCGCTATGCTAGGACCTCCCACTGACTCATGACGATTCCGCTGATGGTTAGGCCGCGGTGGAGGAACAGCAGGTGGTGGATCAGGTTGTTGCGGAGGAGGGGAAGCAGGTTGCTCTGGAGGTGCAGGAGGCGCAGGAGGTGCAGCCTCCGTGAGAGGAATAGGAAGAGGGATATCGATCTCGAAGTTTTCAGGCTCAGCATTGGAGGCATCGTCTGAAGGGACTTCTTGATCTGAGAACGGACTATCGTCTGGGGTAACAGGACGATTGCCAGGAATCTTGCGTGCAGGAAAAGACTCTTCGTCGAAGATCACATCGCGAGATACAACGATAGAGTGGGTGGCTGGATTCCAGAATTTATACCCCTTGGAACCCTGCTCATACCCGACAAAGATCATCTCGACAGCCTTCTTGTCGAGTTTCCCTTTGCGCTTGTCCTTATGCACGTGAACGTAGGCTTTGCAGCCAAAAACGCGGAAATAGGACACATCAGGGATGGTCCCATCCCACAGAGTGATGGGGCATCGCCATTTCAGACGACGCATAGGCTGACGATTGTAGATGTGAACGGCTGCCTCGATAGCGAGTTGCCAGAAACCGTGACTAAGTCCAGCATGATGAAGCATAGACAGAGCTTTTTCAGTGATTGTACGGTTCCAGCGTTCAGCGCGTCCATTCTGCTGAGGCGAATCAGGCATAGTTTTGTGGTGCTCAATCCCTAAACTGCGGAGAAGCTCAGAGAACTCATTTGACGTGTACTCCCCACCACGATCAGAGCGGACTCGCTTGATTTTCCTCCCGGTTTGATTCTCGGCCCAAGCTTTGAAGTCCTTGAACGCTTTGAAGGCGTCCGACTTGTACTTCAGGAAATAAGCACGGGCGAGACCGGAGTAGTCATCAATGAAGCTAGCGAAGTACTTGAATCCGCTGCCAACTGACGCAGTGCGCATTGGCCCATCAAGATCAGTGTGGACGAGCTCGAGAGGCTCAGTCGCACGTTTTTCTGATGGCGGGAAAGGGAGTCTGTGGGATTTGCCAAAGGCACAACCCTCACACGGTTCATCATCCGCGGGATCAAGCTGGTCAACACCCTTTACGTTCTTAGGCAGGTGGCGAAGAGGCTCCTTGCCTGCATGACCAAAGCGACGATGCCAGGTCTTGTAACTGCGAACGTTTAGGTGGACATGTCTGTTCAGGATAATCTCCAGAGTCAAATCATAGAGATTACTCGCAGGATTGTACAGTGCCTCAAGGATCTTTCGACCCTTGATGCGAATCGTCGAGCCTGAGTTGACAGCGCCTTCCGGCTGCTTGTCGAAGATCATCATCTTCCTCGCTCCTTGGAAGAGAGAATAACCATTCTTCTCAATGGTACCGGTGGAGAACAGTCGTGCAGAGGCCTGAGGCACATAGCAGACGTTCGGAAGAGTGATAGTCCACCGTTGACCATCGACAAGAGTCTCAGCTTTAACAGTGCCTTGACCGAGTCCCTGAATAACCGAACCTTCGCCAGATGAGGCGGTATTGAAGGTCAGCGGTTTGTCGAAGGGTTCGTACTCGGTGAAGTCGTCAAAGCACCAAGTGACATGCTGAGATGCGCCAGAATCCATCAGCCAACGAGTATACCGCACACCAGCAGCAGCTTTTGCCGCATCATAGAAAGAAGCGTGCATGTTAGAGCCGGATTCAGCTACAAGTACATTGGCCGAGACGTGCGCATGGTCATGAGAATTGTCCTTTCCCTTCCCTTTGTCCTTCTCCTTATCCTTGTCCTTCTTCTTGCCACTGCTGCCCTTACCCTTGTTGCCCTTGGGGCGAAGCTCGGGGTGCTTCTTGTAGCAAGTCGACTCGTGATGGGTCTGACTGCCACAGAAGTCGCAGGGACCGGACGGCTTGGGCTTGGTCTTGGAGATCCTAGCAGCAGATTGACCGGTCTTGCGCATGGCTTCCTCAGAGAGAGACTTCTCGAGGATGACGTCGACAGTGATCTTGTCGAGGTCCATAGTGGCCATGAGCGCAGAGATCATTGGTCGATAGGACTCCGGGACCTTGGAGAGAAGGATGAGGGCCTGGATGTTGTCCTCTAACTTCAGGCCGTTGGTCGAGATCTCGCGGATACGCGTGACGATCCGACTCATCTGATCCTGAAGCGAACGCTGGTCCGACATGCGAGACTCGCTGATGAGCGACTCGAAGAGACCCCAAACGTGCGCAGAGTTCGGTTTCCCAAACTTATCCTTTAGCGCATCCCACATCTCCTTGGCAGTGAGGTCAGCCGCAGAGGTGGTGCCGTTGGTCGTCTTCGTTTCAAGAAGATAGTGGAAGCTAGGCCCAGTCCGCATATAGAGCAGACCGCAAGCCTGAGCATTCTTCTTCTTGTACTCCTTGCGCTCTTCAGCATCCGTAGGCTCGGTGGATGTCGAAGAGACTACATCCCAGCAGTTCATGAACATGAGAAGACCCTTCATCTTTGCAGCCCAGTCGGCGTACTGGCTGGCTGAAGAAAGGAGAGGAACGGAATCGGGTTTGATGTCGCCCATAGTGAGGAGAAAGAATTGGGGCGAATCGACAAGGTTCTCGGTGAGATCGAGTTGAGGAGATAGAGATTGTGGAGGCGCGAATTGGAGAGGCACGTCCAGAGGAAGGGGAGTAGTAGCGAGGAGAGGTGAAAGCTCGTAGACTGATTCTAGGTCTTCTTCCTCTTCTGTCGAGGAAGGAGGAAGCGGAGTTACTTGCCAAGGTTCTGGGACAGCTGCCCAGCCACTACTGGTAAGGGGTTCTTGACGGTTCTGGTAGCGGTTAGGACAGGGAAAGCTACTGCAAGCAAAGTAGCTATCGTCTTCTGGGTCGTAGTAACGGTCGAGGTTCTCGTCGACGTCGAAGAAGTGGATAAGCCCAGAACAATCAAGAGTTGTTGATTCCGAAGAATTGTCGAGAGTGGCGTCGACTTCCTCCTCAGAATCTATGGCAAGGGGTTCCGCTGTGGTCGGCTCCAAAACGGTTCAGAAAAAGCGCAATGATTAACTTGCTGTGTGCACCGAGAAGTCCTGGTAGATGGGGACACCTGTTCAGGAGAACCAGAGATCCAGACAGCCGAAATGCCCGAAAATCTGGGTAGAAGTTGCCAACTGTGCCCAAGAAAGACTATGTACTGCTATCCGACAAAAAGAGTATCGTAAGGAGGGTCCAGACGGTTGTCCTCCGGTCCTAAGTTCCTAAAGAACCCGGATACAAGGGCTGGCTGTCGCAAGTGCGAGGCCTGACCCAGGGATACTAGAAAGAGCTCGCTACAAAGAGCTGTACAGCCTACTGAGTACTAGGGCTATAGTAAAAGCACTCAGGGCTGCGTCACGAGCGCAGAAATGTCCCCCTGGTAGCAGTGTCGGCGGGCAACAGTCAAGAGTTAAGGAATTATGGAGGGGAGGGTGCACAACAGCGATGTCGACGAAGGGAGGGTGCGCGCAGAGATGTCGACAGAAGCAGCAACAAGTTAGAGCGCAGGGCTCATAACCTGACCAACTTCTGAACCTGGAAGGCTGGGAGCGACCTGTAAGCGACACAAGTAGAGTCTTCAGTCTGTGAGCAAACGACTATATTGCATAGTACAAGTACCTGTAAGCGACACAAGTAGAGCTACAAGTACTTGGTAAGTAACTGCATATGTAGGCATAGGTAGTGAAGGAACTTACTCTTCAGTCTGTGAGCAAACGACTGAAGAGCAGGGGCGAAGAATGTCCTCCTTATATACTGAGTGAGGAGTGCCATGAGTAAGCGAAGAAAGGAGGCATGTGATCCCTATGTACGATGAGTAAGACCATGGTGCGAGTATCGCGACATATGGTGTCATAGGTATAGAACCCTCTGGAAGGATCCGTAGCAGTGTAGAACGCAACGGAAAGATGGAGGGAATGTCCAAATGTCCAACTACAGTACGTATGCTAAGAAATCCGTAAAAGGAAAGAACAAAGTCCATGCTGTGCGCGTTGTAGGCGCCACAGCCACAAAGTCCACATTCCCGGTCCGGCACAGCCGATAACCTGGAAGTTCAACACACACCTGGTAGCGAAGGAGGAGGACTACACTATTGAGGGTCCGGTCACGTACGCTGCCATGAAAGAGCTTGTGTCCGAGAACAAACTGCAGGAACTCGATGATCTTATGCACAATAGTCGTATTCTTCCCTCTTTGAGTCACTAACTCATGCATTGCTTCCTTGTAAATCATTGTCTATTGTACTTAGATAGCCGTGAAGGACGACGCCCAGAGGTATTTCCTTTCTTGGACAACTCGCGAGTCAGCTCGGGGAATCGACTCGCGGAGCTCGGATTTTCGAGTTTTCCGATTTTTCCCAGCTCGCCTCGCCTCGCTCGACTCGCGGCAACACTAGGCGGCATACACTACTTGAGCACCACCAATCGCGTGCACAGGCTCAGCGTATGCCATATTCGTTCATTTCGACATGCTTTGGCTCTGGAGACCAAGTGAGGGTGGCGCCGCTTGCCCGCGGCCGGAGATTCTGGACGTGAGGAGCATATGATACGCTGTCCATTTTTGGCGATGGGGGCTCGTCGCACTCTTCTGCGGTTGAGTCCGGTGATGTTGCTTCCTTCCCGACCTGGTCTTCCATCCTGATATTTCCCTTTGCAACAGGGTCTTCTGCTCACATCTCGTGCGTCGCTCCGACCGTCAGCTGCAACGAGCCGCGGACGCCTCCCAGGACGTGCGGCTCCGAAGCTCGCACCGCACCGACCCACACGGCCCTTCCCAGAGCATCATGTCACGGTGGACAGAACGCAAACGATCAAGCGCGCGGCAGGAGGACTGACATTTTCCATTTCCTGCCATCCCTTCACAGAACTCCAAGGGCCCGTCCCGTTTTGAATCGTCAGCTTGCTCGAGCCTCGTATAAAGTCCGTCCCCATGCCACATCCTGAACGTTAACTCGCCATTGTCATTCTTGTCGGGCTCCTCCCCTCTCCCTCACCGCCTGGACAAGACTGCCACCATGCCTTCGTGGGCACAGCTCGCCGTCTCCGCGACTCTGCTCGCGGCGACTCCAATTTCCTTCGTTGGGACCAGTCCCTCTGGAAACAAGGACGTCATCATCCAGATGTTTCAGTGGACATGGGACAGCATCGCAGCCGAATGCACCAGCTTCATTGGGCCCGCCGGATATGGCTTCGTGCAAGGCAAGACCGGCGCATCCCCATGTCTCACTCTCTGCGAGCTCGTAGGCTGACATACCTTCTTGGTACGTGATCCTTTCAGTGAGCCCAGCGCAGGAGCACATCCAGGGCAGCCAGTGGTGGACCGATTACCAGCCGGTCTCGTACACCCTCACATCCAAGCGAGGTAATCGCACCGAATATGCCAACATGATATCTACCTGTCATGAAGCTGGCGTTGGCGTCATCGCTGGTGGGCTCCCGTCCTGTACTTCCCACTGTCATGTTGCAGCGCCTTACAGACCTTGTGCATTGGGTCATAGATACCATCTTCAATCACATGGCTGGAGTTGATTCGGGGACGGGTGTCGCCGGTTCATCGTTCACCCACTATGTGTACCCTGGCATCTACCAGTACCAGGACTTCCATCATTGTGGACTGGAGCCGGATGACAACATCGTCAATTACTTCAACGCGGTCGAAGTCCAGACGTGTCAGCTGGAGGGCCTTGCAGAGTCAGTTCACGCCCCGACACGCTGTACTTCACGCATAGCCACTAACCATATCACACAGTCTCGCGACCGAAACCGAATATGTTAGAGGTCGGTTAGCGGAGTACGCCAACGACCTGTTGTCGCTAGGCGTAGACGGCTTGCGCCTGGACGCTGCGAAACGTGAGTAGCGTTCAGTATGCATGCCAGTCTATCGGCTGATGCTGTCGCAGACATAAACGTTACCGACATTGCGAATATCCTCTCGCGACTGGACAAGACCGTTTACATTTCACAAGAGGTCATCTACGGGGAGGGTGAGCCGATTACACCCAACCAATACACGGGCAATGGTGAGTAGATTTGGCTTTTGATGCCTACGGCATGATGCTAACATTTTCGTAGGTGATGTTCAGGAGTGCGTAGATGTGATTCAGAGCATAATAGCATACTACCAGCTGCTCATTAGCTTTTCAGATTCCGTTACACTAGCGCTCTAAAGGACGCATTCCTTGGCGGGGGCATCTCCAATCTTCAAGACTTCGACAACCGAGGCTGGGTACCTGGCACCGGTGCCAACGTCTTCGTGACTAATCACGATACGGAGCGGGTGAGTAGCAGACGCCGATCGACGTCACCATATTATACGATAGAGGCTGACCACTTCCTTCGTCCTCTCACAACAGAACGGCAACTCCCTAAATGACAACTCGCCCTCTAACACCTACGTGACCGCCATGATCTTCTCGCTGGCACATCCGTACGGCACGCCCACCATCCTGTCTTCCTACAGCGGCTTCACCGACACGGACGCGGGCGCGCCCAATGGCGGGACTGGCACCTGCTCGGGAAGCGGTGGCGAGAATGGCTGGCTCTGCCAGCACCGCTGGACTGCCGTCGCCGGCATGGTCGGGTTCAGGAACAACGTGGGTAGCGCAGCGTTGACAAACTGGGTGTCACCGCAGTCGCAGCAGATTGCGTTCGGGCGTGGTACGTCCGCATGCTGTCATTGAGCCAGGTTACGGGTCTGAGCTGAGGGCCCTGCATTGCTATAGGCGCGCTTGGGTTCGTCGCAATCAACAACGCGGACTCGGAATGGTCCACGACGTTCACGACGTCTCTTCCGGATGGATCGTACTGCGATGTGATCAGTGGAACATCGTCGAAAGGCAATTGTACCGGGTCATCGTGCGTGATCTTTTCATACGCCAACTTGACTTTCGTCGTTGACATGCCGAACGTACAGCTTCATTATCTCTTCCGGCTCTTTTGACGCGATTGTGCCCGCACGCAGCGCCATCGCTGTCCACACTGGTGCAACCGGTACTGGATCGGGTGGTGGTGGCCCAGCCTTTGTCACCGTCAACTTCGCCGAGACTGCGACAACAACGTTCGGCGAGGTACTGCTCAATGCTCATAATGTCCCGGGGTTCTGGCGCTGACATGCGAGGTGGAAATAGAACATTTTCGTTGTTGGTAGCATCGACGAGCTCGGGAATTGGGATCCGGACAGTGCGGTGAGTTGACGCATGTGCATCCAAGCTTCGATCTCTGGTTGACCGATCAGCTGACTGCGTACATCATCTGTGCGTTGAATACATCGACAGGTCGCCCTGTCATCCGCCTCTTACCCCACGTGGACCGTGTCGATCAACATTCCAGCAGACACGACGTTCGAATACAAGTTTATCCGCAAGGAGACGGATGGTAGCGTGAGTGCATATTCATAGCAACTGATCGCGTACTTTCGCGCTGACTAGAAGCATCTGAATCAGGTCGTGTGGGAGTCTGACCCAAATCGCGAGGATACCACGCCGGGTTCAGGGTCGCAAACCATTACGACCACATGGCGTTGATTATGGATACGGGCCACGGTCTGGCTGTTGCTATCGCGTAGACTCCCGTGTGTAAATAGTTCCGTCGCAACTTAAAACAGCTCACCGCTTCGCGTTACCTGCCATAGCTCGAAACACACTGAGATCCAACGAAGGTCGAGAGAATATCACAAGCATATCGAGTTGGCTACAAAAACAAGAAAGAATCAGGATCCACCGCCTTCCCCGTGGTTACGTGGCCCGAGCTGAAGTGCCTATTGATCGACATCCCGTCAATCCTGCGGTCCTCCCTGCGCAACCCGGCAGAGTTCTCCGAAAGACGGTACTTCAGCGGTGGCTTCCGTACCGGGCTCTCGTCCTCGTCGTAATCGGGCAGAGGCGGAACAGGCGGAGGCCGCTGGCGGAAGATGGACTTGAGCGACCTCGGCGTCTTTGGCGTCTTCAGACTCTTTGTCGACGCCTTCTTGTGCAACGTGCGGGGCGGAGAGTCTCCGCCGTCCTGAGGGATAGCTCGCTGGCTACTGTGGTGCTTCGCAGGAGTCTTGGGAACGGCAGGGGGCGGGAGTCGGCTGGGCGTGGGGGCACCCAGGCCGAGGGTCTTTGTGAGCTTGGGGTGGTTGACGATGTTGGACACGGCGAGCTGATGAGGAGGTTCAGAGTGATAGACTGTCCGGTCTGAAGAGATGTGTCGAGCCCCAGGCGCAGTGTGCAGAGAAGAAACGGAGCGTTTCCCGATCAGATACGACGGCAAGGAGGCACGGCCTCCCGACGGACGGCGTTCGTGCGAGTCCTCAGTAGGGGTCGACGGTGGCGATGCCAGCTGTGCCGAGGAGGGGCTCGTCACACTAGATTCAACATCGCTGCCACACTGGAAAGGCGACAAGCGGATATCCCCCAAGAGCTTCGGCGGGCGTCCAGGGAGAGGAAACTGCCGAACACGAGCAGACAGAGATTCCAAGGCGTCAAGGGCATACAGCATATCAGGAGGCAGCCCGCAGGACCCAGCGTCGCAGTCGATATCAGAGGGCATAGCCTGACTTGAAGGCAACAGCGGAGTGAAGGAGGTAATTGTAGGGCTCTCGGGGACCTCTTGAGGAATGGCGTGTTCCATGAGAGACTGATACCAGCCAGGAGCAGCGTCCTCCAGAGCGTGAATGAGCGCAGACAGAGAGCCGCTAGGAGACAAGGGCAGATCCAGAGCGAGCCGTTGAACAGTCACACTGCGATTGCTAGAGGACCGCCGTGCAGAGTCATACGAGGGCCGTAGAGGGCACGGAGGGGACTCTAAAGACGGTGAAGAGAGTGTTTGTATGTCGTTGATCGGAGGGCTGTCGCCATCCCTGAGACCGGTGCATGAAGGAGTGTCAGATAGCAGTGAGTGGCCAGGTAGTAATGAGCGTGATTCGAGGGTGAATGTGGAGTTCGCTTTGGGCAGAGCGGTACTGGAAGTGTTAGGTTGCCATTGAGAGATTCCGCAGCCTGAGGGAGGGGCAGCCAGCTGGAACGACGAGCGACGGTATGCAGATGCCAGAGTAGTCGGTGTGAGGACTGTTCTCTCGAGCTCCGGGGAGTCGCTGGGCCGGTAAGACGACAGATGTGTAACGTCTTCCACGGAAGAGAGATAGAGACCCTGAGAGAGGTGCAGACCGTCGCAGAACGGGTTCATCGCGTCCAGGTTCGAGGGAGCTAACCGGAAACTAGATTTGCCCAGAGACGAAGCAAACAAGTCAACGGGAGCTTCCAAGTCCATCTTGTGGTGATCAGGCTCCAATGTTAGCCAGCCTCGATGTATCGCTAAGGTCAGCCTCTTAGCGGATGTCAGCCGATAGCAGTAGATCTGGAAGGATCCCCTCGAGTCTGTCAGCCTCAGTCTCAGTCGAGACGGGTTGAACTCTCTAGGGTTGGCCCGTCGCCTAAGATGTCACAATCTATACAACTCTCCAGTAGAGTTGTGGATCATAAAGCAGTGGAAACGGAAAGTTGTATCGCGGGTTTGTAGCAAACGCTGCCGTAAACCAGCGGCACCGCCGAAGGAGGATGGTGTACAAGGGCAAGTTGACAAGCGCCCATACACATGTGTCCAATTATGAGTTGGTGTCGACTGGTGCCACAAGGTGCACTCACACCACTTCGAGGAAGTTACGGTTCGAATATCATTCTCGACCACTGCAAGCACTAGGACATTACAGCCAGTACATCTTTCACTACAATCTCATGCAAACCATCCCAACCTGTCAGAACTCGATCAAATGTTACGGAAAATGAGAGAGAAGTAGGCCTTGAGGTCATCCGCCTCGAAGACGTATGCACCGATATATGTATCAGGCCGCACCGCAACAATAGTCACCTTGCCCTCCTCGGCGTAGTATGCTCCATACGCGTACCCTTGACTATCGTGATATCCGACGGTCCCATCTCGCGCCTTGGGAACACCGCCGCGAGCGAGGACGACGACTTGTGCAGTGCCCTCCGGCAGAGATTGCACAGTCTTGACGACGGCGTCGATCTGCTTGTCCGCGTCGGGGGTCTCGGGCGAGAAGATGAGCACGGTATGCAGAGTGGTCTTGAAGATGTCATGCAGCCGAGTCTCCTTTCCGGATGCGTCGACAAGCCCAGGGGCGCCAGGGACACGGTCGCCCGCATGAACGGGTTCGCCAGGGTACCCCACATATGCCCTGGCCTTCAAGGCGGCCTCGTCAAGGCCTCCTTGTCCTCGGGCGTCGAGGACGATGGGACTCCAGCGGTAGTTGATATCGAGCTGGAAGAGAGCTTTGTTTCGCCACTGCAGGAATGCGGAGCGGTTGTTGTCTGCCTCCCGTAGGGCCTCGTCTTTCTCAGAGACGATGTGCCCGTAGAGCTCGGTCGTGTTAGATAACATCTGGGCGACGACGGGAAGGCGCTCCGCTTCAAAGCTGGAGAGGAGCTCGGGGCGTGCGTAGCCCTTGTACACGAGAGCGATCTTCCAAGCGAGGTTGAACTGTCGGAAGGCGATGCATTGTAAGTCTATGAGTTTTTGCGATGAGGCAAAGCATAGCGCCCACCGAATCCTGTATACTGGTGTTCAAACCTTGGCCGCCAGTGGGCGAATGGACGTGGGCGGCATCTAGTCATTAATCAGTTAGGATTGATGCGCCGAAGACCAACAGTATCACCCACCTCCGACGATGAAAGCACGACCAGAGTGAAACTTGTTAACCATCCGCATTTTCGGTCTGCACAGGCGTACATGATCAAAAAAAATGCAACACAAGATGATGTGACCGCAGCGTACTTACTTCCAGTAGCTGATCGAGAGGAATCTCTTGAATTTGAGGTCACGACGACCGGTGTTCTCGTAGAAGAAGTTCACGAACTTCTCTGGATCGGTCAGGTCGACAGGATCGAAGTTGACGCCGACGATACCGGCGTGAAAGTGGTTCTCGCCGTCACCAGATGCGCGGATCGTGACGCTGTAGTTTCTTGCTATGAGCCACGGAAGAGTTTACAACATGCGAAGTACGTACGTGAACCGCTCAGGCTCGGACCAAAGGTGCCAATACTATGAAATTGACTGGTGAGCCTTCGTACGCTGTTGTACTCAAGGTTATACCTCACATCATCGGACAGACCCTCAAGCTCTACATCTGCCCATACTTGACCATCAGCCTCCTTGGTCTGACCCGCAAAGGTCGCGCCGATCAACCTCTTCGTCACTCCTAAAAGGGTGTTTGAATACATAAATAGCGGGTCGGCGATAGATCATATATCTTACCTCTAGCACCGTCAGCCCCAATGACATAGGCAAACCGAGCCTTCTCTACTTCCTCATTGTTTTTCTTCAGGGTAGCCGTGGCGCCTTCGTCGTCCTGCACCAGATCTACCAATTCGGTTGCAAGATCAACGTTCACGCCAAGATTAGAGAGATGCTTGCGGAAGATTCCCTCGAGGCGGTACTGGCCCAGAGAGACCTTCTTCTCGCCTACCTGTGATCGAAGTCAGTACATCGAAGTGCACGATTGACCTCTACTCAGAACGTACAACAGGCCTGTCAGGAGTGGGCGTCATCGGCTCCCAAAGCTTCCACGTCTTCTGCGGCTCAGTGCCTCCAGGGAGCTTGTACGACACCATGTCGGGGAGGCTCGAAGCGATTTTCAGGTAGTCATCCAGCATCCCGAGGTAGTAGTAAATCTCCAACGACCGCGCCTACAGTATAGTCAGTGACTAGACCAGAGGTATGTCTTTCGGACTGATCGTACATGAGCGCCAGCTCCGCGGGAAGCGTGGTGAAATTCAGGGAGCTTCTCAACGATGCGGACGGGGACACCATTCTTGGCGAGGTTCAACGCAGCCATCAAGCCTGCGGGTCCGGCACCGACCTAAATGAAAGATGAGTTACGGTGTGATGAACATTCCTATGCTATCATAAAGGAGAATAGGGCTCACCACAAGGACGGGGTTAGATTCTGGCTTCGACATTGCGGTTCAAAAAATTAAGGGTATAGATCCTCGAGTCTGACGCTTTGTGAGAGTTCGCAATGTGAAGCTAGGAGGGAGTGAGATGCCAAAGCACAGAGACATCTGTGCCTATTTATACTGCAGAGGACCTGCTACTTTGGTGGCCCAGCGGCGGAAGACCTTCCGTTGATCGCACGGGTATCTTGCCTGGAAGCCGACTTGCGCGTCCATCCTCTATCGCAGTCTCGTAGAAGCCGCGCATGAGGGTGAACAGAAGCCAGCGCAGAGCCAGACCCAGCTTGTGCCGCGTCCATGGGAAGATAATTCGTCTTCATGCGACGCCGTCGGGCGCGCACGGCAACAATTTCTTCGCGAGCCGTGGGGGTGACCATCTTCGCGACACCTGCCAGCGCCACAAGTAGAATATACCGAAGCACCGCGCATTGTTGCTGCGCTGCAGATCTTGTCGGCATACCACATGCATAACGTATTCTTTGAGACTGGTCACAATTTGAATACCGGTGACATCTGTCGCGGTAGTACCTCGATTACTATCACGGCACCGGAAGTGCAATCGCAACAGAAGTGCAACTTCTGCAATTCCCGTACATAGACTCGTCTGGATCTCATACAAAAATTGGCATTGTGTTCAGCTTGCATTCTCATGCCTATATGCAAAAAATGACGGAAATTGGCGGACACATCATCAAGATTTTTGAATAAGAGTGCGCCGGGGGTAGGACCGCTCTGGTATAGAATCCGCTCGGCACTTTGCTATGTTGCACCGATCACTAAATCATTTCACACAAATATCTGAGAGTACTACGCCAATACTCCTATATAATATCGAAGCGAATGAATGCCGCATTCGTGTGTGGACGAAGAATCAGTGGCCGTAAGAGCAAAGAGCGTGACAATCCGCCACAATCTCCCAAGTCGGAGTTTGTATGTAGCAGCGGAGACGCACACCCAGGATATCCCAGCTGGCATATGCCGAAGCGGAGATAATGTCGGCATTGTAGCCGCCCGTGACTCTTAGCGTGACTCACCTCCCCGAACACTTCTGTTGCGACTCATGCTGAGGCTCTCCTTATCGTGCATCTCACCCTTTTCTCCCAAAAAAATTGGAGAGGGTAGCCAAGAAGTTCAGGATACTGTTTTTTCAAGTTTTGGTGCCCACAGACTGTGTGTGGGACGAGGGAGTTGAGTAAGAAGCAAGAAGTTGCACTTCCGGTGCCGTGATAGTACTTCAAGTCGCCGCTCAACATTCCATGGTGCCTGGATCAGATGGAGGAGCCTGAGGCTCCGTTGCTGGCATCCTGATGAAATCAACGCGAAACTTATCAGATACGGCCTCGACCTTGAACTAGGGTAAACCTCTTACGTCTGCCAACACCAGGCCGAAAACGCTAAGAGTTGCCTCGCATTGGCCTCGCTATTGGCAAGCTTTACCCGTGCACTAATGACGACAACGCGAGCTTGATGGACGCAGCTAGTATTGCGTGCATACCTCATATTCCTGTCCTCAAGTCTATGCAGCCGTCAATAGCAATGATAGTACCGATTCAAGCAGCAATCCGGACAATACGGAGTATTTGAGTGAGGTATGCGAGACCTTCGGGCCCAAAAGGCGCCCATTACCATAGCCGTGCGGGACTTGCTAATATTGAAAGCCGTCGAGCGCCGGCAGGACGCGCAAACTGACGCGAGAGAACGAGCCGTCGGTATATCATAGCTCAACATGCGTGAGGCACTGCGGACTTGCATTGAGTATGTCAGCTATCTGCACGACCTCGGTGAATTTACGGCCAAAGCACCGAGACAAGGCAAACTAGGGCCGGTTGTGTGAATCGACGGTAGTAGCCAGGAAGGACGGTCAAGGAGCTTGACAAATCCATCATGTTTTCTTTATGCACGGGGGCACGCGTCGGGGTGGGCGAGTGGTGTGCAATAAATACTAGCTAGTGATCTCGTGAATAGGTATTATGTAGCGTGTTATACATGTAGTAGAGCTGCAGAGCGGGTACGCAAAGAAACGGGCCACCGAAATCGACAAGAGAGCGTGTACAGTGCAACGTTCATTGCCCGAACGCCGCCGCGAGGAACTGTTCGATCTGCTTCTTGTGGATCGTCTTGCTGCCAGTCGCGACGGAGCTCGTCGGCTCACGACCGGCGTAAAGCGGGTACTTGCCCTTGTGGTGCTGGGTCTCGTTCGCGGCGGTCATAATGCGAGGGCCGACGTACGTCCACGCGCCGTTGTTAAGCGGCTCCTCCTGGCACCAGAGCAGGTCTGCGTTGGGGTACTTGTCAAGATGGGGGGTGAGCTGTGGATCAAAAGTTAGTGGGTTGCTCCAGGCACGGATGAATCGGAACACGGACAAGGTCATAGGGGAACGGCGAGATCTGCTCAACCCTGCTGATAACGACGTCATTGATGCCCTTGTCCTCACGTTCTTGCATGAGCGTGTGGTAGACTTGGCCTGCGAGAGAGATAGCATCAGCTATAGCGATATCCGGCGTATATTCGACACTACAAACCTGTGCAGAGGATATGGCGGCGGATCTTCTCAGGCGCGACCAAGTTCTCGGGATGAGGGTCGGGGATGTAACGCTGGAAGTGCGTATCGTCAGTCATCTCCGAGAGCTCGGAACGAGCCTTCGGGTGACGAAGGAGAGACTTCGAGAAGAAGAGGATCAACTGTATACCAGGTAATCAGTCTTCATGTAGCGTCGGTACTATGAAATCACAAAGACGAACCGGCTTGCGGAAATCGCGGTGGATCTGACGACGAAGGACGTGGAACTAGAGGAACAAAGTTGTTAGAAGACGTTTTGACCATTATCCGTCTGTACGCACGTAGTTCGCCGGCGTGCTGAAGAAGACACGTCAGTCAGGTAGAATACTTTGGAAAGAGGGGGACACACTTACGTTGGGTAGACAACCTGCATGTTGCAGTCCTGGTGCTGCCTCTCAATCTTCTCAGGAGTGGGGAAGACGTGAGGATGGTCATCGCAAAGCTGGAGGAAGCGCTCGAGACGTCCGCTGGAGTGCTCCGGACCCTGGCCGTCGAAACCGTGGGGCAGGTTCACGACGAGACCAGTGCGCTGGAGCCATTTCCGCTCACCCGAGGCAATGAACTGGTCAATGATGCACTGCGCGTTGTTGGCGAAGTCACCGAACTGCGCCTCCCAGATGGTCAACGAGCTGGGCGAGACAAGGGAGTAGCCGAGCTCGAAGCCCAAGCAGCCAAACTCGGACAGCGAAGAGTTGCAGACGACGAAGCGGGCCTGGTCTCCGCCGAGGTTGTTGAGCGGGACGTACTGCTGCTCATTCTCCTGGTCGTGGATAACGGCATGACGCTGCGAGAAGGTACCGCGCTCAACATCCTGACCGGACACACGGACGTGGATCTTCTCGAGAGCCAGAGTGCCGAAGGCGAGAGCCTCAGCGGTCGCCCAGTCAATGTTCTTGCCCTCTTCAACAGTCTTGCCACGGTTGGTCAGGATACGAGCAAGGTTACGGTGGGGGCGGAAACCTTCAGGGAATGTAGAGATGACCTTGCCGATGCGCTTGAGGGTGTCCTCAGAGGTTCCCGTAGGCCGGGTAGGCAAAGTCTTCTCGGCGAGCTCCTTGGGAGAGGGGAAGCCAGGCCACGAAGCAGAAAGCCATTCTTTGCTGGAAGGAACGTAGTCCTTGGCGCCAGCAGCAGCCTTCTCGAGCATGCCCCACACCCACTTCTTGTGCTCCTCGATATCTTTCTCCGTGAACGTGCCACGCTCGACGAGGAACTTGGTGTACTTCTGAAGAGTCGTAGGCTGCTTCTCGATCGCCTTGTACATCCGTGGCTGCGTGAAGCTAGGCTGATCGGTCTCGTTGTGGCCGTGGCGACGGTAGCAGACAATGTCAATAACGACATCCTTCTTCCACTTCGCGCGCCAGTCAGCAGCAAGCTGGCAGACAAAGTTGACTGCTTCGACGTTGTCACCGTTCACGTGGAAGATGGGTGCGTCGATGGCCTTCGCGATGTCAGACGGGTAGGGAGTCGAACGCGCGAAGCGAGGGTCGGTGGTGAAGCCGATTTGGTTGTTGACAATCATGTGGATTGTTCCGCCCGTGCCGTAGTTCGGCAGGTTGTGGAAGCCCATCGTCTCGTAGACGACACCCTGGCCGGCGAAAGCCGCATCGCCATGAAGTAGTACGCCCATGGCTGAGTTATGGGCCTGCTCATCCTGCTCGAAGTGCTGGAGAGCACGAGTCTTGCCGAGCACAACGGGATCCTCGGCTTCCAAGTGCGAAGGGTTAGCCACGAGCGAGAGCGCGACTTTCTTGCCCGACGGGGTGGGGCGGACGTAGTTGGCGCCCAAGTGGTACTTTACGTCACCGGCGGGGAAGTCATCGTCCTCAGCGGTGCCCGAGAACTCATTGAGAATGGCCTCGATCGGTTTCCGGATAACGTTCGCGAGCACGTTCAGACGGCCACGATGAGGCATGCCGATAGTGACGTGCTTGACACCGTGCTCAACGGAGCGGTCGATGAGCGCCTTCATACCAGGGATGAGAGACTCGCAACCTTCGAGACCGAAACGCTTCTCGTTGGGGTACTTGCTCGCGATGAATTTCTCGAACGACTCGGACCAAATAAGACGATCGAGGACCATGCGCTTCTCCTCGACGGTATAGTTCCAGGGTTTAGGAATCTCCACGCGCTCCCGGATCCAATCGCACTGCTCCTTGTCGGGAATGTGGACGTACTGGATACCAATCGCGCCGCCTATTGTGCCTCATAAGAACGCGTTGCGCGACTTTTCTTATCCCAGTGACTCACAGTATATCCGCTTGCAGACCTTGATGATCTCGCCCAGAGACATAGTTTTCCTGTCCTCCGTCGCGAAGTGGGGAAGGATACCAGGACCTAGGGTGATCTGCTTGTCGAGATCGCGCTCGGTGAAGCCATAGCGGCTGAGCTCGAGTTCAGGAGGGTGCACAGAGTTGAGATCAGGGTCAAGGATGCCGAGGGGGTCAAGGTCCGCAACATGATGTCCGCGCACTTGGTAGGCACGAACGAGCAGTTGAACCTGCGCAGCTTTTGAGAACGCGTCAATCAACACGTCGAGGATAGTAGCAACGCACCTTCAGATGGTCGTCGAGTTCAGCACCACCCCTGGTGTGCAAAGCCGGTGCGCCGTCAGTCGGCGTGGGAACAAGGCTGGGAGGGGGCTGGAATGCCTGCTGGCTGGGTAGGCCCTTGTCCATACCCGAAAAGTAGACATCCCATGACGCGTGGACAGACTTGGGATCCTGCCTCCAAAGTCTGTACATCTCCTCGACGTAGTAAGCATTGGTTCCGTTTGCAAACGGGTCGTTCGGTGAAGGAGGCTTGGCCGCGGTCGCGAAGGAGCGGACCAGAGGTTGAACTCCGTAGCGGAAACGGTGCCCGTGCGCCTGCACGACGCGAGGAAGACGAGCGAGTCTGTGCATCGTTGAAGACACCTGCTAGACGTCGCTCGTGGTGGTGGTAGGAAGGAAGGAAGGTGGTGGAGGTCGGGTAAGACGACGTGGACGAGTGGAAAGCTGCTGATGACGAGCAGAGTCCCTTTTTGGGTTGAGCATGAGCCTGTCGTCGGCGCAGTGAACCGACGTGACCTCTCTTCGGACTGCCCGGCGCTCATTCGCTCCTTCCTCGTTCCGTTCCATTCCCTCAGCGAATCAATGTCCGTCTATTATGTATGTAATACGCGTCCATTGAACATTCATCATGTGCACGGACACGGACGGTTGGTTAGAGAAAATGTATAAAGTACAAGAGAGCGCATACAAGACAAAACTACGCGGTAGACAGTGACAGACACATCGGCGGATACAGTGGGAGGAGCCAGGATAGTCCAGCCAATCGGGAACCAGCCCGAGGCACTACGCATAGCCTCACAGAGCCATCGTGATCCCAACGAGGACCGGCCAGAAGATGAACACCAGGCGAAACTTGAAGCGCTCCATATCGAACATAGGCCGCTTGCCCAGTGCTGCAGTTGCTGCACCCGTTTGCACGGACAGGCGTGGCTCGTCTTCTTCGATCGTCAGCGGAGGTGCAGTAGTAGTAGGTCGCATAGTAACAGGTGTCGGCTTCAAGGTTGATACGATGGTAGCGTTAGGGAGTACCAAAGTGAGTATCGGTGTGCTGTAGGTGACGGTGGGCGCGCTTTCGTTGTGCGCATCAATCGTCAGGCCATCAAGGGGGGAGATAGTCGCCATATTTATGATGGAGAAGTCCGCGGTATAGATTGTGAGTGGTGGTTGGTAACATATGAAGCGCATGTGACTGCGAACAGTGTGCTTAGCGACAGAAAACGCAGGATAACCAGATAATGACCGACTAGTCTGAACCATTATGTTTCAGTGAGGGAGATATCCATACGTCCGTTGACAGACTTGTCGGGTCGACTCCGCGGGCCAACGTCACGACATAGCTCTGTATACATTTCACAGATGTGAACTTCTTCAACTGGCAGACACCCCAAGGACATACCTCTCCAACGTACAACTTTATGTCAATGGGGCCCATGTCGCTAACGGATGGTCGGCTCGAGTCATCGGTCCAAGTAACACTCGCCATGCGGCCCGCGCTCAGTACAGTGTCTGAAACAGGACTAGTGCCAAATATCCCAGCAGTAACAGAGGAGACTGAGAGGAGAGCTGTAAGAAGTAGTTGGCTAAGCATTGATATCCTCATGACAGTGAGCAGTCCAGCTGCACGATTTGCAGTTCCACAGAGGGTGAGGACCTGTCAGATGGGTCTGAGGTACCTCAAGAAGCCGCAGAGACACTAGCAGGTCAGTTAGTACAGATTCCAAGCCAGATCCCAGACGAGATTCCAGACAACGAACGCAGGCGAACGTAGGAGGATGTAGGAAGAGTCCAAGGTTGATAGTACCAGCGTCTATTCCAACGCGATGATGACCATACAATGGGGTTATGGTTCGCCATGAGCATCGGCCGTCGGGGCGTCGGGACCAATTTGACGTACATACTGCTCAGACAGGGAACGTATCTCAGTGGTGCGGACAGCTACAGATGTAGTATTTGCATGTCAAGATGAACAGGTCGTGGAAACTTCAAAGGACGTATCATGGCGTTAGAGCCTGAAGGCGAGCTGTGCAGAGTTAGTCGATGTGATGGACATTGGACATGCGCTGGTGGCTGAAGTCAGGACGATCAACTGTCCCTGTTCTGCGCTCTGACGCGCTTACCTGCTCTCCTACAACAACCTACTATCTGGTGCTCAACGGCGATGCCTACGAACTTCTGAATATCTGGGACTCTGGTAGCTTCCACATTTTGACTTGCCTTCACCGGCCATGCTTCGGACTCTTCTTACACCGCTGAGTGCTCGCTTTTCGCTCCCCTCGCCCCTTTCGCCCCGTCCAAGCACTGAAGCTCTCGAGGAGCCTGATGAGCTGGACCCAGAGGACTTTGCGAGAGATGTTCTCGTAGAGCTCATGAGGAACGCTACGGAGAGGCTCAAGACGGCGGATAGTCTACCAGAACGCATAGAGGTGAGCGGTGTCCCCCCTCGTTCCATGCTCGTTCCTTCAACACCTCACCGGATGATAGGTCTTGAATGAGATTCACAAAATCATGCTGCAAGATGCATGCACGAAGGATGTCTTCAGAGAGATGGACGGCTTCCTGGTACTAATGAGCGTATTGTCAACAATTCATCCGACATTCACCAAGGAGACCCGCGAAGAGGCTGCTAGCTCGGAACTTCTCGAGGCAACGCGTCTCGTGTTTGTTATTCTCTCGGAGGTGCTACACAAACACAATGAGAACGCGGCGTATTTCAAGGTACCCATGGCGTGTATAGTCACGCGTCCGCACTGCTCACAACGATGGTTTTAGACTGCAGTCGGACACGAATCTTTCGCCCAAGCCACCCTTGCTCTGGTGTCAGATGCTCGCACCATCAAGCAGACCGTCAGCTTCCTAACTTGCCTGGCACTTCACAACTTCGCATGGAGCAGGTTCTTCTTGCACATCACCGGGGCGGACTATGCGGCTGTGGACGCGAAATTCCAGGAATTCTCAACGCAGCTCGGATTGATCCACGTGCCCGAGGCTCTGCTCGTGCTTTATGACGCGGTCACACGACCTACACAGGAGAATGCGTTGCTGCGCTACATGGGTACCAAACTACTTGAACGCCTGACCCTGCACAAGCACAGAAACCAATGCGTACTCAGTAGCCTAGGCCTGGAGAGATCGCTCTTCGAGAGGCTCTGCGGTTCAAAGGCCCTTGTGCAGCAGGAACGGAAAGTAGTGCAGAAGCTGCTCAAGCGGCTGTTGGACCATAACGTTCGCACAGAGGATGCGAGGCTCATGTTTCAACGGGTTATACGTAAAGACGACACCTTGGACCCTGACGTGCTAGAGGTCCTTCGTGCTGGGATGAAGGTCAGGTGGCCAGAACACTTCTCTCTCGAGTCCCCGGCCGCAATACGCCTCACAAAGACAGGCACACGCGCGCTACCTGCCACTGGCTTCACGTTCTTGGTACGCAGTCATGATATGCCTCGTACGTGCACATCGTGAATTCGGTCCTAATATCTTTTAGGCATGGCTCTGGATAGAACAGGTGCCGCGAGACAAGAAACACAATATATTCTCGATCGTCTCGGGCGAGCGTACACTGTTCTCGCTGAAGCTGCGTCCAGATGGCTTGCTTGACTGTGAGAGCACTGGCAACAAGGAGCCTGCCGTGCTGAAAGCATCCCTTGCGAAAGGGAGGTGGGCGCACGTTGCTCTCGTGCATTACCCTCATCGCGGGTCTAAGCCGACCATCCGTACGCATAAACATTTCCTGGCGCGTTGAGGAGTGCCTTACGTATTCACAGGACTTTTCGTCGATGGACATATGGTCGACTCGGTGAATTGGCAGTATCCCAGGGGCGACACCAATGGCATCGATCGTCCCTATACGATCGGCGATAATTCACCGGATGCCTGTCTCAATTGGTGTTTGGCATCAGCCTACCTGATTTCCTTGCCTCTCTGTGAGTGAAGTTCGGGTAGTGTATGCCATAGCGACTGACACGCACAAACAGCGGACGAGCTTCCCCGCTTCATCCATGATCTCGGACCACGCTACGTTGGGCGGTTCCAGGCTGCGGACCTCATTCGTTTCCTAACATACGAAGCGGCCACCGCCCTGAATATCTACCTATACGCGCGTGCGGAGCAGAGTCGTGGATCTGCGTCCGAAGTCAAGAGCCTCATCAATTCGTTCAAGCATGGTGTGGGCCTAAGCGAGGCCAACATTGTCTTCTCTCTATCTCCGGCTACAACTCTGTTCGAAGACAAGAACACTGGCGAACTGAATGATGCGGCTATGGACGGCGACGTCTTCGTGGCACGCTGCAATGGCTTAGATCTAGCTATGTGGGAGATCGGTGGAGCCGCAGTCTCATTACGCCTCGTTCAGCTAGCGAACGTAAGTCTTCTGCTGTATCATCATTCGTCGTATGACTACATGTTCCTGCACAGAATCCCCACGAGGTCTCTAGGGCTCTTGGCATCTTGACCGATGGACTTCGTAACAGTTGGCAGAACTCAGAAGACATGGAACGGCTTCGTGAGTGTGCGGTTGATTGCGTGAATTGCATCATAGCGCTCACGTCGCGGGCAGAGGGCTACGACATACTCGCCGAGATTCTGCGCAAGAAGTGTCAGCTCATCAACATGACGGGTTTCGAGACCCTGTTCGAATTTCTGGGTATGAACTTCAAATCGCCCGAGTAAGTTGCGACCGGTTTCCTACCTCGAGGTTATTGCTGAATGCGACCAACCAGCCATTCAACGATCGTCAATACCACGGCGTACCGTGCGATTGCGCTGGACTTCCAGCTGTGGTCGCGCACCCGTCAAGAGATCCAGTTGGTGCATCTTGAGCATTTCTCAACCCTACTAGACAGCAGTCGGCACAAACGGTTCAACGTGAAGCAACGCATGGGCAAGATGGGTGTGGTTCGCAAGCTGTTGTTCGTGCTTCAGACGGACTGGTACAACCAGGATATGCTGCCTTTCTTGCTCGACGCCCTTCGCATCGTCGCAGAAGCTAACTTCTCGATAGACGAGGCCATCCGCCCCATCGTCTCCTATCTAGCTGCCAACCTACACGAGAGTAAGCGTCTACCATTTTCTGTGAACCAGTGTCGCTCAACCATGTGTAGCGAGCAACGGCGCCAGCTCTCCTCGTTCGATCATGTCCCGTATAGATCATGTCAATGCCCAGTACAAAGCTGAACAAGTCTTCAAGATGCTGGTGTCAATACTGGATAATCCGACCATGTTCAACAAGTTTACTGCCGCTTTGCCGCTTACTCGCATCTGCCTCCTGTTGCTCGGTGATCGACCGTCGTCTACCACGGCGACACTTGTGCTACGTTTGATTTCCATCGCTTTGGGCATGTCGACATCGTTCAACAGGAAGTTCGAGCTCGTCAGTGGGTGGAACGTTCTGAAGCTGGTGCTTCCCTATGGATGGGACTCGCAAGTCCAGGACGCGACCTTTGACGTGCTGCTCGGCCGAAGTCGGGACAAGCGGGAAATCGTTCCTACTGTCGTGTGCCCGCACATAGTCCCCACTATATTTGCTTCATTGAAGATGGCTTTGGATTTGAGCCGCGTATCCGATGACCCTGAAGGTACGCGACCCAACCCTTGAGATATTCCGCTCCCTACACTTTTTGATGCTTGTTTTCTCGTAGTTCGTGCTACTGCGACGTCTACGGTGGAGCACCTTCTGGAGGCACTCATTGACATCCACTCTTCGAGCCCGACGTTCCGCGAGGTGTTCAGGTCTAACGCAGTCACGCAGTCGTTCATCGATGCTTACAAGATGTTCGCCACATCTGTGGCCCATTCTGCTGAGATCGATCAGGGTACCGTTAGGGTGCTGGAGAAACTGTCGCATTTGGGTCTGAGTATCGCACTTGATAATGCAGTCGCCGTTGGTCAGAAGCAGGAGGTGTGTCTCAATTGACTGTCTTACAAGACGTCATTCATTGATTTTTGACTTGTGACAGATCATGGATGTCCTCCAGGCCGCAGAGGCGGTTCTGAATCCTCGTGCCTCGCAGGAAACGAGTATAGATCCGAGCGCGGTAGTGGGTACTAAGGCGCGTCGGCGACGCATGGCGTCCGTTCGGTTGAGCATGCAGCTTGGTGAGAGTGCCGTGAAGCGGTCGATCATCCGGATACGGGAATGGCGCAAGTCGGTAATTGTAACAGAGAAGAAGCGGTTACGCAAGACGATCCTCGATCTGTGTGTCTGATTTGTCGTGGTCTTTCTCCACCCCGCTGATCATCATTTCAGGCGTGAACACCACAGACAGGTAGCTTCATTGACCGAGTGGTCTACCGTCTTGACCACAGAACGTGGATTGTGGGCGAGGTCCGATCTTGTACCTCGATGGCGGCTGGACGAGACCGAAGGGCCCTACCGAGTGAGGTGCGTGCATCTCTTCGTACGACATTCGAGGCTGTCCTGACGCCTTGCAGGAAGAGGCTGGAGCATGACGGCGAAGAACTACCTTGCTCAAAGGTGGATCCCAATCAGCAGATTGGTGACGTCCAAGAGCTCGATGTAGACGCACGTTCTATCACGCAGATCGAAGTTCCACCGTGGTCGGAATCGTACGAACTATCGTCTACCGACGTTGACGGTAAGCCACTACGTACGCGTCCTCCCGTCTTGTGCTTAACATGCCTGTAGATCAACTTGGAGAGGAGATTGTGGATGACAAGCACCGGCGTGTAAGGCATGAACTTGAGCCAGGAGATGTCATTGATGCTGTGAAGACGGTTGCTCGAATTTCCGGAGTTGACTCTGCCCGTGAGTGCTGCTAGTGCACTTGAGACTGTCGACAGTGCTGACGCTAATTAGCCGGACTGCTCATCTTCGGTCGAAGTCACCTATATATCCTCGATGGTTTGGTGGAGAATGATGACGGCGAAGTCATCGATGCGCACGATGCTCCGCGGAAATTATTCTTTGTTCCGGGCAGTATCGTCGATCTCAGCGGCCATCAACGAGCTCAGCGATGGTAAGGTACCTTCCAAGCTCGGTAGTCACCCTTACTCAAACCAGCGCAGGCCCCACGATCAGATCATGAGCTTCAGCGACCGTACATTCCTTTTCCGAGATGTCGCGTACGTTGCACTTGGAACCGCTAACGGCACAATCCGCAACTGACCCTTGTCTTATCCAGCTTGGAGATCTACTTCCGAGATAGCAGGTCCCTCCTTGTTGTGTTCCTCGACCGAAAGCAACGGCACGAGATCACAGGCCGGTTGAACAACATCATCACCCGCCTCGGAGGTGATCCTCTCACACCAGGCCTTCTCAAGTCGCCATTTGTAGGCCGACTGAGCGCCAAGGTTTCCTCAGCGTTCAGCGCGAAGGTTCTGTCGGGCTTCAATCAGGATGAACTATCGATCGCGCAGAGGAAATGGCAATCACGAGAGATATCCAACGTAAGCCTATGCATTTTGATCTACGGATATGGCACTGACATCAATAGTTCACATATCTGAGTATCCTCAACCAAGTATCTGGGCGCACTCCGAGCGATGCAACGCAGTACCCTGTCTTCCGTATGTCGTTATACATACGTCGAGTGATCCTTGGCTATATCGTTGAACTCACATTCCATAGCCTGGGTTCTGAGTGATTATACGTCAAGCAACCTTGATTTGTCATCTCACAAAAGTTTCCGAGAGTACGTGTGTCATTTTGACGACTTCTGCGAAAAAGAACACTCATCATCTCGATAGCTTGTCGTTGCCGATGGGTGCTCTCACACCTGCTCGGCAAGAAGCCGCTCGATCGCGCTACGAGAGTTTAATGAGTGTTGGAGAGAAGCCCTTCCACTACGGCACTCATTTCAGCTCTTCTATGATCGTCTGCCACTTCTTGATCCGCATTGAACCTTTCACCCATATGTTCAAGACCTTGCAGGTTAGCCAGTATCCGCTCCTGGGTTAACATATCTGATGAGAGCATACGGACGTTATTAGGGAGGAGATTGGGATTTGCCCGACAGGCTGTTCAGGTGAAAATGTCCGCTGCCCGCACTTTGCGTTCACTGACTGAGTGCGCTGCAGTGATATCAGGAGAGCGTATACTTCTGCGGCACAGGACATCCGTGGCGATGTTCGCGAGCTGATCCCAGAGTTCTTCTCTTGCCCTGAGTACGTTTCTTCTCTCCGCAATTAATTCGTCCCTAATGAGTGGCGCGTTCAGGTTCCTTGAGAATTCTGCCAACTTGGACTTTGGTGTGCAACAGAGTTCCGGTGAACGGATACACGATGTCAAATTGCCCCCATGGGCAAAGCAGGATCCTCTGCTCTTCATCGTCCTGAATCGCAAGGTGGGTGTTAAGAAATCTGCTACATGTCTAGCTTCTGATGAGGATTTTAGGCGTTGGAGAGCGACTACGTCAGCGAGCATCTACCTCAATGGATCGATCTCATATGGGGGTGCAAGCAGGGCGACCCCGAGTCATGCAACGTCTTTCATCCGCTGAGTTACGAAGGCGCGATCGGTATGTCGCCAGCGACATGTTGGTCCCGTACAAGGATTCATGTCTTTCTTGCAGATCTTGACGCAATTACCGACGAGCTCGAAAGAGAAGCCACTGTTGGGATCATCCATAACTGTATGTCTGATTGTGTTACTCCGCCACCTCTTTCTCATCGCGTTGCACATCCTCTCAGTCGGTCAAACCCCCCGAAAGATCTTCTCGACGCCGCATCCTCCTCGCAATATGCACGGCAACTCATCTCTTCCTCTCGGCATTATCTACGGTATTGCGGAGGACTACCATCTATTAACCCAGACGGCGAGGCCTCTGAAGGGTGCGTCTATCTCATAGAGGCCGTATCAGCGTCGCGCTGTAACCCCCTATATACAGATCTGGGATCCGACCAACCCGTGCGCGAACTTGTACTTGATATCATTGGGCAGCAAGTCGTACCCTGTTCTGATGGCATGTTGTGTGTACCTTCACGCCCTCATGAGGCAGTGCTATGGGACAGTAGTGCAGCCTCGACTGGGGCTCTCCAGGTCGTGGTAGACCGCAAGGTAGGCACGCATGTCTACTACAGTACTATCAATACGCTGACGCCTTACTATAGATATCTCAAGTCGTCGAATCTGCGTTCTGCTCTTGCGCCGCGTTCGCTGATGTGGAGACGCTTGTCACTGGCTCAACGGACAACATGGTCCGACTGTGGCATGTAGTGCGAAACGAGAGGAGCCGTGAACAGCCCATTGCATTGCAGCTGACTCATCTGATGCGCGGTCATACTGCCCGGGTGTCTTGCATTACAGCTTCTCGGAGTTGGTCATTGATTGTCAGTGGGTCTAAGGACGGTAGCGCCGCACTATGGGATCTGAACCGCGGCGTATACATTCGTTCTGTCTGGCACGGTGCCGGAGATCCCTACGAGGTCCACCTGGCCGCTGTCAACGAGAGCACGGTTCGTTGAGACATCTCAACGTCTGCACCCACCATTCATAGTCTGATGTCTTCGCAACCTTCCAGGGCTACATAGCGACATGCTCTCGACATAGACTCTGGTTACACACCATAAATGCTCGCCCTATCGCAAGCTTGGACCTCACCGACATTGCACCCTCCCCAATATACCCACCTATCACCTCGCTTGCATTCCTTGAACGCGACTATTCACATACGGATCTAATGGCCACCGGCGGGCCGGACGGCACAATCACTTTGAGGACATGGAACACGGACTCGACGCCCGAAGGAGAGAAGGCTCGGTGGGAATTTGTCTCATTGAAGACGCTCAAGGTAAAAACAGAAGGTCGCTTCAGGGCTTCAACGCCTTGTGTCACAGCCTTGAGATTTGTCGGGTACAGTAACATCTCTGTGCTCCCGCTCTGAGCTTTTGCTGACCGGTTGGTTCCCAGCGAGTCGCTCTTCCATGGGGAGGACACTGGAAAATTGTACGGATGGGAACTCCCGGACTAGCAGTAACTCCGGATATCCACGCTTTCAAATACTGTGGTAGCATGTACTGTATGATCTCACTAGATTCATACCCTCCTATTGTATCGCAAACATACTTCAAGGCGAGCAGACAGGCAGGCAGGGAGCAAGTCTCGGCGACAGTACTGACAGCTGAATCCTCGAAGGCAACCGTGCGAAAGTCACCGTGAGTTCTCATGTATAAACAGGCAAACAGTTTATTACATTCACTACCAGCTTTGTGTCAGCTCTAGGTACATTCGCGTGCGCTGGAGTGCGCCTGACACACTCTGGATGAGTGGTTCTTGAGAACAGGACGGTGGTCCGGGTTTTAGCGCGTCCTCTTCTATCGTCAGCTATCCGCATGACGCCCCTGGGCTTGCGGTTGCTGCCTAAGCAAACGAACGTGCGTGCAATGGAGAGTTTATCGCTCTATACAAAGCAAACACATCCTCTCGTTCGCTGTGGAGACGGGGTGCACATCGAACTGCGAAGATGATCATCCTGCCATCGAGTGTCTCTCTCCTTGTCGCAACTGTACAGCTAGCCGCGAGATGTTATGGGCGCTTCAACCCACTTCACCATTCTGGCGCGGCTTCACCATACTTCGACGCACCGGCACAATTTGGCATTCCTTCTTCCACCCCTCCGCAGTGCTTTGTGGACCGCGCGGCATACATTGTACGACATGGCTCGTGAGTGATCTGGACACCTTCACGCCTATCTGATTGCTCATGTCGACAATCGTGGACCCAATTTTCACAATCTACTAGACGTTTCCCGGAACCTGGCTCATTTGCAGGGTGGCAAGCGCTGTACGAGAAGTTCCAGAACAGCTCATATGTGGCTCGCGGGCCATTAGCGTTTATACCCTTTTGGACGCCGCCTGTGGACGACATACTCCACCAACCACTCTATTTGTCCTCTACAGGCGCTAGAGAGTCTTTTGACCTCGGTGTCGAACTCAGGAAGCGCTATGGCTTTACTTCCGGAGGCGACAATCTCACTGTCTGGTTCGCGCTTGTTTCCGTCGGCATCTGACGCGGGAGAACTCACAGCAGACTTGTCGCAGGACGGCTGGCCAGCAACGTGTTGTGGACACGGCCACTTACTTCCTCCAAGGCTATCTCTCCCAAGGCAATTACCTATCGAACTCTGCGGAAAACAGAGGTATCGTCATAGCGATGCCAGACTCTGTCAACTACACCTTCGCGGATTCCCTGACTCCGTCAAGTGGATGCCCGGCGTACAGTACTGGCGATACCTCTGCCAAAGCTTCCATCTTTCGTGCCACTTACCAAGGGAAAATAGCGAGCCGTCTCAACCGCTTTCTCGATGGCCTGGAACTCGCTGATAGCGACGTCGGTGTCATGCAAGACTTGTGTGGCTTCCAGGCCGAAATCAATGGGGACACTCGATTCTGCGACGTATTCACAGGTCAGGTCAACCCAATTGCTGAATGAACGCGAGCGCGCATCTCATAGCGCTTTCGCATAGAATCAGAATGGAAGGACTACGAGTATGCGCACGACCTCAACTACTACTACGGGTTAGTCCGACGTGGCTCAACGTTTAGAATAGGCTCTAATACCGATCACCACCATGACAGGTCTGGCCCTGGTAATCCTTTCTCTGCAACGGTTGGGTATCCATGGCTGCATGCAGTGACCGACCTCTTCGTATCTTCACCTAATCGTACAGAAGCTCGGCAGGACTTTGTTCCTCCAGCTCTCATCATGAGCTTCACGGTGACAATTGTCCAGGACTTCAGTCTTCCGTTTCCCAGCTTACGCTAGTCCTCTAGCACGACAATAACCTGCCACCAGTGGTATCCGCCCTGGGCGTCTGGAATTCATCAAGCGCACATGGCGTCTACCCTCTATCCGTCGAGGCCCCCAACCCTGGGCGCACCTTCCGGTCCTCGTATCTCGTGTCTTTCCGGGGATACGTCGCCTTAGAGCGGCTCTCTTGCCGATCTGACGCTACGTCCACCTCCGTCAAGCACGGCGCTAGACAGTCATTGGAATCCCAAGCCGCCCACACGAGCGCCCGAGTTCAGAAGTTTGTACGGATACGAGTGAGTGTGCACCCTCATATCACCCTGCATCCTGGCTCTCGTGCTGATATGATGCTTTATTGACGCGTTCTGCGACCGCACAGATCAATAATGCCGTTGTACCAGTCCCACATTGTGACACGGGCCCAGGGTTTTCCTGCCCACTGGGCGCCTTCGTTGCTCATACGCGGAGACGAGCTGTGGTCGCAGGAGACTTCGTGGATCGTTGCGGACTGAAGGGAGTGAAGAATGCCACAGGAGTTCTGGATATCTTTACGCAGGTTCCTTCCAGGATTGGGCAAACATATACGCTCCTCATGCCGCAGCCGTACGCGATTAGTCTCCCATAGTCGCTCTGAGACTCCTGCCTACTGTGCGGTGGCATGGCTGTATGCATTGGTACCAATGGTGTTGCGCGAAAATGTCGTCTTGTGCGTAGGACACTTAGTCTCGAGACCACACGACCGCTCAGCCTCGCGCTTGATGCGCGTGGGCGCGTACTCTCGGAATTGATGCCACGTTTTGACCAGTACGTGTGGCTGGAATTTTGCCGGCCTATATGTGTTTACGTCTACTTTTACCCTCCATAGATGAGTGTGAAGGATACTCTGTGCGTAGAGAGCTAGTCTGTGTGGTTTGTCATAGTATTACAAAGGATTACTTACAGAGATAAGTAAGGCTGAAAGGATTGTTATCTGATGGCGATCTCCGCGCGATTAGTTATGCAGGATCATAACGCTCATGCATACTCAGCCTCAGCCTTGCACTGCTCAATCCGTCCTCATCTCTTGACTCCTTAGACCTCCTGCACTCTCCGCGTCTCTCCTCTATACCTCTCTGATTCTCAGCGATGTCTTGGCAAGGTGAGACTAGCCCTGTTCATCGTCAGCTCGAGCACTCTCTCAACAACCGTGCTTGCCGTGGCACCGATGGATCATCTTTGCAGCATACGTCGACACCAACCTTGTTGGCAGTGGCAAGATCGTCAAGGCTGCCATCGTCGGCCTTGCTGGAGGTGTTTGGGCAGCTTCTGCGGGCTATACGGTATGCAATGATCTCCACCCTTCGCTTCCCGGGCGTGAACCTCAAATCGGATCTTGTCCGACCTAGCTGTCTGCCGATGAACAGAAGGCCATCGTCAGCGCGTTCAACAACCCCGACGAGGCCCGGGCGCATGGTATTCGCTTGGCTGGTCAGAAGTTCCTCACTCTTCGCGCGGACGATCGCAGTATCTACGGCAAGAAGGCGGTGAGTATTGAAGTCTGCACAGCCTCACGATACTTTCGAGCTGAGCTGAACACTCGGGCATCGCCATAGGCTGACGGGTGCATACTCGTGAAAACGAAGCAGGCCGTCCTCGTTGCAGAGTACGCCGCACCGATCCAGGCGCCTGAAGCAACGCCCGTTGTCGAAGGCCTGGCCGATTACCTCATCGGTGTTGGTTACTAGGTCTCTTCTTGCACTGCCAACCGGAAGGTTGTTGCGTCGATGGACGGAATTAGTCGTTACTGCTATCCTGGATGAAGATTTGACCTCAAACTGTACACAATCCACAATTTCGCTTTGACAATGGCATTCTATGTATTTTTGCGGCACGTAGTCCTGACTGCTACTGCACATTCTGTATCGTACGGTGCGTGGAGTTGTTCTTACTCGTCGTTCGGGTATGCTACACGTCAATGTAGAGATCACCGAACGTGTGCACTGCAGCTCGTGTTGAGAGTGAGGTCTGTCTCAGAGGTAGGTACTTGACGTAGTGAGGCGCCTATCCCGCGGTGGACCCACAACCTCGGTGCCAGCGTAAGCGATCTTGTAACGTAACCGCCACCCTTCACCTACCCGCCCTGCAAGTCACCCGAACTAATCTACGCGAGAATTCAACATGCTGTTCAAGCTTCGCATACGTCTACCATCACCCTCATTTCGACTCCAAGTCTTCCTCGTGCGGGGAACCACAACTACTGGCGCGTTGAACGGAGGCACACGAGTACAATTCCACTTCTTCAAGCTAGCACGACCTTAGCGCAGCCACCAAGGCACTGATTCCTGCCAGATTCACCCTCGCGGACGGACAGCATAACGCTGCTGCACAGCAGTAAGTCGCTTCGGCCTACAGCAATGGTAGATTCGCATCATGCATCGCATCTGCTTGCTTGGATGTGAAGTGAGCTGGGCCGTCGGTATCCTAAGCACGGATATCGATAGCCCCGCTCATGGGGCCACCAAGCATGTCTATATTCTATTTGACAGAAAAATCTGATGATCAACTGCATATTCGCCTCCGGTATCTCACCGATCTCACCCTCCAGACTACTCACAGGATCTCAGCGGAGCACAGCGTCTGTTGAGACCCGCTCGGCGCTACGATGGTGCTACCCGTTCAAGTCCAGCCAGCGTTCACGTCACGATCCTATCCCACCTTCCGTCCGGAGATATGCGTACAGTACAAGGACGAGTACTCGTTGATGTTACGCGCGACATCCAAGAAGGACCCTATAGTTCCCATGATTCTCAAACAGTTCCATGACGATGTCAAAGCGCTTAAACTCGAACCGCCCATTGAGCCTGACGAGGTCGAGCTCATCAGTAAATCTTCGCAGGTCAAAGCGACATATTCGGTTCGACATCGTGTGAGTGTGGTTGTGCAGTACGCTAAGGGAAGCCACATAGGTGACAGCGATGGTTTCTAGAGCTCGTGCGACATCCTGAAGAGCCTCGTGATGCGGATGTTCTCCTCGGGAGGATTCAAGGAGGTCTGCGCCGAGCGTTTCATGTGCGCCTTTTCGCTTGAGTCCACCGTGCATATCCTCCGAAAAGACTGACAGACCAACCGCACAGAGCGCGCGTTCTGTACATTGAAGGGTGAGTGGTGTCCGACCGCCGTTCGCCTTGCCGTGAGCTAATGGGCGCGCGCAGAGGTTCTACTGTGTCATCCGACACCATCTCCACCATCCCGACCGTACAGAGGCGGCTAGAGGAGAGCAACTGGTCGTCATCGAGCTCGCAGACGCCAGCAGCACGTACGTACCTTTATTGCGCGCGATATCCGGCTTCAATCGAGGATCGCCTATGGTCAGAAATCAAGCTGAGCCAGATGTCCGCAGATAGATTATTACCCGTCGTGCACCGCAGCACCAACGATATGCTCTGTGACAAGGCGTCAACTTTCCGTTCTGTGAGTTTGAAGGTACGAACCACATAGCCTGCCGCCGCCGAGGGGTCTGGCGCCGATCTATGACATGCTCCAATGAGCCAAACGGTCCTGACATAACTCCTAGCTGCCTTCCCGGCATATCCAGAACGATGCGAAGAGGAACCCTGTCCCAGACGAACCCCAGCTGCAGACGCCCCGCCCAGCGACCATGGTTATAAACTCCCTGCGGGTTCGCTCTGCAGTAAGACAACAGCCCGCCCATCCACCTATTTGCGCCATGGTCTCCCTCACCCCCAACACTTGCCTCCGACTCCGCGACGCCAGGGACTCCGTCATCCTGGTCTCTGAGCCCACCGTCAGGGTGCTGATGCTGAGGGACGCTGAGCCCGGCGTCGACGCCCCGCCAGACGTCCGACGCATGGCTTTCGTTACCGACGGCGAGACCTACACCTTCGTCGCGCTGGCCCAGACGTCTGGCCACCAGGACGGCTGGCTGTACGCTGGCGCCGCTATCAAGATCAAGAGCATGCATCGACTCCCGGCCGGATTGGCCTGGTCAGTCCCATCTGCAAACCCTATCGCGCGCACTTGCGCCGCGCCGCGATCGTCTACTGACCATACCATGGCGTTCCAGCCCTGTCGTCATCACCAGCTTCTGCATCAACTTCGCCGACCAAGTCGTGTCGGACACCGTCGAGATGCGGGACTCCCCGTCCCTCATGGTGCAGACCATCTCCGCGTCGACCGCGTCGACGATGGACACCGACGGCCACGGTCCCAATCGTCAGTCTCTGTCACGCATCTCACCCGTCACGTACCCGCTAACCACCGCGTTCTCGCGGCTGGCAGAGGAACTCTCCTTGCGCGAGCGAATCGAGGAACTCGTCGGCGAGCTGGACAGAGAGCGCGGCCGCCGCAGGCAGCTCGAGCGCGCACTCGCCGACGTCTGCAAGGACCTCATCGAGCCTCCCTTGGTGCCTGCCGCCATAGACATGTTCATGGGCCTCTCCGACATCGCGAACGGCATTGGAGAGCAGTGAGGAAGAGGGTTCGGACACGTAAGCGGATAGACGATCGAGAACAGAAGGCCGGAAAGAGGAAGACGGGGGGGGCAGGGGTGCCGCGATCGTCATAGACATAGCTCCGGTGTACGATCTTCCTTGATATAGCCACCAGTTTTTTCTTGATGCCTTGATCTCTCTGCCCATGGCGCTACCGCGAGGCTCACTCGTTCGCGGGAACGCCCTCCGCAAGACACACGTCCAGATCTCGCGATACGTCGAGTGCGGATCATCCTGCGCCAGGGCGCGGCTCGTCCTACAACTTGGCGCGGTTCATGTATACCAGCGACGTGAGCAATCGAACATGGTCACTGCAATGATCGTTTCAGGCATTACCAAGTCTAAAGTACAAGGGAGTGGTATAGAATAGCGTAACTTAAGGGGAAGCAATACCGTCCATCCACGGACCGCCTCGGAAGAGAACAACAACAGCGTCAAACTTCGAGCGAAAGCGAGGATCACAACAAGAGCGATACACTTCCTGCCCCACGCGTTGGGGCGCCTACAAGCCATTGGCCAGCTCCAGCCCACGGACTGCCGCTTCGAATGTGGTTCAGGAAGACAAGAAGCGAGCGGAGCGGCCACCGTTCGACACATTAATACACGTAACACATGCACCTACACCGCACACACGTCTCTTTGCGGTCGTGCGCGTTAGCGTCCCCAGCCGGAGTACGTCTCGGCAACTCACAGACCTCAGGGAGGGAGGAGCCGCTCCTTGGCTGTGACCGTGCGTATCCAGATCTCGCCCGGTCGGCTGCCACGAGCGGAAGTAATGCTTCAGCACGCTGCGTATGGATCGTCGCTAGGGAGCACGCGTACCTCTTCTCTCTCAAGATTCTGAACACGCTCTTCTGCTCTTCCTCCCGCGCAAGGCGGTCCGGACTTAAGCCGACGATCGCGCCCGCCGCGCGGGGCGGGAAAGCGCCCCGGCAGCGTGCCTGCAAGTCCGCGAGGCCTTCGTTCGTCCCTTCTGCCTCGACGACGACGGTGCCATACCAGCCCGGGTCGACGAGCCACGCCCCACCGGGAGCAGGACCAGGGCCGACATCGCGCGGGACAGCAATCCGGAGGGGCTTGCCGCTCGCCGATGGACGGATCGTGAAAGAGGAGCGGTGGACCCAGCGGACGACCATGTGATGCCCGCCTTGCGGCCTGCTCGGTGAATGTGGTCAGAGCGCTGAACTTAGGCGATATGAAGCAGAGAACAAAGGGGGGGGGGGGGGAGCGGATACTTACGTCTCTGTCTTCGTCCGATCCTGAAGGAGCTGCAGGTTCGCAGCGATCTCCTCGCCCCACGGCGCGATGTCAATGTGGCAGATCGGATTTCCGCTGCCCATCGTGCGCACGACGCGGTGGAAGTATGAAGGTGGGAACGCGAGCGTCGGCAGGTACTTCGGGAGGTCGCCCGCGCGGGAGTAGGTGTAGTCGAGGTCCTGCAGATACGGCAAACGAGCGGTTAGCATGGTTCGTCCGATGTACGTCTCGCCCCACAACCGCTCAAGGCAGGCCACCCCCTGGAAAAACGAATAAAAAAGAGGAAAGCCGTTCTACGCCACCAACCACCACTACCACCACGCACGGCGGATATGACCACGGCGCCCATGCCAACGCGCTCAGAAACAGAGGAGAAGGCGCCAAACGGGCGCGGCGGCAGACCAGCAACTGAGGAAACGCGTACGTACGATGAGATAGCCACCGTCCCACACCATCCTACCCACATTCCCTTCATCGCCCACGGCTGTGTCCCACACGACGTCGCCCGGGCGGAGCAGATGCTGGACGCCCGCGCGCCTCAGCTCATTCTCGCACTCGAGCACGCTCGTGTCCGAGAGCCAGTCCCCCTCCGGCGACGGCACGAATACCTGCAGCAGAGGCGCCCGCCGCACGCGGAATAGCGGCGAGTGGAACCCTACCACCCCGGCGGGAGGACCAGGAGCAGGGACAGAACCATTGCGACCGTGCGTGTAAGCGAAGCCAATACCGTGCCCGCTGTGCGAGTGGCTGAAAGACGACGTCGGGGAGGGCGCACGGCTCGAGCTCCGCGAGAAAGTCTTCCTGCCCGCGGGGACGTTGTTGACTGACGTCGTGGACTTGACCGAGGGCAGTCCGCGCTGCGGGCTTGTCGGAGAGACGCCTGCAGCGCCCATCGCACGAGCGTCCGCCTCGGCTTGCGCACGAAGGCGGAGCACGACACGGGTGTACGAGCGGCACGCAACCTGCAAGGACTGGACCATAGCGCTCTGCGCACGATCCCGCTCCCGGTCGGGTGTCTGGAGGTACATCTCAGCGTAGCGCGAGAACTGGTGCGCCGGCAGCGAGACTCCACGCATGTACGCATTGAGGTCCTGCCGCAGATAGGGATCATGTTCAGCCGTAGCCCGCGAAGCAAGAAGCAGCACGCGGCGACAGGACGTCGACGTCAACCACTCACCTCGAGAGTCAGCGTGAGTGGCTCGTTCTCCGCGAAGGTCCACCGGGCATATCCGACCGTGCGCAGATAGCGCTCGAGCGCGCGCTCTGTGAGCTCACGATCGTCGTGCAGGCGCGCGCGGATCGCCTTGCTCGCGCTAGACAATGCCAACCAGTTCCCGAACGACAGGTAGGCTAGCAGGTGCGCGAGCAGCGCCGGCTCTGCGATGTGCCTCTCTAGCGGATAGAAGGTTGGTTCCTTCTCCTCTTCTGTTTCCAGGGGCTCAGGTGCGACTTCCGCGCTGGGACCGACGTCTGGTTGATGCTCTGCACCGGATGCAGAGATGGGGTCGGGAACGGGGACCACATTTTCTATGCCCTCCGGACGGGACTTCTCGAGTGCTTTGCCTCGACGGCGCGTCCGCGCTTGCGCATACTCTTCTGGGGAAATGGGACTACGAGGAGGGGAAGATTGTGCTTGACTAGACATATCTGGCGCCGGAAGCACCTTCTCCGTCTTCTGTGGGGTCGCTGGGGCTGTCTCATTCATTACGCGCGAGCTGTGATTTGCTTCGTTGACCACGCGAGAACCGGGGTCTGCTTCACCAACCACACGCGACGTGTCCTGCCTCGGGCGTGAATGTTGTTCGCTGCGCGCGCTCTGTGATGGTAATGACCGATTGTGCAAAGGTGGGCTACCAACAGGAACGGGTTGCTCGTGTCTTCTCCTCGCGCTCTGCGCCGACGCGCCCGCGCCTGGCGCAACAAACCCCTTCGTCGCGTTCAGCTTCTCCATCTGCCTCTCCGTGAGGACCTTGACCGGCCGAGTGGGCACCGGCGACTCCGACGAAATCACCCGCTGGGCCGGTGGCGGCGACCGCACCGGTTCGGTGCTCCGGCGCTCCGGCAGAGACTTCTCGTGCCGCAAATGGATGGGGGAACCGAGTTGCGCGTTGGCAGCTGTCGTCGATGCGGCGGGGACGACAGGGGCATATGCATTATTATGATAGTTCGCACCTGCGCTGCTATATCCGTGTCCCGGCTGCTGCTGATGCCCACCATATGCATGGACGTGCGCGTTCGCGCTCCCGTCACCCTGCGCGCGGTGCCTCGAGGACGGCTCGCGCGCAGGAGGATGCGGAGGGGGCGGCATGTCTTCCACAGGGGTCGGGGGCTTGGCGCCGAATGTGGCAGACGGAGCAGCTGTCAGGGGCGTGCCCATCTGCGCGCGCGGATGTGGATACGGTGGTGATTGAGATGTTGGTGGCGGTGATTGCTGCTGCATCTGCGTCTGAGCAGCCGGGGCCTGAGAGGGGGGCGCGTCCGGCATCCTTGACACGCGCGAGCGCGATTTGCTCAGCTTCCGCATGCGTGGCGGCTGGGGAGGGTGCGACTCTGGGGGAGTGGGGAGGCTGGTCGACATGGTAGGTGGGGGACTGCGTAGATTGGAAGCGGAGGGTCTATGAGCGGCCTGTTCCTTGAGAGGCGTGTAGTCGGCATTAGGTGGATCGCTGTTATGGCGGCCCGTCGCGGGGGCTGCGGCTGCAGGAATGGACTCGTGCATCGCTCGTCTGTCCTTCGGCTCTGGGGACTTGGGGGACGTAGAACGAGGCGTAGGATATCCGCTCACAAACTGGCTCGAACCATCGCTACGCTCCAAGCGTGGCGGCATCTCAGCACTCTCCTCGCGCGCGTCCGGATCGAGGGTCGCGACGGCCATCCAGGCCTTGGGGTCGATAATCTCCGCCTCGGCCTCCGCTGCTGCCATGGCTGCGAATATGAGCGGGCGACCTTGTATGGGGCCACGGTGGGTAGGCGGGTATCCGGCCTGGTAGTCGGACGGCGGTTTGCCGAACGCGTGCGGGGGAGAAGGGTAGGAGGATTGTGCTTGCGCGGGGAGCATTTTGGCTTTTGAGGAGGACGAGGGTTTCTTGGAATGGGAGGGTGCCGGTGGCGTGGAGGACGAGGCGGCAGGGGCCGCGGAGTGGGTGGGAGGGTGCGTGGGAGAACGTCTGCGAGGAATGGGATACCGGGTGTCCGATTCTGGAGGGAGCAGGCTGTGATCGAGATCTATCGTCCGCGGTATGTTGTGCAGGTTCTGCCTCTCGTTCGAAGGCTTGGCTTTCGCTTTTGGGTGTTGTTGCTGCTGTTGCGGCTGGTGCTGGTGCTGATGCTGGTGCTGCACAGGCGGAGATTTTGCGGGTACAGAGGCAGGAGCAGGGACAAGGGCAGGGGGATCAGGAACCTTGCTGCAGGGCTTTGACCGAGGCGGAGCAGAGGAAGAAGGCTGCTTGGGGAGGCAGTCGTCCTCGGAGGCAGGAGAATCGGATGGGGAACGTTGCTCGTTCAAGCTGTCACTCGGGCGCCTTGACGGCTGTTCGAGCTCGTGGTCCGCTGTGCGCGGCGGTTCTGACGCTGTCACTGTCGCGTGGGGAATGGGCGGGACAGGCGGCGGGGTAGGCGCGGCGGTGGGCGCAGGCTTGCCGTCGCTGCTCTCGTCTGCGGCCAAGAGGGCGTCCAAGGGGAAATTGAAGCCACTCAAATGGAGGGAGTGCAGCTGCAGCTGTGGCTGAGGCTCAGGAGAGCTCGACAGGGGCGCCCGTCGATCGCGCGTCGTTGCCGAGATGTTCGACCGATTGGAATGGAGCACGCTGTCCGTGTGTACACTCGCGGTGACGCTTGCACTTACGCTCGAATAGGCAGTCGAACTGTCAGGCTGCTGCTCACCCTGTGTAGCACGTCACCGTCAGCGATCGAATCCTCTTCCGGAACCGATTACACCGCATTCCCCGGCCCCTCCTCCCTCGCGTAGACCACCATCGACGACATCATCATCATCACCAACACTCACCGGCACACGTCTCTTCTCTTCTTTCTTGCTGGGAAGTCCGTTTTCCGTTCGTATCTGCTCGGTCGCGTCTCGCGCAGGCGTGTCGCCAGAGACAGCTGGCGGGGAGGGTGTGGTCGAAGGAGGAGGGGGCGTCGGGGGCTGTAATCACCACGCGCGGTCAGCACAAGGCTCTGGCTAAATACAAGGCGGCCCACGGGCGCGCAGCCTTTAGGAAAGCAAAGAGGTGGGAACGCGGCTGGACGAACGCGGAGATGGGAAGAAGCTTAATTGGCCGATCGCGTTGCTTCGACTTCTCGACGCGCCCACGTGATCGCCAGAAACGTTGCACTGGGCGCCAAGAGCCCGTCGTCTCTGCGCGTCGTGCCCGCGCGTGTGTACGCCGCGCTGCGCTGAGTGGGAAGCGGAGACAGATACGCGGAGCACTCGTTACGGTACTTACGCGTCTGCGGTCCTCTCGGGCTGCTCGTTGTACTGCGCGACGTCGCGAGAGAAGGTGTGCAGGCTGCAGCGCGGCCTCCAGGACGTCGCGCCCCCCTTTATTTCCGCCAGGCAGACGATCAAAGACGTCATCGTCGCCCTCGGCCTCTCGCCCGGCATGACGGGTTCACAATACACCCCCCTTCGCGCCCCTCCCAACGCCGACGTAATGCGCCCATCCACAGGCACGCACGACGTCGATGGCTTCGCAGCTCGCGCGTATTTATGGCCCACTGCACTCCTCCCCCACTCTTTCCTCGCAAACCGCGTTCCGGGCAACTTAAAAGTACGCTTACCTTGGCACTGTTTTCACTTACATTCGCACCTGCGTTCGCATGTCTACTGGGACCTGGTGCTGTGCTAGTGTCGCGGTCGGAGTCCGACGTGCTCTTCCCGACGGGCAGGCCGAGCGCTGCGAGCAGCGAGTACTTTCTGCGCCGAGGTGCCGGCGCGTTCTCTTTCGAATTCGACTTTGAATGCGAGCTCGAGGTGGCCGGAGTCGGCCCTGTCGAGGGTGGTGATGTCAGACTTGATGCTGGTGCTGGTACGCTACGCTTCGGGCCCGGGATCGTGGACGAAGAGGTTGAAGCGGACGACGCGACTCCGTCAGCTGCCGCTGGAGCTCTGGCCTTGTCCCCTTCGCTGGCCGACTCCTTGATAGCCTGCGGTCGTTTGACTTCTGCTCCCCCTGGGCGTAGGCGCTGCTTCACTGGGCTCGATGGTCTTGGCTGTGAAGATGGCTCTGTGTCGTTACTAGCACCAGCACCAGACAAGGCGGGCGGCGATGCAGGCTTCGACGTCGCGATCGTATGCATACTCGCGCGTTTCGGCGTAGAGAACTGGTCCTCTCCGTCCACGACGACGACCGCCGCCGCACCGTTGCTGCCACGGCTGCCGCCCCCGCCATTCCGGCCCTGCGCAGAATTCCCGGAGGAGAGAGAGGGCCCGGAGGCAGGGAAGGCAATATACGGTACGTTCGAGCTTGAGCTTGTCTGACCAGCAATGACTTGCGGTTCCGGCGACCTGGTCCGAGCGTGCACTTTCTCCGCACGGGCGGCGCTCGCGTCCTCGGCGGTGTGCTTCTTCTCCTTCCTCCGTTTCTCCCGCCGTGCTTCTTCATTAATAGATGTACGGCCCGAGCCCGACGGCGCTGCTGTGTTGGGGGAGGACGTCACAGTCGCGCGCGGGATGTGGTCATGTCGCGAGCCTTCGAACGATGGACGGACGCCTGGCGCAGGTACCAACGTCGAGGTTGACGCGGTCGATTCGGAAGGTATGATGGTGTCTTCCTGAGAAGGTGGGTCGGTGCCAGAGCTTGAGCCTAGGCTCTCGGGCTGAGGCAACGAGGCGGCGTCGACCCTTGGGCGTGTCATTTTTCGCGCGGGCAGGAGGACGCGCTCGCCAACGACACGCACCTGCTCCCGCTCCCATTGCCTCTCCCTCTCCCGCTCTCTCCGCGCCTTCCGCGCACTAGAAGCCGCTCCCCGCCCGTTCTCCGCGCCCGTCTCGTCACTAGTACCCTCGACTGGCCGCGTCTCGTCAGGCCGTGATGAGGAACCCGAAGCGGTGGTGTCCACCCGCTTGCGCGTCACTTTCCGCGCGGGGAGCAGGACGCGGTCACCTTCCACGCGCGTGCCGTGCCTTCCCAGCACGACCCCGCTCGCACTCGCGTTGCCGCTAGAGCTCTCTCCGGAGAGCGCGGTGCCCTCGCTCGGCATGCGCCTCATCTCTTGCGCCCCAACGCCGCTATCCTTCCTGTCTCTCCCGTGCTCACTCACTTTCAGCCGTTCGTCCTGGCTCGCCTCGTGCCTCATCTCGCTCCTCGACTTCGCCTTTTCCACCTCTCCCCGCACATCCCTGTCCCTGTCCCTGTCCCTGCCTTCCGAGCTCTTCTGCTGCTTCATCGCTGGGGCCTGCACAGAGCCAGGGGCGGGGACGGGTACCGCGACCTGGACGACCTTGCGCGGCGCAAGCGCGAGCGGTGCGGACACGAGCGGCTTCAGCGAGGGCCCCGACCCGTCCGGTGCACGGCGCGCCCCTGCGAAGCGCGCATACAGGGGCGCCTCGTGTGAGGTACGTTCTGCGGCTGCTGCTGCTGCCGCCCTGGCGGAGAGCGGGGCTGGGGCGGAGACGGAGGGTGGGTTGGAGGAGGACGCGCAGGGGGTGGAGATGGATGTTGAGCGGTTTCGACGGAGGTGCTTCATCTGGAACTGTAGAGGTATGTGGAATCAAAGTGGTACGGTCGTGTGGATGTCGTGTGGGGTCGTTTGGTGTTCGTAGAGGTTCGTCTGCTTGTGAAGGTGAGTATCAAGAGACAAAGGATGGCGTGCGAGTAGGAGGGAAAGGACAGAGCTCAACGTGGTTGGAAAGAAGACGGCACGTACCTGTTCGACGAACGTCGTTGGAATAGAATGTGGTAGTGGGGGGTATCTCTTCGTGGATGTGTCTGTTGTACAGGTGATAGTTTGTGCCTCGCCGTGCGTAAGGGTGGGTGGTCGTATGTTCGAGCGGCGTATGTATGTCGTCAGGTCAGGGCCAAGCCGAGCTCGTGAGCTCCAAGCCGTGCGCAGAGACTGTTCTGTAGGCTGCGCGGTTGCGCGCGTTGCGGTGCGTCGGAGGTTAATGTTCGATGGGATGGGATGGGCTCGCGGGAGAAACCAAATCCGCACTCTGAGTCTATCCCTGACCTCGAGCAGATTATGCAGATCCCGTCCTTCCTTGATCCTCAACAGAGTTTGGGGAAAAGTAGAAAGCCGTGGAAGCAAAACAAGCTTATAGCTGAGGTTGCCCCCGAGGTGCCCCCGGGTGCAGATCTAGAGAGTTTCCGAGTTCTCGTTCGTTCGTTCGCTCGTGAGGTGAATGAGGGAAGGCGAGGCGAGGCAAAGCAAGGCGTTCGCAAGGCGCAGATGACTGAAGCAGATAAATAGCAGAGACGCAAGAGGACGGTCGGCCGCGTGCCCAAGGCCTCGAGCTCGAGCCCGGGACGTCGAAAGCGCGGAAAGCAGAGCGACAGAGCGGGTGAAGGTGGACGCGAGCGGGCCTGGGAAGCACGCGTTTTTCTAGAGTATATCTCTCGCCTTGAATAGCAAGGCAGCAGACCTGTTCGTCGTCGCTGAACGTTGAACGGGGAACGGAGGGAAAAGAGCTCGAGGACGAGCACGATGCAACGAGGCGACTGGGACGCGCTCGACTTTGATCAAGAGACCCAACCTCCCGCCGGCCAGGCCTTCCTCCCCACGCTCGCGGAGACGCGAATAGGCGCCCGTACACGCTGATAGACCAGATAGACGCCCATGTCGTCTCCACGCACGCGAGGCGAGATTAGATCGCACTCAGACTGGCACAGCCCGCACAAACGACTGCGACTTGCTCTCTCGGACTTGTATCCCGCATCCTGGTCGGCCTCGGTCCTCCACATCCGATTCGGACTTGCCTCTGTTTCTGTCCGAAACCACTGTACTTATCGTACTGTCGGCTACAGCCAGGGGCATACTGTTGCTGCGCTGCATACGCCGGTAGCGGGTGACTCTTCGCCTGGTCCTCTCGGTGGTTATCGACTATTGTTGGCGCAGCCATCAAACCCACCGGTTCTGTATATAAAGGCGGAGGCGAGAAGGTATCTCAGTCAGCGCGAAGCCGGACGAGCTTCAGCTACCTAGTTCGACGCACACGCCCCTTCGCACCTCTGAGTCTACAACTCCTATCATTTTCTACGGGGTCATCTCACCTTGACGCTGTACCATGGCGACATTCAGCAAGGCTACCTTCAATGCCGCGAAATACGCGTCCTGTGAGTTACCTGTTTAGATGGGACACGAAAACGAGCTGTGAAAGAAGCGCGTCAGCAGGCGGACCGGGTGAATGCTGACGAGGGACATTCAGGCAGACCGACCTATCCTCGACAGTTGTTCGACTTTATCTTCCAGTTCCACAGAAGCGCCAAGGGTGCGCGCTGGGACACGGCGGTCGATTTGGGATGCGGAACAGGTGCGTCTCCACAACTCTGCCTTGGGCTTGTGTCAGCGTCGAATGCAGGTCGCAGATGCTGATTCCACCCCATCTCCCACGGCATGTCCGTGACGAACAGGCCAAGCGACCGTCGAGCTAACGCCTTTTCAACGCATTATTGGCGCTGACCCCAGTGCACGCATGGTCGAGCAGGCTCGAGAGAGCGTCAAGACGCGTCTCGCGGGGATGGATCTATCCTCCCGGATTGAGTTCGTACAGTCCTTCGCGGAGGACCTGTCGTGCTTGAAGGACGGAAGCGTCGACCTGCTTATAGCGGGTGAGTTCCTACCCCATCGGTCTCCGCGCTCTGGAAAGTGGCAAATGGCGGTAGGATGAGGGACTAGTGCATAGGGAAGAGGAGTTGCAAGTGTAGCTTATGAGAAATTTCAGCGCAAGCGTGCCACTGGTTCAAATGGGACAAATTCTGGCCCGAAGCCGCCCGCGTGCTCCGCAAAGACGGGACGTTCGCCGCATGGGTACGTCCTCTCCATCTCCCTACGCGTGGCGAAACGTCTCCGCCACTGATGCCTCAAACACCTGCTAATTGGATCGTCTCTCTTCCTAATACAGTGTCACTCAGAGTTCCGTCTGTCGCGCTTCCCCTCCGCCACCCCGATCATCAGCGACTACGCCCAGGGCAGCGACCCCGCAAACTCCCTCGGGGCGTACTGGGAGCGCCCGGGGCGGACCATCCTCGATGAACACCTGGTTGCGGTCCCGGACCCGCGCGAGGTCCTCCCGGACAAGTTCAGCGAGTTTGAACGGGTCTTCTTCACCGGTGCGTTTGACTTGCGCTGATGCATCATTACCCGACCCGCTGCGGTGTCCGGCGGGGTCTGCGCAGCTTCTCAGTTACCGCCTGTGCTTACTGCTGCTGACTACACGCACCCTCCTAACCGCCGCTATGTCATCCAGGCTCGCACTACCCGGACCTCCCGAACCCGCGCCCCGTCATCCTGCGCAAGCGCATGTCGTGGGAGGACCTGCTGGGCTATTTCCGGACGTGGAGCCCGTTGTACACCTTCCACGAGAAGCACCCGGAGGACCTGAAGCGCGAGGACGGCGATATCGCGGTGCGCTTCCTGCGGAAGCTGAAGGAGGAGGTCGCGCGCGTGGAGGGCAAGGAGGTGCCCAAGGACGAGGACCCGATCGATATTGAGTGGCCGCTCGCTCTGATTCTCGCCCGGAGGGCTTAGTTCCTGCGTATGTGTACACTGATGCGGTCGCCGTGTGGTGCTTGCCTGTGACTGAAGACCCGGTGAATGGAGGCATCTTCGTTGTTGTCCCTCTCGCTCCTTGTCTTGCCCCTGAGCTTGTAAACGACGCCACGGCTGCGAAGTCTGTTGTCGACTTGTACAACGGTGAGTCTTCTCCGTTATGACCCCTTCTCCCCCAGCTAGAAGAAAGCTTTACGTGTGAGTAAGTTCTCAGCTCATCTCAGGCATTCAGCACGAACTCACGTTGTTGTGCAGAACCAGACGACCCGAGCGCATACCTGACTGGCTTGCCAGTGGATAGTAGATACTCGTATCGGTCCCACGTCCTCCTATGCACACGACGATCTTCTGTACACATTCTACGGCTGGCAACCGGCAGTGTTATTGACACTATCTGAGCTTTATGGAGACATAGCGCGGTAGAAGAGAGATGTCGGATTGGAAGTAACGTCTTCGAGTCGCGCTCGGGCTTCTACGTCGCTGCCTAGACGGTTCCTTGATGAGCTCGCTGTGTTAGCCATACAGAGACAGCTTAAGTGTTACGCAGTTGTGAAACAGTCGGCTCCGATGCACAGTGTTCCCCATCGACGCTCCTCCCCTCGTACGACTTTTCATTTCGTGATATGGTTCAATTACCCCACACGTCGACCTCTAGTCGTCTCATCGTCCTAGCTGTGCCCAGACTCACACTCAAGTCAATTGGGCGGCAGCAATGAGGCGACGGCGAAGGGCTCTCATGAGAGGACTTTGAGGGCGCGATGCTGGAAGTTCTTCCCAGCGTGCCTTGATTGCCGGCATGTCTTGTTGCTTAAATGGAGTTCTCCCACCGACGCGTTTTCACTTCCGGACGCCGGAAAAACGCGATGCTGCTCTCGCGCCACGCGTCGACGCGTTTTAATTCGCCGGGGACGCGTCGACCGAGGGCGCGACCGCGATCGATGAGGTTCGGGAGAATATCTCTGCACTCGTTGGGGGCTGCGGTGGCAGTGCTCGAAGCCTATGTACACGCCCAAGCCGCGAGCGCCCCGAGCTGCATTCTATGGCTGTCAGTCAAAATGCCTGTTTGACCGGGTCTTCTTGTAGGCAGACTTGATAGGCTGCTGCATTAGCGCGAGAGGGAATCATATGCATGTATGGCAGCCTTCGCCTGCGCAGGACGGTCGCGATGAAAGGGGACGAAGATGCTTGGCAAGCAAGGGCGCCGAGATCGCGTCCGTGCCATGCGGATCTCAGGATCGGCGTCCCTTCCCCCAACGAGTTTGTGTGTACCATGCGGTCGTGCGAGAACGTCGTCCTTTTTTCCACCGGTCGGACAAGGCCAGGATGTGCCGGGGGTTAGAGAGTTCAGAGAAGAGGATGGATTGGTGAAGAGGGCAAGGGAAGGCGGAAGGAGGGAGCTTGTCATCGGCACTGACGAAACGGAGGTCATGGGAGGCGTGGAGGGGAGAGCGGTGGCGCAGTGCGATCGGGACGACATTGTGACTACCAGCTCGCGGAGCTATCTTCCGTCCCAATCAGGGCAAGACCGGGCCCGGAATGGCAAACTGTATTTTCAAGCCTGCGGGGCATGTCATGTGTTGCCCAATTTCGAGAACGCAAAATCCAGCCATGTTCTCCCATCCGCGCCTTATAACCCTCGCACGCCGCCCCTCCAGCCCCGGTCGCGTCTCCTGCTCCCCTTACCTTCACCTCTGCCGCTGCTGCGCACCCTTCTCGCCGCTAGTGCCGTAACTCCACGCGCCACCATGGTCGCAGCATCTACTCCCTACAAGGTCCCGCGCCTCGCTGCGCTCGCGCTCACCTTTGTCTTCGGCGTCGTGGGCTTCGCACTGGGCATAAACGCGCTCGTCAAGTCCAACAATCAGAAGGACCTCGTCAAGCAGCAGGCAGCGCCGCTCGGAGCGACGGTTAGCATCGACACCGATGACGTCTTCGATGTGGGATGCGTCGTAACCGCCGTTTGCGCGGCGCTTGCGGTCGTCTCCCTCGCCTCCCTCGCGTTCCTCCTCTTCACCCGGTCGACGCGGACTCTCACCCTCCAGGGCCTTCTGCTGTCGTTCCTGACGATCTGGTTGTTCGCGTCGCTAATCCCGATGACGGACTTCGTCGCGAATAGGCAGGCGAAGGTCACCGCGTTCATCGGCGCTGTGCCGGTCCCGGATTCTCTCATCCAGACGGTCCAGCAGGAGCTCGGCGTGTCGTCTGTGTACAACCAAATCGGCTACTGTGAGTAACTCGCTTGAGTGATCTTTAGCGCGCTGCTGAACGTCATCGCGCTCCAGTGAAGAACGCCGTCATCCTCCCCTGGTTCGCCTTCCTGTTCGGCGCGATCTCAAGCGTGCTTTCGCTTGCCGCTGCTCGCCGTGCTCGTTACGCCCCCGCTGCTAGTGCTACAGCGCCCGCGGCAGCCTTGGAGCCCGCACCCAGCTACAAGGAAAAGGGTGATGCGAACATCGAGCAGGTCCAGGTCTGAAGCGAGCGATACCGAGATCGAGCAGGTGAGCTCACCTGCGTCACTATCATCTCTGATTAGCGAGGAGCTCATAGCTAGGCTAGATGAATCAACATACCCATATTCCGAGGCGTTTGTGATGACTCCACACAAACTCTCCCCATCTCACCACGACGTTTATCTTACGACCCTACAACCATGAACCTAATGTCTTTAGTAGCACCTATCATCCACGATGTAGCCTTCTTGGTCCCTATACTTGTAATCACATACGGTTCTTGTTGCGCGAAACTCGTAGCCCGTGCATGATCGCGTATGGTGTGCTGCTGCAGATGTGAGGTACTCGATCGCAAAGGTCTGCCCGCAGCTGCAGGATTGCCTTGAATCAGAAAGCATGTGTGTGCAAGCATCTCTTGTGCGTCGATGTGCATAGATCTGCATAGATGTTGCCTGGCTAAGGCAGGGCAATAAACACACCGAGGGGACGACTTGTGTACCCATGCCACCTGCCATCTGTGCACGGTGGACATCAAAAAGTACGCCACGCTGGCTTCGGTTTGCCCACAACGCGGGACGCAGGCCAGTAGGAGCACAGCTTGGCCGGGGTGTGACAAACACGCTTACCTAGAATCGAGCGAATCACGTACGTTTGCACTCGACGCCTCTATGTGGTTGTTACTTGGAGTAACAGCGGCGCCGGGTCCCTTCGATCTAAGAGCAGCATAGAAATGGCTTTCACCAAAGGAAAAGGAAAGAAACAAAAGGCGTGGCTATGTACGGAAGTGATGGGACCCAATATAGAGCCTATTATGTAATTTCATCGTGAAGCGCTCTTGCCTCAGCGTCCGAGTCGGCCCCTCGGCGTTGCAGAGGTTCGTTCACCATTTGCTTCAAGCTCGTCCGACCTCAAAGGGTGCCTCCGGGTGGTAAGGCCTTACCATCATGTCGTCTCGGACGGGGCAAGCCTGAAGTCTCTGACCTTCACAATTCTCGTATGGCTAGTGCAAGTCGCGGTAGCCTGAACGTCGGGTGGACCTGCGGCCGAGATTAATATGCGCTAGGACCAGCGCAGTCCGTCTTTCGTTGTTATAGATAGAAAAACAAAGGCTTATTCGCATAAACCAGATATCGAAGGTCCCCCAAGCCAAGCGCATGCACTGCATCTTGCCCTCTACCGCTCGTTAGGTACCACCACGTCCCACGCTTTGGACTTCTCGGATCGCTTGCGTCTTTCAAACTCGACAATGCACTACTGCCTCGCGCCGCGCTGCACAGCTGCTCTATGCTTTTGTCGAACAATGCCGCCCGTAGCCGAGATTTGGGGGCAATGGCGACCGATTACCACGATATACTCGCCGTGGGTCAGACAAAGCCGCCATGACGCCGGCAGATCTCCTCCAGCCATGAGAGCAGCTTCGTGGCTTGGCTGCTTGGATGCATCCAAGCGCGCACGTATCGCCGTCACGGTTCGTCCAGCCACAGAGCCGTGGCTAACTGAGGGCGTATATATGCTTGTCGCCTGAAGGCACCCATCCTCCAGTCCGCTGCTCCCTCCTCCTTCCTCCGTCCAACACCACCTCTTTAGCCACACCCAGAATGTACGTGCACTAGCTACATCTTACTGCCCAATTGCGCTGATTGTTTCCCGACGATATAGCCTACTCCCCGACATGCTTCTGAACGGTCAACAATCGGCAGTGGAACGCTGCCTCCTGATCAGCGAAATTTCCAGGGAGATCTGCGGGCTCTTGTACAAAGACAATGAGCTCAAGGCTCTTGCTCGACTCGCTCGAACGTGCAGCCATATGCACGAGGCTGTTCTGCCTGTACTCTGGAACCACATGACAACGTTTACGCCTCTCCTCAAGCTGTTTCCCGAGAGTACGTGGACGGAAGGGCCTACTGGATTCGTACGTCTTCTCCCTCATCATCAATCGCAGTCATGATTCCATCTCCTAACGCTTCCTTCCAGCGCTTCACCGATCCAGCTGCGCTTGACTGGACGCGGTTCCAACACTACGCACGCTCCGTACGGGCCTTCCTCTGGGATGAGCAAGACGACGTTCCAGTGGAGACCCTTGCCACCTTGTCCCTCCATCGTCCACACGGCGCTGCACTCCTCCCGCACTTGAGTGCGCTCATGTGGTGCGACACCCGAGAGGATTACACCGCGTTCCTCCACATGTTCCTCACGCCGACTATGCGTGAGTTACACATCAAGTCCGTCTTCCTCGACCCAGCTGCCACAGTCGAGCTCTTCACCCACGCAACCCATGTGTGCGACTCGGTCGAAGTGCTCGAGCTGCGCCTAAAGAGCCCTCAAAAATCTCGTGGACATCACCCGGTTACCGACGACGCTCTGGCGAAGTATTTCGGCGTCCTTGCCAACTTGCGGGAGTACCATGGGGATATCGTTCTTTCTGCCAGATGCGTGGAGGTCCTGGGCACGCTACCCAAGCTGGAGATGGTCGAGCTCAATGTCATGCCGGAGGAGTTGGAGTCCGTCCTCGCGACACCGGCTTCGCTCGCAGGGGAATTGTTCAAACCCGTCAAGATGCTTATTTTGAACACGCCTATGCTCGATGCTCGCAGCCGAGCGTTCTTGGCAGCTGTACGCAGTCCCGCCCTCGGAGAAGTGCTCCTCTCCGTCGACCTCCCTGCGGATGCGTTGACGGTGCAGAAGCACATGCAGACCCTTGCGGAAGCCGCGTACAAGGACTCGCTGCAGGCTGTCCACGTCGAGATTGCTATCGACTATCTCGAAGACATCGACTCGGAGTACAACGACCCCGACCAGCCCGTCCTCTACGCCAAAACCGTCTTCGAACCTCTCAACGACCTCAAACAGCTCGAGACGATCATAGTCCGAGCACCTCGCTTGATCCTCGACTCCGCCGCGCTCTGCGACATGTGCAGTGGCTTACCCATGCTCGAGACGTTCTCCGTTGCTGGTGTCATCACGAACTGCCGGCATGAGGCGCCTGGATTCAATACTCAGTGCGTGACGCTCCGGGACCTCGCGACTGTCGCGAGCAGCTGCCCGGACCTCCGTACGCTCGAGCTTCACCTGAACGCGCTGGAGGTACCAGCCGTCGACGATGCTGAGATTCAAGATCTGCTCTCGAAGTCGCCGCCCTGCCAGCTTGACACGCTCACGGTATTTAATGCGCCGATCAGCATGCAGAAGGCAGAGGCGGTAGCCAGGTACTTGACGAGGCTCTTCCCGGAGCTGAAGTACGTCGGCTATGAGCTTGGGTTGGCGGAGGAGGAAGAACAGGCGTTCCCTCACCGAGCTTACGAGAACGCCTGGGAGGAGGTGCAGCGGCTGCTGAACGAATGGTCTGAGGCGCACGATCAAGCCATGGACCAGACGTGAGCGGCAACGGCTTGCCAATTGTCTTTCTGGCACCAGTATCGTTCTTCAGACTTGGATATCGCTCGGATGTTGGGTGGTCTTTTTAATCAGGTTGGTTGTCTGTGGTTTGATGTGCCCTTTTCCGACGACGTGCGACGTTATCCCTACCACTACCTATGCATCTGCTCTATTTCTCGCTGCTATGTTACGCTATGTTACGTCCTCCATAACCGTCTACTGTTTCGTCTTTCATGAATGTTTTCCTCTTACTCGCACATGTAGTACATCGATGTTTCTATGTTTTCAATATGCAGTGTTTTATATGGTCCTAGAGCCAGGTCTCCGTCCGTTCCAAGAGAAGGATAGATTGGGTGAGTGGTACGTGGCAACTCTAGGCTATCGCAGGGTCCAGGTAAGTAGTACCGTGTTACCCGTCTAGTTGTAGTCTAAGGGCGCTAAAGTGAAGATATCCATAGGCGCTTGTTGGGTTGATCCTACCACCTCCACTTCCACCTCCTTCTGGGCCGCCTCACGACTCGGGTGTATTTACGTGGTGCCAAAATCGATGGATAGTATACTCGTGATTGCTAAGTTGGAATCATTGGGTATCACTGTCCCGCGTTGACGGTTGACAGTCCGGAAGCCTCACCGGTCGTCTGCGCATGCGCCGGAGTCGTCATGGTCATAGCGATGCTCTGGTATGTACGCTTAACTGCTAGCTCGATATTCGTCACTGTCAGGATGTGTATGTTAGCTCATTTTTATACAACAGGTGCATTGTCCTAAACCCGGGAAGGCTTTTCTTCCCTCAGCGCCGTGACCATGCCCGGCGCTGAACCTCGGCTTCGACCTCTTAGATGGCCTATACCTGCCAAGACTTCTAAGTCCCCAGGACTTGGAGCGCGCTGCAGAGCAGCGCTTGGAATTGTGACCCAATGCTTGTGCCATGAGCGTCGTCATCCGCGTGTGAGGTCCGGGCGTAGTACGGGCGGTTAACGTCCACGAGGCTCACAACAAGTCAAACGAAGCGACGCCGGCAAATCTGCCCAGGGATGCGACAGGGCATGTGCCTAGCAGCGTCCAAGCGCATTTATCGCCGTCAGGTCCTACGTATCAATGCGTTCGAGCTACTGGAGGTATAAATATGCGTCGGCTGTGAACACTTGTCAGTGTGCTGAGTCGATTCGTTGCCTCTACCTTCTACTCTTCCCGTTGCATTGCTTCTACCAGATAGCGAACGTATGTACGTCATTGTGCATAACTTGTGACGCATCGGTACTCACAATTTGCGGCAGTCGTAGCGCTTCTCAGTTCTCAGCTGGAGTGCAATGACCCGCCCTCAACAATCAACCATGCATCGTTGTTTGCTGATCAGCGAGATAGTCGACGAGATCTGTGAGATCTTGTACTGCAACTATCAGTTCAAAGCTCTCTCTCGAATCTCTCAAACCTGTAAAACCCTTCATGAGGCGGTTGCACCCACACTTTGGAAGGACATCGTGGGCCTCATACCCCTCCTTAGACTTCTTCCACAGGATACGTGGACCGAGACACAGAATCCGGACGGACGCGGCACTACCTTTGTGAGTCGTCCCCATGCCCATCAACCGCTGTGTCCTGCCGCTAACCATATCCTCTATCATCTCTAGCACATCACCAACCCTGATGCAATTGACTGGACGCGTTACCAATATTATGCTCCCTTTGTGCGGTCCTTCTCCTGGTCGAGTTACGAGAACTTCTCTACCGAGACTCTCGCCGCCGTAGCCCTTCACAGCCCATACGGGAATGCACTCCTCCCACGCCTCTCCGAGCTCACTTGGGACGACTTTCGGCCTCCTTGCATTGCGTTTGCTCACATATTCCTGACGTCAAGTATTCGCAAGCTGGACCTTTTCGTTCACGAGCGCTGCCAGCCAGTGGCCACCGCTGCGCTCTTTGAGCACGCGGCGCATGCGTGCAAGGAAGTCGAGGTCCTGAAGTTGAACTCCGACTGTTGCGCGAGCGATTTCTACGCCGAATTTCTGCCTACCGTCGACATCGCACTCGCAAAGTGGCTTCGAGTCCTCACCAATCTACGGAGAGTTAGAGGAGGGCATTACTTCTCCGCCAGATGTGTGGAGGCCCTGGCCACGCTTCCGCATCTGGAGAAGGTGCGACTGTACATTAACTCGGAGCAGATGGATGCCGCCGCTTCGGCATTGGTCCCTCTCTCAGCCGCAGGAACTTGCTTCAACTCCATTCTGGACCTCGAGCTAGACATCTTCCAACTAAGCTGGGGCAGCGATGCGTTTCTTCGGACTGTGCGGAGTCCCAATCTCCACAGACTACAGCTCACCATCGACTGTTCAGCGGATTCATTCATCGTCCAGAAGCACATGCAGGCCTGTGCAAGCGCGGCATACAAGGTCTCATTACGCCACATCTCCTTTTCCATGTCATCAGACGACTCCGCCCATCCTCCACCTGCCCTCTCCGTCAAGACCATCATTAGCCCACTTCTCGCCCTCCAACAGTTGGAGGCCGTGTACGTCGCCCTGCCCATCTTGGAAGTTGACGGAGCCACACTCCGCGCAATGACTGAGGCCTGGCCTGCACTCAAGGCGCTTGTCATCTGGGACCTGAGCAGGTCTGATAGAACTCGGCCATCCAAATACGATCTCACGCTCCGCGACCTTGTGCATGTCGCGCGCAACTGCCCAGGTCTCCGCACGCTCGACCTGTCTCTAGATGCGACGGACGTGCCAGCAGACGACGACCCGGTGGTTCAGCAGTTTCTCTCGGACCCGTCGCACTGTCGGCTCAAATACCTGAGCATGTGCCGTGCACCAATCGGGGATCCAAACGCAGTTGCGAGGTTTCTGATCAGACTCTTCCCGGAACTGGAAGTGACCTTTGACTCCAACCCATGCCGATGGCCCAATGATTGGGAGGAGGTGAAGGAGCTGCTGCGTGAGGAGCGTGCCCGGACGGGACTCACGAGGCAAACGTTGGCTGCAGTTTGTACAAATGTATCTTCCTGAGCTTCTCTGACATTCGTACTAGCTTGACGTATCTGTAAATCTGTTCCCGGTCGGACTTTCAGGCATTCGGTTGTATATGTCTTGTTGGAAATGCTATGCATCTGCGCCCATTCAATGCGCGTTTGTAGTATGAGTACGGTCTTCCGAGTTCTGTTAGTAGGATGGCGTTGAGTATCAAGTGAAGTTTGAACGTAAGCGTCGGCAAATAGCAGCACTGCATCGTCATAGGCGGATCTCGATTGGGCAGAAAGCAGATCGCCATGATCGATGAGTGCCCTCCCCAATCCGCCAACCGCGACTTGCCTCCTCCTGCCTCCCCAACCCCTCCTCGTTTCAGCTCAGAGCGCTTTAGCTATTCGTCTTCGTATCTCCATTCACTTCCGCGCATCGCACGTTCTTCACGACGCCGATCCTCAAATAAGTACACCAAACGCCCTACTCATCCGGCATATAAACCGCGACCTGTAACCCCGCATTGGAACCCCATCCAGTTCCCGTACACATCGCACATCGCTCGAGCACCCGCATACAAGAACCAAGCATGGTCACCGTGTTCAAGATCATCCCGACGACGCAGAAATACGACTGGGGTAAGATCGGCCTTTCTTCCAAGGTGGCGCAATACGCCGTGGCGTGCAAGCTCCCTGACTTCACGCTCGACGCGAACGCGCCCTACGCCGAAGTAAGCACCCTTGCCCCTCCACATCCCTCCCTTGCGGTGACGCCTGACGTTGCAGACCTGATACTTTTGTAGCTGTGGATGGGCACACACCACACCTCGCCATCGCGTCTCCTCAGCGGAGAGAAGCTCTCCGAGCACCTCGCTGCGCACCCGGATCTCATGGGCGCGCGCGTCGTCGAGCGGTTCAAGGACGCCGGGGCGAAGGAGGGCAACCTGCCCTTCCTCTTCAAGGTTCTCGCGATCGAGAAAGCGCTAAGCATTCAGACGCACCCCGACAAGGAGATGGCGGAGCGTCTGCACAAGGAGCGGCCGGACGTGTACAAGGGTACGCTTCTTCTTCGCCTTCGCACATGCACATGCAATCGTAGTTGATCAGATGCATAAATGGATACGTAGACTCGAACCACAAGCCCGAGATGGCGCTCGCGCTGACGCCGTTCCAGGCGATGTGCGGCTTCGTTCCCCTCGCGCAGCTCGCTGCGCGCCTCCGTGCTGCCCCCGAATTTGCCGCGCTTGTCCCCTCCGCCATCGCCTCGCAATTCTTCTCTGTCGCCGAAGATTCCTCCGTGGACCCGACAGGTCCACAGGCGAAGGCGGCGCTCAAGGATGTGTTCGCAGCGGTCATGACTGCGGACGACGCGCTCTTCCAGCCGCAGCTCGAGAAGCTCGTAAAGCGGTGCGAGGCAGGGGACGTGCACGACGCGGAGAGGGACGTGCGCGAGCTCGTGCTGCGGCTGCACAGTCAGTTCCCGGGCGACATTGGCGTGTTCTGCGCGTTCATGCTGAACCACCTTACGCTGAACCCCGGCGAGGCGATCTTCCTCGCCGCGGGCGAGCCGCACGCGTACGTCTCAGGCGGTAAGTGGCCATTCATTTCGTTCGTTTCATCTGCATGTCTTCTCTGAAAGATATTGAATGGCTGACGCACGCATCCCGCCGCACACCGATATTCAGATATCGTCGAATGCATGGCGACGTCCGACAACGTCATCCGCGCGGGGCTCACGCCCAAGCTGCGCGACGTGCCCAATCTCGTCGCCGGGCTCACGTACAACGCCGCACCCGCGTCGAAGCACCTCGTCTCCTCCCAGCCATTCTCCAGTCCCGCAGGTGCCGCGGCGCACAGCACGCTATACGACCCCCCGATCCCCGAGTTCGCGGTCGTGCGCGCGGCGCTCCCCGCGGGCGCGCGCGAAACGCACCCGCCCGTGGATGGGCCGAGCATCGCGATCGTCACGGAGGGCCGTGGGGCGGTGAGCTGGGGTGCGCAGGGGGAGAGGCTGGAGGTCGCGCAGGGGGAGGTGTTCTTTGTGGGTGCGGGGGTCGGGCTGGAGATCGAGGCTGCGCAGAGCGCGGGGTTGGTCATACATCGGGCGTTCGTCGAGGCGAAGTGAGTTCGGAGAGGAGCGGTGGGCGGTGGGACTGGGCGGGATGCTCCCCGAGTCGGAATGAATTGCGGGATATCAGACGGAAAGAAGTATTGCTGAGCGGGAAGCCGATGGCAGCGCGGTCGACTTGGTGCTCACTTGCAGCGCCCAATGTTGGGTGGGACGGTCCAGGTAGCCAAATAGTTAAATAAATGTGGGCGACATGATGAAGTTGATACGTGCCGCAGGGATGTACGATACATGAGCACTGAGCAATCCGATGTACATAAGTATGAGATGCCGCGAGCGTATACGTATACGACCGCACGGCGGGTGCAATAACTTGAACAGCGGCATTACTGATGCCATTTGGTCATTTGGTGCGGTCTATCGCGCTTCCTGCCCTTCGAGTCCGTCAGGTACAAATTGTGGTAGCTTGGTATAATAGAGCTCGGACTGGGGCGGCAACGATCCAGTCATAGCCGCTGTGCTTGTGGAATGACATGAAGACGGACACGATATATGGCCACGGCCCACAGACACGTGAAAGCAGCCCGGCCGGGAGGGCGAAGCTGACCATGGGCTGAAGATCGTCAACGGAGTTGGACAACAAAGCGGCCCAAAGAAGAACGTACTCACGATGCCAACTCTCGAGCTGCTCAAATCAAAGGCCTTAAGCTTCAGTGCGTCCGGGAGTAGTACGAGATCTGCACCGGCACCGTAACCTCAGAATCTGGTACATACAGCCTCGACGCATGGTATACGGCATCGACATGATTCCACGGACAGAATCTTGTAGAGTGGACTACTACCGAGGTTCACCGCGGAGTGCCTGCAGCTACATCATGCACGCAATGCACTTCTCAGGCGCTATGAACGCCGGTCGTGGGCGGGCCCTGGGTGGTAGCTGTGAGCAGGCAAAATGACATACGTCGCCGTCGCGAGGCACCGTGCCTGCTGGGAGACCCCGCTTCAGTAGCTTAGATAGTGTATCGGGATACGCTTGCGGGGCAGGAGGCTCGGGAGTCGGGAGTCGGGAGTCGGGACACATGGATATCAAACCGTCTTCAGTCGTCCTGAAGCCTGAACAGTGAAGCTTCAGGTCCATGGCCCATCGATCCAGGCTCGACTATCTTCCATCTTCCATATTCTATCTTTGGACCCAATGAGAATTGTGGTACGCATACAATTTCATGCGGTTCACGATGTGCCCAGTAGAAGCTTACAGTACTGTGACTGCCGCCTCCTACGTTTCCGGTGGGGGTGGTGGGGGTGGTGGTACCTGAGGTGAATCGTGGTTTGTCCGCATAAGGCGTCGAACATGATTGAGCGGGATGGATTCAGATGTCTGAGGAACGAGGAACGAAGGTCCGGACTCGGACTCGGACTTTACGTGCGGCAGCCCGCACCTGCGATCGTGGCGGCGTTGATATCTCTTGGAGAACGTGCAATCGACGTACCACGATATCCAAAAACTAGGACAGCACAAAGTACTGTACCGTATATCCTACCAATGACCATGCAGCGATCCATGACCCGACGCGAGCCCGGGTCATTGGTCATACGACACGCACCTAATCTCCCCGCACGGGTCATTTACGCCCACGATATCGTGCTTCTTCCCAGGATTCATCAACTGATGGAGACGCACCCTGGACGCACCGGAGAGCTCAATCACTGGTGTTGTATGTGATGCCCCATTCAGTCGACGCGTCGAGCGCGGCGCCGGAGCGGACGAGGTGCACAGTAAACACAGCCCACACGGAGGTTCCGAGGCCCGTCCCATCGTCCCAACGTTTACGTTTGGATGTCTGGATGCCTTCGTGCTTTGTTCTCTGGTCCGCAGCGGCTACGTTCCGTGGACGCTCGCACTGCACCCTCTCCGCGCCGATGAGACCGCCGAGGATATCAAACGCGACGGCGCGGGGGACGAGAGAGAGCTTGAGGAAATGTGGGTGCCAGGGTATGTCATATTGTCATGGGCGGTGAGCGGTGTGGGGAAAGGGGAGGAGGAAGACCGGTGGGACCAAGGCCAGAAGAGGTTGGGCGGTATGGACTGGACCCGAGCACGATCGCAGGGGCGCACACACATCCGCTCGAGTCCTCCGGGCTGGCCAATCGCGGAGAGGAGGACGATCGGACCCCTGGCGGTGAAATGGGTGGCGGCTGGGCACGCGGGAGCGAGGAACCGTGGCACTGGCACTCGCAGTCGGCCGTTTGCGATGGTCTGGTCATGTTCCTAGGCCTCAAGCACAAGTTCTTCAAATCCTAGGCCCAGATGTGTACGCGAGCGCATACATATATTACGACACGCATCTTCATGAATCCTCGCGCGGCCTGCTTCCCGTCACTCCTGCCAGTGCTGCCTCTGCTGCATACGTCGCTGCTCCCGTGCATCCGCAACGTCGTCCGTCTGTCTCTGTCAGCCGCGCCGTGCATCCGTACGCGTGCATCGGCCCAAGCAAGGAATGTCAGTCCACTGCCCACTGCTAGCCAATTTTTTCTTCCGTGACGCTTCGGATTCGCCGCACCTGTCAGCGCAGGGGGGTCTATAGTCTGCGTCTCTCCCGATTAGCTCAGCCCGTGGCCGGCTCTCCCCAATCGAAGGGCTACCTGCTTTCCCTGTGGAGCCGCTCCAGCCCAAGCCCAAGCACAAGCACAAGCCTCTCTCGGTCCCGGCCTCCCCTCCCCTCCCGTTGTGGCGCTACCTTCCCTCTCCCCTCCATCCTCATCTTGGTTGCTGCTCACGCTTCACAGACCTCTCTCGTTTGGCTCGCTCTTCACTGAGTTCTGCGCCTGGTCCTGCACGCTGTTCTACGACGCCCATCAGGGCTCATGGCCGTCAACTCGTTCGCCGACGCTCTCCTCCTGGAGGCTTTGCCCGCCATCGAGAAGACGCGGTATGCAGAACGTAAGTCTCCAATGCCCTGTCGCAGCCCGTGATCGTCAGGGTCGGGGAAAAGCGTCTCTGACAGCTTGTTTGCCCTCGTGGCGTGACGTGCAATGTGCAGTGTCCAGCACGGTCATCATTCTCTTCGATCACAGTGAGTTTACTCTTCCGGCCATCTCTGCATGTCGCCAACGGCGCCCTGAACGCTGTTTGCCCTCGTGCAGTCATCACGCTCGATCAAGAAGTAAGTCCCTCTCGTCATTCCGTACGGCAGCTTGGTGCCTGATGCGACTGACGGCGTCTTTTTAGATCAATCTCATATGGGTACGCTACTACATGGACATGCGGTAGAGAGTAAAAGCTCAGACGTCTCCTGGCGTTGCAGCATTCGCATTGGTCTTTGGGCAAGATCCTCTTTCTCTTGGTACGCACCTGTTTGTCCTCTATTTAATGCTTGATTCTCACCATCCGCGACAGAATCGATATTATGCCCTTTGCATAGTCATGTAGGTCTGCTTCGTATGTCCAGCCATACATATTGCTCATCACTCGCTCTACCATAGCTTCAATAACTATGGTTAGCATTTGGAGCGATTTTCTTGGCAAGAGGCAAGCGACTGACATTTCTGCAGCGCTTTTCAATAACAACAACCTGACAGACTCAGTAAGTACCCACAACCTGTAAGAAGTTCATATCATTAACTCATTATTTCCAGTTGTACGCCCCTCTTCCCATTGCCCCCTTTAGCATTCCACTCACAGGTCCCCGCCCTTCAGCTGTCTGTCATGGTTCAGATGGCAAGGATGGACCGGCGTCATCACCTTTGTCATAGCCGAACGTGAGTCTTCCCCGCCCCTACCAAAGCCCACCTCGCCGTCGATCCTCGGCTGATTCTCACGCCCCGTATACGCCGCGCAGTCATCCTCCAGCTGCGCCTATACGCCCTCTACTTCCGCGACAGGCGCATCCTCGCGTGCATGGTATCCGTCTGCCTCGGCGCGGCCGCGAGCTCGGCGTATGTCATGGGCTCCGGGCTCTCCCACATCACCTGTACGTCTTCCGCGCCTCCCTGAATCATCCTCACCTCGCAAGCACCTCGCTCACGCGCCGTCTTCGCCACGCACAGCGGTCGCAGTGACGCTCCCGCACACGCGCTCGACGGTGTGCGTGCCGAGCGGGCTGCCGGGCAACTTCTACGCGTTCTGGATTCCGATGCTCATCTCGGAGAGCGTCCTGTGCGGGCTCGCGCTCTTCCGCGGCTTCCAGAGCTACCGCCCCGGCTCGAACGTCTTCCAGAGCGGCCGCCGCATCATCGAGATCCTCGTCCGCGACTCGCTCTCGTACTTCGTCATGTACGTTCCATCCCGTCTCCTACCCTATCTCGCCCCGCCTCACAGGCTCGCGCGCTGTTTGTTTGCTTGCGGTGTTACTCACGGGACGTTGCAGCATCTTCGCGACGTACCTCGTCAACGCGATCCTCTTCCTCACCCGGCCCGACTCCGAGGTCGAGATCCCCATCGGCTTCGCCGTCGCGCTCTCCGTCGTCATGTCCAACCGCCTCTGCCTCAACGTGCGCGGGTACATCCGCGCCGAGCACGCCTCTCTGCTCACCTCCCTCCCCCCGCGTCCTCCTGGCGCCGGCGCGTACCCACACGCCGGCAGCGGGATTGGCATAGGGAGTGGGAGCGGAGGGTACCCCGGGACGGCGCTCGTGTCGCTCGACGGGTACGGGGGCTCGCGCGCGGGGTACGAGGGCGACTATGACGAGGACTACGACGAGGAGGGTTACTATGAGAGCGCGGAGGAACGCTCGTGGGGCGGGCGGGGGTCTGCGGGGGAGAGGCGCGGGCCGGGCGCGGGCGAGGGGACGGTGTCGATCGTGAGCGGGGGAGCGCTGAGCGAGCTGGAGATGCGCGAGCTCCGGGCGATGCGCGCGAAGAGCCCGAAGCACCTGCGGACATTGTGAACGCGCGTCGTTCGACCGGGTCGCGCCTCCGCTCCCCCTCCGCTCCCCTTCTCTGTCCTTCTCTTCCTGCGTCATCTGCTCGTTGCATTGCTTTGCTTCGTGTCTCTGGCTCCCATCCTGTTGAATGCGCCCGCACGTCTGTGATGACCGCCCTGGGGCGCGTGTAGGTTCCACGTCGGGGTGTATGTTATGGTGTATTATTGGTTTTTCTATTCCTTCTATTCCTTCTTCCTTCCTTGGCGATACACCCTCCCCACCCTCCCAACCTTGTCCCCCTCTCGTTCTCCGCTACCCTACCGCTCCATACTCAGCACTCCGAGCTCCAAGTTCGAACCCATCCTACATCTCCGCGTCCCCGCATTCACACACCCTCCTCCCCCGCTCACCATCCCCTCTGCCTCCTTCCCGAAGCCCCCTCACTGCCCCAACTGCCCCAGGTCTCCTAATCGTCCCCATCGTCCGCCGTGCATTACTAGTAATATCTCAGTTTGTCTCCTTGGTTCACGATCGCTGTATCACACATCACTACACTGCTACACTGTACCCTCGACGCTCGCTCCCTCAGGCTCTGTAGATCTAGTACTGTTACGATACCGCTTGGTTACAGCCAAAATAGCAAATGAATGCTAACCACATGGTCTGGCCCACTCCTTGCGACTCTGACATACTTGTCTCTTCGAAGTCGTATACGTAATGACCATGGCCGAGGGTCGGCCCGTCAGTGCTCCAACTTCGACAACAGCAACGGCGAGAACGAGATATCACGCCGACGCGGAGCAAGTCGCAATAAGTAGAATACACTGAATTCTCTGCTTCTCTGTCTGCACGTACATTCTCGCCGGGCGGACCTTCTACTGCTGCCAGGTATCTACAATCCATCTCTTCGCCGCCATGTGGATTTAGGAGGAGAGGGCCCGCTTGGTGTTGATGATGTCGACGAACTCGGGCTTGAGCGACGCACCGCCGACGAGGAAGCCGTCGACGTCCTTCTGGCTCCCTATCCACCATCGCCATTGCACAATCAGCACTTCTCTCTCAGCGCACAAACAAAGCAAGCAAGCATTCAAAAGGCAAAAGAAGACGCAAACGCACCGAGCTCCTTCGAGTTCGCAGCCGTGACCGAGCCACCATAAATGATCCGCACGCTCTCCGCGACCTCCGGCGCGACCGCGCTCTTCAAGAACGCGCGGATGTCCGCGTGCGCCGCCTGCGCCTGCGCGGCGCTCGCGACCTTGCCCGTGCCGATCGCCCAGACGGGCTCGTACGCGATGACGACCTTCGCCCAGTCGTCCTTGGCGAGCGCCGCGACGACGGGCGCGAGCTGCGCCTCGACGACCTCCTTCGTGCGCTCCGCCTCGCGCTCGGCGAGCGTCTCGCCGACGCAGAGGATCACGCGCAGCCCCGCGTCGATCGCCGCGCGCGTCTTCTGCGCGACGATGTCGGACGTCTCGTGGAAGAGCGTGCGGCGCTCGGAGTGGCCTGTGCGGGATCGGGATCGGAGGGGGAGGGAACGGAGTGAGAGGTCGGTTAGGCGGTGGGGGTGCGGCTTAGTGCGGACTTACCGAGAATAACGTAGGGAACGCCCGCGTCGACGAGCTGCGCCGGGCTAGTACGCATGTGTCAGTACAAGACCTCTGGCAGGCAAAACGAGCTCGTACGCACCTGATCTCGCCGGTGAATGCGCCGGAGGACTTGTAGTAGCAGTTCTGGGCGGCAACCTGGACGTCCTTGCGAAGCAGGTCCTGCAGAGGGATGAGGTAGATCGCAGGGGGCGCGATGACGACCTCTGGTACCATTTCTCAGTGTGCTGCCAGAGCTACAAGTTCCGCAGGCCTACATACCGACGTTGGGGTCGAGATCGGCCTCGTTGAGGACCTTGACGAGCGTCTTCTTCTGCTCCCGGGAGGTCGGGTTCATCTTGAAGTTACCGCCGACGAAGAACTTGCGTGCCATTTTGTCTCGTTGTGTGTTTGGGTACGAGGAGATGGTGGTGGTGGTGGTGGTCGATGGGAGAGAACGGAGAGGAGGGTGCTTCGAAAAGCGGAAGGGCTGAGTGGATCGATTGACTCGCGCCAATTCACCCTCTGGGTCGATCCCGGTGCGATCTCGATTCTAGGTGATCTTATCTTATCTTCCCGTGTGACGGGACGCGACGCGACTGTGACGAGACGCGTTACCCGACGGCCGAGTGCCCAGAGCGGGGTCCTCCGCTGCCGCCGCCGTCGCCTGACCCCGCGCGCGACCGTGGGCCACGCCTTTGTCTCCTCCCCACCATGTCCTCGGCCGCTGCGAAGCGCAAGAACGAAGAAACGGCGGGGGCGGGGCCCTCCAAGAAGCCGCGCGCGAATGCCGCCCAAGCTGCTGGCGTCGCGCTCGTCAACTCTATCCTCGCCAACCCCAAGGAGTACCCTATCTCTGCCAGCGAAGACGTCGTCCGCAAGTCTCTCGTGACGCTCGCCACCTATGCGCGGAGCCTGGAGCAGCAGCTCGCCGTTGCGCCTGTGACGGGGAGTAGTACTCAAGTCGCCAGGCCAGCCAAGTCTCCTGCAGAGCTCGAGGCCGCGGTGGAGAAGATCAGACGCGCCGCTCAGAGTGGCATCAAGAAGCAGATGAGTGTAAGCATATGTGTATGCGCGTATGTGCGCTCCAAGTAACTCATTGTGTGCATCTAGTGGAAGCCGTCGTGCAAGACAGGCTCGGCCAAGTGGTCCTACGATGGCATCTGCCCCGACCCCGAGGTCTTTGGAGCGCTCATGGGCCTCGGAGGCCCGCCCACGTTCAAGATGAAGAAGTTCAGCGTGGATCAATTTCAAAGCCTTGTTGGGCCAATCGAGGGCTCCGTCAGGTGCGCAGTGTGACCCCTGTCGTTCTACCCCTTCGCCATGTTCACAGAGTTGAACGTGCATGAACGTTCCAGATACGACACGCTGTACATCACAGGGAAGGAGGTCACAGTGCGCTGGTCCGATACAGGAGAGTTCAAGTTCAGCGGGACATACGGCAAATGGCAACCCTCGAAGGAGGACTACTAAGCCGAGGCGAGCGCTCAGTATGCTCTCCCTCCCATTTCGTCAGTTTATGGTGCGGTATAATGTGAACTTCTAATGTAACCTAGATTGCTGCATATAGCTATGGAAAGCATGCGTTTGAATGGCTACTTACATCAGATGCCAACATCGGTCGCGGTCTTTTCTGAACAACTCCATTGAGTCCTTGTGCAACACTGCAGCTCAAGGTCGGTGATATCGTGAACGACGGAGCGTCATGAGTAGATTCGGCAATCGTCCGCTCTCACAGGCGATCCTACCCGGCGTTGGCCGCATGGCTATATTACGATGCACAGCCGCTATCCACGGATGACACATAGGCCAAGACATCAAGCATGTCGTGCAAATGGTATATAACTCGGATGAACAAGGTGCGCACGGACATCACACAAGGCCAAGTACCTCTCACTCGTCGACTCAACAACCCCTTTGCTAGTAGCGTTCGACTAATTACCGTGTCTACTTGGTGTCAAGTTCTGGCCTTCCAGGGAAGCATGGGAGGCTACGACGAAGTCTGCTTCCTCTGCGGGATCAGGCCCGAAGGTGGTCCCTTTTGGTGGTGCAGCAACAAGGAGGAGGCAGCGAGGCAGATCACGAACGAGCTGCTCGAGGCCCAATCTACGGAACTCCCTCTGGAAGAAATTCTCTCAATGCTGCTGAAGATTTTCGACATGGACAGGCTTGACCTCGTTGGCGATTATGGATCCACCGTCCACTTCCCCTTTGAGAGTGGCATCATCGGAATTGGACACTTCGGAGACGATGGCGGCTACAGACCCTGCGCTCACCACGGGCGCCCACTACATCCCACGGGAGACGACGTACAAATTCGTCGTGTGTGCAATTCAGTTGGCGGCGGACTCTTCACATACCTCATCGACTTCGAAGGAGGGAAGCCGGTCATCATCCCGCAGGTGACGACGAATTGTGACACGCTCTACTATTCGGACGACTCCCCTTCATGCAATATCTGGGTGCACGTCGCATGCTGGAACTACGCGCAAGACTGGCTCGACTGTCCTCTGCCACCGCGCACCGGCCGCGGCGGGAACCCGTTGACGTTTGCGGGCGAGCTCTACGAGCTTGTCGGCTCTCGTAACGAACGGCAGGTGGACGCGCGAGCCTCGCTTCCTTGTGTGGACTACGGCGGTACCCTCGACGCGTACATGGACAAGAACCAATGGCAGGACTACATCTTGGGATGTCGCAAGGGAGTGAGGCATCTGGCCAGAGCTCTCGGAGCAGGCCTACGTGACGAGCAGCTAATCCCTGCCATCCTGAAGGATAGCAACTGGTGGATGTTCTGCAGGCCTGATATGTAAGTCGGTCGATGCGCGCATTCTCACTGTTCACAGGCCATTGACTCACAAGGCTCATGTTTAGATGGCCTCGCGCGCCGACTCCAGGACTCTACGATCCTAATCCAATGATCAAGACGTCCGATGTCTCATCACAACCGCGAGCCAAAATCTGTCAGCTCCCCAGCGAGATCTTGCTAGAGCTGATCCAGCATTTCCACCTTCAAGACATCTTCACGCTCGCGTATACATGCAAGGACCTCTACGTCCGACTTCTCGACCACAACACGCTCATTCTCGTCATCCGCAACGCGATGGCCAACGTTTCTAGTCCTCTCCACTGGATCATCCCCGTGCGCGAGTTTCCCGAAGAGTGGTTGGCTGCACACGACGCGATGAAGACGTGGATGCCAGCGGGGACCCCTCCGTCGCCCACGTTCGCAGAACTTGAGTTTTCCGAGGACGAAGACCACGACGAAGACTACATCCCGTCAGACGAAGAGGAATCTAAAGGCGATGACGTCGAATACGAGAGCGGAGAATCCGCAGATGAGGCTATGACCGACGAGGACGAAGGCATCGTCGCTGGGCAAATCACCGACGTCCCCGTCCCCGTCCAACCTCATCCTTTAGCTGCGCCTCTGCCACCTCTGCTGCTCCTAGACCCCGCGTTCCCACTCTTGACATTCCTACGCGCATATTGCGGCTCGGAATCCATGCGTGCACGACAGCGGAGGTGGGAGCGCATCAAGCAGTTCGACGTGTTGTTCACGAACTACCGTCGGGATGGGTGGGAGCGAGACGATTTCTGTCTCCCGGGCACGACCTGGGTCCCAGACGGCCAAACCCTGAGATGTCAATGCCCAGAATTCACTTCGTAGCATGGACATAGTGGCTTGCATCTAAGACGGGCTCCACGTATCCCTTTTGTTTCCATCAATCAACCACATCCCGGTAGTACTATGCCATGCGGACTCCTGTTCAACACAAATTGCTCTATACACCGGCGTAATTGTCCTCCCTGCATGTCGACATCATCTTAGACGCTCTCCTCAGGTCGCAGCATCGATTTCAAAGCCGTTTCTGCAACGCAGACGATGGTCAGCATGGGGGGAATCATTAATTGGCAATTGCCTTGCCTCGTGGCGTATGGCAGCTGCCGAAGGGTCCTCGCCATGGCACGATGCATCACCACTGCTTGTCCGTGCCACGTCTGTCAAACATATACTCCAAGTATCTTGGAGAAGTCAGCAACTAGTGCGTGTTTGAGTCGTAGTCATAGCCTTATATTACCGTGTTTGACTTCCCCAGAAACAGCCGGCGTACAGTTCAGACAAATATTGCAAGTTATGGGCTACGACGAAGTATGCTTCCTATGCGGAATTAGGGTCGGAGGCGGACCCATATATTGGTGCTGCAACATGAAGGTGGTAGCCACGCAAATGACAAACGAGCTGCTCGAGTCTAAACCCGAGTTCATCAACCTCCCTCGGGAAGACATCCTCTCTATGCTACTGAGTATATTCGCGATGGCTGACCTCGGCATCGCCGATCCCTACTACGTATTGGCCGTCCGCGCCGACTACGAGGACGAAGCCGAGAGGGACTGTATCGCAATTGGATACTTCGGGGAGCACGGCGGGTATAGCCCCTGCCTCCACCACGGGCGTCCTCTACATCCCACAGGGGACGACGTGCAGATTCGTCGAGTGCACAACTCGACTATGGCTGGGTCCTTCTCAGAGCTCATCGAATATCACGGAGACGAGCGGGTGGTCAGGTCAATGGTGACGACGGACTGCGACACATACTACGATGCCAATGAATCTCCTTCGTGCAATATCTGGATGCACATCGCGTGCTGGAATCACTTGCAAGACTGGCTTGATTGCCCGCTGCCACCGCGCATCGGCCGCCACGGCAAGCCACTGACGTTTGCGGGAGAGCTCTATGAACTGGTCGCCTCTCGCCATGAACGGCAAGCGCACGTGCGGGCTTCCCTTCCATGTATTGACTATGGCGGTACGCTTGGAGCATTCACGACACAGTATCAGGACGACATACTGGGGTGCCGCGTGGGTGTTGAGCATCTCGCCAGGGCCCTCAAAGAAGGCTTGCGTGACGAGCAGCTGATTCCTGCCATTCTGGAGGATTGCGGTTGGTGGAAGTTCGTTCGGCCTGATAGGTCAGTCAATTCGCCCGCCTCAGTAATCCGCCTGCATGCTCACATAGCGCATTTTCAGATGGCCTCGCGCGCGGCATCCTGGCCCCTACGATCCGAATCCAGTCTCTGGCATGTTCGAGTCCGGTACCGTCCCGCAATTACGAGCCAAGGTCTGCCAGCTGCCCAACGAGCTCCTACCAGAACTGCTCCAACATTGTCATCTCCAAGACATCTTCGCCCTCGCCTCCACATGCAAAGATCTGTACACCCGCATTCTCGACCGCAACACGCTGCACTACGTCGTACGTAATGCAATCTCGAACGTCTCTAGCCCCCTTCGCTGGATTGCCCCTGTGCGCGGGCATCGCGAGCAATGGATGGCGGCCTACGACGCGATGAAGACGTGGATGACGCCGGCGCCGCCGACGTTTGCTGAAGTTGAGTTTCCAGAGGACGAAGTTGACGATGAAGACTATATCCCACCTGAAGAAGAGCCCGACTCTAGTGACGACGACGAATCCGAGCAAGAGGAAGAATCCGCAGAGGAGTCGGACTCAGAGGCTATTACGGACGAGGACGAGGGTATTATCACTGGGCGAATCATCGACGTTCCTGTTCCCGTGCAAACTACACCTCTGCCACCTCTGTTGCTCTTGGATCCTGCGTTCCCGCTTCTGCCATTCCTCCGCGCGTATCGCGACTCGGACTCCATGCGTGCACGACAGTGGAGGTGGGAGCTCATCAAACAATTCGACGTACTCTTTACGAACTACCGGCGCGATGGATGGGAACGAGATGAGTTCTGTCCCCCGGGAACAACTTGGGCTTCGGATGGACAGACCGTGCGATGTCAATGCCCGGCGGGACCATCTTCGTAGATCCATGATTGATCATTACATGTCCACGCTATTTACTAAGAGTTCGTGATATTTCAGAGGTTCCTTTCACGGACTGAATGAAAGTCTAAACCGTCTATGTGTCGAGACAAACTCGATAGAGCTCGAAGGCGAATGCAATGGAAAATGGTATACGTTCTCGATTCGGTTCGTGTAACATGTCCTCACATTGATACGTTGATGTTGACTATATATGTTCTTGCCCCCCAAGGCAGGGAACGTGAACCAATAGCAGGTTAATCTGCGTCTATTATAGTTCTGCTACCGGCTGTTGGTAAAATAAGGTCAATTGGGTCGTAGCAAGACAACAGTGAGGCTTCGAAGCATAGGCTTGAGTCGCTCACATAGAAGCCCTCGAATTTTGCTTGGGTCTGCTTGATCTAGGGGTACGTACGCGTACTTTGCGAGTTGTAATTGACTCGCATATCCCACTGTGGAGACTGTCTAGCTCGTGTAGGAGATCGGTGAGGCGCTTCAGACGCTTCTCGTGATCTCCCTGTAACTCTCGGGTCTCTTGATGAAGCCCGTCGTTGGCCTTCTGTAGGTAGTGATATGAAGCCTCCAGCTGACCCTTCGCCGCTATAAAGTCTTTAGCGACCGCGATCGCCGCTTGCTGAGAAGTAGAGCAATGGGCGTGCGATCAGAGGGCCCTGTGCGTCTTCAAGTGAAAAGCTCACTGTGGGAGTATCCTCACTCTGTGCTGCTCCTTCCGTAATGTCTGCAATCAAATTTTGCCAGCTCTCCAACGATGTGTGGCAGATACTAATCACGGGTCGCCTTGAGCCACCCAAGGAAAATGTGAATACGCTGTCGCGATCTCATGACTATCGTCGATGCCTCACTTGGTATATGCCTGGAGCCGTCGTCTGCAGAGCCACTATGTCCTCTGCGACCATGTGTCCTTGTCGCGCGTGCGTAGCTAGGAGCCGTGGACTTGTAACGAGAAAATATGCAGTGCGGAAATGTATGAGCATCCGCGCAACGCAACGACGACAGTTGAGATCCTTGCCCGGCGGTTCTGCCCGTAGTGGGATCGGAGCTTCACGCCATCGCCTATGGCTACCTCGAGTGCCGTCAAGGCCTCGACAGCGAATTGTGGATCCACAAACGCATTCTGCGCATATTATCAAAATCGAGGCATCATTATATCGTCATACGACCTCTCTCGAGTACTTACCACAACTCGTATACCTCTTTCCGCAGTCTAATGCTCGCCAGCGTGATTGTGCGACGAATGCTCCGAGCCTGAACTCGCCCCGCGTCTGGATCCTTTGTGGAGGCTAGTAGACTCCAGAAAAGGGAGGAGACGGGGCAAGAGAATGTCCGTGAATATGGACGTCCAATCAGCGGAGACTAGGAGGATGAGATAGACCATCGAAACTGCTCAGGGTCGACAGAATCCTCGCCACAAGCTAGTCGTGTATGGTGACTTCATGGTATCTGCACGCAACGACCTAGTCTCTCTGGTCCTTCACTAGAACATAGTTGCTTTGGTCCAAACTCTTCCAAGGGCGGTGTGCGACTTGTCCCGGGAACCAGTCTCATCGATGGAGACAGCATGCAGCTCAGCCCCCCAGTTATACGGGTTGCTGGCTGCTCCCACCATGCTTCCTGCCCTCTAGTCGCCGTAAGCTCGAGACAGTTTATGAGGGATCCAATCAACGGCACTTACCTGTATGTCCTGTCCCTCCTCCGGTCAGGCCTTCAAGATCGTTCTGCACAGGGATGCAGTACATGGCATGCGCTCGTACGCTCACAAAGACAGAACGTGTTGCATATATGTAGTGACAAGGTGGTCTGCAAGGAGAATAATGCATAGCCTATCACAGGGAGCCACGAGTGTACCATTCACGTCGACGAACGATGCAGACCTAGGCAAGGACCAGGGGACGACGACATGCATGAACAAGGACGACAAGGGGCGGAAGTAGCGTTGTAGAGCACGCCGCTTAGACGAGCCGCGCCTCGTGGTTCGGGAAACGATCTTCGACCACCATCACACTGCACAATGAACCGCGTCCGCACTCACCACACCGCGTATACCCATATACCCCGAGCCTTCGCTGCCACACTGGACTACCAACACTAACGACAAGCGACGATGACACACACGTACAAGCCAATCTTCTTCTCTGCGGCGCACAGCGAAGCCTTCGAGCGGGCGCGACGGCAACAAGAACAATCACACGAGCGCGCGCAGGAGATGCTGCTCTGGAAGCGCGGGTTCCACTTGGATGGCGGACGGCCAAGTTGGGGCTACTACTTGGAGGCGTCGACGTCGACATCGACGGCCGCGAACACGACAGACGGCGGCGGGGAGAGCACGGAGGACGAGCGAGAAGAAAGAGAGGGACTGGAAGAGGATCGGCATGAAGGGAGACGCGAGTCCGGGAAGACCGGGGCGGGAAGGCGGACGCGTGGCAATTCCCCGGATCGCCATGCGACCGGCCGAGCAAGAGTGATCGCGTCGCACGGTGCGTTGCTGCGTCTGTCCCGCAGTCGGTCCCCCCTCTTGCGCTCACCCTCACTCATCCAGCAACTCGTCTGGGAGGTGCGCTATCACGACGCGCAACCATGGCCTTCAAAACGCATGCTTGGATATCGCTCTGGTGCGTTCTTCGCCCTGCTCGACGGACGCGAGCAACGGTGCTGATCGCTCGACGTCTCCTTCTACCAGGTTCGCGCTGACGATCCCGGTCATATTTTGGGATGCGGGGTACTGTTTCTTCCGGTACGCATCCTCGGATCGTTTATGCGAAATCTACTTGGAGTCTGACCGCCTCCTGCGTCTCCGCACGGAAAACCTTGCAGACCTCGGTCTATGGTCGGTGGGGACCTGCACTGGATATGGAAACCCTACGCCCTCTATCAGGAAGTCGACTATGTTCGTACCACGGTCGTAACCCTGGCTCGGACCTTGCAGTCTAACATTGTCTGGCCTTTCCTTAGGTTTACGGCCTCAAGGCTCTTGAGAGCGGCGACGGCTTCACCAATGCCCAATGTACGTTCTCCTCCTATCTCTCACCGCTCCCGAAACGTTACCGCAAGTCATGGGAACACCAGCTGACACACGGCCTCTGTCTCTCCCATCCCCAGCTGCCCTCAACATTGTTGAGAACTTCATGAACATCGCGTACCTCTACCTCGCACATGTCTCCGGCTCCCCGGCCGCGCCGCTTCTTGGCTTCGCGAGCGCCGTCATGACGCTATCCAAGACCGTTCTGTACTGGCTGCAAGAATACTACTGCGGCGGTTGCGCGGTCGGCCACAACGATCTCAAGACGCTGATTGTCTACTGGATCATCCCCAACGGGTGAGTGGCCCGTCTCGCCGGTCGTCGTTTTAGCCGACGCCTTCGTGCTGACGGGAACCCTCTCGACATCTGCGCGCGATCACTCTACAACGCCACTGTAAATACGCTGGTCGACCGTGACGGCAAACGGCGCTGCCACCTACTAGCCTGTGGCTCCTCGTGCCGAGCTTCATCATTTGGCAGCTTGCCAAGGATATCACCGGCGCGTTACGCGTCGCCGACAGGGCCGCGCAGAAGACCGCGTCAGGGAAGAAACAGTAGTCGTAACGGGCGGCGTACGTGGGTGCGCGCCTGCGGTGTTTGCGACTATCTCTGCGCGGCTGAGCAGGGTTGACGGTGCTTGTGACTTCTGGCAGCATCCACGAAGACGAAACTCCGCTTCATCTAGTGTGTTCATGGATATAATTCCCGCATCTGTTGATTTTGATGAAATATCCCCGCCGTGACCTATGACACGCCCACCTCTCTCATGGGTGGACCAGGACATATTCCGACATATCCTGGGGCACACTCGCCATTGGACGCCGGTTCAGCAGTCACTCGCTCGCGCGGGTGCCGGACATACAGTCACACATACGGGCGATGTACCGCGCCCTGACGTGTGTCCGCACGCTCCTATAGGCTGGATCGAGCTTGAGCGTGTAAATCTCCCCACATCTCCACATCGGCTGGGCGTGCAGTCTAAGTGCGCGTACGCCCGGGCCCGTCCTGCCCGAACAAATTACGCGTCAATAATGCAGCAGTGGGCTAGCGGCGGCGTTGCGCGTGCGCGAGCCTCCAGGGCTCGGAACAATGTCGGTGTCGGTTCCTGCTGCACTCGCAGAGTCGCACCTTAGTGCGGGAAGGCCCATCGCACCCCAGTATAGCCGATGCTGGACGTTGGGCAGGGTCACGGTTTACCACAGCATCCACTGCACCCGCGTTCGCGGTACGGTTCAGATGGGCTGGAACCTTGCCACACTTGGCGTGACACAAGGAACGATTCGGAATTCATAGAATCAATATGCAAGTGCTGGAATACCCGAGGGACCTGTTTGGCCGGACCGTCATGGCGGACGAGAGTGGCAGATGATGATGCACAACAACACGTTCAAAGATTTGGACGACGGGTAACGTTACTTGAACTATGTCGTGGATGGCAAGTGAGTGCCTACTAACATACCAGTACGGCCCTGCATAGAATCAGTCCTGCTGGTTACGCGCACGCCGGTGTGCGCCGACAGCTCTCCGCGCTGAGCGTGCACATCACGCAGGTGGCCCATCCTCGACCGACAATGCTGCTGCCGAGCTTGGACTCGGGGGCAAGCATAGGCAGAGAACACACCATGATAGTCAGCATCGCGTACACCGTACGGCGTATCTCTCGTACCCAACGGGCAACGAGTAACGTCAACCGAGCCAACTCTCCCCACCTCGCCATGCACATCGCGTTCGGCACGAACAAGGCCCGTCCGGCCGCCTCGACTTCCAGCACTGCGATACCGTATCGCTCTTGCTCGACTTTGTAAACGAAGAACACGGTGGCGCAGGCGTTGTACGTACCGCTGCCATCCACAGCCAACTCTACCACGAGCCGACTGAATCGTGATATTCGCCAAAGGCCGGCCGGCAGACCCTTAGATTCGTTAGACCCTGGACTGCTGTGAGCTGACCGCCGGCTGTCAGCGAATCTGAGTGCCATTCAATGCCACTGTGACGCCGCGAGAGGCGGTATCTAAACCCCGTCGCCCGCCGCGAACCATATCCCAAGCGGCGGGCCCGGGCGTCGTGCCTCGTCACCCAGGGATGCAGGAAGACAGAAGGGAGATAAGGCGGCGGACCTTCCGCCCAAACCAGGCCTAGCGCATCCCGCCGACTGAATGGGCACGACGTGCGGCGGCGCGCGTCGCGGGACGTGTGAGCCCAGCGAGTCGATGATGCCCACCGTGTAGATGGTTTCTTGAATATTCGCCATAAACATTAACCTTCCAGACCGGACCCGCGGCGCCTGCCCCTCCCCGCGAGCTGTTGTTCGAATCCCCTAGCCGGGGAACTCAGGGTCCTTCCCATAACGATACATCATTATGGCAGGCGCTAGAGGGGGAGCAGTCAGGCCTAAGAGGGTGAGGAGGGACGGGGGACGTATATGCATCATGTGGCAAAGGCTCCGCGCATACTGGGAAGGGCGGATCTCTCGCGAACGCTATCGCAGGCGATCCTAGAGCCGGATTCGGGACGGCTCTTGCGGTGCACGAGACGCGCTTCCTCGAGCTGGGGAAGCCGCCCCTTCGCGTTCCAATTCGTGCGGCGAAGCGAGCCTCGGTCTCGCTGTTGCCCACACACGCCACACGCATAGTGCTCTACGCAGGCGGTCGGAAAACGGGAGGTGCGGGTTCCAGCTTCGACGTCCGACGCTCGACGGTGGAGCGCGTCAACGAGGGAAAAGCTTCGGAATGCGGTATGACGAGGACGAAACTAGAAGTGTACGTACTGCGCACGCCGAACCGCCGTCCGGCGAGAAGGGCGAGTGCCTGAGCGGGGGCCACAACGCCTGCGCCGGGCGTACCTGCACGTCGCCCCCCCCCCCCCCGCACGCGCCAAGGCGAGCACGCGAAGTACGAGGAGGAAAGGAAGAAGGGAGGGCGAGAGGGCTTCTGGACGAGAACGTCGACGACGCTCATCCCTCCCGTCCGGACGTACGGCCCAGGGAGCCATAGCCCTAGACCCAGGCAGCGTCGAACTTGAAACTGGATGCTGGCTGGAGGCTGGAGGCTGGAGGGGCGTGCTGCTGCAGTCCGCAGCCACAGAAATCCCTCTGCACGCGGCACGATGGCTCGTGCCATATTGCGACCGACCGGGGAAGAACCAGCTCCCATGTAGACAGGAGGTATGCTGAATGCTCTATTGCATGCGACTTTAGCAATCGCTTTGCACGAGCCTGAGAAAGTCCCTCCCCCCGCCCCCTCGCATCTCAATGGCTGCCCGTGCTATACTCGGCCGCTCACAAAATAGCCGTGGCTTCGCGCGCGCGAGATAGAGTTTGCCCCAATTGCGTTGAATGCGAGAGCTGCCAGTGGCTTTTCGCGCCCGGGATAGCGGGTACGTTGAGCCGTCTTCGCATTTCCTTCCTGCCTTGCCGTGCTGCAGAGCGGTCGACGTTCCTGCGGGCCAAGGCATCACTAACGTCGCCGTTCCCGCGTTCTGCTCCTTGCCCTCAGCCCAGGACGTCCAGCCGCAGACCGCGTTCGCGTAACCCGCCCACAAGCCAACGTCCTGATTCGAACAAATTGGGCAGCCTGGACCGGGTCCCCGATGTTTTCATCCGCGCTGCGAATTGCGAATATACCGTCAGTATTCTGCAAGTCGCTGTGACAGTAGTCTGTACCCTGTACATATGTCCGTGTCCCCATCATCGCCGTGGAATCCGAACATCGACCCGCCCGGAATTTCCAGTCCGTCGTAGCTAGCGAAACCGCGAAAGGGTGGATATTGATAAGGGAGAGAGGGAGGGAGGGCGTCAGAACACTCAATGAAGCGTCACCGTCGAGCGATTCCTCCGAACCTGCACGGACTTCGCGACTTCGCGAGCGTGTCTGTACGGGAGAGCGTGGGTAGGATGGCTGTGGGCGTGGGTGGGCAGTAGGTGGAATTAGGTGCCCTGCACGCTCGTCGCGTTCCACCGGTCGAATTCCGCGCAAGGCGCACCATCGCGACGCCAGGGGAACAGAAAGGTCCAGCGGTCAGAGATAACGGGTAATGTCGGTGAAGCCGAACCTGGAAACCTCGTTCGAGCGGTGGCATCACTCTGTTCGCCAGCGAGCCGGCCGTAGAGGGACCCAGTCACCCAGGACGCGAAACGCAGGGCTGGTATGTCCGATTGCCTATTTGTAGCGGGCGCGTGTTGGCCTTATCTTGGGCCTCTGTGCGAGCCGGGTGATCTTTGCCTAAGGGCGGGCACAGAGCACAGAAGAAGGGAGACCTGGGCTCGGGTCGATAGCACCCGTTCGGAGAATAGGATCGGGCATCCGTAGTGCCAGTCGTAGCATGCGTCACAAGTGTGTACGCGGTGCGTGCAGCGGACAATGTCGACGTCGCAAGACCCTATCGCCACGACTCCAGAGGCGTGAGGGCCCAGCAACACGGAGGCTATGGACACTTCGCGTCCGGCGGCAAAGGCTCATTGCCATTTTGTCGTCGATGACGCTAGACAGAACCACCAAGAACGACGCACACGCACGTTGGTCTATCCTACGCGTCCTCTCCGTCCAATGTCGCGTCGAGGCGTGCGTGAGCACCCGGTCGAACGCACCAGCGAGTGGCTGCCATGGCCCATGGGTGCGACCGCCCCACCGCGACGGTACCACCGCAATCACGCGCGTCAAGAGCCGTAGGGGCGAAGCGAGGGAAGCACCGACCAAACAGCCTGCGATATGAAAAGAAGCAGCGCAGAGCTGGAACACCGCGCCGAGCTCCTGAGATTCTCGCTGATGGCCCTGTACTGGCCACAGGTGCATAGGCGCGCATTGAATATTGAGGGAGGACTCGCGCCCGTAACGACGCAGCAACAGCGAGCTAGCGGTTGATTTTCGGATTTCGCCAGAGTTGCTGGACCGCTAGGGCCGCACAAGGGCCCTCGCGCCCGTAATTTTGCTTGGGACACGGAGAAATTGTAGGACGGCTCGCTGAGTAGGACTTGACGGCTATAAGCCAAGCCATGCGCAAGCCACGCACACATACACCAGGCGAACGCTTAGGACACGTCGACTAACGACGTCGCGCAAGGCCCACGCACTCGCGTACCGCAGACATAGGCTCCCTGCGTCGGGACCCGACAAGCCATAAGGTATAAGCTATGCAGGAGCGAGAAGCACCGGGACCGGGGAGGACATCCGTACAGACGCCCGCGCGACGGGTGATGCGCGCTGTGCCTCTGCGTCGAGCGTGCCTTTTATGGGTGATCGTCCTGGAGATGGGACGGGAGGCCAGGCGACCAACGGTCTGAGTCGGTCGGAAGAGTCAGACTCACTGCACAGTGCACGGGTGGTATCGAGGATCACGACCGCGAGCGGTCGCTTGAGCCTTGTCCCAGTGATAGCAATCGGAATCTGTGTCAGCCCGAGGCCAGAGTCACAAGGAACGCGAGGTCGAGGGTCGACCACGGGCAGATGCGAGGAAGATTTGGGCGATTGTCGAAAGATTGGGGTGGCGAGTTCAACGATGGGTGATGACGACCTAGGTACGGACGCGTACGTACACACGGAAGAGTCGGATGACAAAACGCGACGGCGATACCGCTCGAGGGCCGTAGAACACCTCCACGAGCACGGAGCATGCGCAGGGCCAGGCGGGCTGGGATGTGGATGCTGTTGGAGTTTGAACACAGGCCGGTAAGCGATCAGCCATTGTCATCACCAACCATCATCGAGAGCGCTATCGCGAACCCAGCGAGCGCACACGGCCGCGCGCTCACGTAAAATAGCGGTAATACGCGCGACGACATCGTCAGTGCTGGAACATGTTGCACGCAGCACGGTATGACGCGCGACGAATGTGGCTCGAGTCTGTTTGATCTTCCGCAGGGTTTGTTCGTGATGGACGCGGGATGGCGATAGGGGCGAGATAGGATGGCGCGCCGCTGTCCCGACGGCTGTACATGCATGGCTCGCCTCGCGCCATCGCCAACGACGAGCAGAACCGCCGAGGGTGTGGTAAACCACATACAGCTACGACCGGTGCCGTACTCGCGTAGATCAACGCTCCCACAACGTGGTGCCATTGGCGAGTAATAGCAGTAGTTACAGTTCGCACCATCCACCAAAATGGACAGACGATGGCCGAGACCGTTCTTCCTCATCCGGAGCGTGCGTGACTAGTATTGGCTCGAGAGGATTAGCAGCGAATGGATGGACGAAGAAATAGAAGTGGTACTCGGGTATCGCGTAACCGCACAAGCGTCCCAGCGCACGAGCTGTATAGCATTCGGGTTGTCGGAAAGGGATCGAATGAGAGCGACGGCTATTCGTAGGGCCTGGCGAACCTGAGAGAAACACGAGCTTGGGTGTAGAGCATGTGCGGCCAAGAGCAGAAGACTGTTTCCCGTAGGTGAATCCGATGTCGAGCGGGGAACGTCGTCGAGGGCGCGAGGATGGACCGAGCCAGATAACGCACGAGCGAACTTCCGAGATGTACGACATACGGCGGCTTCTATCAGAGGAGGTGTACGAGACGCAACGGCTCGAAAGGGCAGCGATCCTTGCCAGCAAGCCAATCAGCGAGACACAAAGCAAAGCAAGAAAGAAGTCTCTCCCCAGGCCGTAGCGGAGATGACTTTCTCGCACACGCACCTCGCCCGGGGCCAGTTGGAACCTCCCGAACGCGTTCGCCGCTGTCGTCATCGTCCTCTGCGTGTGTTCCTTCCCCAGCACGCACGTCCGCATATAGCGCCCTGCGGCCCAAAAAAGGCGTAATGGCCGCGCGCTCCAAGCACCCGTCCCAACTCGGTCGAAGCGAGCCAGCTGCTTCTCTTCGAAACCTTCACTGACGCCCACTATGCTCGCAAGCCAGTGCAGCGGTGGTCGTCTCTGTAAATTTGTCAGCTGGCAGATTTCAACTCTCTCTTTGAAAGATTGAAGCATGAAAAAAATCTAACCTGTGCGCACAGCCCGGCGGCGCGATAGGAAGTACTATAGACACACGGTAAGTCGCGGAAGGCGCCATCAGTCATGCATTGTACGCATACGCACCGCATTCTGTATTCGCAATCCACTGCCTGCCACCCAGCATCGCGGCGGCGTCGGATGGCGCTATTGCGGTCGCGGTCGCGGCTGCGGTCACGGCCACGATCGCGTTCGGTCGTCCCTCGAGGCCGGACGCGTCTTCCAGGCGTACAGCGACAGCTTGCAGTGGCGTACGTCGCGACCCTGGTGTGTACGACCAATCCCGCGCGCCTCTCGAGGCTTGCGCCTCAATAGGCGTTTGATCCCGCCGCACCAAGTACGCTCCGAGAGATAAGCAAACCGGACGGCTCGACGATGACAGCAGTCCCGGATTGGAGGCCCGCGGCGGTCGAGCCTGAGCCTGAGCCTATTCGCGATCCATGCATAGGCGTAGGCACAGGTGCGCCAGTCTGACGCCCGCGAGAGACAAAGCAAGAGCAGCCAGCCTGAGGTGAGCGCCGAGGGTCCTTCTTTTCGTATCTGTCTTCGGTATACTGCGGCGCTATCTCCCTCTCCTCGCCGTGGGTACCGAGCGCCGAGTCTCGAGTCCTCAGGCTTCAGGCCTCAGGCCTAATAGCACTGGCAGCGAGACAGTGATGCGATGATGATGGAATTCGAAGAGACCCTCCGAGTCCGAGCACCTCTTCGCATCGTCTTCGCAAAGCGCCAGGCCCAGACCCTGCAGCTGCTCGCCCGCAAAGAGGGTATTGGTAGACAATACGATCTCTCAGAGTCTGCATCTTGTGTCCCTGTATCTTTGTATCTTTGTACCTGCAGACTGTACCCGTACCCGCGCCCACGGCGGTCCACTCGCACAGTTCGAAATCGAAATCATCATGAATCGAGGGTCGACGCGTTTTGTTGTGGTCGTTGTTCGTCGGAGTACCGACACCGCTGCATCACCCACCGTCCATGGCCAGAACGTCGCCGGCCCATCTGCCCCTGTAATCTGTAATCTGTCAGCCAACGCAGGAATCGAGGGTTCCGAGGGTGGTATGCTCACTCTGGGTTGCACGCAAGATAAGTGAAATTGTAATGGGATGGCGTCGTGCGAAGTCCGACGCATGCGCCATATGGACGGCGTGATGATTGAGGAGAGACATGTACAATGTACACCAATGCACACCGTCGACGGGGCCGGTACCGGGCGGTGGCACAACCCATTCTCCCATCCTGCAGAGCTCGAGTGTGGAGTCTGGACGGGGCTACGGCCGACAGTGATGATGAAAGTGAGCAGAGACACACCCCCGGACTAATAGTGCAGGGTCGCAGCGGAGGGGCCGTGCCACGGTGCGCGCGGAAGTATCCTTGCAGGCTGCAGTCAGCAGCCAGCCAGTGCCACCGTCGCATGTCGCTGAAACGCGCCGACGACGTCGACGGTGTCCACAGTTCGAGCTAGTGGCAGCTAACGGTAAACGGTAAACAGCCGTGCAGCTAGCGCCGCCCGTCGCGCTAGTGACCGTCGCCACAACACGTGCCCCGACACACCTCGTATACGACGACGGTCGATCGGTGCCGCGGAGTTCGGTGTATCATACGTATACGGTATACGGATCCAGATTCGCACTTGGTGAATGTGAACCGGTCGTCGACGTCGACGTCAACACATCCGGAACCGCAGCGAGGAATGCTTGCATGGCTTGCAAGACATTTACTGTACCAGGACGTCATGGCGGAACTCGCACACAATCACGCGGCAGGCGATAGGAAGGATGGAGGTGGTGAGCTGTATGCACCGGAGGAACGTATATGTATTCGACAACAACTAGCCGCGCGCCGGCACCCCAAGACCGTACTGATAGAGAGAGCGAGTAGTAGTGACACAGGATGCTAGTGATTAGAGAAACCAAAGGAGGCCCCGAGAGATGTGGAAAATATGTGCGCGAGAGGGAGATAGAGATAGAGAGGGAGGAAGTTAGACTAATGCATGATGAGACAGAGAGTGAGAGTGAGATATGCAGAGAGAATGACGAGAGGATATCGATGCCATGAGGGAATAAGAGTAGTCGAGAGAGAGAGATATGGAGAGAGAAACGTCTAATAATGCAAAGCAAGGTCAGAGTGCGTGCGCGGATAGCTTTTATGCCGTGAGCATGACAGCGAGAGGCAGTAGGTAGGTACTGCAAAGTCCCGAGAAAGAGAGGAACGGATGGTGGCGGATGCAGAGGTCTATGAAGAGGAGGGGGGTGGTGTCGCTTAGACTTGCAGTTTTGATTTCGCCTAAGAGCGATGGATGAGCACGAGCACTCGGCGAACACGGTGTTTAGGGCGACTCACGGGTTTCCGCATCATCAACGGTGGTGATGCTGAAGATGGCGAGTATTGTACGGGTTGTGGCTGGATGAGGCGTCGGTCAGAATGGACGCATAGACAAGACTGTGCAGGGGATACGTACTGTAGAACCAGCGTACATCGCAGAGAGGTTGCCGCTAGCAGCGGACTTGGAGAGCGCCTTTTGCAACTGCAGGGCGAGAGGCAAATTTACTACACGCCCTCGCGACTGCAGCGGATGGAGAGCAAACACACCTTTGCTTGGCTCTCGGCGTTGCGCTGAGCAAGCATGGAGTGGTGTAGGGAGAGACCGTCGATGCTCTTCGCCTGGGGCAGGGAAGAGAGGGAGCATGCGAGCGATGGGAGGGCGACGAGGGACTCTGGAGGGATGGACTTGGTCGAGGATGCCGAGGAGTCGGACTTTTGCGTTTGGGACGGCATTGGAGCGTGGTGTGGTCGGCTGAGCAGGTGGAACCGAGAGAGTGGTACGCGATGGTAGGTGAGGAACGGTCTGGAGAGGTGTCCGCTGGGTGCGACGAGGATGGAGGACCTGGTGGTGGTACGTCGAGGAGAGACGAGCGGACGAGAGGTGGGATTGACGCGACTGGGTGAATCGAGGGGAAAACGAACGGGGATTTTGAGGGACACTTTATAGGCGGGAGGGCCCAGACTCGAGCCTGGCAGTGGGAGAGACGCGATGACCTATTTCGGCCTTCATCTCATCTCACGAACGCGCGTGCCCATTGGCCCGCGAGCGATGGCCCATCTCGTTTCGTGCCCATCGGGAATCACGAATCTCGCCTTTCCCCTGCAACCTTCTTCCCGCTCTCAGCGGACATGCCCTCTTTTCCCCCATCACGCTCGCCTGTCACGCCCTTTCGCCACAGTTTTCGTCAGTTTTCCCTCCGGCGGAGTGTTGTCGGAGTGGCTGAGCTGGATGAAACCTCCCTCTTCCGGTATAGCGCCACAAAACATACCGTGTACGCTCTTCGGTCCCCGCCGAATAGTCGCAGATAAGACGGGCTGCAGACGACACAACTCACCGCCCAGCGTGCTCTTCCACCGGGCCACGCTCTACGCTGCCAACTTTGATCGCCAGTCTCTCTTTCCCCGAGGTTCCTTGTAGAATCCTCTCCAACATATCATTCTCTCTTCCTGCGGCCCTAGAGCTTCCTGTGGCTGCAGAGCATACAGTAATCGCGTAAACTAACCGTACCCTACGCGGCAGGCGGCATATCCTGCCAGTCCTGCATGCCTCCTGCAACGCGCGCCCGCAGGCACTCATCTGACCCTCCTAACCCTCGTTCCCCCAAATATCCATTGCCCAGCCCCGTCTCTGTCTCTTTGCCTTGCGGCATCGTGCACCACAACCGCGCTCGAGTGTATGTGGGGATGGCTGTACCCCCGCGAATAGCACAGACCACCACCCCACACGCGCGCCATGAATGATTGGCTGTGGCTTCTTCCCCGCTGGCCATGGGTCGTCCAAGCGCAGAACGGTCCAAAGCCGAGGCTTGCCCATCGTCCTGCGCATGCAGCACGCAGTACGAGGGTCGTGGACGGCATACGCAGATGACCCGTCTGTTAATCGGACACATTCCCGCCTTGAATCATTCCATCCCCCGCATCGTGGCCGACCATACCCGTTCAGGCCGCCCGGGGTCGTAGCGGGTTTCTTCCTCCCCCTGGCTGAGGCCTCCTCTGTGGGTCTGCGGTCGTAAGTGCGACCACCACATTAATGTCATCTCCCTCTGCGTCCGCGTCCATCCCAAGCCTCCGATCATAAGACCGCACGGCGCTCCGCCGCTGAATGCAGGTTTGTTTCCCTCCCTCCCTCTGTCCGCTTTCTTGTGTCCAATCCACGTTCATGGGAATCCTCTGCGGCCCCCAGTTCCTGCTTCAGAGTCACCGGTCCCCCGCGCGTCACGGTCTCTTTCGAACCCCTTGGGATCCCGCCTCGCGCGCGCAGGTGAGCTTGCACTCTGTACTCTGCATGCACCTCCGAGTCCGAGCTCTCCAGTCTCTGAATCCAGGCCTTTGCATGCGCAACTGCCTCCGCGGCACTTCGTCATGGATGCATTCAATCGTCCCATTTTCGATCTCGATACCGCTCCGCGCGATCGCACTTGGCAACGCTCCTGCCTCCGTCGCCCGAGCACTGTGCATGCCCTCTGCCAGCCCGCGATCGTCCCATCCACACATTGCCCATCGTTCAGACACCGACCGGGCCTTCTCTGACCTTGGGGTGCGTTCCACCCCCGGTCTAGACCCTGCGACCGGCTCTGCGCTGCCTATGGTGCGCGGCGTGGCTCCTTAAATTGACATGGACATCGCGTGCGCGTTCGGAGGGTCTCCGTGCCATTCATGCACACGGATGGCGATATTGAATGAATGCGACGCGCTCCGCGAATAGGCAGGGCCCTGCCTGTTCGTCTCTTTCCGCCACTTCGGTCATCGCGACCGCGATGACACCGTGCGCGCCCAGCATGTGAATCGCAGCTAATCTGGTGCCCGCCGCGCGCACGAATCCGAATGTTCTGTCCGGGTCATGCGAGCGCCGTGGATGCATACGGAATGCGTACGCCGTCGGCCTGAAGAGCGATGCGGCGAGAGGGCCGTCGTAAGTCGAAGTAAACGACGATCCCGCTCGGAAGCGCGACGTGCATCGCTCGAAGGGTGCATGGACGCCCGCCTGTCTGGAAGGTTGTGCGTTGAGGTGCACTGCGCACCGTGCGCGTTCGTCGAACGTCCGATGGGCAATACAGTGTTTGGCTCTTCGCGCCCTGCGTCGAAGAGGCTATCGGACGGTCATTGACTCCCATACGCGTGCGTGCCTTCCTTTCTCGCGCGTCGCCCGCCAAGAGGGCACCCCCGCCGACGTACGTACGTTCGTCCTTGTATCTTTCTAGACACTCGCTTACGGCGAGCATGCAGCTTCCGGAATTTAATACGTCGACCATGCAAGGCCGCGACTGGCCACTGCTATCAACTACGTATTACGACTCTATTCCACGAATCCAAATTCGTCACGCGTCCGCGTCCGATTCAGACTCGGACACGCCGCACGAGAACCAATCCGATGCAGGATCTCGCGAGCTCGGACTTCGTGCAAGCTTCAGACGCCGCTGTGTGATGCGACGTCCAGCAGGCTCCAGGAGGATCCAGAGCTCAAGCGGATTCCGAGAGGGCCTGCGGCGCGCACGCCTGTAACGTACGCGAGATCTGCTGCCGTCGAGTCGCATTGTCACAATCCCTGGTCTATGCATGCGGCGCTGCAGCTGCGATGCAGGGTCTGCACCTTTCGCGCGTCATCAGCATCACCCAACCGTCTCCCATCCTATAGCAAGAACGCCGTTTGATTCCCCTGGCCATCGCGTCACCGTTCGCTGGATGACACTGCTCAACGCACGTACCTGAACGCAGACGGCGGCGGCAACAGATCTCTCCCAAGGGCCAAGGGAGAGCCCCACGGCGAACGCGCAGCCAATCAAAACGCCCTGAAGCCTCGCAATTCAAGCCAAATCACGATTGGACGCTCGCGCACCCCACGGCGAGAAGAGCCATATACGGCACTGTATTACAGCATAATATTGCGCCCACGTTGAATTGAGTTGGTTCTCCGGTCCCGCTACTTCCCGACGCAGGCATGCCCACGCTCGCGCTGATTGCACCTGCCAGCGACGTATATGGCATGCGCAGGAACCGACCACCCCGCGCGTAGATACCAAGGTAGGTTTACAGCTCCCAGCCCGTGGCAGAAGACAGCGCGACTGGCACTGAAAGCTCTGGTCCAGTGCCCACGCCCACGCTCACACGCTCGCAGCCATGGGCCCCCCTCTTCTCCGGCTTTCTGAGCGTGGGGACGCGCTGCTGTGTCCCCGACGCGGCGAGAGAGCGAGAACCCGCGCACGCGACCGGCACTGGTGTTCGTCCCAACAGGACGAAGCTCGCGAGCTCATCCGCGTTCCACGTTCCACGTTCGCCATCTGGCGCGTCCAAGAGGTGCCCCTGGGACGCAGGGAGGGCGAAGGGGGTGGTGGAGCGTGCCTTACCTCACGCGCAGGTCTGCTGACCCGCCGTACGTGCATGCGTCGTTCGGACGTGTACGGCATCCATCGTCTGCGTGACGCTGCGCTCGTCAGTGCCCGCGCCGCGCTCTCGGGGGCGATCGCTATCACTGAACCGGTACTTATCAGTGGCATATTGCGGTTCTGGGAAGCCGGGCGTATGCTAGGAAGTCAGCCTGGCTGCCTCGTCAGTACTTATGTGAGATTCAGAAGTGGTGGGACTAGCTCGCGCCTGCGCAGTGCGCGCTGCCGGCCCCCTCTGCGCAGGCGCGAACTCTCGAAGTAGGTCTGGCGATGGCAGCGGCATAGTGGCGGCAAGTTCCTTCTCACTACTCCCGGGAGCTTGTTGCCCGTTGCGAGAGGTAGTTTGCGCCGGCCGTGCGCACTGTTCGCAGCGCACCCCGCTCTACCCCGGACTTCTGTGGCTTGTTCGCCTCCCTCGAGAGCCGTTAAGTGCTGCCCCGTGAGCCGCGAACCGCGCCGACGACGACTTCCCGACTTCGTCGCCCTTCGCGGTGGCTTACCTCGCGTGGTGCCGCCGGCAAACGTCTCTTAAGCAGCGTTCTCGTCGACCGCGCACGCACATCGACGTTGTTCTGCCGCACGGCGCTCTCGTTCACTGTGCGCATCGAAGTCGTCAACGGGCGCCGCGGAGCTCAGCAGCACTAGCAAAGAGCAGGACGCTTCTAGTGACCGTGGTCATGCACGGGCTGCTCACAGGACCTGGTCATGTTGCCGGACCATCACGTCAAACGCAGCGATAACTCTACATGAAGCCTGCCAGCGCCGGCGAAGCTCGAACCTTGAGTAAGTGCTGGGTGCAATGATCACTTACTACTGCAATATGGTGCTGCGAGGCACCATGTATGGCAGCTGTGGCCAATTGGCCGATCGCGGTGGCCATCAGCGTGCACGTTCGCATACGACATTATCATATCCGCTCATCACGAGCTAAGAGTACTTGCGGCAAGTTACAGCCAGCTCGCTACATCCGCGGCCTCCTGGAAGCTTGCAGATGTCAGAGAGCTCATGAGCACATGGCCCATCTCCGCGTCATGCACTGATATACGCCCAGCCGTCAAGGCACCCGACGAACCACGAGCGACCGTGGCGACGAGGCGACAACGACGACATCTCGGGTAATCTGCAGGTACAGGTCATGGCTGCGTGTGGGAGCCGGCGCAGGGCGACGTTACTAAGCCCGACTCCGAGCAGCCTTCACGGACTTTGCGTTGATTGCAGCATCACTGTCAGCCCATGCGCACGAACGTCCTCACGGTCCTCGGGCGCAGGCGATTGGCCGGCTGCACGGTGAAAGCGAACGCGCGAACGGGCGCGCGCCCCCTTCGCCTGGGTCCCTCTATCCTTTCCGGTGAGCTTTACAGCCAAATCGTGCACAGAAATCGCTCACGTTGCCGTTACAGCGACCCGTCGCTCGTCCACGGCTGCTCACGGTGCTGCTTTTTTTTTCACCGCGCGCGGCGTATGCCGATACACTCTGAAGCCTGGGGCCTGCGACACGCGATGCTGAGACGCGATGCAAACGCAACTTTTCCAAGGTGCGCAGCGCTACTGGTAGCGCTAGCTCGCTGGTCACGGTCAGGTCAGGGCTCAGGATGGCTGACCGATCGCACGCCAAATGGCCGTCGCCCGTTCGGTGGTCCTCAGGCTGAGAGCCAGCTGGGCCTGTAAGGGTATGCCATATGCACATCCATATGCACACGAGCCCACGCCTCGCGTGCTCAAGCTCGCGGGTACAAAAGCCTTTTAGTCCTTCTAGTGCGAGCGAACGCGTGCGCAAGGATCTCCTGCACTCGTCGGGCCCGGTGACTTCTCGCTGTTCAACAGTCCTGGAAGGCGCTCCCCCACCCCCTCGGCCGCACCGCGTCCCACCTGGATCCAGATGTCCAGGATGTCTGTCACAGTGCACACAGGACCCTGCGCATGCACGGTTGCGGTGATGAATGCATGACCCATCCGCGGTTGCGTTTGACAATGATGACATGTCACCGGCCGTCTGTCATCGTCATGTCCGACCCCATTGCCCGTGGTCCAAACGCGTGAACCTCCGCGGCGCACGAGATATGATGCTCCCCGTGCGCCCCGATAGCCCCAGGAACCGCGGCCACGACCAGCGGCTGTGACGACATGCGGGCGACGTGTAAACGGGCCAGAAGGAGGAGATTTATATACACGCTTGTATTTGACTTCTCATGCACACCGTCGCTGTCAGAACGACGAAACCGTCTATCTACGCTGCACACGCCCGGCGAACTGCTCCACCGGCTATCCTGTTCAACCTTGTTTCTGGCCACGACGACAACGAGGACGATAACGCGAAACGCGCGCGGTGGGGCTTGAGAGGAAGGTCGTTGAACGGCCGGGGGTGGGATCGTGGACGATGATGATACGACCTATGCGCGCACGCGCTCGAGCCTCGCCGCCGCCGCCGCCGCCGGAGCAGTTGCGTTGATGAATCATTCGACTGCCTGGACACCGTCATAGGCCGGTAACCTGTTGCACGCCTCCGCCCAGTCGATAGTACCGTTGACGAGCTCCGTGACAATAGCGATAACCTCGTCAATGTCGCCGATGAGCTGCCCAGTCGTGTCACGCTCCCTGGGAGGCCAATCAGCAATCGTCCAATGAGAGCGCGGGAATCGACCGCATCGACCGCGGTGCGCCAGCCAATGCGGACGCAATACAAGAACGCGAGCGGCTGCGTGGTGCGTGGTGCGCCGCGGAGCGATCGCAACATTCTGGACCGTCGCGCTACTCACCGGAGAGTCATGGTGCGCTTCTGGGTGGCTGCGAAGGCGAAGGTGGAGAGGGTGGTCAGATCTGGGGGCACAAAGGTTTGATGGCGCGAAGCGGAGACGCGGACGTACAAGCAAAGTCGATCGTGAGGCCGAAGGGCGTGCCCAGCTCGTCGTTACGCGCGTAACGCTTGCCAATGGTCGCGTTCGAGTCGTCCACGCGCGAAAAGATCCCGGCCTTGCGCAGTTTCGCCGCTAAGAACAGATAGAACGCAGGGCACGTCAGAGCCAGTTCATCATCCAACAAAAGCGTGGCAGGGCAGGTGACCACCTCGCCCGTGCATGAAACACAAAAACAGAAAGGGTGACAGCACTCACAGACCTCCCGCACGAGCGGGTCAAACTCAGGCTTTGCGCTCAGGGGCACAATCAGAACCTTCGTCGGAGCGACGACAGCAGGCAGCGACAGGACCTAGACACGGCCAACGGGTGCCCATCATGAAAACGGAGGACAGAAGGCGCGCGGTCAACGGAATCAGTTCATCGGGGGCCATGAGCTCATCGGACGGAATGCACTCACCCCGCGCTCGACGTCCTGCGCTCGGCTCCAGAAGCTGTGCTCCAGGAGCGCATAGAGGATGCGGCCGAGACCAAACGACGGCTCAATGACGTTCGGTGTAAACTCGCGGACTGAATGGACGGAGGGTCAGATGACGATGCGTCTCGCGGAATGCGTGCGTGCGCGGCTTACTAGATTGCTTGAAGGTCTTCCGTTCGATGGTCAGAAGGTCAGGCGTGAGCTTGAATTCCCTGCCGTCGGATGAAGTAATGGTAGTCGACCTGCGAAATGGACGGGTCGTGTGAGCCCGGGGTGCACCATACCACCGCGCAACGCCGCGAAGCAGTTCCTTACCCCTGCGCGAGCTCACCCTGGAGCTTAGTCAACAGCGCCTCGTCCATGCCCTCGACGATGCTCTGAATGAGAGCCGCGTCCTTCCTGAACGTCTTGCCAAACGTCTTCTTGTCGAACTCTGCGACGAGCTTCTCTGTAATGATCGGTTCCTTGAGGGCCTGGCGGACAACGAGGGGGTGCCCGGTCTTCGCGGAATGCACGGAGAGGTCGTACGCCGCACGGTCAGCGCAGCCCACGCATTCAGTCCAACCGTACGAGTTCTGGATCTCGGCGTCCCAGCAGTCCGTCGCGTAGTGCGCCATCTCGTTCGCCATGTGTTGACGGAAGCGCAGGCGCGCGGGGTTAATGCCGATCTTTACGAGGAAGAGGTGGATGCGCGCGAGGAAGTAGCCCAGCGTCTCGTTCGCCACGATGCCCTTGTCCACCGCGTCCCCGATCTTCATGCGCGTTACCTTCGTGCTGCCTGCTGCCTGGGTGTCGCGATCGAGTAGGTCGAGCTCTACATCGCGTACTTCCGGGAAGCGCTCGTGGCGCTTGTCCTCGGGGTCGACGTAGTGCTCGATCTCGGCCATGGTGAATTCGCGGACACGGAGCAGGCCCGCACGAGGGGAGATTTCGTTACGGAATGAGCGTCCAATTTGCGCGGATGCAAACGGAATGCGGTCGTTGTTGAACTCGAGCAGGCGGGAGAAGTTGAGGAAGTGGCCTTGCGCCGTCTCCGGACGCAGGAAGCCAGGGTGCTGCCCGGTGGGCCCGATGCTGCTGGCGAACATGAGGTTGAACTGCTGCGGCTCGGACACCTCGTTGTCCGTGTCAGGGTTTCTGATGTTGTGCTTCCTGCACAGCTCGCCGAGCTCAGGACCGGAGTAGTTGTCGAGCTGATTCGTCGCAAGGGCGCGGATCACGGATGAGAAGTCGTCGGAGGTGGATGTACGTGGGTCTCGACTCACCTTGGCGAGAATAGTCTCGTACTCAGTTACAAGCTCATCGGAGAGTTTGACCGCGGTGGGCTTCGCCTTATCCTTCTTCTTCTTTTTCTTGTCGTCCTCCTTCGGGGGTGCGGTCGCAAGCCCGCGTGCTTCCTTGTCGCCGTCCAAGCGCGCTTCCAACACGTTCTTAACAAGGTGGTCGGCCCGCAAGACTTCCCCGGTCTTCAGATCCTTGACCATCCAATCTGCGAAGCGCGCTACGTGGCCCGAAGTCTCGAACACTGGCGCGGGGGTCATGATAGTCGTGTCGACCTCGAGCATGTGCTCCTCGACGATAAAGTGTTTCCGCCATTCGGCGATGATGTTGCTCTGGAGCGAAGAGCCCGGCGGACCGTAATCATACAGGCCAGCGACACCTATTACACAGAGAAGCTATTGAGTATCAAACTATTCTCTCCGAACTCCATTGGCCGTAGGTGAGAAAGTGCCGATCAATCACCACCAGTATATGAATGAACGAGACGGTGTCTCGCCCAGGCGTTTACCTCGGCTCGATCGGAGAGCGGAATCGTAAACCTTCGCGCACACATCCACTCAAGACCACCTCATGGGAATGGCGGAAGTCCGGAGTAAATGGTACGACCACACTTCTACCATGTCGGACATGCTCTCTTACGTAGTCCTCCTACGGACCGACATGGGTTCCGTCGGATTTTCCAGCGACGTCCGGACATGCGGTTGCTGCCCAACGTAGAAATGCCGAGGGTAGGCCAAGGTTCATGGCATCAAGGTGAGCTATAGCCTGTGCTTGAGGGATGGCGACCCCTTGATCTAGAGCAGGAGGCGCGTGTGACAGCGTTCCCTCCGTCCAAAAACAATTTCGACAGGGTATGATGCATGATGCAACTTGATACGTTGTTCGAGCGATGGATAGAAACGCCACCGGCATCGAAGTGCACCGCCAGAAACAAGGTACACGCCATGCCCTCTGTCATAGTGCCCTCCAACTGATGCAACACATGAGGTTATGGGGGATATGGATTCTTGAATGCGAAAGCACGGGATCCTTCAACGTCAGGAGCAGTGACTAGCCCTAGGAACCGTCACGACCGGATGCGACAGTGCAACTGCAATACGCGGAGTCCGGCCGTACCGTTCCCAAAGACATCATGCCCCTTCGCTCGCTATCGCATCCGTGTTCCAGGCAAGCATAGCCCCAAGGAAGAGATACAAAGCTTGATTGGTGGTGATCGTAGTACTCACCGCCATAGATCTCGAACGCCGGGGCGTAGAAGAACCTCCGGTTGAGGAGCGCCTCAAAGCGTGTCTTGTCAAAGGGGTGAGCGGTCTTGTTGACCTGGATGTTCGCCATGTCTGCAGCTGCAGGTCTTGTGCTTGTGTGTTTCCAGCGGGCGAGACTGCGCAGAGGAGAAGTAAAAGTACAAGAGCGAGCAAGACGAGCAGCACAAAACCTCATCCACAGCCAAAAGCAGCAGCCTCGCAGCCCAGTGACTCAAGCAGAGCTGATCAGGATAAACGCGACGCGTGACTCGATTTTACTCAGTCACGTTATCAAGTGTGACTCTCGCGTCCTGCGCTTGGCGCCGATGGCGATGAGCGCCTGCGCGATCATTGATTCACTGCTGGCATCTTCAAGCATGACGGTAAGGATCGGCTATAAGAGCCCACTAGTCCTCACTTATACCCCCATCTTACTGGCCCGTCTGAATGTTTTGACGAAGTAAAAATGGTTGGAAATAACAAAGGTAAGAATATCACACAGATCATCGTCTGCATCGCCGTGGACACCGGTTGGGCCCCAAGCGAGCAATCGCGGACCCGTGTCTAGACCTCCGGGCTGCACAACTTGCCAAGGCCACCGTCCTCCACCGGGCTCTCGCAGGCACCCTCCCCATCTTTCTCTCTCTGACCGCTTTCTTCTCTTTGCTTTTTCTTCTCGTTCTAGGGGCCGCCGCGATGGAGACCTCGTTCATGTACTCTGTCGACCCGTTCTCTCCGGGCCGTAGCGGCAGCGCGCTCTCCCGCTTCGTCGGTGCGGTCCTGGCGACTGCAGTCATTCGTTGCTGGCCGCTCTTGCTCTTCTTCTCTGCTTGGGCTACTGCTGTCTCGCTCATCAGCTATAATGTCTACGACCTCGCTATTCAGCCGACGCTGCTCACTGTGTAAGTTTCCCGTTCGATCCATTCCTGCCAGCTGGGACTCGGGGCTGCCATAGCGTACGATCTCCCATTTACTTCCGATGATCTCGATCATTGCGCAGACACCATGTCAGGTCTTGCGACTAGTCTGGGATTGCTTACTGAATGGGGCTCTCCATAGCATCGGTACCGTGCTCGGTTTCGTCATTTCCTACCGGACGACAGCCAGTTTCGAACGCTACAATGAGGGAAGGCGTCTCTGGTCGCAAATCATTCTTGGCAGTCGGACATTAGCCCGGACCATCTGGTTTCATGTTCCTGGTATATTATGCACTACGCCGCGTAGGCGGCCAGGAGATGACTGACACTGCGTGTAGAAACCATGCCTACTGCGAAGGATGACCCTTCTACGCTAGAGCAGCGTAAAGCCAGGACGCTTATCGAGAAGAAGACGGTCATTAACCTCATCGAGGCGTTCGCTGTCGCCGTCAAGCACTATCTGCGTGGCGAAGAGGGCGTGTATTACGTCGACCTGTACCACCTCGTCAAGTTCCTGCCTTCATATGCGCTACCGGCCGGCTTGCCATCCGTGGTGGACGTCACCTCCATCGACGGCGTGTCTACACGCTCGCCTCTGCGTGCGCGTGGCGACAGTAACGCGGCAGACCTGACCTCCTTGCGTGAGGAGGTCACCTCGCTCGACATCCCTGCATCCCCAACTATGCCAACGTCGCCTAACAGCCAGCTCCCCTTTCCTGCCACCGCTACGACCCCGAGGAAAGTAAGCCACGTCAAGGTGGACATCCCCCCACGGACGTCGATGAATGGACGCGGGCGCTCGCACGATAAGGAGAAACAAACAGACAAGGGCTCCACCTATTCCGGCATCTCGGGTACGCAGGACGAGAACTTCTTGCTCCCTGCACGCATGCCCCCGAAATACCACCTGTTCGATCTGTTCCCCTTTTCGCTTTTGGTACACGCCTTGACTAAGCGCGGCAAGGATGTCAAGGTTAGAAAGAACTCGTGCATTTCCTGTCTAGACGCGACGTGATGAGAGCTATGTGTGATAGGGAAGGAAGGCTGCCCGGATCCGTGCTAAGCTTCGGAGCAAGACGGTGACCCACAACCTTCCGCTCGAGATCTCTCTGTACCTCGTGAGTGCATTCCAGATGTCTTCCCTCTCGCTCTTCGTCATTGCTGACGCATCTTAGAGTTCGTACATCGCGGCCCTGCAAGATCGTGGCGCGGTCCCGCCCCCGACAGCTAGTAGGTTTCATAGAACCCTTGATGAGAAGGCGATCCTGACATAGCGTGCAGCCAACTTGTTGAACGCCTTGAATCAGCTGGTCGATGCGCTGACTGGTCTTGAGCGTATCCTGACCACGCCCATTCCCTTCTCGTAAGTTCTTCGACGATGAAACTGAATCTGTCGACGTCCAGCGGTTTACCGGGTCCGATTTAGGTATCGGGTTCAACTATGGAGCGTCACCGTTCTTTACTGCCTGCTCCTGGTACAATAGCCACACCCCTATCAACCGAGAACTACGATACTGACACCCCGGTCCAGCCCTTCCAGATCTGGTCAGCGTTGAAATGGCTCACCATCCCGGCCACTTGTCTATTAGTACGTCATGCCGCCGCTTCTGTCCCATTCTCCCCGAGAACTGCGAGCTCATTTCCATGCGTTTGCCGCCGATAGAGTTTCATATTCTTCGGGTTCCTGGTCGCCGGCGAGGAGATTGAGAGTAAGCGTCCCCCTACACCGCAGATCTCGCATTTCATTTGATCGAGTGCTCATTCGCTGTCCGTTCTGCTCTCGCGTCCTGTTCGTCACTGTAGATCCGTTTGGTAAGTGACCTCTCTTACGTCTGCATCAGCCAATGCTCGGCCGCTGACGATGACATCGACGCGACGCGATCTAGGATACGACAAGAACGATCTGGTACGCTTCTGTCGGCTGCACGCCCACCATGCGGGCCCGTCCTCATGGCCTCGTTTGCTGACCTTCGTTCTCCCTTCACACAGAACTTGGACCACTTCACGCACAACATCATCCGTGAGTCACTGCTGCCCCTCCCGCCGGACCCGCTCTACCCCCTTCGCAGTGCTGACGCTCGCACTCGACTGCAGGTAACGAACTTCGAGCGATCACTGCGCTGCCCGCGCCGCACGTCGAGAGCTGGGCATTCTCGCAGTTCAACGACCAGATCTTCAGCACCGACGAGCGCGCCGCGCCCGATGAGTGGATGCAGCGCGGGCTCGGGAGAATCCAGACCGCGCTCGCGACTATTTGAAGTCGCGTGCGCATCGATTTCCCCGATGGTGGACTTCGGTACGCCGTTATGGGCTTTTGCGGCTACGTTGATTGCGGCTGCAGTCACGAAGGCTTGCCTAACTCAGCCTGGGACGACCAAAACATACCCGCGCGGTATATACCTTGCACTCTTGCACGGACGGACGGGTGCTGTGGGTTTTCGTGGACGTTGTACAGGCGCTCTCGCGCGTGCTGTCATTTGTTTTCTTTCTTCTGCTTCTATCTCATGTTTACACCACTTTGCACCGTATTTGGATTAGATCTAACGTATAGACTCGCATATAGGGATCCGGACTTCCTCTCCTTCATGGCACATATTTAGATGATCTGCAAGCTTCCGCACCCGCATTCGTTCGCACTATCTATACTGGCATCCCTGCACGTCTCGTTGTAATCAGCACATCTCGTCTGTCGACACATTATCAACCTGTGCGCCTCTTGCTCGCTATCGGTCACTCCGCCCGCCTTGATTTCACTTCTGGTAGCGTCCCTTTGTTCTGTCGTCACTCGCTTTTGTCGGCTTGCAGGCTTGGGCCGCAAGTCCACAACCGCGTTCACAGAGTGGTGTGTGACGCGGCCATGTGATCGCGATTGAACTTCCGTAATGAAGTAGGCGCCCATTGTGGCTGAGCTGTGTTCCGCTTGTGGCAGCGTTCACTACAGCTGCTTTGTTGACCCGCCCATTTTGAACCGTTCTTTCTTCTCTCCTCCATCGCTGGTGCACTCGTAGCCACTCTATGCATGCATGCTGTAGTGGAAGCCTGCTGCCAGACCTGCCTGTGTCAAGTCTGGCAGCTGTTGTCACTGCCTGTGGCTAAGAGATGCCGCAGCATTGTTCCAGTGCTCTCGCGACTTTGTGCTGCAGCAGGTGAGTTCGAGTCATCCTGGAAATGCTTGCTATTGTCTGAATCTAATACTGCATGGCCCTGAATTGTCGACCTCCGAGGCTGGAGCATGTTCACGGTAAGTAGTTTGAGAGGAAGGTAGGTGCTCGATGTCAGGCATACCATCATAGCTCGGAACGATATGCTGGATAGCGTGCTGACTGTACTGAAGCTCCTAGTATCTGTGCACCCAGTAGGAGCAGCCACTGATCCTGTCCGATACAGCGAGCTATGTGGTCTTAGCTTGCTCCTCAGCTTGGCTTGTGTCTAAACGTCTTGGAAAGGCTCGCTCCTATGCGGCTATTACTCTACGATCTGGAACTTGGGATTGTGTCATAATTGAGGAAATGCGCTTGGAGTATCGGACTATAATGTCATAGGTGGGTGAATTATTCGGATGATCGCACAGGTTGGTTCCGCGCTTGCGCTTTGTCCACTAGCTGCCTATTCCGACATTCCTCTAGGCTGATAGCAGCGGCACGTCGGTGTGGACGCAGCCTTCAATACGGCTACGTACACCTGACACAGCAGTTGCGCAGGTTTTGTCGGGGTAGACGAGTCAGGATCTACAGAGGCTGCGGAGCCCAAGTTTCCATATCCGCCTATGCTGGCTACACGTGCTATGGCGTCGAGTAGAGGCTTGGTAAGCGCCGGAAGCTATGCTGTTGACTCGGCGGATCTGGATGGCTTCTTAATCTTGCGCACGACCGCCACGCTCCCTTCAATCCTTTTCCTTTCTGCCCGCCATACCACGCTCTGTATTTATGACCCAATCTGTAACAGAATCCTCCATCTCCCCCTCGCCGTTCAGCCCCTTCTCGACGTACTCGGTCGCCAGCGGGGTCACCTCTGATGGTGAGATCGCACACGTTCCTCGACGTTCTCTGCGCAGCTTTAACCGCAAGCCCGCCTCAGACGCACCGGACTTGGGCGCATTCACCACCGTCTTCCGTGCTCTGAACACCTTCAACCCCCGCGTGCAGCCCAACGGCGCGAACGTGCGCAGTGCTACACCCACATCCTCCTTCGCGCTCTCTCAGTCGGACGACTCCGATCCCGTCCAAGGCCCATCCGGATGGGCGACTAGACGACCAACAGCCTATCTGACAACATCTCTGCCTGGCAGCCCCGCTCGTGGACGTTCCGTCCAACAAAGCGAATCTGATGCAACTGCATCCGACTACGACGATGGTACCGAACTCGAGGTTCCTATAGAAGACGAGAACACGATGGATCGTCCGTCTCTAGGGTATCTGGACTCTGCTCTGACCTTCCTTGCTGCTGAACGAGAGAAGCTTGCCGCTAGGAGAGAGCTGCGCGGGAACAGTTCAACAACGTCGGACAGCGCCTCACCTTATGTGATCCCCTCTTCATCTCGCCGCAAGCGGCGACGCAAGCGCAACCGTTCAACGCAAGATACCCGGAGAACTGCCTTGAATCACGGCCCAGAGACGGAAGCAACCGCTGGCGGGGCTGCTGATGCTGTCGACGAGGCGAGCGCTGATAACGAAGATGGTGATACCTCCTCTTCCTCTGTTGATGTCTCTTCCTCCTCTGCCAATTACAAGACCACACCCGCCACGCCTGCCATACTTCGCAAGGAGAAGCACAAGCAGCGCACGGACGCTGATCAGAACCCCCGACTGCACCACAGCAAATCTACGCCAACCCTCAAGCCCAATCCCACTCGTCATGTCATGACCAAATCCTTTGATGCCCGGACGATCCAACTGCGCACCCTAGCCCACAAACTCAGATTTCTGTTCCCTTCGGACGCGAACGCCCTCTCCGCTATACTATCACGAGACTTCACTTCCTCTCTAACTTATGCCGATCCCCGTGGACCTGTACCTCAATCTCAAGACACCCTCATCCATGTATTCATCGATCAGTGCGTCCCATTTTCATTCATTTCCCCCTCACTGCACCCGCTCATGCCAGTGTCCTCTAGCTCTAATATTCTCATCGGATTCATTACCTACGTGCGAAAGCACCTACAGCACGTCGTGCGCAAGTTCAAGCAGACGCACCTATCCCACGCGGCACTCGCGCTAGTGCTGGAGCGTGGCCGCCCTGTCACACGCCGTGTGCTTGTCACATCCTCCCCTCTTTATCAATCCATGCACTCCGCCGAGGAGCTTGGATACGAAGTGCGCATCTACGCCCGCGTCCCGGACACCGGCGACGGCGCAGACCGCCAGCGACACTCCCGCACTGAGAGCGCCAGCGGCAAGCTTACTGAGGCTGGTCCATCGCGGGCCCGCAGCCGCGCCCGTACGTATACCCGTGGACATGCTCAGAAGGCCTCTATTGGCGGCGGTGGTGGTACTACCGGGAACTCGACATCGACAGACTCGGACAGCACCGGTGCGAATCGGGTGCGGTACCGAGAGCAAGGCGTGGACGAGCTGCTGCAGCTCAAGCTGCACCAGGCGATCGCGGCCGTCGACACCGTGCCGCCGGGCGGGACGATCGTGCTCGCGACGGGGGACGGGAACGTCGGGCAGTTCAACGAGGACGGCTTCCTCGGGTGCGTGCGCACGGCGCTCAAGAAGGGCTGGCGCGTGGAGCTGTACGCGTGGGAGGGCGGGCTGAGCCGCGCGTGGATGCGCGAGTTTGGCGAGGAGGAGGGCTTCAAGATACACATGCTCGACGCGTTCGCGACGGACCTGCTGGAGATCCCGGATGGCGTTCCTGGGGGGCACTGAGCACCGGCGTTATGCTTTGAGCCGGACGTGCGCCTTCTGTTGTGGAGGGAGAGGGGAGGGAGATCGTGGTGAGTACTCTGAGTGGACTTGGAGAGACCATATGGGGGGAGAGTTGACTGGGGACGGTGATTTGTGTTGTGTACGATAACTGACTGTGTGACATAAGAAGTATTGGTATCTCTTGGCCTTGTCGTTGTATGTGAACCCCATCGTGTAGTGTAATAAAGTACGAGCATTTGGAACCTCCGGTCTGCCATGGTCGCCCTATGAAGCTGTTGAGCTGCTGCTGAGTTGTCGGACAAATATAACGTATCGGCCGCGATGTCATACAACAACGTCCATCGTTTGAATTTACAGCACGACAAACGCGTACACAGTTACACAACGCAGTTCGCAAACTTGAACAATTGTTACACATACAACCTCGAGATACAACCCGTAAACCCGCGCAGCCCCTCCCTCGCCCGCAGCCCCCGCTCCTTCATCTGCGTCATCATTGCAAAGCTACATCGTGGAATAATTCGTTGGGAAGTTGTGAGCATTTGAGCTATGAGAGTTGAATGGCAATCCGTGCGGAGCGGTCATGAACATTGTGCTGGGAAGCGTGCACGGACATAGCATGGCCTGTGTGTGTTCAGGACAGGCCACACCGCAGCACGCGCACACTCCCCCGACCGCTACGCCTGACTCCCGAGAGGCCTGGAAAAAAGTTGGTTTTGTGAAGTTATAGTTCCGTAAGCGCAGAGAGACAATACAAGGCATCGGCATCGGCAGCGACCGGTCGCCAGAGAAGTGTTCGAGCAGAGAGAGCAGAAAAACAGTTGCATGTCGGAGAAAAGAGAGAGGACAATAGGGACGCCGTCGCGGGCCCACACAGCCAAGACGACGGCCGCCCGTGCAGCTGACCTCCGCAGTCGAGTTGGGGGTCCTGTTGAGTCGTGAATCGTGAAAAACCTTCCGCTCCCCGCGCATATTCGAACAGACAACAGGGCGCCTTCGAACGGCGGTGGTGAAACGCGTCCAGCACGCCAGTCCCGCGCAGACCAAGACCCCAGCCGATGTCTTCGAGTGCGCACATCGTCATCGTTACCGCACATCTTCCACGTTCGCTTCCGCCGTAGCCTGTCGGCGTCGTGTGTGTGTCCAACCAATTCATCGCCACGCACCGCATCTATTAGCACTACCGACCTCTCCCACCACGACACACGACGCAAGACGGGTTGCCTACAGCTCCATGGGCACGGTCGAACCGTGTGCGGACGACGAGGACATAGGCGGGGCCGGTGCGTCCGCAAGCCCGTCGCCAGCGACCTGCCCAAGCTTCAGAAATGCATCGTACAGCGCCGGTACGACGAACGGCTGGCGACATTCGCGGGTAACGTCCTCCAGCTCCGAACGACGCAGGCGTTCGGCGCGCAGAGTTGCTTCAGCAAGCTTGCGCGCATCCTGCTCCTGTGCGAGCTGCTTGCGCAGAGCTGTCCGTGGTTGGTCATTGACAAAGGGCGGGAATGTAGGCACGTAAGGCATGCATGGCAGTTGACATGCAGGCATGATCCAATGCACAGGGCGAATGCAAGCGAAGATGGAGATATGCAACGAAGCAGGGGTCACGACTGGCACTCGACATCACTCGAACAGACATCACGCACCGAGAATCTCAGCCTCAAGCTCCCGCATCTTCAGCAAATCTGGCCCGCCGCCCGAGTTGCCTCCAGTCATACTCGGCGGCGTCGCGTCCTCAGGGCCAAGTGGAATCTGCTGACCAGCAGCCCGCAGCTCCGCGGCAGTGCTACGCCCACGGGCCTGCAGGGCGGTTATTTCACGTCGAATGTCCCATAGCTCCCGCAAAGTCGGCACGCGTGGCGTAGTCGAAGAGCTAGTGCTGGAGCCATGAGTGGCCGCAGTACTCGCAGGCTGAACATGCGATGATGTGGACAGAGAAGACGTCCCAGCCATAGCGTTGGCACCAGACGAAAAGGAAGGTGGCATAGCAGCAGCGCTACTTGCTGGGTGGTACTGATCCTGTGGGGGAGGCTGCCTGCTCTGCACCAATGCTTGCACACTGGCGCTCTTCACACCCGCTTTCTCTAGCAGTGCCTGCAGATTGGGGATCTGCGGCTGCGGTGGCGGGTTTGACAGTGGCTGGCGCAGTAGCATGCTCAGCTCCGTGGCAGACGCAGGCTCCGCCTTGACCGGTGGGGCCTAGAGTGAGATCATGAGTACAGCAGCGAGCTTCCGACACTGAACGACATACGGGAGAGATAGACGTCGGTGTGGTCTTCTGCAAGAGAGACTGGAACGCAGAGGATTGGCTGAGTTGCAGCAGTGTTTGCTGCGTGGTATCAATCATGCTAGAAGACCCGTCGCTTCCACCCGCAACAGGCGAGCGGCTTGCGTGGAGCAAGTTGGGATCCTTGTAGTCCATGTCGTAGGTCGATGGGCCAGGAGGATCGATGACCATCCTGTGTCCAAGTGGCGAGACAGCATGTCGGGCCTGGGAGATCGTTGTGGGATATTTGGGCGCCTTCCCGTATTGTTGTTGCGGTTTGTAAGCGGGGTTCTGATACGGCGGCGGGGCCTGATATTCGGGCTGTTTATTGTACGTCTTCGGCTTGTACGGCTTCTGGGACAGGTTGGTCGAGTGCATCACACCACTGGAATACAAGGGTCAGAGGGAGGGCCAAACAACTGACCTTAGAAGACGGGTAGGCCAACGTACTCTTCGTTCAGTGAAATGTACCGACTTGAGCAATATTAGACGTGCTGCGGCAGACTTTCGTGAACGAGAGCTCACATAGACCTGTCAATGAGGGTAGATGCCTCTGCCTTGGCTCTCATGAATGCATTCTGTATAGTGCGATGCAAGTCCTGAGGTATGCGGTATGTTGTCAGTATCGGTGAAGAGCAGCCACGAAAGAGAGACGTACGCTCTCTCGTTCAGCATAATATACACAGAGCATGAAGCCCGACTTCTCAATGGGCTTCTGCTCATGGGGAACAGGAAACCCGAAGAAGGCCAAGTCATCGATGAGGCCCTTGGTGTACTCCGGGGCCTGGTCCTCGCGAAGGAGAATGCGAGCACGATCACCGACGTACTGTACTCGCACGACGAGTTTCATGCGCAGAGCCAGCTTGTAAGATTGCTTGAGGGGGGGAGTAGTTTGGTAGCTTGCTGGTCGAGGATGAGGATGGATAAGGAGATAGCAGGAGATGATGGTGGTCGAAAACAAAGGAACGTCCGAGCCTGGCGCTGTATGCCTCTCTTTGGAAAAAACAATGTCGTCGTCGGCGGGGCGCTCGATCGGCGAAATGCGATCGATCTTGTGACCCGAGCTCATGTGAGCGTGACACATTACATTTCGCCACAACGCGCACCTCGACGCGTCCCGTTCTGCTTCCGTCTCTTGCTCTCGTCCGCCATGGCCGACATATCGACCGCACTACGCGACGCCCTCTCTCAGTCGCCGGAATACGAGATAGTCTCAGCGCATCTCTCAACCTTGCTCCTTGCTTATCCTCCGCAGTTCATCTTCGTTCACGACCCGGAGCATGCTCGCCTCACCTCCTCAGTCATCAGAAGCACACTGGACAGCCTTGCTTCACACAATGACTCGCATGCAAACATCTATTACGCTCACATAAACGCTGTGGCTTGCTTCTCGCCAAGGATCCTCTTTGACACAGCCCTCAATTCCCTGGCGCGTTGGACACCTGACTGGAAGGATGGCGCCCTCAACTGGTCGGCTTCACCACATGGCAGACGTTTCAACGAGAACGTCGACGCGTTTGTGCATGGGGTTCAGGCAATATACGCCGATACTGCTGCGGCGACAGCAAATGTTAACGGCAAAGGCAAGGGCAAGGAGAAACCTACCGAGTCTAGGCAGGCGAGCTGCAGAATAGTGCTCCTCATCGAACGCGCTGAACGCCTTCGTGATAATATGCCCGAGCTTCTAGTGCCGCTAACTAGGCTGGCCGAGCTGGTGAGTGATCGGATCGAGTACAGGTACAACCACCACGAGGTGTCCGTGGCTCACACCGTTTGTACCATCTCCTCTGATTCGTGTGTGACTTGCACCCGGTTCCAGGCTCAGGTCGACATAACCACAATCTTGATATCAGAGAATCAGTGGCAGGATTTTCGTCCACCTCTCCGCGCGTCCCCAGAACCTTATTACATGGATGTGCCGTTCTTATCGAAACAAGGTCAGGATAAATTCTACACAAACTACGATAGGATATGCAATGGGAGCGGTGCGAGACCCCGTGAATGGGTGTTGACTGATGTGGTGATATCAACCCAAGCAGTCATTTCATAAGAACCAGCTTCCCATTGCACATGCTCGCTATAAAGTATATGCTGCTTGCTCACGTTTCAAATAGCAACGCTAGATGTACTCGCATCTTCATTTCCCTCAACCTCCGCAGGCAATTTCACTTTGGACGTGACTGATGTGGAAGCATACCATCCTGCGCTCAGGCCACTGTATGCGCACTTCTTGGCAACGCTCTACAGCACATGCGGCCCGTTCACACACGACCCCACCGAACTCTCCTACCTCGCTGCGGCACGTTGGCCTGGATTCGTTCAGCCAGTTCTCGATGCTCATCGCCGTCGCTTGCATAGCGCTCGCTCCGCCCTGGACGAGGCACAAGAGGATATGCATATGGAAGAGACGGACGGCGAACTACGCCCACCAGGCGAAGACGTACGCTTGCGTCTCATGCGTCTCTTCACCCCCTCCTTCACCGCTGCCCTTGAAGCGCTTTATCCGCGTCTCACCCACGCTGCGCATTGGTCGCAGACACACGCTCCACCTCCTGATCTGCTCTCCGTCCACCCGGCACATGCACCGCAGGCCCTCCAAGCACACGTTGCTGCCCTTTCTGCAGAACATGGAACAAGCAATAGCGCTGGCCTAGAGGAGCTGCCGCGCATGGCGAAGTTCGTCCTCGTCGCTGCGTTCCTTGCCAGCACAAACCCTGCAAGGAGCGATATCAGGATGTTTGGGAGGGGTCCGGACGAGCGCGCCAAACGGCGGCGGCGGAAAGTCGGGACACCGCGCAAACCGAAACCTGGCACGACGGGCACAGCGGTCAAGGTCTGTATGTCGTGACCGCGCTATAGACTCTAGTTCATGATGGTTGCTCCCTCCAGATACCTCAGCGGCTGCTTGGCCCCACTACGTTCCCGCTTGATCGACTCATCGCGATCTTGGGCGTGCTCTTGGAAGAGAACGACGCAGAGACGCGTCCGGTCGCTCCGCAATACAGTCTTCCCGGAGAGTATACTGAGATGGAAATCTCCCGCGTTGCGCTCTACGGACAGGTACGTGCGCATGTGCGCCCATAGCGATACACGTACAGTCGATATTAAAGGCTTGTGCGTCAAATAGATCATGGAGCTTGCTAGCATGCAGCTTCTTGTGCGAACATCCCCTGCAGATCGGCTTGATGGGACGCCGACGTTCAAATGCGGAATTGGGTATGAGCTAGCGGGGAAGCTTGCACGAGATTTGGGTATAATCCTGAATGACTTGATGTACGAGCCCCTATAACTGGAAGCCTTTCAGGTAGGCCATCAGGTTACTCTTGGTATTTGGTATCGTCGCTGACTAAGATACCCAGGATACACTGTGCTACTACACATACAACCACGCTGTCCTCCTGCATACTACGTTGTACATCGCCATACATACTACTGATCGACCCTGCTGAAGACCAAGTCATCCATCGCTTATTTCTGCACGTCAGATGAGATCAACGCCGAGGTACCCGCACACTCCGAATCCAACCGCCGCGGCGAGAGCGACTACCGCAATGCGGTTGACGAACGCGCGCACCTTCTCCCGACGCGCGCCCTTCGCGCCCGCTGCGTCGATTGCGGCGACATCGTCCGCTGTGAGTGCTGTCGATGCCCATGTCAGCAACCAGGAGCATTTGTACAATGCTTGAATGGGAAAAATCATACCAAGATCGCCCGCAGCCAAGTATCCCTTGAGCCGCTCCTCCTTCGTGCTCGACCTGTGCATTCCGCCGTCAGTTTGTTCGCTCTTCTTCGCGTACGACGTGAGAATTGGACGAACGTGACGACGACGACGCCCTTGGACTTCGCCCAGGCGAGAAGCACTTGCTCCGGCTTCACCTTCAGGCGGCTCGCGATGTCGTTCACGGGCTTGTCTACAGCCCCTCCGGGCTGATGCGTGAGCGGGATGAGGACGCTGTACGCCTCGCTCACAATCCCGTGCGCGTTGCCGAATTCGATGATCGGGTTCTGTTGTGCATGCACGTACGGGTGCAGGAGGATCTGTTGTCCCAAGTACATAGATCAGTGCCCGCCACTTTATAGGGTCGTGCGATGTGGTGGGTTGTATCACCTACCTGGTTCGCCGCAGGCTTCACTTTGGCGGAGGCCAGGAGGATCTGCAGCTCGGGGACACCGAAGTTGCTCACGCCAATGCTCCTACGTCAGCGGAGCAGAACGTCAGCGAGCAATCCTTCGAACGCCTTCAGGCGTTGAGAGACGGACTTTACGAGGCCGTCTTGTTTGAGCTTTTCCATCTTCGCCCATGCGGTGGGTATGTCGGGCGTCGCGAGGCGCGGGTGGTGGATCAAGTACAGATCCACATAATCCACACCGAGCTGCGGGAGGGCCGTGCAAAGGCCATTAGCTTACTTCGGCTGAACGTGGAGTGCCTGGCACAGAAGGTTCGCATGTACGTCAGACATTACGCACGTATTTGAGGCTGTTCTTGATAGAGGTCTCGATGTCAAGCCCGTCGCGCCCGGAGAATTTGGTGGTGATGTACAGGTCCTCACGCGCGAGGCCGCTCTCGCGGATCGCCTTGCCCGCCTCCTCCTCGTTCCTGTACGCCTGCGCGGTATCTAACCAAGACAGACAAAGAACGTCAATTTCTGCGCGGCACTGATACTGAAAGCAGAGATTGCAGGCTAACCAATGTGGGAGAAGCCGACCGAGATGGCCTGCTCGACGTAGTCGGTCGCCTGCGCACCACCTCCGAGGGTCCACGTCCCAAAGGCAATGCTAGGGATGCTCGTCCCTACAACAAATCCCCCATCCACTTGTTAGCTTTTCACATGTTGAACGGTCTCAAGGTACACGCGGACCATCGTTCAACTTGATCAAGTCCCAAGGCATCTCGGTTTCTGTTATCTGCTGAACTGCTTGTCGGGAGTGGTGGCAACGCGAGCGCGGTGGTGGTGGAGAATGACCAAGGAACGTGGGCGCGGGCGCGACGGGTTGCAGGCGGGAGAAGCGTAGTATCGTGAAGGTTATAAATTTAGCGGTGGGAATCATTAATCAACGCTCTCCTAGAGTAATCATACGCAAGGCGGGCATCTATTGACGATTGCGTGGTAGCTACTCTTCGCAATTGCCCGCACAATCATCTTCTGGGCAATATCTGTCTTATGCCTAACCCGCCTGAGCAAGTATCGCGTCATCCTCAGGTCGGTTTCATCATCACAAATCAAGGGCGTAGCAATAGAGGGGAGAAGAAACTTCCTCTGTTGGCCCTCTTCTTATCTCTCACGTACACATGCCGCACTGGCACGGGAGGAAGCCCGCTAAAGGCCGCCACATACCACAACACGGTCATGTGATCACGCGCGCGACGCGTTCTACATGAACGATTCAGAACGCGAGCAACTCCTTGTGATGTGCGCAGAGGGCAAGGATATTACAGTATCCAAAACGAGAATAGTATTCCGTGAGCGTTAAAGGGGACAGTCGTGACAAAGCGAGCGAATAAAACTAGAACAGTGATAGGGTAATACTAGTGCGAAGCTGATATCCAGACTCCAGAGGCGCGGCGACGATGAAGATGATGCTGTGGTTGTGGGGTGGGCAGAGGGTGTGCATAGACAAGTAGACGTGCATACGACGAGTGTAACTAATCCGCAGAGCGATGGGAGTAAGGGCGAATAGATAGATAACTGCTTCCGAGCGGGGCCTCCAATACTGTGATGTGTGCTTTTCCGGACCTCCCTTGTGCTAGATAGATGTACGGCATTGCGCTCAGTCTTCCTCCGTCGTGTCATCCTCCTCGATGATAGCTTGTTCGTCAAGGCGGGGCGCTCGCTCCTTCTGATAGTCATATCCAACGAAGCTCATCACGCTGCAGGAAATGCCTCGTCAGCATACGCGCAACTCAGAACGAATCTGGGAAACGTACTAAATGGTGCCATCCGCACAACCAACCACAACTTCCTCATGGCTCAGCTGCATCGACATGGGGTTCTTTTCCGGGGTCGATAGGCCCTGGAACTTCGCAGGCAGGTCACCCAAGAGGCCCTTCACGCCAGCCGCAGCCGTGCTATCGGTATGCGCAAGGGCCGTCCACGCTCCCGTGATAGGCAAGATGTCGGTGTCAAAGTCGACACCAGGCGAGGGCGTGCGCGGGCCCTCCGACTTGGGCTCGCTGCTGCTGTCGTCGTCCTCGCTCGCTTCCTTCGCGACCTCCTCCTTGTCCCGGTGTTGTGACATGTAGAGCTACGTGATCGAATGAGTATCTCTTGAATCTCACTGATGTTCGCTCACTACTCACCGTCCTGGTGGCACCCGCGCGGGTACTGAAACGAGTCGCGGTAACGACCCTCCGCTTTCTCGGGTCAACCGCACCAACGGCAACATCGGGAGTGTCCACGACCGCGACGAGCTTCGGCGGCGCAGTAAGCACCGCAGCGCGACCAAATCGGACGGCAAACGGCGAATCCCTGAAGGCAGATACAGGGGTGCCCGTACGCGGTGACCCAGTCATGGACACGGGCGTCATGGGCCCAGTCGAGGTGTTCAGTGAGAGGCGGCTCTTCGCACCTGAGAGCATCAAGTTGGGGCTCTTAGACGTTGAGTTCGCGAGGGACTGCCTGCGTTGCGGCGTGGATAGCGATGAAGCTGATCGCGATAGAGAGGAGATTGTACGCGGGCGCGCGAGCGCACTGGGGCTAAGAGCGCTAGGTGTAAGAGGAGTTGTAGGCCTTTGCGAATCTGGCGACGCGAGGGAAGCCGCAGTGGCGGGTGTGTCGTCCTCTTCGGTCCATTGCAGATGTAAAATGACGGATTTCGTGGCGCACTGTTGGTGAGGTTAGGGTACAACACGCCTGCAATCTCTTCTTTGCTACGCACGGTCATTTGTGTGCCCTTTGCAGCAAACCACCTAGAATTGTTGTCAATAAGTATCCGACCATAACGTCCAAGAAAGGCACTCACTGCAGCATGTTGTCCGGCGCCCGGCCAACTTGGAGCAGCTTCGCGTTCAAGACCGGATCGCTCCCTCCCAGCTCGCTCAACTTGAACTGCGAGACCATCTCCCGTCGTTCTACACGACAACTCAGTCAGCCTCCGCAACACACCAACCACTTGCGTGCACTACGAAATCGCCCACTCACTGATCGAGAACACGCGGACGATCCCGTCAATCGTCACACTAACGACGCGCTCGCCCTCCTCCTCGCGGCTGCTCCCAATAATCTGCACACCGATGTTCACAGTCGTCTGCTGCCCGAACCGGACGATCTTCGTGCCCGCGCGCCAGTCCCAGCACACGAGCGCCTTGTCCGCCCCGGCGGAGACGAGGTTCCTGGACGAGAGCGCGACGGCGCGAATGCCGTTCAGATGCCCCGCAAGCTGTTGCAGCGGCGTGAAAGTGAGCGAGGAGAACAGGTGGACGCGGCCGACGTCGTGGAACCCGACGACAAACACCTCTGTGGCAAAGCTATCAGGAATGTCTATCGAGTTGTTTCAGCGATGTGCCTACCCTCGTCTGCGAGGAAATCGACGCAGCTGACAGGCTTCTTGACTTGCAGGCACTTCTTCATCTCGCCTGTCTCGATGTCCCAGAACCGGATCGTCTCGTCATACGAACCACTGATGAGCCGCTTGCCTGCAGTAGATCCTAGGATCAGCAAATATGTAAAGCTACGCAACAGAGGTACGCACCGCGCAACAAAAGCGTCGTGCAGTAGTTAGTATGACCGTTGAGGAAACGGATGCTTTGCGGCAGTGCGTGCCTGAAATTGGACTCGCGGTGGTGCAACGACCGGTATAGAGGCTCCCTGTGATAACGTGAGCACCAGCCAATGTGCTTTCACTAAGTTTCAACACAACGCACCATCCCTCTGGCTTCGCGGGTGGTTTGAGCGGCATTGGGTCCATCGCAGTAATCCTCAGGCAGTGGTACCGCCATATCGCAGGCAGATGCACGACCTCCTGCCACTTCTTCGACACCGTCTCGACCCCAAGCAGCTCCTTCACCGTCAAGAACTTGAATATCCGGAACGCGAGCTCCGGCGCGAGGTTGCCCACGATGTCGAACGTCGACTTCGCGTACTTCTCCAGCAGCAAGATCTGCAGCCGGATGTCTCCCGGCATGCACGAGTCGAGGATGATCGAGATCCTTTTGAGCAGCCCGAGCCAGTCAACGAGGAGGGCCAGCAGAGCGTGTGGGGGGCGCATGTCACTCACAGTCGCATGCGGTCGTCGCGGCTCAGGCCGCGCACGACCCTCCGCACCTCGATCTCATTGAAGCCGCCGCTGCCGTCCCCCTTCAGAACGGTGGCGAGGTCGACTTCGCCGCCGATGCCGTCGTCCTCGCTTCCGCGGTACCCGCTCCAGTAGCCTTTCGGCTTCTTACCTCCGCAAACGCAGTAACCGTCGCTGTCCGGGTCCAAGAAAGCCCCGCCGTTCTCTTGCTGGCGTTCGCGTTCACGCAGCATGCGTACTTCGGCCTGGAGTGCGTGCAGTTGTGCGGCCGAAGATGCTTGCGTACGCTCGAGCAGGCGCTTGTAGTGCAGGAGCTTGCGCAGGTGTAGACCATGCACACCCTCCAGGGCGTTCTGCATCTGTTGAATCCCATCCGCATCGGCTATCAGCGCACATCCGAACGAGAATCTTGATATTGAAGGGAACGTACGTCTTCGTCGACGGCCGCGTCGTTGATGTCCGTGATCATCTCGAGCGTCATATCGTCTCCGTCCCAGAACGGCTCGTCCTCTGAAGTGAGACGGATGGCGGGAGATTCAAGTTCGCTGGCAAAACTATCGAAGGACTGCGAGCGATTCCCTGCACGGCTCCCAGCCACTGACGGGCTCTTGCCATTCTTCGGTGCCCTTCCCGGGGTGCTTGCTTTGCCCGGAGTTACCTTAGGTGACGGCTTCGATGTGGGCGTCCGCTGGGGCTTGGAAGGCGTGGTCTTGGGAGTGGTAGTAACCGATTTCGGCACATCACCTGGCGACGAAGGGTTCTTGTTCGCTGCCTGGCCGTTCGGCGACTTTGATGGGCTAGCCTGGGGAAACGAGAGCTTCGGCGTGGACATGACACGCGTCCGCGGCGTTGCGGGGACAGTCTTGTTCACTTGCGTGTCTGATTCGGAGGTGTAGAGGGAGACGGCTACAGAACGCGCACTGCGACGCGAGGCGGCAACGGATGGGGCGCCGGTGGTGCTTTTGCGTGCACCTGCAGTGACTGAATTTTGACGCGACGGCGTCGTGGTGGACTTACTGAGCGAGGAAGACACGCTTGCAGTGGACTTGTTTGGGTCAAGGAACGACGTGGGTGGGACTGGGAGGGAGATACGCCGTGCGGGAGGCTTGGCCGAGCTGAGCCTCCTAGCCAAGCTCGGGGGCTGCGGCTGCGAGGCAGACGGGACAGGCGTTGCATTGGGCGAACGAGGGGCGGAATCAACAGTCTTTGGGGAACTGTTGGTGCTGCGTCGGTCAGGAACGATGGTGGTGACGCCGCTGGCGTTGCTGGCGAGGGAGTACGCGCGGGGTTTGACGATACCTGTCGACGACGAGCCTGCCGCCGTCGAGCGAGTTGTTGTGCGGGAGTAGCGAGTGGGGGTCTCTGACGGAGCGGCGCTGCGTGGGGGAGGCATGTTGGTGACTGGACGACTGGACGAGAGCGCGAGCTCGTCGTGGTCGGCGGTGAGCAACACGCACCTGCTTGCGCAAACGGTTCTGTTCGCTAAATGGGCGCTAGATGCTAGTTTGAATTCAAAGCATGGCATGGCGACCAACCACTATAGCGCTCCCATTACTCAGTAACTGTGCAATCGACGTCCGCAAAGCGTTGAAACCAGGACCATAGAGCATATCGCTATAGCTCTCTTGCGCAGAAGAATGAGAACTTGAATGGTCGGAACTCCCCAGTGTGCAAAACCGTGACGCTCAGAGTTGGTATCGTACAGAGGTGAATGTGGATGTGGTTCAGTATTCATCAGTCTCAAGCTGCCGTTGGGTCGGTGGCTCACACAACCATGTCGTACCTCGATTCCAGTTCCAGGGGATTCCCGAGAGTGAAACTGACGGCGTTAGCGCTGCAGATACAAGAAGCCAAGTTTTGAGATGATAGGTTTTGCAGTGTGTGTGCTATGGATTTAGTAGAAACAAAGCTTTCGAGATGTGTGATCCACATCTACGGAGCTAGTGAATCTATTGGTCCAACTTATCCTCCATGACATGATTTGAGTGCTGAACGCGGGCGCTTGAGAGAATGGCGGACATGTGGCTCCCAATTTGGAAGGCAAAGGCTTCCCGATGGGATCTCGATCATGGCGTGCAAAACGCCGGGTGGCGCACAGGGTGGACGACGTCATGGAGGACCATCGCTCACTCGGACGCAGACACTTCTCGACCACGCAATCCACTCGTCGTCATTGGCTGGCAATGTGGAGTAGCCATGGCCTCCATAAATCCCTCCTCATGAGCTTCGGTCTCCTCAACGGCTTATAATGCTCGCATTCCGGACTACAGCTCGAATCAACTCTCGTTCTCTTCGCGCCCTTCGCCTCGCGCCTACCACATCTGCCTTCACCACATTACGAGCCATGTCTACTATGTTCCAATCTATCAAGGAGGACCATGAGGAGGTGAGTGGGGTAACGGCTGCGAATTCAGATACCCAAGGCTGAATGTACCCACCTAGATGTACGAGTATCATGACCAGTACAAACGCGCCAGGGAGCGCGGCGACATAGATGCGCAAGCGCGCTGGGCCAGGCAACTAACCTGGGAGATTGCGCGACATGCCGTCGGAGAGGAGATCGTTGTGTATCCGCTCATGGAGAAGCACCTCGGTGACAAGGGACGAGAACTCGCCGATCACGATCGACGTGAACATCAGGTATGTTCAGTCGAACGTGCGCGAGCCGGAGGAAAGCGCAATGTCTGACAAGCCCTTTGCGGCAGAGCGTGAAGGAGCGGTTGTATAAGCTCGAGTCTCTTCAGCCGGGCAGCGAGGAGTACGACAAGCTCATCACTGTCGTGATGGAGTCTCTGCACCACCACAACGACGACGAGGAAATCAAGGACCTGCCCTTGCTTGAACCTGCCATCGGCGAGCAAGCGAGCAAGGAGGCCGCCCAAAGCTTCAAAAGGACAAAGAAGCTCGTACCAACAAGGTATGTGTGCCTGCAGCTGCGTAGGTCAAACCCAGTGCTCAGGCACATCTCAGAGCGCATCCATCCGTTCCCGACAAGCCTCCCTTCGAGACATTGCTCGGCTTGCTCGAAGCACCCATCGACAAGATCAAGGATTGGTTCGCCGCGTTCCCCACCGAGGGCGAGATGAAGGAGGCGAAGGAGGAGCTCAAGCATCGGGACCACGACGCTGCCGCTGGTCGGGCTGCGGCAGAGAGTCACTGATTTTGATGCTCTTGGGCAGTTCAAGGACACTAATAGGATGGACGACAATGTATTATAGTCTGTAACATGATGCTTCAGCTGAACAAATCAACGGCCTCACTCTACCTCGCTATCGGGCACGTAAGACTCGACGGAAAGACGACAACTACTGTGCTTTGCCGGGCGGCAATTGACGTCAACTACGGAAGAGGCATCCAGCGATACAACCCACCTGGGCATATCCACCCTACCCGCGCCTTTGAACTCAATCAGCACCCGCTCTGCAGCACTCGCTCAGCATCCGCCCAGTCAGCCAGCGCAACCGTCATCCCAATTCTGTCCGTCATCTCCGCATCGGGGTCAGCGTCCGCCATGTTGCTCAAGCCATCGTGTGAAGTCGAAGTCGACGTATATCCCGATGCTCCCGACGGCCCTGCCGAGGCAGAGAACAGCAAGTCATGATCAAGCTGCGCCCCGAGTGGGTTCACGAACCCGTCCACCACGCTCAGAGCGGTGCACCGTATCCCCGCGTTAGTCTCTCCGTCTGCCAGGCAAGCAGGCTGAGAGCCGCGGGTACGCGTTTGAGTGTGGGTGAAGTGCGAGCGGTCCGCAAAGTCTATCGCGGTGTGGATGTCGTCTGGGCCGCCGTCGTCACCTGCGCCGGAGTCTGCACCGCGGCCGTAGGCGCGCGAGTTGGACCGGGTGAAGTCGATATCGCGGAGGTTCATGAGGAAGCGGGAGATGAGGATCGCGGTGAGCCTGTCAGGATTGGGGTGAGGAACACAGTCGATGAGCGACTCCGACAACAGCGGACGCACGGCTCTTCGAAGGTAGTGATAAAGTTCGCTTGCTGAGATGTTGAACCGCTCTGTGAGTATACACGGTAGCATGTTGGCGGCGTCGCAGAGTAGCACATACCGCGGTGATCCTGACGATGATTTGGAGGATGTTGAGTATCAGGAGAATCCTGCACAGACGGGCACATCGGTGAGTTGAGCCAACGTGTCGGCACTGTACAGTCTACCTACGTACACGAAGTAGATCGTCCCTGAAGCGTGTCCGTGCGCCAGCCATGCGCCAGCTAGATGGTTATATATCCGGTGCTCCATCAGCAACAGAGTGCGTACCGTCGCGGAGGAGCAATTGCAAGAGGGACGTCTTGACGTTCGCTCGTGCAGCAGACTGCCTGAACCGGTACGTCCGCCACCACGTCACTCCGATGACGAGCGCGTCCGCCACGATGAGGCATACCCGCGTTGCCGTTGTCCCTACAAGCCATATCGGTCAGTCACGCCTGGTGTAACGGCCTTGGCCGCTACACGAGCCTCATGGCCATTGTAGATTACGATCTGATCACGCGCTTACTTGTATACATGCTCCCTCCCCATTTTGTCTACTTTCCAGCCTCCCTCGCATGCTCGGCATGCACGTTCAACTCACTGATACATTCATTAGGTTTTACTTACTTCGTATTTACTCCCAGCTTCGACAGTCCTGTACCCTCGCGGAATCAACGCCAGTAACGGCACCCTGCTGCTTCCCAGCTTTCTGCCTGCGTGCTCTCGTCCTCGACGCGTCCTGTTCGCACTCTCGCCCTCGCCTCGCCCGCGCCTGTTACAGTTTGATTCCGCCCCCACATCTGCTGCTTGACAGGTTCCCTGTTCCCCGCTCGCGCTAGCTTCCCGCGCGAGACCTCTCGTATCTCGACTTCGATCAAGCGCCCGTCGAGCGGCTCGCCCCGACACTCGTTCCCATGGCTTATAATTTCCCTCCTGCTTTCGACATCGACCCCTCCGCTCAGTGGGGTTCTCCTGCACCTGCTGCCGAGCCCGACCCAAGCATTCAGCAGCAGGCGTTCGTCCCAAATGCACCACAGAACGATTCATTCAACCAGCCTCCCACTGGCACTGCCCCACCCGTTGTCTCCGAGCAAGACATGTTCCAACAGTACCTAGTGCAGGCTGTTGTGAATCTCGGAACGCGCACCGAGGCCGCTGAGCAAGTCGTGACGCAGCAACTTAGCGTTCTCGAAGCCTTGCAGGCCCGACTCCAGGACCAAGCAAGCCAGAATGCCGAGTTGAACGAGCGCGTCTCTCAGCTACAATCTTCGTACGCCCCCAATTCTTCTTCTTCTCCTTCTATTCCCGGAGTTTCGAGCGGCCCTCGCGGCACGCTCAAGGTCGAGGTCCGTAAGTTTAACGGCCAGGCCAATCAAGTTGTGCCATTCCTTCGGGAAATGGAGACCGCCATCTATTTGATGCGCGACTCCTTTAGATCGGATCGCGACCGCTCGCTCTTCCTCGTCTCTCGACTGGGCGACGGCGCGCCGACATCATGGTACAATTTTATTCAGCAGACGAAGCCCAAGCTTGTTGATGATTACAAGGGCTTCGTCACCGCGTTTACTGAACGCTTCCAAGACCCTGATCTTCCTCGGAAGTTCATGGTCAAGCTCGAGAAGCTGACCCAGACCGGGTCCGCTGCGTCGTACGCTAACACTTTTCTCGAGTATCTTAGTTACCTCAACTGGACCGATGAACACCTCAAGATTGTTCGCTTCGATCAAGGCCTCAAGCCCGAGCTCCAGCGTGAGCTCTTGTTAGTCAAGCGACCGACCGCCCTTCACGAGTGGGTCCCAAAGGTCATTGACGTCGACAACAAGCTGCACGCGCTCGAAGCGAGCCTCAAGGAGCGTCCCAAAGGTACGTCGTCAAATTCCAGCCGTTCGGATCGTCCGAATGCGTCTCGCACGGTCACTACGACCAACCCCACGCCTCCCGCGCCCTCCACGTCGTCTTCAAACGACGTCGTTCCGATGGAGGTCGACGCTATGCGTCGAGGTCCACTCTCACAGACTGAGAAGGACCGCCGGCGGCGTGAAGGCCTTTGCCTCTATTGTGGCAAGGCCGGGCACATGATCTCGAAGTGCCCCAACGGTGCTAAGCCCCGCGCTGACTCGAAGGCCCCTGCGCCCTCGGGAAAAGCCTAAGCGGGAGCTCGTCGTCAGTCCCGGAGCTCCCGGCACCTTCTAGTGGGACTCAGGTTACCCCGCCAGGGGCTCCGTCTCACGTCCGTCTTGACGACGGCTCGTGGAAACTCAAACCTGCTGGCGCGCCTCGTTTCCGTCTCTCTACTCACGTTCATGATTCTCCCCATTCCTCTCAGCATTTTTTCGTTCCTATTTCTCTTCGTTTCCCGAATCGTAAACCCATAAAGACTTTTGCGCTCGTTGACAGCGGCGCGACCGATTCTTGCATCTCCCTTTCGTTTGCTAACCGTCATTCTCTCCCTCGCCGTCTCAAGGACGAGCCCATACCTGTCCGTGCTGTAGACGACCGCCCGATCGCGACGGGCTACGTCACACACGACATTGTTGCCTCCCTTCATGTTCACGAGCACGCCGAGACGATCGCCTTGGGCATCGTCTCCGTCTCTTATCCTGTTATTCTAGGTCTTGATTGGCTACAACGCCATAACCCGTCTATCGACTGGACTCATCGCCAGCTCGCCCTGTCTTGCTGCGGCAAGCACTCCACATCCATTGCCTCCCTGGGAATCGGCAGTTGCCGTATCCCTCCGCCTCCTCCTGTTCCTGAGTCTTCGCAGCAGACGTGCGCGTCGACTATGCCTTCTTCGCAGGGCTCTTCTTTCCTCTCCTCGTCGATCCTCCCCTGGTACTCTCCTCGCTTCCTGGCTCAAATCGGCAGTGGCCGTATTGTGTCGGGCCCTCCGTCTACTCACTCGTTCTTGTACCCCAGGCCTCCCGCTGCAGTCATCGCTCACATCGGCAGAGAACGAACCGAGTGCGACTCAGCTCCGCCATCCGACCCTTCTCCGCCCTCTCTCGACATTCGCTTCGTCAACTCCGCTCGTTTCCGCAAGTATGCACGGAACAACGAGTCGGCTGCCCTCTGGTATCACCCACTTGGTTCCCCTGGCTACACGGTCGCAGCTGCGGCCTTCGACAACCCTACCCCCGATCCTTCTTCTGCTTCACCTCCCTCATCGTCTCCCCCTCCCGAGCCTCCGCCTTCCCATGACGACACACCAGACTTCCTGCAGCATGTCCCTGAGAAGTACCACAACTTTGCATCGGTCTTCTCTCCTGTGGAAGTCGAGAACCTCCCGCCTCATCGCCCTGGCTTCGACGCTGCAATTGAGCTTGAGGACGGCAAGTCTCCCCCGTTCGGCCCTCTCTACCACCTCTCGCAGCAAGAGCGAGCAGTACTCTTTGACTACGTTGAGACGAACCTGCGCAAGGGGTTCATCCGACGGTCGACCTCCTCTGCGGCCTCGCCTGTGCTCTTCGTTCGGAAGAAGAGCGGTGAGCTACGTCTCTGTGTCGACTACCGTGGCCTCAACGCCATCACCAAGAAGAACCGCTACCCGCTCCCTCTCTTTGACGACCTACTCGACCGCGTCCAAGGATGTCGCATTTTTTCAGTCCTCGATCTAAAAAACGCGTTCAATCTCATCCGCATTCGCGACAGTGACGAGTGGAAGACCGCCTTCCGCACGCACCTCGGGCTTTTTGAGTACACCGTCATGCCCTTTGGTCTTACTAACGCTCCTGGTATTTTTCAAGGTTATATCCAAGACGTCCTCCGGGACCTCTTGGACGTCGTGTGTGTCGTCTACATTGACGACATACTCATCTTCTCCCGCACCCAGGAGGAGCACAACGTCCATGTCCGTCTCGTCCTGGAGCGCCTCCGTGCCGCCGGCCTTTATGCGAACGCGTCCAAGTGCACGTTCGACCAGCCCGAGGTGGAATACCTTGGTTACCTCCTCGGTGCTGACGGCATCAAGATGCACCCTGGCAAGCTCTCGACAATTGCTGACTGGCCCGAGCCTGCTAGCGTCAAGGACGTCCAATCATTTCTTGGCTTCACCAACTTCTACCGCCGCTTCATCGACAACTACGCGCGCATTGTCCTACCTCTCAATGCGCTCACCAAGAAGTCGGCTCTCGCTTCTCCATTCACACTCACTCCGGCCGCTGCTGACGCGTTCCGTACGCTGAAGCACGCCTTCACCTCTTCACCACTCCTTCGACATTTCGACCCTCGTCTTCCCAGCACTCTGGCCACGGACGCCTCTGACTTTGCTATCGCCGGCGTCCTCCACCAGCCTGACCCCTCCGGCCTCCTTCACCCCGTTGCGTACTTCTCTCGCAAGCTTTCGCCTGCGGAGATCAACTACGAAGTCTACGACAAGGAGCTCCTCGCCATTGTCGAGTCGTTCCGTGACATGCGCGCGTGGCTCATCGGTACGGACCCTCCCGTCTCTGTTCTTTCTGACCATAAAAATCTCGAGTATTTCATGACGTCGCGCGTCCTTAACCGCCGTCAAGCTCGTTGGTCTATGTTCCTTTCCGAGTTCAATTTCCGTCTCGACTACACTCCGGGGCTCAAGAACCCTGCCGACGCGCCCTCGCGGCGTGGCGACTTCGCGCCTCGGAGGGGGGATGACGTCCTCCAAGTCAACGAAAAGGTTCTGCTTACCCCTTTGCACACAGAGCGACTTTTTACAGCTGCATCGGACGCTTCGTCACCCACACCACGCCCCATGCAGATCTCCGCCATCACCACCCTTTCTGTCGATTCTGCGCTTCAAGAGCGCTATCGTCGTGCGATCCGACAAGACCAGCAATGGCGAACTGCGGTAGACCGCGGCGACGGGGACTTCACTGTCCACGGCGACCGCGTGCTCCACCGTGGCAAGCTATTCATCCCCATGTCCCTTCGCTCCGACATCCTCCGTCTCTGCCACGATTCGCCACTCGCCGGCCACCCCGGCCGTGAGAGGACGCTCAATCTCGTGCGAAGAGACTATTCCTGGCCCGAGCTCGCCCAGTATGTGCGCAGCTACGTCCGCGCCTGCGACACATGCGCACGTATCAAGGCGCCTCGACACAAACCTTACGGCCTTCTCCGTCCACTCGACATCCCCGACCGGCCTTGGAAGTCCATCAGCATGGACTTCATCGTCAAGTTGCCGCAGTCACATGGGTATGATTCTATTCTGGTCGTTTGCGACCGCCTCACTCGTTACGCCCACTTTATTCCCTGCGTCGAGTCGTTGAATGCGCCGGGCCTCGCCTGGTTATTCCTCGACCGCGTTTTCCGTTATCACGGCCTTCCCACGTCCATCATTTCGGACAGAGGCTCCACGTTCATTTCGAAGTTTTGGTCAGAACTTACCGCTCTTTTACAGATCGAACTCAAACACTCGACGGCGTACCACCCGCAAACGGACGGACTGACCGAGCGTACTAACCAGACGCTCGAGACGTACCTCCGCGCGTACGTCTCCTACCAACAGGACGACTGGGTGGATTATCTGCCACTCGCTGAGTTCGCCTTCAACAACCACGCAAGCGACTCGACGAAACAGTCGCCTTTCTACGCTAATTTCGGTTTCCACCCAGCACTCGACCCTCAGCTCTCCGACCACTCCCCAGTCCCCGCCGCTGCCGATATCGCTGCGCGCTTGGCCCGTCTCCACGACGAGCTTCGCATGCAGCTCAAGGCCGCGCAAGATCGACAATCCGTCTACTACAACCGTCGCGTCTCTGACAGCCCCAAGTATGCACCCGGACAACTCGTCTGGTTGCTACGACGGCACATTAAGACGACGCGACCGTCCGACAAGCTCGACCACCGTCGACTTGGTCCTTTCCCCATCGACCTCGCTATCTCCGACTCCGCCTACAAGCTCTGTCTTCCCCCACACCTTTCCCGTCTACATCCTGTCTTCCATGTTTCCCTCCTCGAACCTTATCATAATCCTTCCCCTTCGGACTCTCACACTCCCTCGGTTCCTCTCGACATCGCTGACGACTCTCCCTCTCCCTCTATCCACTCTGTCCTCGATTGCCGCAAGCTCGGTCAGCGTTACGAGTACCTCGTACGCTGGCAAGGCCTGTCATCCGATGAGGACTCGTGGACCCCCCTTACCGACATCCCTCGCGATGCAGACGAGCTGCTCGAGCGGTTCCACCGTCGGCATCCTCGCGCTCCTCGCCCCCCTCGTTCAGCACTTGAGCGTGACGCGCTCAAACCGTTTATTGATACTGATAACTCTTCTACTTCTGTACAGCCCGCTCCCGCATCCGCCTCCTCGTCGTCCTCCGCTCCCGCGTCTGCCGCCTCCGCTCCCGCGTCCGCCGCCTCCGCTCCCACGCCCGTCATTCCATCAGGAAAAGCTTTAAATGGTTGTAGCAGTAGGGCTAGGTATGTTGCATTCAGTAGTGCCCGTAGCAACACATAGCACTGCAGCAGTGCTGTTGTCTTGTATTGCACTGCATCGCACATGCCACGCTGTAGTTCACAACATGGATAGAATGCAAGACTACATGGCTTTACACATACCGCAGAAGAAACACCCGTTTGCAGTGGCAACAAATTGACTTGTAGTGTAATTGTTCATCTACAGCATACTACTATTCCGCCCACTTGAGGTTAGTGGCTTTCACAACACTATACATCCATGGTACACGCAAAATGGGCGCTTCTGAAGGGAAAAGTACTGGGCATGTTCTCGGGGGACCTATGCGGAGACAATAGAGAAGGTTTTATGTACATATATACTGTATATATGAGATACAACTAATCTACTCCGTAGTGGCTCACTTGGCTGTGGTTCCAAACACGATGGCAGTGACGGCGAGCGAAGAGAATGTTGACGACAGCGCACACGTTGAATTAAGGAGATTGAAGACCAGCGTGGAAGAGATTGGCGACGCGGGCAATCAGACAATGGCGATGATGACAACGCGCAGGAGGCCGCCGATAGTGGTAGAATGAACGACCAGGACGAGTCGAGCCACGAGATCGTCTCGTTGAAGACGTCCTCGAGCTTCTCGTTGTCCGCGGGGTCGAACTTGCCCGCAAGCTTCTCGTTGGCCAAGCTGTTGCGGAGGTTGTACGCGTACGACTGGAGGGTGTTGTGCGAGTTGATATGAGCAGCCGCGGCCTCATCATCAGCTATCAGAAACATTCGTCAGTATCAAAGCCGCTGACCAGCGCGAAGGGGGGACTACTCACCCTTTTACTTCTCGCCCTCGTTGACCATGCGCTCGATCTCCTCCTTCGACAGACGAGCTCGACGCTGGCTTCCAACTCGCGCTAGTACTCGAGCTTCCGCTTCCGACTACGACGGGCAGCGAGCGTGTTCTGGCGTCGCTTCGCCTCGATCACGTTACGATCATTCTGGTCGAGGGGCACATCGTCCTCAAGCTCATCCTCCTCACCGAAGGCTTACAACCGGGCCCGCTTTTTCTTGAGGAACGCTGTAGGCACCTCCTTGTGAGACGTCGCCAAAGGAGTGACATACTTGCGCGGCTGAATGGGAGCGTCCAGTGATACAAGGGCGTCAGGGGTGATGTTCTTCCGGGTGCCGGTCGGCTGGGTCTTGCGCGCGCGACGACCCGGACGAGATGGCGTGGGGACGGTGCCGGTTCGTGGTGAGGGATGGAGGGAAGTGGGATCGAGCGAAGGAGTGGTCGGCGAAGGCATCGTGTACATCTCATCAACATTGAAGGGAAGCTGAGGGTGCGACGACGGGGTGCGAGCACCTGTCAACTTGGGGGGCTCGCCCACAGCACCATGATCGAAGCCTTCGCCGAACAACGGCATGGCGCCATAGTCGGGGAAGGAGTCGACGTCGAAGATGGCCGGGCTCGTGAGAAGCTCTGCGCCACCCATCTCAGAAGAGGCGAGCGGAGGGGTCGTGAGGAAGTCCTCGAGTGGCGAATCGTCCATCGGCGAGGTCAGGAACTCATTGAGGTCCTGAGGGAACTCCGGGCTCGCTGATAGAGGCTGACCGTATGTCAGAATCGGCCGCTTTCCCATCGTCCTCTCACTGGACATACCTTGGAGCACGTCGATGATGGCTTGGACTTGTCGGACGCGGAGACGTCGAGGATGCCGTTAGCGTCGATATCGGAGGTGACCTCGATCTGAGGAACACCACGGGGTGCCGGGGAATGCCGGAGAGCTCGAACTTGCAGAGGTTGTTGTTGTCCTGCGTCCGCGCACGCTCATCCTCGTAGACCTGGATGAGCACACCGGGCTGGTTGTCAGAGTACGTCGAGAAGACTTCTTCGTCGGGACAATGGCGTTACGCTCGATGAGCGGCGTCATGACACCACCAGCGGTCTCAATACCGAGTGAGAGCGGCGCGACATCGAGGAGAAGGAGGTCCTGGATCTTCTTAGACGTGTCACCCGCGAGAATGGCAGCCTGGACGGCGGCTTGTTGGGCTCCTTGTCGTTGAAGAAGTCGGAGACGAGCTTAACGATATGGGGGATTCGAGTCGAACCGCCGACGAGGACGATCTCGTGAACCTGGGCCTTGTCGATCTTCGCGTCGCGGAGGACCTTCTCGACGGGGCTGAGCGTGCTGCGGAAGAGGTCCTCGCAGAACTCCTCGAAACGGGCACGAGTAAGAGAAGGGTAGAAGTCGATACCCTCGAACAGGGAGTCGATCTCGATGGTGGTCTGCGCCGCAGACGAGAGAGTGCGCTTGGCGCGCTCGCAAGCCGTGCGGAGACGACGGAGAGCACGAGGGTTGGACAAGAGATCTGTGAAAGATATGTTAGTACGTATTCGACGCAACGGAGACAGGATCACATACCCTTCTTGTGCTTCCTCTTGAACTCCTGGACGAAGTGGTTGACGAGGCGGTTGTCGAAGTCGGTGTCGCCAGCAGTGACTTTGACCTCGAAGATACCCTCTTCGATCGTCAGGAGCGAGACGTCGAAGGATTCTCCACCGAGATCGGAGATGAGGATGTTGCACTCGCCAGTGGTCTTCTTGGCAAGACCGTACGCGATAGCGGCCACAGTGGGCTCCTTGATGATACGGAGAACGTTGAGGCCAGCAATCGTACCGACGTCCTTGGTCGCCTGACGTTGTGGTTTGTTGAAGTACGCGGGGGCGGTGATGACGGCGGAGGTGAAGGTACCGCTGAGGTAGGACTCGCCGATCCGCTTAGGGTACTGTACAAGACACGATTAGTACAGTGACAAGGGCATTAATATGTAAATACTTACCAATTCAATGAATCTGCCTTGAAAACGAGGGCGGGAGGAGAACGGGTGGGGCGGTGCGTATGACCGAAAGGTCACTTCGTCAGCATATCGAACATATGGAAGTCGATGTATCGGTTGAGTAAGAACGTAAGCGGTTCGTTGAGAATGTCTTCGGCGGCCCATTGCGAGGTGTTCGAGCCTTGGAACTTTGGAACAAGGTGGCATGGGCGGAGAATGTCGCTAACTTCAAGAATGGACACGTTCCGCTTGTGCGCCCGTGTCGAGTGTGAAGTTGGAGGGAGATCTGTTGTTCGGTCGGCCGTACGGAACGGTCGGAACCAGTTCACGTAAACCAAAGGCTCATGGTAGTTCAGGTGGTCAGGGAGACGGAAGATGACACGGACTTGCCCCGCGCGCAGACCTACCGAGGGAGTGGTCAAAATTATGTTGAGCTGTGAGGATTGTCGCGCACCTGTCAGCCCGCCTTGCTCTCTGAAAGCGTCCTCGTCCACTACGAAGAGAGCACAGTCGAATTGTGCAGGAACAGCCTTTCGATCTTGGAACCGAGGCTTGGACGGTGCAGCTCGCACCTTGCAGATTCGTTTGACGTTCGCGATGTGTATGTTCGGAGGGAGTAGTATGCGAAGCGAGTGGAATGTATCGACCTTGAGGTTCTCTGTTGCTGGAGGCCCTGATGGCCAATGCTCAGACAGAAATTCGTTGAGTTCGAGAAGGAAGTCTGGCGTAGTGTAGGATGAGTGAAGGTGGTCGAGAGGTACGTGGCGCGCGCTTGGTGCGAGAGGAAGTTGGTAGGCGCGCGAGGCGTTCGAATGGAGCAGTTCACGAAGCGCCTGGATGTCAGTCTCGCCTTGGTCACCACTGCCCCGATCTTCGTCGATGTCGTCGTCGACGTCCTCAACGCCGCTCTCGTTATCATCGCCAAGAGCTTCTTCCAACTCGCGCTCGAGCACACCGTCAATCCAAGCTAGATAGGCTGACCGTCGTTCGATGGCCTCTTGTCTCTGCAACCAACTTGTCATCTGGGCGACGTACTCACGACGGCTACTGGCTCGGTAAGCCTTCTTTGCATAGTCGATATGAAGACGCTCTGAGGTCTCAGTGTTCAGACCATCAAGGCAACCCAGCTGCCGTATTGCCTTGACGTAGTGGATGAGTGAATGAAGTTTCGGTATGTTGAAATGCTCTCGGACTCCCAGGGCGATGAGGGCGCGTTTATGGCGATGGAACATGTCGAGAGCCTTTTGCATCCGAGCAAGAGTCTCGTCCGAGTGGACTTCGTACTGAGCATAGTACGCGAAGTCGAGCAGCGCACGGATGGCTTTCAGAGCGCTGGGCTCTACTCGTCCGACGAGGAGGCTCAGTAAGACCTTCTCCAGCTCCTTGACCTCGCTTCCAGTCCACTGCGAGATGACTGAAATGCCGCGCCGGAAGTGACGGAGGCCATGGCATTTCGACAAGGCAGCGAGTCGCTCGTCCAACGTCTTCTTGCCAACAATCTTCTGACACCACACGAGCAGATGGTCCTTGATGACGCCCTTGTGCAACTGATGAAGGATATCGGGAGCAATGCAGGCGAATATGTCGGTATGCGGGAGATCGGCCCAGAAGGGCTGGTAGACAGGCCGCAGGCCCTGAACGGTGTAGCTTGTAGGCGGATCACCTTCGCCAGCACGACGCAGCATGTCGGCGGTCTTCCTGTGGTCCCGCAATGGGAACTCCTTCCTGTCGCCTCGCTGTTTCCGCGGGACAACGCACCTAGGGCACCGGTTCTCTCGGCAGCAAGCAATAAGACATTGCTCGGGATGGTCAGCGACGTAGGCAGCAAGAATCGGGTAGATGCACCGTATGTGACCATCAGCGCATGTCATCGGAACGCCGGTCCTCCCAGCAGCGACAAGAGGATCAAGAATCTTCGCCATACAGGTATGGAACAGGCGGTATTGCGCCTCAGAGCGCGCCTTCTTCTTGAAACAGGCTAGTTTGCTGACGGGGATATAACCTAGGAGAATTGTTGCATGAGCAGATGGCTTCCGGCGTACGTCTTTATCGATGTTGCCGATTGTCAAGTAGACTGGCCATGCAGTCTTGTCGCCACGGAAAACAGTCAAGTTGGTCTTGTCTGACGCGAGGATGATTGGCGCGACGACACTGCCAGCAGGGAGCTTAAGCTGCCCAGGCCACAATGTGAGTTCCCATGCCCTTGCATGACAATAGCCGGTACTCACCTGCGTATCCCACCACCAATCCGCTGTGTTCATTTCTCCATAATAGCGTGACCCATCCCGGGTGACCTTAATCGGGCTATATGCGATGTATTCGAGGAATGCCGGGTTACCGATCAGGTCCTTGCAACAATCCACGGGATTCCGACGCCAGAGCTCGACCTCTTCGGTAAGTGGTTGTCCATTGGGGCCGATCTCATCACCGACGACGGTTATGATGTCACAGATCCATTCGGGCCCAACTGGCAAACGGTCTACTTTCTTCAAGAATGTGCTCTTGTTCTTAAAACCCGGCTTCATCCGTCGCCGTGTCTATATAATCCTCGTAAGTGCGCGTCCATTCAAAATCCTGTCAATGAAAATTTCGAAAACTCACAATAGGCAATTTGCAAAACTCGTCAATGCCCTTCTGTGAAGTTTGCTTCATCAACCACTGCGCGAGCCCCCATTCCTCGTCGTCAGCAAACGGCGCATGCGGACCTTGGCACATCGCCTCCTGCTCTCTCCGCAAGTCCTCGAAGAAAGTCACGCCTTCACCGAGAGATTGTGCAATGCTCCCAGGAAAGTCTTCACACACCCATGGATTCACAGCTTCGTCTTCAACCTCTTCTACAGTCACACGACGTCGTTTTGGAGGGTGTAGCGCTGCGTCGGCGTCACTCTGATCGCCCGCAATCCTCTCCTCTACGTCACTACGTTCTGGATGGGTTCCAGAGGCATATGTTCGCTCGGGCGTGGCTTCGTGCTCGTGGTTGCTGGTGTCAACATGGTGTGTACGCGAAGCATTTTCATCCGCTATGTGATCGTAGTAGAGCTGACATTTAGGCTTTAGACCTAGGTGACGAGCCAGCCGACCGGAGTCAGAGAATCGTGTATGACAAGCAAGGCAGCGGCTTGATTCCATGGAGAACGAACGGCGTTGAGGATGACTCGATCCAGGAGGGGAGCAAGCACTGCGAGGTGCGGGGTGGCAACCAGATCGGATCTGGGACACCCCACCCGACCATCCCGCCGGCACCCTCTGCAGAGCCTCACGTGTCAAGTCTGAGCAGGTCCTCTCTCTTCCCTCACCGTCCACGTCATCCAGCGCATCCCTGTCCAAAGCAGCTGAACGGATGGATGGGCTTCGCACATCTGGCCGTGCCCGCAAGCCAACAGAAAAGGGAAAGCTCTACGGTAGTTTCTCTTCAGTTCTCGCCGTGTCCTCATATCTGACGTGGCTGATAGCTGAGAGTCGACCTGGGAACCAAGCGAAGACGGCGGCCCTGAAAGTAGCAGCCCCAAAGGTATCTGCAAGCGGTACCAAAGCGACTACGAAGGAGCCAAGTCGAGAGAAGAACCGGGAACCCCCTCCGTCACGTCAGACATCACGCGAGGTAGGCAGGTACTGTCCTAAATACATGACAGCTATACTCATGAAGTACATACACGTACAGTTCACGATTCAAACCTTGCCTTCCAACCGTACGAGTTCAAAGGCTCAAACGCTCGATCTGCAAGCCCATCGCCACGCTATGCCGAAGACGAAGCCACTTGGAGCTGCGTCGAGTAGAGTTGTGTCCGGTCAGCGTCACCCTACATCGGCGATGACTCCGACGCTCGTGAGTGCTTACTAACTGACTATTCTCAGCATTACACTGATCGTTTTGACAGTCTCGCAGACTCAGCCAAGACGCAGCAAAACGTTTGGCAGAGATGCGGAACCCATACAGCAGCCCAGGTATAGGCCAGAGCAGATCCAATATGGCTGCTTCAACAACGAGACCCTCTGGACGCCTGCGCTCGCCTCCTGCATCTCAACGTCGACAAGTCTCGACGCCTGCATCTCAACGTCAACAAGTCTCGATGTCTCCTACGTCACCCGCGCTAGACAAGGAGGTTGATGAAGTGCCACCTATCCGTGTCTATCAAGCCTCGACATTGTCTCACCGACGCAACACAGGCCAAGTAATAGCATTTCTTTGGTCATGTTCTATGAGCAGTCTCTGATTGCGCTTCTCATCACAGCTGCCTACAACCCGTGTGGACTATCGCACGCGTGACACAGAATCTCAAGCTCGAAGTAAGTCTTCTAATCTTATCCTACTCAACTACTTGAGATAGCAGCTGACTGTTTTGCTACCTAGAGCTTGCTCTCGACGATCACGACGCGAGCGACTACATTCAAGACGACTACGCCTCACAGGCCCGGGCTCGAGCGATGGCCAGTGCGTATGCCGATGACCATTTTGAGGAGCCGCCCTCGGAGGTCCACACCGAGCTCAATGATGATGAGACTCACACGGTCTACGATAACGATTTCGAAGACCATGTGACTAACCGTCTGGACGACCACGCTCGCTGGCACCCCTCTCGCGCGCAGTCCCCTAGTGAGCTCTCCTATGCGGACGCGCATGAGATCAGAGATGATCTCGAGTCACCCCTCCATCAACCTCCCTTCCACGCTCACTCTTCGCGCGATGCGCGACAACATTCACGTCGCTCCCGATCATTGGACTCCAACCATAGCAATGTTGGTCCCCCGTCCCCTCATCACCGCATCTCCCGCCCTCCTGCCTCTCGTCGCCGTGTCTCCCATCGCGGCATTGCTCTACCTTTTGGATCGGATGCTAGTGGATCTGACGGTGGTGATCAGCTCGAGGAAGCCGCAGGAGAAGACGTCGAAGAAGCCTCACCAGGTCCCGATGATAGCGGCTTTCAGCAGGACTTCCCGAAAGCCCAGCGCATCGCAGAGGTTGTCCCTGGGCGGCGCCCCCGACAAGGTGATTACGAGGCTGATGCGCAAGAGGTCCTCAAGCTTGCCATCATCTTGTACAAGTCAAGACTGTGCAGGGAAGATGCGTATCCGACTCGACTAACCGAAAAGACATGGGCACGCAATGCGTGGTTTGAAGCTACTGAGCAGTTGCAGATACAGCTTTCACCAACGTCGGAAGTTATTCATATTGTACGTTGTACCTTCACCTCCTGCACACCGACTGATGCTTGTTATAGATTATACGGTACTCCTGGAATCTGCGTGGGGAGATCAAGAGCGTTGCACGCAGTTGTGTTGCGGGCGCATACGGCTTCAAGCCGATCACCACTGCTGCTGCGACGTTGCATAATCGTAATCGCGCAGCTATGCTCCGACTAGGACGGACATTCACTTATGAGGTATAGTGTTATTTTGCAACTTAACCCTCACTGATTTTTATCTTTCAGACAATCGGAACAACAGAAGATGAACATGAAGGGCTATACGAGACGCATGTCGTACAAACCGTCATCAATCGCGTTTTCTACAAATCCCCGGATGATGATGGGGTGGTGCTTGATAAGCAGTACCGACCCTTCCCTTTGCGCGGCATCGCGCTGATCCTTGCTGCGGTAAGTTGGACATGTCAGACTGTTTGTGTTTCAATACTTGATTCTGTTGTTAGGTCCAATGTGCCATTGACGAGTGGGACAGTGGGTTACACACGAACGTGTCATTCTCCGAGAACACCTACAAACCCGTCTACATCAACCATGTGCAAGAGCTTCAACGGTACGATCGGATGTCCGGAGATGATCACATCGTCTTGGACATCTGTACACGGCTATCCACCCATGGCAGGTATGTATACTCTATTCACCTGCAGACCTCGACTTTTTCTTTTGCGCACACGCCGTCTGAGGTTTCTGCGAGGCGCCCACACACCGATTGAAGCGCTCGTGCACCCTGGTCGAAGCGCTTGTGCACCCTGGTCGAAGCGCTCGTGCACCCGGTCGAAGCGCTCGTTCACCCCAGTCGACGTGCTCGTGCACCCCGGTCGAAGCGCTCATGCACTGTTCAAGTCTTCAATGTATCGTTGAATGGACTCGCTTTTCATTGAGTGTAGAGTTACTGACAATGACCCTCAGGCTCCACGCAAAGGCCCCTGTTCTGCAGCAGCAGCAAGAGTCCTCCTTGACCAATGCAGCTATGGACCGTGCTATTGCTGCGTACCGCCGGCGAAGGCAGGGGATATAAACAATGGGTCCCCAAGGTTAGGCTACTATAGTTTAAGCAAATAATATCATAGTTATTGTGTAATGATGGGAATGCCTGTCAATATATCCCCACTCTTGATCTTCTCTGAAAGTTTGGTCTGTCTGCTAGATGAGCTTTGTACTAGACTCATGTTATAGACCACTTGTCAACCTATGCATGCATCTTAGGATATCTTTAATGTGTGAGACCACAGTCTATAGTATATTGTTGCATTCCCTCATAGCTATGTATACACTAGAGGATTAGTTGTTGTCCCATTGCAGCACATTGCACAATGTAGAGGCATAGCTTGCTATATATGGGCCCATAAAAGGGGGGTGACAATAGGACAATGTGGACATCATAGCTTCTATTGTCATACATTGTCAGGCAAATTTTCCCTGATGTCCGCCCACTCCTGCCCACCGTCCCGTCGTCCCGCCTGCCGCGCTACGCCCGCCGTCTCCCGTGCCTGTACGCGCAGACCCTCGCGTGTTTTACACGCCGCCGTCGCAGACGACGCTCCGTTCTGGACGCGTCTCTCGACCGCCGCCGCGCCCAGACGCGTAGTTGCCCGTGTGGCTGTTGACCGGGAACTGCGCGGGCGTTGGCCGCACGCAAGAGCGTTGGTTGGCCCGACCGCGGGGTCCAACGTTCGCGCGTTGCGCTCTCCCTTGAGGAGGAGGTAGTGTAACGGCCTTGGCCGCTACACGAGCCTCATGGCCATTGTAGATTACGATCTGATCACGCGCTTACTTGTATACATGCTCCCTCCCCATTTTGTCTACTTTCCAGCCTCCCTCGCATGCTCGGCATGCACGTTCAACTCACTGATACATTCATTAGGTTTTACTTACTTCGTATTTACTCCCAGCTTCGACAGTCCTGTACCCTCGCGGAATCAACGCCAGTAACGGCACCCTGCTGCTTCCCAGCTTTCTGCCTGCGTGCTCTCGTCCTCGACGCGTCCTGTTCGCACTCTCGCCCTCGCCTCGCCCGCGCCTGTTACACCTGGACGTTGTTGGATAGTGCAGGGAGACGGCGTACAGCTGCCACGTAGGCGTACATATCAGTCAGCGTGATCATCCGACAAGAGTAGGAAGGGGAAGTACGTACTGATCGATGAACGTCGCGGTAAGCCCGGGAAAGGTAGGGATGCAGTAGATAGGCGGAGGTAGGTTGAGAGGCACAAGGTGAACGAAGTTGTACTGCATGACATGAGAGGAAAAAGGAACCGTGAGGGTTGGGCATGGTAGGACGTCAACAGGCTGCTCACAATGTTGTAGCATGCCGTGGCGGTGGAGAGGAGGTAGACCAACATAGCAATCGGCCAGGTGCGGTTGCTCATGGCGTACGCTCGCAGGGATGAGAATGCTACAGCAGGGCGGGGCGTGAGCGGATGATTCATACTTGGCCATATGCTCTTGACGGGGGTACTGACCTGCCCAGACGAAGTACGGCGCAACACTGAATACGGCGAGGACTCGGTTGAGGACGACGCAACTTTGGGTAGGTGTCCTCCACGTCAGGATTACCGGATAAACGGTCCCATTACGAGATCAACGTACCTCTGGGAGATATGAAGTTGCGAGATGAGCACGATGGCTGTCGTATGCTCACGAGCCTCAGCATGACGGAATTACCGCAACGCACCTCGTCTGATATAAGGAAGGATAGCGGGAGCTGCACCGCAAACTGAACGAGCATGATGTAGCGGTTAAGGAGGAAGATGACGGATGCGCTGTTGATTTTGCGCCTCCACACGAGACGGACCTCGCGGTCGAGGGTGATCAGGTACTCCCATCCGAGCCATGCTGGGGATTGAGTACGACTGAGCACTACGAGTAGTCACGCAGCAAAAGGAGAAGAAGCTCTTACCGACGGCGCCCATGAAGGTGAGGTTGTATGTGTAGCTGTGGGCATCATTCCGTGTATCATTGTCAACGTCTCAGCCCAGGGGAAAAGGCCAACTCACGTAGTCTGAAAGTCAGAGATGAGTCCAGCTGGCGTTTCTTCTAACCCAGACATAATTGATCCTAGAGTGTGGATTGACCGCCGTTGCCTCGCGATTGGAAAAATTCCTTCCCTAATTCCTTCTTATATGTCTCCATCCCTATTGCGCAGACCAAAGACATGAAGACATGTCAGCGATGAGGATATATGTCAGCGCCCGTGGAAGCCGCAGCTTCGAAACTCAGAGAGTCTTCGAACTCGAGAAAATCTGCCAGCCCTGTCGCGCTATAGCACTTCTGTAAATCATAACATCCAGATGCGCCCATATGCGGTTCCGCGTTCCCAGATGGGGTTGTGTCATGAGCAAGGCGCGCACGGTTGACATGGGAGCAACAGGCCGGGTGAAAGGCGGGCGCGAGCCAAGCACCATGAGCTTGATGGGTGCATTTAGTCTTGTGCTATACTCACAAGGCCCATCTCTTGAAGGCTGCTGAATATGTGAACGGCAAATAGACCAGGCTCGCGCGTTGATAACGAACTGGTCTTCGCTAATACGCGGCGATGATGCCCTACAGACTCACACTGAACAGGCGTCAAAAAGAACTACACGCGCAGTAGATTGAGTACAGACTCGAGGGAGACGAAGATTGCACGACTCACCGTAGCGACATCAATCCGTGTTCAGATTCACCTCTGTGTGGGAAATCACAGCTCTGACATATATCCATGACGTTCGCGTGATATACTAGCGGAAGGAATCGCATTCTGCGAAACTGAGACAGTGTTGCATGACAGCTTGAATCTATCAGACCATACTATGCGCCTCGAAACTGTATGATTCAACGTTGAGCAATGAGCACACACACCTTCATATGAGGCCTGCTTGAGTAGGCGAGCCTGGGCGGTTGAGACTTGAGAACCGCAGTGCTCGGCCAGATCAACATGATAGAGAAGGGTTCAAGTGGGGAATTGCAAGAAATGCATCCATATGGTCGGACATCCGGTGATTTCCAAAGCGTTTATGGGTGCTTAAGTGGTAGAACTTAATAGAGGAAACGACAGAAGTTGGGACTTGGGACTGCCGAACTGGTATAGCGCTAATTGGGCGCTTAAGTCTCTCCGCCATTCTCAATCCAGCCTGAGAATCACATCCTCATCCGCGGACCGCGTCGCTACTTCCCATCATCGAGGCGACTGGCCCACTGCCCATTTACCTCTAGCTGCAAACACTTTGCACTGTTTTTTATAATGCGCCAATGACAAATAGCTCCATATATACGCCCAGAAAAGCCCATCTTCACTTGACGACTTCGTTGAACGAAGCCCTCGGTCTAGCGCACCTAGGTCAGACTCATGCGGATATTCTCGCTCTCGCCCCGCTGCAAGGTTCTTGCCGTACGTACGAGCACCCCAATTCCGTTCGGCCAAGACGTTCATGAGGCACATCAGAACCCAACCCTACCGCCTGACTGATGGGCACAGCTCGGAGCTGCGCCGCACAACTGCGCCTATACTGTCTAAGGCACCCTCGACGTCAACACTCAGCAGCCGCTACGAGTACTGTCACCGCCTATTATTCGTCGAAGATGGCTGCCGCGTCGGCTTCGAGGAGACCAGATGCATAAAATGCTTCGCGCATAGTGGAGACGTAGACTCGTCGCATTGACATCACCAGCAACGAAGGGATGCCAAGAGTCGCCTCGCTGTCTGTTCTCTTGTTAGTCTGGCTGGCTGGGCAATTCGTACATGGTTTCCAGGAAAGCAGCCCGCGATGCCGCTGCCTCTACGGTGACTTATGCTGGCCTAGTGAAGCCGAGTTTGCTCAGCTCGAGTCGGAACTGTCTCGCCCCCTCGTGATGCCCACTCCTCTTGCTCTGCCATGCTATCTCGCGACCACCCCGTACACTCAATCGAACTCTTCTTCTGTATGCTCCACTATCACCGCAAACTGGGACAACGGTACTTTCAGGTCCGGTCATCCCGGGACTATGGAGGCGCCCAACTTCGAAACGTTCATCACCCCTGCCGGCCAACTCCACGCCTGCTTCTTGAACACGACGTTGGGCGCGCAGCGCTGTGAACAGGGAAGCGTACCCGTCGTCGGGGTCGAGGCACACACGGTCAACGATATTCAGGTTGCTGTGAGATTTGCTGCGAGACACAACCTGCGACTGGTCATCAAGAACACGGGGTACGACTTCAGTGATTCTCACTCCCTGCTAAAGACGAGACCCCAGAATAACCACATCCTCTTTAGGCACGATTATCTCGGCAGAAGCAGCGGGAGAGACTCCTTCATGATATGGACTCATCACATGAAGAACATTACCATGCACGAGGCGTTCCGTCCGTCAGGGTCGCTGTCGGGTGAAATCTTCGAGCATGGTAAGTGCTTGCTGGCATATCACGGATGCCTCTGCCGCTGTCGCCCTTAGTTGACAAAGGCTCTGAAGCTATCACTGTCCATGCCGGTGTTCAATGGCAGGAAGCGTACAACGCCGCCAATGCTTCAGGAAGGATGATAGTAGGTGGCGTTGCAGCTGGCGGTTCAGTCGGCGCGGCTGGTGGGTGGGTGCTAGGGGGCGGCCAAAGTCTCGTCTCTCCTGTATATGGATTAGGTGGGTTTGCAGGCGCGATGTGCTAGTATAGTGCTGAATGCCCCGTCCCGCCTAGGAGTTGACAACGTACTTGAGCTTGCCCTCGTCCTCGCTAATGGCTCGCATGCCACCACAAATGCCTACGAACACCCGGACCTCTTCTGGGCACTCCGCGGTGGCGGCGGCGGAACGTTTGGAGTCGTCACCTCAGTGACATACAAGACATATCCCATCGTTCCTACAGTCTCCGCATCGCTGGTTGCTTCAGCTAACACCACACAGTCAACTCTCTCAGGATCCTTGGCGGATGCTTTCACCGAATTCGTGCGCATCACCCCTGCGCTAACGGATGCTGGGTGGGGCGGTTATGTTACATATGGTCCCGGGACCCAGGGCGGTCTCACGTATGAGCTTGTCGCAATTGCTCCGAACCTCTCATGGGAAGAAGCCAACGCGACAATCGTCCCCTACTTCGACTATGTGCATGCGCTCGCAGAGAACTCTACTGGCTCAGGAACTACCGAGACACAGCTCACGGTATCCGTGGCTGAGACTACGCTCTACCCCTCGTTTCTCTCATGGTATACGGCTAATATACCCGCGACCGGTCTGGTGGGCTCCAATCTCAACCTTGGTTCCTGGCTTCTCCCTAGAGATTTAGTGGAGACGGATCACAAGCGGGTCGCAGAAACACTTTCGACGGTTCCCGGTCTAAGCTTCGAGTGAGTCGTAGCAGGACGTATGTTCTCCAACGAAGCTCACTGATAATCCTGCGATCCGCTCCTAGATTTGTTGCGGGTGGAGCTGTGTCACGGACGAACGCGTCTTCGACCGGACTCAATCCCGCATGGCGCAAGGCTCTCGTACACACTATCTTTGGAGTGGCTTGGGCCGACGGCACGTCGGCAGCAGAGATAGGTGAGATACAAGACACCCTCAAAGCTACGAGTGCGAAAGTGAGGGCGCTCGCGCCGGATTCGGGGGCATACTTCAACGAGGTGGGTCACGGAGACATTCGCTGACTCACGTTGCTGTTGTAACTGAACATGAATGAATAGGCGTCCATGTTCGAGCCAGATCCGCCCAAGGCGTTCTTTGGGGCACACTACGAGAAGCTCAAAACGATCAAGAAAACGTATGATCCAATGGATCTATTCCTGGTTCTGGAAGGAGTAGGATCGGATGAGTGGGACAGAGAGCTAAGATGTAAGATACACTGAGGCAAATAGACAGTCTATGAAAGAATATCTGCGCTGGTGGGGGGGGGGTCGACTCAAGACTAAGGCACTTCAAGGGAGACACTAACGTTCAGCTCCAACGGCGATAGTACACGCTCGCAGTGAGCGTGAGTGTAAGCGCCCATGCGGTCAGTGGCTGCAGGCCCATATTGGGAAAAGACGTTGAGCGTCTCATACGTTTGACCACTACTTGCACCTTGACTCAACACGAATCCAGGCTTGAAGTCGCCTTTGCGGCAATCCTCGGCGACAGTGCTATGTATACAATGCAGTCAAAATACCGGGAGCTTTGCAACACTTCGCCCGAGACGAAGCAGAGGACGGAGAAGGCGGTCCTCCAGCTGGGGAAACCTAACGGTCCGGTGACCCCACGCCCTGAGATAACACGGCCATGACGCCCCATTTGCGCCATGCCGTCCTTGGGCCTCGATTACCGAGAAAACTAGCCATCTCAGGCTCGCAGACGCATGTGTTCTGCGTCTTGCCATCATGCTCTTCCGTGCAGCCATCCTCTCCCTCCTGCTCGCGTGCTCTCTGGCTGGGGCGACCACCACACTTGTTGCTGCCGCTGCGGATCCACCGGACTCCGCCAAAAAGTTCCGCAGACTCGAAAGTCTTGAGAAGCAGTGCAAGTTCGTGCTCGGCGGGCAGTGGTTCGATCTGTGTCCTGTCCTTGAGGGCAACGATGGCGGGTGGAGACTCGAGCTCGAGCTCAGGACGCCGCCAACGATCACGAAGACATCATACAGCATCAAGCTGAGAGGCCCGCTCGAGACGGACCAAAGTGTGCCTCAGTATGAACAGGTGAGTAAACTGATAGGCGGTGAACCTTGTTGAGCATCCGGGAGTCCCTCCTTCCGAGTCGTCGTGAAAGCCCAGGGCGGTACCATGGCGTCTACTGCTGGGCTCATGTACTGTCCTTGGCCAGCTTGTTACGCCAACTAATTTTGAGGCGTCCTTGCGATCTTATTCTACTTCCTCTTTGAGAATGGTCATAGTACAACTTGTACGTCTCTCGCAGCAGGGCACACATGGCCAGGCGAGCGGGGGCACGTCTCTACGTCTTGGCCACCACAGGCTGTCGGCTTTCATATTCGTCTCTTACCAAGGATGCGCGGATTTAGAAACTAAATGGGCTCCAGAGACGAGCCCGGAACAGGGTCTCTTGGCAGCCGAAGTGTCAGCATCGGCTAGTACTATGGGGCAGTATATTAAGTCTGAGATCGAGAGTTTGACTATAGTCTAGGTTGGTTTCGGCTATGCAGCTATGGGTTTGGCCTGGTTTACCTGTCTAGCCCCCGTAACGGGTCTATCCAGCGTACAGTCTGTCATAGCGGAGAACTTTCTATTACTCTGTTCGATGCTCTCGCTTCATGTGGATTGTGTATGGGCTGTATCAATCTTGGATCGCTGGTACGCCATGGTACGCCGTGGCCTACCGGATTACGTGAGCATACGCGAACAGCCTGATATTGACCACCTTGTACCTCTCAGTGCCCACCTGGGACATGGATATGCTCGATTGGTCAGTATGGTTGTTGGCGTAGTATAACCTGAGCTCGGAGTGTTGACGGTACAGGATAACAGTTACCAACCGGCGGCCCAACCACAAAGAAGAGGAACCTCGCGTATTGCAGACCATCCCCATCGCAGGAGCGATGAATCTGCCAAATGCCACCCGCTACTATCCTGGCGTCAACATCACGGCGCAGCTCGCCCCTCCTCGTCAAGAGCCCGAGGCGAAACACGGTACGCAGCCCTGCCGGAATCCAAGCCGGCGGATGTGATGACTCATTTGAGTTGGCGCGAAGATGTTCTCCACATTCACTTGCATGGTGGATTCTACGTGTATCGCCACCAGAAGGCCGACATCCAGTTCGTGTGTGACCACGATGCCGACGAGGTCTGTTCGTGCTCTGTACCGAACCCGTACGCCGGTCGTGTCTGACATCGTTTGGTAGCCAACATCACCATCATTTTCTTGGGCCTGGAACGGGACGTACACATTCCAATGGCGTACAAAGCACGCCTGCGGCAGGTCGATCGGAACAGGTACCGCGACGGCCACCATGCCGGCCAAACCCACCTCCAGCGGACCTGCCGAGCCCGCCGAAAACGACTCGCCCCCCGTCGACGTCCCAGAAGACCTCGCCGACGACCCGCGGGGGATCTCCGGCCGCATGTCGCACTCGCTGCTCGTGCTCGTGCTCTCCTCGTTCACCGCGCTGCTCGCGCTGGTGTACGTCGCGTGGTTCCCGCCGGCGCGCGTGCGACAGTACGTGACGCGGTTCGTGAAGGCGCACCCGCGCCTCGCGCGCTTCCGCGTGGGGGAGCGCGTCCTCATGCGCTGGGCGTACGAGGATCTGGAGCTCGTGGACGAGTATGGGTACGGGGAGGGCGAGGAGGACGTGATGGTCAACTTTGCGCCTGATGCGGACCCGGAGGGCATCCCGCTGAAGCCCTCCCCGAGGCTTGGGGGGCGTACAGGCTACGGAGCGATGTAGCTTGCCGTCTTGTCTCGAGGTCCTCTACCACCTCAACGTCACTTCGTGCCTCGTGCTTTGTTCCGGATGTTCGTGTGTATGTAACAAATAGATACCTGTACGCGTACTGTGTCCGATTGTACTGCTTTGTAGATGTGTAGAGTATATGCTCGCTGTGTTCGTGTTGTATTTAGCTGTCAAATGATTCCATGTACTCATGTCTGTGCTCTCTCATACCCATGCTAACTGAGTCCAGCATCTCACCTAACGGTACTGCAGCCTTGGATACGCACCGCAGCAACGAGCATATGGATCCATCGCCAGAGATATAACTATATCCATGTTACACGAACATACCAGAGGGAAGGTGATAGCGTGGCTGTACAATACAAGGGGAAGGGAATCGCAGGTGTCACATGATTGGTCACTATCAACCCCACGCCGCGGTAGTACTGAACGCAAGATGGGTGAGATGGGAATGGGATCGTGTAGAAGACCTCCAACTCACCTATAGTTCACTATTAGGTGGCCTTCCGTGGAGAACGACTGCAATTACGTTAGGAGGGAGATACGATATCGACAACCAACACTCACCTTGAAGAGGTTCGCGACGGTATCATCGGGAGCAGGAGAGAATGCCAAGTTGATGTAGGTAAACTAGGATCCAGGCATGGGTCGGTTTGTGTCGCGTAGGTAGAGAAGACGGATGGAGCTCACCAGAGGATCGCCCTGTTTCCAACCAAGCTCTTTCCTCAAGAACTGGATTACAGCCTGGAATCTATTCGACGCGGTGATCTTGTAGAAGTTCTGCTTCATGATGGGGGCGTTTCCTACGGCCTTGAAGCGGACGACAACTGCACGCATACACACGAGCGATGAGCCCGCCACAATGCGCTATGCCCTAGGATGAAGAGCTCACGCACCTTTGTTGCCATCCTTCTTCTTGTAGTTCTCAAGAGCCTCCTGGGCCTCCTGGAGGATGTTACCGCCGTCGGAGTAGGTCCATGCTGAGGGCAACGCACGAGAGTGTGGCTCTGGGCTTGCCATGGACGTCGCCGTAGGCCGCTTCGCGCTGCACGCCTATACTAGCGCCCGTAGCTTGCAGTATGCCAGTCCGGCAGCGCAGGCCCGGTGTTCCGGTTCCCTTTGAGCGACAGTTGCGCGCTTGTGGCTGCTGCTTTGTTTCTTCTCAACTCCTTGGACCTTCGTTGAGGCCCATCCTCCTTCCACGGCTTCCACTGGCCATGCATGCTGCAAATTATCAGCTCGTTCTATCGTAACATCAGCAGCGCCGAGCAAAACGCCCGCCCTTCGGCGGGTAGAGTGAGGCTTTGCGTGTCTCACCGTCTGTTGCATCTGCTGTCATTTTCAAATATCAGCCATCCGCGCCGTCGCTCACTCAAAATGCGACCGATGATCTGAGACGCTCAGCATCGTCTCCCCTATCCACTGCAGCAAGCCTCAAGTTTTAGCCCCTTGAGAGGGACGAGACAACCACTGTTTCTGATGCACGAATCAGGAGCCAGCCATTTGAGCCCAGCGTATGCAACGATCGGGAAGCGGTACTGTCGAACTTGTGTCCCGAACCTATCGGCCCACCTTGACCAGGGTAAACACATCTCTTGCGCCGAGGCTGATGACGAGTTACAATCTTAGCGCGACACGCTGGTTCTGTGCCTCGGCCATATGTGATGTTGCTTCTGCACTGCCCGAGACTCGACGCTGGTATTTAAGACCTCGAGGGGCGTGCTGTTTCACGCACTCGTAACCTCTCCTACATACCAACCACGATGGCTACCGTTCCCACTGACCCGTTTGAGTTCATCCACTGGAACATGAAGTTAGGTGAGCCACTTGAGGCGTCGTAGCATTTGATGTCAGACTCACATTCATTGCGCCTAGCCCACCGAACATTTGAAGAGGGTTATGGCATCATTGTCTCGAAACTCGACAACCCACCAACCGACGACTTGAAGAACTTCCTGGGATATTGCGAAGCCTGGGCTCATTCTATCATCCACCATCACGACACGGAGGTCCGTGTAATCCTATCCTATGTCATGAACGTGTTGCTCATGCGCGGATAAACTTCAGGAAGCTACGCTTTTCCCCGTCCTGAACACAAAGATGGATTTCTCTCACGAGAAGGAGCAGCATGCCGCCGTACACACGTTCTTGGACGACTTCCTTGCCACAGTCCAAGCGGCTCAGGCCGATACGTCCAAATTCGACGCCGCCAAACTCAAGAGCATGCTGGAGTCATCGAAGGATGCCATAGTCAGTCGTTTTCCCTAACGTGTGTGGCCAAGAGGTATCTAACCCAATGGTGGGGCGTAGTTCACACATTTCCGGGAGGAAGTCGAGCATATTGAACCCGAGATGCTCAAAGCCGCAGGTTTCACTACTGCTGAGTGCGCGAAAATCATCGCAGACGTAGACAAGCACGCCAAGAGCCACGGCGATCCTTTCCTCGTTGTTCCGTTCATGCGCAGGTAAGTCCGAACTACACGCTATCGTAGCTTCGACTGAGCGTTTTGATACCTGTGCAGCCATACGTCGCCGGAATACAAGGATATTTGGCCGCCAATCCCATGGATCGTCCGCAAGTTGGTTGTACCATACGTCTTGGCGAAGAAGCATTCGGGGTACGTCTATGGACGTTTGACCTACCATCACGATCACCGCTGACCGCTAACCACGACAGATACTGGAAGTACTCGCCATATGGCATGTCTTAACGGTATCCAGATCTTTGTCTCACGTCTTCCCCATGTTTTCTACGCTTATCATTGCTGTAATCACGGTCACTATGTTACCCCGGAGACTTCACTCGGTGAATCATGGCTACTGAGTCGTGACCCAAACTCTTAGCACCGACCCGATACAGCTATGACAGTTGTATACTCACTGCCACGCAGTGCCATACTGAGCGGCAAACGCGTTTCCTCCGAGATGGTAGGCGC